>OZ022507.1:14358843-14962397 GCA_963989385.1 Ctena decussata | reverse complement strand
TAAAGGGCATTGGATAGTGTGAGGTAGAGATATCAAGACAGTCACTGTGTAAAAAGCACTGTAAATAAGTCACCAGTTCCGTGTAAAAAACATTGTAAAAAAAAACACTAAATTGAGCTCTTAAATTGGCCAAGAAACGTCTACGACGTGTGCCCCGAATAAACAAGCGGGGGAACTCTAAGAAACAACAACAACAACAATAGCCCTAGGCGTTATGCCCCATCTTAAAGCGTGTCTTGGCCTAGTGATGGGGCTAAATGCGCAGAATATTTAAGAAATACAAATTCTGTACTTATGTTCAGATGCTACCATATCTCCTGATTTAAGTGCCATATTTGTAGACAACCTTGTTTCTTTCAACAAAAAAGTTCATTACGAATTAGATCAGACAGTTGCAGTTATTTAAAAAATGGTATAAAAACCCATAAATGGGGGCTTTTGGTCCCCGACCCCAACCATTCGCCCAGTTAAAATTGATATGGTTTTCCCAACGTATTAGTATACTAAGGATAATAGGCTTAGCAGAGACTTACAGTATGCTTGGAGAGACTTATACAGTCGGATATTACTTACATGTAAGCATCACCTTAAAAACGGTTAATGGTATGTCCGCCTCTACGAAGAGATAGTCTACAAGCTTCAAGCCCGAGTGTAGACTAGCATTAAGCGTATGGGGTTACTCTGTCTTTGGACGCCTGGTGTAGTTGATCTGTCTACATTCGAGTGTGAATCGTAATAAAATTGTGTGCGAAACATTTTTTTTGTTATTTTCGTAGATCGTACATATACACATTTATGCATCTGCTATAACCTGTATTATGGTTCCTGCTATAGTCATTATATGAAACAAATGACTGAGATGACAATTGTGTATTGTACATGCATCTCAAATTTGGGGGTAAGTCAATTAAAGGCTTGATGTATGTTCGACTGTGAATTATGAAATAAGAACAGTCTACAGAAACGAATTCAAACTCGAAAGTTAAGATAATGAAACGAAGCAAAATGTCAAAAGATTTCAATAATTATTCATTTAAGTGGCAGATCGCCGTCTCCCGGTATCTTCTTTAATCAACCGTTGCATCAGTAGCATAATTACTTTCATATGAGCCGCGACACGACAAAACCAACAAAGTGGTTGTGCGCCCAGCGCAGACTCAGATCAGCCTGGGCATCCGCCCAGTCTGATCAGAGTCTTCGCTGTCCGCATGAAGCTAACTTAGACCCTTAGCTACCCTTTAAGCGCTTAGCTAAGAATCTGGTTTGACTGGGTGGAGGCCAGACTGATCCGAATCTGCGCTGGGCGTACTGCCACATTGTTGGTTTTCTCATGTCACGGCTCATATTAGTTTCCCTGAAAGACAAATAAAGCTTATCTGTCTTTCATCGACTGCCAACAGACTCAGTGCCATTTATGGCAGAAACAGTTGTAAAAATAAATTAGGAATGGATTTTGATAAGCTACAGCAGTAACGACCAATGGACAGGTCCTGAGAAAATTATTATTGAATGATATGGGCCAAACCATCGAAGATTTATGCAAAGCTGCATCAATGTTATGTGGTTGTCTTACAGCTGAGTGTCGTAGAATATATGTTTCTGAGAGGAGGATAGCCATACCTTTGGCTTAAGCAGTAATTAATGTCATTTCAAATATGGGACGTTACACAAACACACCCAATTAAACATTGAAAAATTGTGCCTTTGTCTATGTGGTTATGCTCAAAGGTTGATTATATCATTATATATGTACATGCATTTCTCACCCAACATGATTGCGAAAGAAAAAGCAAGAGTTGTCCGAAAACAACAAAGCGCGCCAAATGGGTGCCTGACTCTCATGGTTACCAAGACCTACAAACATCTGAGGTCATTTGCAGTGTCAGACTAAAACACTATCTTAGGTCTGATGCAAATAACGTAAAATCACTGAACGATGAAATGTAGGTCAGAGTGACATGTAAATACTATGAGGTCATTCACTAAGTGAGACTATGCCAAGTATGATATAAATCCATTAAAACAGTGTCGGAGATATAAGACAAAGTAGCTGAGCCATGAAATATAGGTCACAGTGACTTACAAACAGGATGGAGTCAATAGCACACAATACTGTTACCTCTTTATTTCACTCACATTTTCATTGCCACTAATAAATAAAGAGCTAATTATAAAGAAACACCGAAATGTCAACAGATATAAACTCTGAAAAGGCTTTCAGCAAAGATTTCGGTAGTTCAGTGTGTGCATACACGCAAAGTTATCAAAATGACATACCATAAGACTAGGTTCTAAAGATAAATACGCCATTTACGATTCCTATAATGATATAATCAATTTAGCACCATGTTTACTAGAATTTATAGGAAGGCTTTATTGACGCCGGTCACGATTCAAGGCAGTAATATGTCGCCATTAAACTAGACCTTTATGAACCATCAGTTTTCAAATTTTCCTAGTTTCCGTAAAAACTGTTATTAGGACTGATAGCTCTGAGCAACTAATGCATACCCAGATCAGACTGCTCTTTCAGTCTGATCAGGTTCAACACTGTTTACCATTCCCCCTGCATCTTTTCGACGTATAGGTGCTACTTCATTTTAGGGCAATTAAGGTAGAACTCTGTCTATGTGTGTGTTTGTTTGTTTTCGTGTTCGTGTGTTACCAGATTCGTGTCTGGCCCATAACTTTGCCCTGCATGGTGGGATTGGAAAATTATTTGGCACAAGTCTTTGTGTTTACAAAAAGCTTAGGTTTACGCTTAGCACACATTAAATTGGCACCCTGTTCAAATCGCGTCTCTATCAAACCCAACCTAATCTTCACCTCGGTCTCATCGCACATTCTCGATTTTAATCTAGTAGATTTCTGGTTGGCTTTCTAAACTCATGTTTGCATGTAATAACCCAAAGTCAACCAGCTAGCAGGCTTAGTCACCAAACAGAAGTGACCTGTGCTTAGAAATGTTCGGCACTTAGTGATACTACTAGACCGTGTCCATGTCGATCCGTTTCTGGTACTTTTGGACTTGATCAACCCTGCGCAAAATAAAATTCAACCAGTCGTGACATTTTCTGAAATGCTTCTGGAGCAAACGCTATTACTAAAACTGTCTACACCCATGGGGCGTAGACAATAAATGAACATCATGAGAAGACTATATGTCGCGTGCAAGAACTTTGTCGCTAGCTGAACGGTCAGGGTCACATTTGTGCATAGGCTATGGTGAAAACCTATTCGTGTCCGGCCCACAACTGTATCTTGCATGGTGGGATTTCAAAATTATTTGGCATGAATGACCATCATGACAAGACAATGTGTCGCGTGCAAGAATCATGTCGCAATCTCTATCTCGTAAGATCAATGTCACATTGCGCACGTAAACTTTGTGCATAAGCTATAGTGTCTCTGTGATACATGTTCGTGTTCATTTTGACATGCATGGTGGGATTTTCGAATTATTAAGCATAAGTAATTATTATAAGTATATTAGACAAGTGTGCCTCTATGAACCTAGTTATCCTACAGGTGCCAGTACTTTTATTAAGGTGCCTTCTTACTCAAGGCACTAAGCGGGGGCATCCGTGTCCTATGGACACATTTCTAGTCAAATGTTGTATCTTATATCAGCAAAAGTCGCAATATCCCTAAAATTGTTTTAATGGAAGATATTGAGTTTTGTTTGTGATGAGGACAAAGCGCGTCGATGGGTAAGACAATATGCAAACGCTTTTGATTTGTTGCATTGGAATTCAAAAATGAAGAGTCTTTGTTGTTTTGACAAAACGTGTCCTGTGTCATTGTGGAAAAACAGAGAGAGAGCGAGAGAGGCAGGCACTGAGCACTTAAGATACATGTATTTGCGCACTAGAAACAAAATGGTTCACGAGATAGATAAATGATAATTACGTCTAGCATCTTGACTAACCAGGACTTCATCAGCTGTACTTCCTTTTTAATCTTAATAAACGCCACTGCTCTAATAAACGACCCCTTACTGTTTTCCCAAAATAATGTTATAATGACTTGTCAATCTCTGTGTTTCTAATTAGTTTTACAAAGAGGAACAACATGAACTCCTGTTTGCTTCTCTAGGCGACGTAGCTCTTCCAATGGGATCCATTCTTCAAGGAAGGAATGTGCTCTAAGTAGGTCCACTCTTCAAGGAAAGAATTTTGCTCCAGGAGGAGCAAATTCTTTCCTTTAAGAGTGGATCCCTTCTAAGTAGAGAGAAATAAAAAAGAAAAATTATAGAATTGCTTCATCTGAAAGTATATTCATTCACCTTTATGCTGCTTATTAAAAGTATTTTGGCAGTGGGTGATTAACTAAACTTTATGCTCTAAATAACGACCCCTCCCTTGCCAAAATCTGCAACGCCCCTGGCGTTTAATAGAATTAATACGATATTACTCACTTGACCTGCTTGGTAAAATTTTACTGATTGATCAATTAACATTACATAACATGGCATGTTTTGAAGGAATTATGGCATGTTTTCAAGGAATAAAGATATTCATATGATACAAGCGACATGTAAATAATGATTGCTTAACGAAACAAATGGCCTGTTGATTCCGTTACATTGTGTAATGTACATTAACTGAAGCCCTCTTATTCCACTTACCGGGTTGGTGATGGTCGGGTGGAGCAATGGTGCTGTGTGTTTTGAGGGTTTAACGGCCCTTTGAGACAGTATTTCTTTCTGTATTTGGTCGTCTTCCAGAGAGAGGAAGAAAGAAGAGAGAAATAACAGATGAGAGAAAAAAATGTCCAAACAACTCCCACTCGCTCCTACTGCAAGCACAGTAGGCCCTTGTCCTACTATAATCCAAATTAGTAGGGCGCCCTACTTACCGATTCCAAATTTGAATGCTATTCAGTCTCATATTCAGCAAGACCCTTCTCTGATACCGTTTAAAGAGCAGCTGAACCTACTTCGAGCAAATCTTTAGCTGAAGCTCGTTCATGATGCAAGTTATTCAAACAAGTAAAATATATTTTAAGTAGGAGACTTGTATATGAATAAAAAGGAATGATCTGGTAGGTTGGACCTATTCCAAGCACGCACATGGCGTTGAAATGACGTCCTACTGACGTCGATGCGACGTAATGACGTCGCATCGACGTCAGTATGACGTTATTTCAACGTCATGTGCCTGCTTGGTTGATTGGCTAGCTATTGTCAGTACCGACCCAGCAGGCACATGACTTTGAAATGACGTCGAAGTGACGTTGATGCGACGTAACTACGTCGCATCGACGTCAGTACGACCTCATTTTGACGTCATGTGCCTGCTTGGGAAGATCCTTGCAGAGGCAAGATGCACATCAAGCTGCAATATCACACACACACACGTAGATGTAGTTTGCGCTTTACGGTTCGTACACAAAGATAGCCAGAGCCGATCCAGCACCAGATCAGACTGCCATCTATTGAATTACACGACTTTTTGTTTCGCAGACGTAAAGAACTATGATCACTCTGTGTGGGACGTTACTGAGCTTCTGCAAATGTGATGAAGCTTATCAAACCATACTTTGTTACTTTGTTTTTTGATACAAGTTATTAATACAAGTACATGTAAAAATGTTAAGCTTTGTGAAGCACATATACAAAGCAAAAATGTGTTTTACAGTATATACAGTCAAATTAGCCAAATTAGACTGGCTACGTTCAAATATCCCAGTGTTGCAAAGAAACAGGGAATCTGATCAGCAAAGAGTAATACGCATATTTGACTGGGGCAAGGCTAGAAACGAATACCATTTTCATAGTTTGGCTTACCATTTGCAAATAGAATGAAAATAAAATCGTTCTTGTCATGGGTCTACTATTGCGCGTCATACATAAAAGAGTAAATAACAGTTGTTTAATTTTGTCAAAAGTAGGCAAGTTCCTATATAATCCGTCTACCCAGTTTTTTTTTCTACGGCAGTTGGTGTAATGATACCGTGTTTCTTCGATTAGAAGACAGGCTTTCACTTTCCAAAACAGTCCCGAGGCCGTATTCATAAAACGACTTAAGTGGTTGCTATGCTGTTGCTAAGGCTAAATTTCTTTGAAGGAGATTCCCTACAACTATGAAATTTGCTCTGGAGGAACAGTCTTACAAAGACTGTTCCTCCAGACCAAATTTCTTAGTTGTAGGGAATCTCCTTTATAGTTTAGCCTTAGCAACCGCATAGCAACGACTTAAGTGGCTTTATGAATACGGCCCCCGAAATCAAGCTCCGTCTCGCAGGACGATCTAGATCTTTTGGATTCTTTTTGAAGAGAAAACTATCTAAAGCCAAATTTCAGGCGACTGATTTAGATGTCTGGTAATTTATGAGGAGAGAGAAACCCGTCTTAATTTCGAAAAAATACGATGTATTCTACGCTTTTATTACATAACGTTTTATGCGTCTAAAAACTGAGTATGATGCGCAGAGCAGCCAACGGGTCTTTTAGGGGGCTGGGCTATACTACTCTTGAATCAAGAAAATACAAGGATAATGCAGATATTATTTAGACTAAGCTAAGTTTATAAACAAGGTTATTATACCTTTTTAGTCATTTACATAATACATGTTCTGCACGTGCAAATTTCCAATAGCATTGTCCACAGTTTCGGCATTCAGAAGGTTGAAGATGTTAACGGAAAAACAAACATTGTTTTGAAAAAAAATCGGTCAAATTTTGATGATGTCATCACCAGTAGAAAAGCTGAGAAGTGGCATAAATTATGCAAATTTAGGCGAATTAGTTAAAACTCAACTTTGATTATCTTGACAACCACATGACTAAATTAAAATATAAAATGATTAGAAACCGTAAAATATCTACAGTTTGATATTTATAAAAACAAGGTATTATTTGTCATCCTGTAATAGTTGGAAATTTTGCACGTGCATTCTAGCAACTGATATGAGCTTGTGACATTCTGGCCAAAATATCCACCAAAATTCAACATGAACCTTCAAATCCTCGAATCCATTATTAAATTACGTTTTTACACGTATTTTGAATAATGATGAAGTTACAATTGTGTCACCTTCAGAGCCAGGTCCTTTTCCTGCGTTTCGGATCAAATAACTCATTTCAAGCAATTCTTGATGGTTAAAAGTATAAACATAAAACATACCTGTTATGGCAGATTCAAAAGAACTCTGTTATTGGCTCTTTTCTTCGCCTGCTTACGTAGGTAGTACAAAACTCAAGATTTTTCAGGGACTTTTTTTCCAGCAGAAGTAAGTCCTGATAGGCCAGAAAAGCTCAAAATAAAAAATTATTGTTGAAATCCTTCAGTCAAATATACATGTGTAGTGTCACTGTGTTTCAACACTTGAAACGGTTGCTAAATAATTATTTTCTTCAATCAATCTACCACCTCTCAAAAGTTCAAGCTGTTTAATTTGCCTGGTGACATAAGTTTTCCTATTGTTATGAAAGTGTATTAAGTTATTTCTAGTATTCCTAGAATGTACAATAGATGCCATTATTTGCATGTTAAAGGTTTGTCGCGCAGTCCTTGAAGCTTTTTGATAATGAGAAAGTAGTCTTAAAATGTGGGTGAGAGGGTCGTTCAAGAAGAAGTAGAATAAGAGTTACCTACTGCGCTGATTCTTAGTTAATCTTTCTTCTCATCGCTATGTTAACGTGTCCCAATTCAAAACAAAACTTTTTTGCATTCTGGGGTCAGGTTGTTGCTCATGGAAAGCCCAACAGCCATTTTCATAGCTTCGCTACTTGCTACAAACGTACAAAAGAAGAGTAACAGTTCATTTCACACAGAGCTTTCGATAAACATTTCACACAGAGTGTGATACATACATTAACCGTTACATGTCAATGCGTTGTGATTTAGATTTTCGAAATTGGACACATTTTGCAGAATAATAATGTTAAACTTCCGCTGAAACAATGTATTGCAATTTGAATTAAACAACCGAAGAGAAAGGTGATTACTGCCCATAAGATATACCTGAATAAGACTTGGAGATTTTGAGTCGTTTCAAGAGTAATTCAGTCATATCAGGACGAGTGGAAAACTATCATAACAGGCATTGCGCAATGAAGCATTTAGGTTCGGAATCTCGAGGAACTCGAACCCACGCCAGTGACCCATCTTCCGGAGTGCTAACCACTCTGCCTCGCTGAACAAGACCCATTTCTCAAGCCCACGTTATTAATAAAACGCAAATGCATGTACATCAGCGGATAAAGTACAATTACTATTTGAGAAGTCCTTTCATTATAATAAAACAAAAATGTCAAGTTGTTAAAGTCATTCAGCAATGTCAAGCACGAGTATTTCCCGTGGTTTTCCGGTAGTATATCGGAAATAATTGCGTGGTTCATCTCAATGTAGGTTTCCGATGTCTCTATAATTCACATTACTTATATCTCCGGATAATTTAGGATTTTGAAGGAAATCCTTTGATATTGGATATTTTTTCCTTATTTCTCGCTAAAAACATACGCTGATACCCATATTAGAACGGCGGTTCTAATGAGGGTCACAACGTATATTTTCATGGAGTCTGACAATATTATCTCGTAATTGTCCTTAAAACTGGCCTTCATCTGACCTGTAAACTATTCCAATTAACATTCATTGTATTGTATCAATAAATTTATCTAACCATGTTTTCAATTTCATCTTTTCTGCTAACCCTTTTGTTTATCCATAGTTATTCACGGAAAAACATGTCGATATGATGAAATGATACCCGTAAATTTAAGAAAGACATATGTCTATTGTCTTTTTAATCTATAACTTAATAACATACATGTATAATTAAATATTGCCAAAGTAAATTTCCAAACGTGGAATGTAACTACTGAAAAGGCAAGTTGTTTTTAGGGTCAATGATAAAAAATGTAAGACCTACATTTTGCAATTGTTTGAGGGGTCTGCAGTTTCACAGTTGTCTTTTTATTTATTTATTTATTTTTTTTAAATATGGATGCTTATAGCATATACGTATTGGAACAATTTCACAACAACAAAATAGGTTGGTAGATGCAACCTCACTACCATTTAAATGGCGAAAAAGTAACTATTAAAATTATGATAAAAGGGAAAGAAATCTCGTCATGTTATTCTTCAAAGCAGTTGTTGATGATGTGCCGTCTACAGGTCTCTCAGTAGACTTTTGTCAGCCGAAGATGTTAGATATTTTCTTTTTATTTACTTTTTTCCTTGTCTCTCTCTGATACTTTTGTACCTGACCCAACATCGAAGATGTTGGAGCCAGGAGTATATTTTAGAGAGAAGTAAAATTTGTAAAATATGAATATAGGTTTAAGAGAATTCCTGGGTAAGAAAAGGCTCCAGATAACAAGGAATTTTAGGATATTGCAGCGATTTGTTTTCTTTCTCAATATGTTGTGACCCCCTCCCCTTAACAACCGTCTTAGCGATACGATTCTAATGGTGAATCGGGTCGCAACATAGGTTTCCATGGAAAAAAAAAGGAAAATTGTCCCGAAATTATCTCTGTTACATGCCCCTATTCTTATCCGGCGCACTGGTAAATTTATCTACAATTAAACCCCTTTATATTATCACTTAAAGCGCCAGAAACGAAAATAGCTGAATTTGCTAACAGCGTAGATCTTGATGAGGTGGCTCACGATGAGCCGCCTCAGCTAAATCTACACTGTTCGCCATCTAGTCTTTGAATTCTTAATTTGAAGTAGCTTGGATGAAAGGTTTTTTGAAATTTGCAGACGTAAATTTTGTCGTCTGCTTTCTTTTGGCGCTGAAAGTGTTAAGCAAATAGGGTAGATTGTCAGCTCCAGCATCAATTGAGTCAAATTCTGTTCTCTTCGCAAAAATGGGTCAAGAGCAATCCCTAGTTTTAAAGCAACTGAACCATCACCAGGTTAATGTGTTCAGTTGAGGCTACAAAGTTATACATCACTCACTGTATAGCTTTGTAAAATTTTCTTCATCATTACATAACTTCATCTCCTTATAGCTTATGTCAAAAGTCCATAGACCTTATGACGAAATGAGGTACCAACTCACAGTACCAAAGCCATACAGGAGTCATTGCACGTGGGACCCAATTAAATGAGCCGCGACACGAGAAAACCAACAATGTGGTTGTGCGCCCAATGCAGACTCAGATCAGCCTGGGCATCCACCCAGTCTGATCAGACTCTTCGCTAAGCGCTTAAAAGGTAGCTAAGGGTCTAAGCTACGTTCATGCGGACAGCGAAGACTCTGATCAGACTGGGCGGATGCCCAGGCTGATCTGAGTCTGCGCTGGGCGCACAACCACATTGTTGGTTTTCTCGTGTCGCGGCTCAAATGCAAAACGCAAAGGCAAGAGATAGCATATTTTTAATACATTTTTGACAGAACGACAATTATGAATATGGCTGTAATACAAGGGATTCAGTATCTGTAACCTACTGACGTTATTTAAGGTACTAAACTATACACTCAAGAGAAATAAAAACGCTACACTTTTGTAAAGGCGAATACAGGGGAAACTGTTTGAAGTATTAAATAAAAACAATGGACCTTCTAGTTTGTCAAGAAGTACCTATGAAGCCAACAAACAACTTTTTGGAATGGTGATCACTAAAAAAGAAGTAAATGCTAGTAGGGATAACGTCTGTATCAACTTACGTTAACGTCTGTAACTTTTTATGTTTCCGGCGTTTCTTAAAGTATTAATCTATTTTAGTTTTCGTTTCCAGACAGAAAGAATATGTGCAGTACATGTATGACTGGTTGCATCCCAGCTTCCTCAGATGGAACATGTTATGGCGAAATAAGAGCTTTGTGTTTCCGTCATTATAAACCAACTTAAAATTGACGATGTAAATCTAAAAACGTCCTTTGGTTAATGTATCGTCAAGACTGAATCCAAAGCGTCTAGTCTTTTAAAAAGTAAACCATCCGGCGCACTTCATTTAATAGGAGTATTTGCCTTGAAAAGTGGGCACTTGCAGCAATAACCTAATTATAAAAATGACGCAGTATGTGACGTCATTAACCAAAATGAGAAAATGCTGAGAAAATAATAAAATGGAAACCATTTGACATGTGTACCATCACATGATAGTATAAGTCAGAGCCCTGGGTTTATAATTAAAGGTTTAAATAGTTTATATTTCGTTGAAGCGTTCCTAATTCTCTTGAGTATATTTACACTTCTGTATACTTTTCTGACATATAATATGAATGGGTTTCACTTTAAGGTGAAAAGATAAATTTCAGAAGGAGCAACTCTGTCTTTTTCATTTTCTGCGTCTCTCCTCTATTGGGGTTATCGCTGAATGACGAAAAAATCTAACTATTAGAGTAGACCCTTTCCTGAAAGACTTTCTATCCCCCCACGCGCCCCTCAAAGTCTCAAAAGTCGTTGCCCTTTGTACAAATGCGGACAAATATGAGCACTCGAAGACAAGTAATTGCCCCCACTCTAGATGGAATTAATTGATTGGCGTCCTATGAAAAGAGATTTTAAAGGGATACGTTAAGTAATCTAAAAAGTGGCACCACTCTATAATGGTTTTATGACCCTGTTATGTCATAACCTGTGTGAATTGGGATATTTCCTTTGATAAAATAGCAGTGTCGCTGGACTGTTCGTGTTTATTGGATTATGAAACCCAATAAACACGAATTATGTCTTTAAGCAAAGTTTGTACAGTAAAGATTAAAATCATCTTGCACAGCTGCGCATCTGTGCGTTGTATCTGTGAAGAGGGAAGACTTTGATCAGACCTCGCGGATACGCAGAATGATCCGAGTATTTTTTTCTGTTCCACACATGCAATAAGGTCTCTTTTCAAATGACGCCAATAAATGTGTAACAAGAAGCTACTCTCATAAAAAAATATAGTTCCATATGACAGCAAACTGCTTTTTTCATGAGAAGACAGACAGACAAACGAGATTGGAAAACAATATGGATCAGCGGACAGGCGCACAAAACAAGAACAGGTAGAGTGATCGTTGTACTTCCAGGCAGTTGTGACAGCCGAACAAACGCTCTATCAGAAACGAGGCAGATATTTTTTAGTCTGAGTTGTCGTCCCAAGGGTTTTCATTGCATCTTAAAAGTTCTGTAAACACGAACATTTTCTGTCTTCGATGTTTCATGCAGACTATCCTGTCACTTTGTACATCGAAACCTCTTTAGCACCTTGGTTTAATATCTGAAATAATAAACCGAAATAACAATCAACTCACGATATCTCAAAGTCGAAGTTTATTTCAAACTACTGATATTTCAAAGTAAATTTTCTGGGACCAGAAAATTTACTTTGAGATATTAGAGCAACGGAAGGTATTATCGACACCTTAAGCTACTATTCGGTTTTAAACAGATTCTTTTGTAAGATTCATATTAGATTGACCTGTTCTTATTAACACAATTATCTACCAAGATGATGAGAGGGAACTCTTTAAATTATTGTTTACACTTCAAAAATAACTTTTGCCTCGTGCCATGTACCGGAGGGTTGCAGTTATCAACACCCGGAAGCAGTTATCAACACCCGTTGTGCCCCTAAATGATAATGATAAAAATAATAATGATTTAATACGACTTCTCTTAAAATTTTGCAATGATCATTTAGTGTAGATACTGATTGAAAGATCTGCTTTAAATTCAAACATAAAATCCCAAGATTTC
This sequence comes from Ctena decussata, assembly GCA_963989385.1. Lineage (NCBI taxonomy): Eukaryota > Metazoa > Mollusca > Bivalvia > Lucinida > Lucinidae > Ctena > Ctena decussata. The sequence goes on along the minus strand of OZ022507.1, from coordinate 14,949,752 downwards.
TGATTTTTACACTCTCAGCCAGAAAATATGCAAAAATAGTAGTTTGAGATATCCGGAGTTGAAATGTAAAGAAAAACTGGGCATGTGTCCCAAATATATTCTTTGATATAAGAAGGTTCTCTGAGATATCAGTGTTTGAGAGTCAAAACTTGCTTCTTTGAATTGGAGAGGACACCGACGGACTCGGTGCCAGAAGGTGAATGTTTTGGTTTATCTCCCTTGAGCTTCCTAGGGAACATCTTTACGATAAATGGACGACACACACACACACACACACACACACACACAACGTTCCAAAATAAATTTGGTTATTGCCGACAACAAAATATTACACAATTTTAAGAGTTGTCCCTTTTACACGTTTACCTCAGGGCTGAAATATTATAAATGAAACTCAGAATTATTCTTATAATTATTGTTATAGTCATAATAATACTTATTATTATTATTATTATCATAATGTTTTCAGTTCATACAATCAAAGCAACTCTAGAGATTCTAGCAAAGGCGGATGGAAACAGGCACTGTGATTTGTTGTTTTAACGCGAGTGTGTCAATGGCTGACACTATCGCCAATCATTTTAATGTCAGATGACGTTTCTCTCCGCATGTACTTTTTCGAAAGAAATGCGGAGACGCATGTTTAGTGAATAATGCATGCATGGGGGTTGGGGGTCCTTGCCAACAAATATACAGTTATGGCTGGTATAATTTGAGGGAATGAATACTCTTATGTTTTATTATAAAATATGGTTATTGACATCTGTATTTCTTTCTTCGGAAGGTAATGCTCATATTCAAAGACTTGATGTGTCCATTCAATATATTTATAAATGAACGTGTAATTTCGAAACACAGGACCTACCAAAGCCAAGGCCAAGAGTGGCTCCTTCTACGTTATATTTAATACCATGTGATGATGTAAAGTAACCGCCACAGCCGCCCATGTGCATCTCATAGAAGAAAAAATAATCATCCGGCTGGTTAATGTATCTGTTTGGTGGCACTGGCTTGTCGTTTTCATACCAGACTCTCATTCTTGGCGAGTCACAGCAACTGTCATAAATAGAGGCTCTTTAATGAGTGCTCACATATTATTGGATTTATTAAACGAGTATGGGAAAAAGATAAGATGCGAGGCTATGCCGAGCATCATATCGCTTTTCCCCCGACGAGTTTAATAAATTCATTAATACAGGAGGCGATTGCAAGATTCTATATATCATATGACACTGAAATCGCATTTTATTGGCAAATTTTGCACTAAAACGTCACGATTTCGCCATTAGGGTACGTAACATTTTATGGACGTCAACGCATAACTTTACGACGGACTTTGCATATTTAAGTCACTAGTTGATTATGGTTCTATATCCATAGCTTTATTGCACTCTCAAATGTGACGAGATATGATACATAGAGGATCTTACAAGAGTGGTCATTTCATTTGAAATTTATGAAACTCGCCTTGGCGAGTTTCATAAATTGCATATAAAATGACTATTCGTGTGAGATTCTGTTTATCATATGGCCCTTTAAAACGAGGCTTTAACTCCTCTAAACCGAACATTATTTCAATAAGAACACGCATTGCTGACATGGACATGTACGTACATATTGTGTTATCATACGATTTTTATGACAAGACGTTAACCACTGAATAACAACGACGTCATGTGATAAATAACCATGTGACGAAATAAATAAAAAAAATCTAGAGTTAGAGCAGTTTGAGAGGAGGTTGTTTTTTGTTCAGTGGCTTTTTAACCTTTTCTTTTTTTGTCTTCAAATTAAAATCTTAAAGAGTTCTTTCAAGAGCAAAAAGCACATTCAAAGAAGGAACATGGGCAATACTGCGAAGTTTAAGCTATTCAAGCACCCTCATTGACCCTGACAACGCTGATTCTTTTTTTTAAATTCCTGTCTACATCTCTGTCTGTCGCTGTGATATCTCCATGGTGAGTCTAAGGCCCAGGCGCAGACCCAGTGCGTGATTTCTGAAGTTGAAGTAGAATGCAACCAATATTCATGGCATTGTATACAACCTAAATAACCCTCACTAGTAGTACTACTGACAGCACAAAAGTGGATCGTATGTTAAAGGTTTTCTTTTTCTTAGCTTTGATTATTATCTGTCGCGTTTGTTAAACATGTATTCATATCATGCATGCTTGCCATGCTCCAATACCAATGACGTCATATATCTGTTACCAAAGAACCTAAGTGTCAATGTGAAATCACTGTGGCGTCATTTTGCCGAGTACTAGGCCAAACATTTAGTAATTTCATAGTTGCTATGGTATTGTACAGTCATGTCAACAGTGTTTGCCATGCTCCGCTAAATTTTCAATGGCATTACAAGCTGAAATTCTAAGAACAGAACTCTAGATTTTCTCAAACAGATAATTATTCTCGAGGCATTTAATTCCGTGTTATAAGTCATTTGCAAATACTGTAATCATCTGTTTAAGGTGAATCGGTATATCTTAAGAGGAAGCAAATCTGCTATTTTCATATTTGCCTCCCTTCTCAGTCGGAGATCTACAAATAAGCAAATAAGCTCAGAGGGGAGCAAATTCTTTCCTTTCAGATTATGCCAATTTGAGAAGGCCTTGTTGTCCCGGGGAACAAACAAAATTCCACAAAAATCTTTTCCCTTGAAACAATAGTAGAAAAAACAGATGTGTTCCCTTAAACAATGACCTCGTGGATCTGTTACCAAGCAACTAAGAGTTCATATTGATGTCAAAGAGATGTCATCGAGACGTCGTCATTCTGCCAAGATACAAAGCATACCACCTACAATACAGAAGTAACAGTTGCAGCCAGTAAGATACTTGAGAAGGAACGTCGCAGGAGAAAGCCCTGGGTCACCAGTGATGTTCTCGACCTCTGTGATGAGAGGCGGGAGTTGAAAAAGAGGGGCTGTGAAGCAGAAGGTGCAAAAAAAAAAATACAGGGAAGCTAATAAGAGGATTCAGAAGGCAATGAAGAAAGCTAAGGAGGACTGGATAGCTAGTCAGTGCAAGGCGATTGAAACTTGCCTGAACAAAGACAACAGCAAGAGAGCAGTACCAGCTGGTGAAGGACCTAACTTCAGCGAAACAGGGTAGGTCCACAGCTATTCAGGACAGGTCTGGAAATGTCTTACAGAAGACGTGATTCTCAGCAGATGGAGAGAATATTGCCCAAAATTATACAACTATGAAAGGGATGGTGATAATGCGGTTCTGGGCTGCATTCAGCCCCAAGAAGATCTACAACCGATCCTTCGTGAGGACAGTGAGATTGCATTGCAACAATGAAGAAGGGGAAGTCTGCCGGAATTGCTTATATACCAGCAGAACTTGTTCAAGCTGGCGGGGAGGCCATGATCCATATTTTAACAGAAATCTGTAATAGGATCTGGAGAACAGGAGAATGACCTACCCTAGGGATTCAGTTGCTGATTATTACACTCCCTAAAAAGGGCAATTACAGCTTTGCCAGAACTACAGAACCATCAGCTTCATTAGTCATTCAAGCAAAGTCATGCTGAAAGTCATACTGAACAGGCTTAAACCACAAGAGATAATTGCTGAAGAATAGGCTGGGTTCAGAGCTGAAAGGAGCACCACAGAACAGATCTTCAACCTTAGAATCCTGTGTGAAAAGCATCTCCAACATCAGCAAAATCTGTACCATGTCTACTATTAATTGCTCTTGATTTCAAAAAGGCCTTTGACATAGGTCTGGCTTGCAGCCTTATGGGCCACCGTGCGGAAGTACAATACATTGAGTAGCTCTACGACAAGGCTACGAGTGCAGTTCTGATGAATGGCAGCATGGGAGAATGGTTCAGACAACAGTTGGAGTAAGGCTTGGATGTCTTCTGTCACCCAACCTCTTCAACTTTTTCTCGAACGGATCATGTCTGATGCTCTGGAAGAACATGAGGGGAAGGTTAGCATAGGCGGCAGAAATATTACCAATCTGAGGTTTGCCGATGATATAGATGCTCTAGCTGAGGAAGAGGAGGAATTAGACGTCCTAGTTGACAAACCTGCACAATGTACAAGATGAAGATCAAGACCAAACTGATTACAAATTTCGCCAATGGCATCCAAGGGGAGATCAAGGTAAAATGGCAGAAACTTGGTACTGTAACAAGCTTCAAATGCCTTAGAGCAATAGTCTCAGATGACGGCTCTAAAAAGGAGGTTCTCTTAAAGATTGACAGGCCACTTCAGCTCTTACAAAACTGAAGCCAATTTGGAGAGATAACAACATAACTCTCGAAAAGATGAAACTTATGCGCTCCCTTGTCAGTTCCATATTTCTGTATGCCTGTGAATCGTTGACCATGAAAGCTGAGTAACAGAAAGAATGCAGGCCTTTGAGACGAGATGTTACCGAAGGTATTGAACATTTCGTACAAGGACCATATAACCAATGAGAAGGTTCGAAGAAAGATCCAAGCAGCCATTGGAAAGTATGATGAACGCATGACCCTGGTAAAGAAACGTAAACTAAGGTGGTTTTGCCGTGTCTCAAGGTCTTCTGATTCTACAGGGCACAGTGAAAGGAGAAGAGATAGACAGAAGAATAGGTGGGAAGACAGTATCAAAGAGTGGACAGGAATGCACTTTGCCAGCTCAACAATGGCAGCTGAAAACAGCGCAAGGTGGAAGGGGATCGTTTCGAAAGCATCTGTAAGGTTATGGGGTAGAACAGAAAACAATAGATCAAGCTTAACAGTTGGTAAATCAGTGGTCGCTATGGTAACATATCTATAACGTCATTGGTATCGGAGCATGGCAAACGGTGACTGCTATGCCCCCTTCGAATTATAAGTGAAATGCTATATGAAGTTCATACAATGGAAAAGTATGATTTTCTCAAACCTTAAAGGACTACGTGCGTTAAGGCCACTTTTTGGCCCCCATCTGAGGTCAAAATATGAAAGTCGAGATAAAAGTATTTCATTGCATGATTTCATTAGACCAATGCCTATAGTGTTTCATTTCAGTTTTAGTTTGAATACTGCTGTGCCTTAAGTATGGAAAAATGGTTGCTGAAACAGGCTAAAACCATGAAATTTGTCATTTTTGCTCAATTTTTAGTCATTCAGTTCATAAATTAGAATAGAGCACAACCTTTAACCAAAAAATCCTTTTCACATATGATGTATAATGCTGTAAATCACATCATATTGAAAGATTTTGTTGGTTAATGGTTGTGCTCATATTCAATTCTTAAAAAAACTGAATTCTGCGGACAGCCGTTTACCTATAGTTTGCCTATAATAAACATGGTGAAATGTATACCTGGCTGTAAGTGTCTATTCAAAGGCATTAGAACTAATACCCCCATTCCACTGGATGACGCTTTGACTGCGCTCTTGGCGATCATGGCGCTTCTCCAAAATTTTCGAAATCGCAGCAGAAGCGTAGGCATTTGCCAAAACTTGGAACTTGTGCGCTTCCAGTACGCTGCCAATACGATCTCGCCACGCTAGTCACGATGCTGCCGCGATTTAGCTGCGCTTCTGCCACGCTCAACGGACTTCGAGGGCGCTTCTAATACGCTGCTACTACGGCAAAGGATTTCAAGCTACGCTTATTACGATGCATTTGCGATCGTGCTACGACCTAAGTGCCGGAGCTGCGCTCATGCTGCGCTTGTGTTGCGCTTTGTAACCGCTTCTATGTAAATCGGCGGAGAATCGGGTCCAGCAAAAGTTAGCCACCAGCCTTCAAACAATATTGATAATATAAAAAATCCAGTGGCTATGGCCCAGCTGGCAATCATGAACTAGTGCCCTCGAACAACTCGTCTTGTTCTTCTTGCTGTTCAGGCTCAACTGGGGCCTCTGCTCGGCGTTCTAAAGGGCACCTATCTGGCCCAGTTGAGAGAGCAAGAGCCTGGCCCCCTTTCAAAAGCAGAAGGCGAAATCCACACACAGGCCTGGTCAGGAGACTATTTTCACGCAGCCTTTACCGCAGGAGAAGGTATTCCAACTCCTGCTCCTGGCAGCCTGCATCTTGAATGAAACGTGAGATTCGAGTTATGAAACGTCGTGGAAGCGCGGCGTTTTCATGCCCAGATCGCCATAAGAGCAGAGGGAACGCAGATAAAGCGCCAAGAGCGCAGCGGAAGCGTCGTGGTCGCGCTATTCATAAATAATAGACTCGCAGCGGAAGCGGCAACAGCGCAACGGGAGCGCAAAGAGCGTAGCAGAAGCGTAGCTGGGTCGCAGACGAATCTCACGGCGCTGTCGGCACGATCCCGCTGCGCTGGTGCTGCGTTGCTCCCGCTGCTGCTGCGTTCATGAATTTTGAGCTACGTTCTTACTACGCTTTCGTTGCGCTTTGAGTCCACGGCGCTTCCGCTACGTAAATTTTGAGCAGAGTCAAAACAAGCGCCGTGACTTGGCGATCATGCCGCTTCTGATACGCTTTCACTGCGACCTAGAAGCTTCTCCTGCGCTGCTGCCGCTTCTGCTACGATTCATGGCGCTTTGTCCAAAATTTCGGAGCGCAGTGGAAGCGCCGTCCAGTGGAATGGGGGTATAAGATGTATAAAGCTTCACAAACTGAATTACCGTGAAAAGCTACCACCTTTCAACAAATTACAGTAAATATCCTAAAAACGTGCATTGATTGAATCATCATAAAATTGGAATTTTAACAGTTCAGCAGCTATCTAAAAGCAGTATTTTTTGTAAAAAAAAAATAAAAATAAAAATAGTCTAGCCTCTGAGCGAACTATTCCTAATAAGAAGCAGTCTTATCAGGGTTTGTACTTACTCCTTAGGAATTTCTTTCTCAATATTAAGGAAAATTACGGTACCTTGCTTAAGTTAGACCTACTTTACTGATCATGGTGCCACTATTCCAGAGCTTGTTGTTCGAAGTTTTAACATTTTGTTGAATATACCTACATGTTTATAAAGTAGAAGCTATCTATTTTATTAATTAACCTGAATAAACCTAAGATTCTGCATTTAAAATCAATAAAATGATTTGTTTGCATACTGACAGATGTCAAGCAGCAATTCACTGGTTTTGAAGTCAGCGGCAAATAGTTTGAAATGTTGCCATTTAGGCTCTCAAAACTGAGTGACACATTTCAGCACAGATATAGGCTGAAATGGACAGCAAAACATTTTTATTATCATGTGACACTATATTTATGATAGTAATCTATTATCTAATAAAAATTATAAATACGATCCTTCAAGAGCAAGAGAAATATTCAAAAGACTAAAGGTGGATCAGAGAACAAGTGAGCAGGGGATTACGTATACCCCCGCCACTGCCTCTGCCTAATCAAAACACACTTATTAACAGAAAACTTTAATGCTAATCCAATATAAGTTTTGATGTCTGTGACCATGACCTTAGGGCAGCAGCAAAAATTATGTCAACTAGTCAATTTCAATTTTGCTCTACATGATCAAGAGGTTCTGTTCTTGTATACTGACACTATAAAAAAGCAATTATTTACTACCAATGCCTAAGTCCTAATAATTGATCACTGGCCCCACCCAGGGGCCCAACCCCGGGGCATTTATATCCCTTGTCAAAACAACTCCTTCAGAGATATCATGAACCAAATATGAAAAGAAGCTGACATGCAGTATACAAGATAAGAGCAACCAAAAAATGTTTAACACAAACCTCTGAAGGAAAAATTGAAAGACAAACAGACGGATGGACAAATATACTAACAAATGGCCAAATGGATGAAAAGACAAAACTGATATATCCTGCAAATAGTTTGTATGCCGGGTGTTTAATTTGTCTCATTCAAAAAGAAAAGTATAATTACATGCTACAAACATATACACAACAATGTTATTTTCCTTGTACAGAGAATGGCATAAGGGTCATAACATTTGACCCCATTTTGTCCCCATATATAATATACGTCACCAATTTCTTTATCAGTTTCATTTAGGGGAATAACACAGCTATTATTCATATCAATATGAGTCACTTTGGTTGGGGGCCATTTTTGGGCCTTAATGCACGCAGTCCTTTGGTCTCAAATAATTCATAATACTTGTAAATGAAATTTATTTTGATTCTCTTCTTTTTCCGGTTTCTTGGGTGGGCTGTTGTTTTCTGTCTGTAGCCTTTCCTGCACGGACTCATTTTTGCCTTTTTTTCTTTTATTGTGCAAGTATATAGAGGACCGTACATGAGTGGTCATTTTATATGAAATTTATGAAACGAGTCTCATCCCAGCGGGCACATGACGCCGAAATGACGTCGTACTGACGTCGAGGCGACGTCATTACGTCGCATCGACGTCAGTGCGACGTCGTTTCAACGTCATGTGCCTGCTGGGATGGAGGTAGTCTACCAGTACTGAGTGCATATTCCTTCGCTCGTAACTGACTGCATTTCTTCTTGAACCAACAGAAGAGAGGAGAATGTCTGCACGAAAGAACGTACCGGACGCGAGAATCGAACTAGGGGTTGCTAGCATTCGCAGCGGACACGCTCCCGACCGAGGTACCGTGCCCGGCACTTTATCTCTAAAATATTTCTCTGGCAACGTTTATCTTTTTAAAGATATTTCTTGTTTTTATTCGTTATTAAATAAAAGTTAGCCAAGACGGCTAATGCATTGAGAAAAAAATTACTACATCCGCTTTCCTGAGGATGACAATCATAAGTGAAGAAAGTGCTAGACAACCTTTTCCGGGATCCTACAAGAAGCGACGGTTGATACGTGGCGCGAAAAGTAAAGTAACGTTAACGTCATCATGCGCGACGTGAACATCTCAGTCTAAAGAGACAGAACGCAGAGAATTTTATGCACTTAAGCTCGAAAATGAAGTCGGCGACCTACTATTTTTATTGCTTTAAAGGTTTCTGGCAATAAATATCTTTTCATTTGTTCTTAAAACTAAATCTGTTCCCAATCAAAGTATTTCAGATAAAATCTGCACTTGTTTGTAAAGTCAATAAATACTCTCTGATTGTCAGCTCTGATATCTTCCGCTGAAATGCTAGCCAGGTTATTGCTGCTCTGGTATTGAATATATACATGATTCTGCAGGTTTTGTTAAACTGTATTATGAACAGACTGTTCTATGTATGCAGTGAACGTAGTATAAAATTGTGGAGACCCTGCCACATGTGAATCAGAATACAATTTTATAATGGTGTGTGTATTGTATTTGGTCGCTGAAGTTAAAGGTCTTAAGAACATGGCAATTTTTTTTTTCAATTTCCTTAAATAATTTGAGCTCCACACTTTTAAATATTTTCATTAGTGATAATCCATATTATTTAGAACTTTTCTATTATCCACTCAAATTAACGAAAAGGTATAATGATTGCAATTTGTATGCAGATTTTTTTTCCTTTTAATATTAATATCAAACAGTGCTAAAGGACTCCAAAACTGCATGGAAAAAGTTTTGACTTTCTAATGATTATAGATTTAGAATAGATTTAGATAAAAAGAGTCTTTAGTTTTAGTTCTAGTCAAGGCAAAGAATTGAACAAATATCAACTTCCAAGGAAATAATATTGAAAATGTGAACTCATGCAATACATACGTATCTAGGAGTCACTTTTAACCGTATATAAACCTAAGCCATTTCAAGCCATGTAGAATCAGAGCAGATACCACTGAAAGAGGCACCTGCTCTGGGATTACACCTTTTCTGAAAAGGCCGTCTCTGGCTCCAAGAGCTACTTTTCTTTGACTGGCACTATTACTTATAATTCTTATCTTTATCAGATGAAAATTCATAATTCTATAAACTGAAGGTACACATAATAGTCTGGCAAGGGTCACAGGGTTATTCTTGGTCAGCATCCATCAGTATATTGTATTTCAGAAAGTAGACTTGCTCCAGTCGGATATATTAAATTGTTTGTCACATATATATTTTTTTATCAAACTTGATATTTCACTTCTTTCTTCATTTTTTAATGATGGATGTTTGGCTAGTCTAGAAATGAATTTTTCTCTTGTGGGTTTGTTTGAGATATTCTTAGAAATCAGTCCGATAAATATAGATTAGCACAAAGAAGAAAAACTGTAAATTCAAGAAAATTTATGAAAAATCCAAATATGTATATTTCAAGGCCTATTTTTGTCTGTCCTAGCTGATACATCGGTGGAGTTAGCACTGGCCTGCTAAGCCTGTAGTCCTTGGTTCGAATTCCACAGGCAGAATTCGTCTCAGAGTAAAACCAGTGTCCTTGCGTATTTCATCTTCATCCTTCCGTTGCCTTGATATGACTGAAACCTCTTGGAAAAGATTTTAATCCCTGTATCGTGCTACATGCCTGCACAACCATACCATTCCCATATATGGTCAGTCTACCGTAAGCTCCCTAAAATTGGAGCACCATGCCGATTTATCTGACAAAATAAAAACTGCCTCGTCATGTGTAAAAAAACAACTTTGCTTTTGGACAGACGACTGAATGAAATGATCAGACTGTCCCTATATGAGCAGTAGGATATGGGTCCATACTTGCTCAGACATATCTGTCCAGTTGTAAGATCTTACATGCATCAATAGTTATAAGTAATTAAAGTTATTCAGTTGTCTTTATTGATCACAGAGAAATGAGTCACTAGTGTCCTAAACCTTATTCGTAACAAATGAATAAGTGGTAGCACAGAATTTCTTCGTTTTTGTTCGTTTTTGTTTTTCTCATTTTTTGCTTCTTCTTTTCTTGTAAGAGAAGCTGGGTACATATGGAAATCAGTCGAATCTGTTGATTACATTTCTTGCAATAAAAAAAAAACTAAAAAAAAAACCCCTAAAGAAATGCATAACTAATTGCTTTTCTTATCTCCAAATTATTCACTAGAGTGAGATAACCACTTTTTTTTTCACCAAGAAAAATAGCTAAATTCATTTTTGACACTGTATGATTTAAATAGATACATTTTTTTTATTAATTTCACCAGTCTGTACTGAATTTCTTATGCTGTGAAGCTAGCTGTAACAGTAAATCCTCTCTTTCTTCTTCATTTCTCTTGTTTCATTTGCGTTAACAGGCTCAAGCATATATGGGCGACTATCTAAACTGAAACTACCATAACATGTGAGAAGCTCTTGCTCAGTTTGCTCCATTTATTAGTTCTAACGCTATGTACAGACACACTTGCTCCCTAGAGTGACGTCAGGGCACATCTGGAGATTTATCTCATTATCCTGATTATCTCTCGGAATTCTCACTACCAGAAGCAGCAGTAATAAATACCCGTCTCCTTTAATGTAAACTTCTATCATTTGGCCACACAGTGTTAGGTTAGTTTTTAAAGAAAAAAATAAGTCATGTTTTCTGAGAATGAAGGTTTTTATCGAAGAGAGCCGTATAAAAAAGTGCGTTTTCCATAGAACTCCATTATAACGTCGGATTGAAAATGAGGAAAAAATGACCTTTTTGGGGTCAGATATCTGGAAAATGGCAACGGCGACACCCCCATTTTATCACATTTTTTGAAAGAGGGACTGAATATGCTCAGTAAAGGGAAGTATGAATTAAATCATTTGTTTTGCCGATTACTCCCACCTCACCTTAAATGGGATTTTACGTCTTCAAACAACATTCTTTCAATAAGAAAATGCGTTGTTGAAATAGACGTTGTCAATGACGTTACATGTACGCACCAAAGTGTTACTACACCTGTGGTCATGCGATTTTCATGACACGACGTTATCTACTGAATCCGCGACAGCGACGTCATGTGATAAACATTATTATAATGTTTCCTATACATATTACCATTCTAGCTGTAAGAACGGTTGGAAAATTGAAGTATAATTACCGTTCATGGTAGTTGTTTTCAGCAATATTATCATCGTTTCCAAAGAAAGCAATGTAGCTGTTTGGATTTAGGTCACAGTTTGCAAATGTCACGTCCTGTCCTCCAGCATTGTACCCCTGTGTCGGATTCGCTGTACTAAATCGTGGCCTCAGAACAGCGGCATCTCTTGGTAGGAATCCAAGGTACACATACGGCTGCATGGCGTGATTAATCGGTAGTTTGTACCCGTCAGCTTTACTTAGCTGGAAACTCAAAGCAAACCGAAACTGGTATTCTCTCATCTGTGACATTAATACCTCGTGTTGCTCACCATTAGTGTACAGAACTCTGATGACAGCGTAATCTGTGATCGTGTACAGACCATCAAGGCTGTCTAGTTTTGATAGCGCCGCCTTTGACAAGAACATATAACCACGTGTTCCGTAGAAATCGCAGTAAACTTCAATGGCATGTCCAGATGAAGTGTAGATGGTGTACACACCTGAGACGCTGCTAGGATCTTGGTGGTGGATGTCAATACAGTTGGCTATATAGAGGATCTTATATAAGAGCTCATGTATTATTGAATTTATTAAACGAGTTGGGGAAAAAGATAAGATGCGAGGCTAGGCCGAGCATCTTATCGGTTTTCCCCAACTCGTTTGATCAATTCAATAATACAGAATGTTATTGAATTTATTAAACGAGTTGGGGAAAAAGATAAGTTGCAAGGCTATGCCGAGCGTCTTATCCGTTTCACCAACAAGTTTAATAAATTCAATAATACAGGAGCACGAATGCAGGATTCTATTTATCATATGACATTAAAATTGCATTTTATTAACAATTTTTACACTAAACCGTCACGATTTAGCCATTAGTATTTCAAAAAGCGACGTGTTTATTGACGTCAACACATAGACGTCGCGCACGGTATTGGGGAGCGAAACGTAACGTTAAACTGTCAAGCGGCTACTTTTTTCGCCTTGCGAGAATGTTAACCGCGAGCTTCGACTGTCTTATACCGAAAGTAGTGAAACAAAACCAAACACACCACGGAAACAAAAGAAAAGCGGTCCGATCCTTTAGAAATGTTGTTAGGACGGCATCAATGAGAATTTATTTACAGTTTTGCTTATTTATTTGCTTTTTCAGTATAGGACGGATCTGTTTGCATTTATGAACACGATATGAATTGAGTTTGTTGTACAAATTCTATCGGAAGCTGCAAATATAAACCACACTATATTCATGCACGTTAACTTTTAGCCGTTTCATGATAATTAATTTCGTTATACTACTATGATAGTACTATTCTGTGTTTTCGTGTAGAACGAATTATGTCTCTTGCGTCACCTTTCTCGTTTCTTTTTTTCTGCTAGTCATCTTGCCACGAGAAAGACATTTTATGCTGGTGAAATTGGGAAAATTTTTCTCTGATGGCAAGAGAAAGTATTGCTGTATAGTCAAACCTGCCTAAAGCAAGCACCCAAGGGAGGTGCAAAAACCGCTTGCTTGAGACGGGTACTTGCATAATACAGGTTGTAAAGAAAATGGTAGTTTTGGAACTTAAAATTTTTGCCTTTTAATACAGTTATTTGCTTCACGGAGCTCACCTTTAAGACGTGTTTGACTATAATGACGCAGACCTAAAATGCTAGGCAGCCGCTTATAAATGCATGTACAGTAACGTTTGAATTTCTCTATTTGTCACCGCGTTACAAAATTTAAGACCGATGTAAATGCGCATAACGATTTTATTGTAAAAGAGCATTTAATCCCAATTTAGCAGATAATACAAACAGTCAATGTACATTTTGGAAATTTGCTTTTTGTACAGATTGCTGTAAGTATTTTGTCCAAATCAGCTTAATAACATGTACATAGATAGGTGTAAGAGTTTGGTGTCAAATTTAAAATTTGTTACAAAAATCAAGACCGCGGATTTTGTTAATATCTTTCCGTATCCGTAGAGAAAAAGTAAAAATTCTTATATACCTCATAAGTGATGCATAAGTACATTTGAGTCATATTTAAATACTTTCAACATTTGTTTATTCCGATACAGTAAATACTCTCCGAAGAAACTAGCCCTGCAATTCTGACGTTAATTTGAGCGTGAGTTACACTATTTTACTTTTAACAATAAATTCTTAAGATGGCGAATGTTGAAGAATTAACAATAAAACCAACATAAAGTTAATTTAGAAATTTTCCCATTTTTCGTAGGCAAATTTCCACAAAAATTCACATCGACATTTATGTGTAGCATTCCTTCGAGTATGCCCACCATGCCGACTTTGTTACCGAGTTACACGCATTTACGCACAAAAACCAACCGTTTTGCGCCCGCATTAGGATTTACATCGTCTCAAAACCCAATATTATTGACCCCCCAAAAAATAAATATCAATTCACGATTTTGAAACATTTTATGGCATAAAAAACGAAAAAGCATTGCTTTCATGGGGCCCATTTCATATATGTCCTTGAATGTACCCCAATGCCGTGCGCGACGTCATAACGTTACGACGTAATTTGCATTAGATCATCCAATAGCTGATAATCGTTTTAATGCATGGCTTAATTACACTCTCAGACGCGACGTCATATGAGCCGCGACGCGAGAAAACCAACAAAGTGGTTGTGCGCCAATCGCAGACTTACATCAGCCTGGACGACCGCCCAGTCTGATTAGAGACTTCGCTGTTCGCGTGGAGTATCTTAGACCCTTAGCTACCCTTTAAGTGCACTGCGAAGACTCTTCTCAGACTGGGCGGATGCCCAGGCTGATCTGAGTCTGCGCTGGGTGCGCAACTACTTTGTTGGTTATCTCGTGTCGCGGCTCATTATGATTAATGGTGAATAGACTATAATTAAAGTATTTGAAAATATATTTGTCTAAGAAAATTTCAGTTTAGGGTTTATAGATTTCATAAAAATGTATCTCTCTTTCTAATTCTGATAAAAACTCAGTGTTAGTGTAAAAAGATTTTTATCCCACAATGCACTATTTGTGACGTAATCTGAAGTTCTTAATTCGAGTCGAATTAAAATCGTGTTTGCCGTTGTTTCTAATTCTTTATCAAAACAGGTCTTAATAGTATTAGTTTAGTATTATGGTGCCATAAGTGTAACACATCAAATGTCTGGCTAGGATTTATTTCATTTATTTCATTATAATATTGAAAGATTAAACTTTTTAGCAAATTTGAAAAATCAGAGAATAGAATGTTTTGATTAACAGCCTGACCACTTAAACTTATTGGAATACGAACGTGACTGGCAAAGAATCATGTCATGGCAATTGAGCAATGCCGAGCAGTTTGAAACTGATTTCTTTTAAATTTATTTTAATCTCATATAAAGATCACCTTTTAGAATAAATTTTATCTTTGACAAATTTATTTTATATTTATTTACGAGGTCAGTGGCTCCTACTTTGTTTTGCATTTTGATATAGCTCATGAATATTTCAAGATACAATAAGATAGTTTCTTGGATTTTGTTTACCTTTCTTTTGCCAAACAGAATCGTATACTTACTCGGAGATTTCTTAATAGGGCAGGTAGCTGAAATATAAGAATAATGCAATATTTGAGAGACATCATGTGATTTCCAACAATGTGGCATCGGTGACAAGCAAAGGCTCTAAACACACTGCACTTACGTGCAGTCTGTTTAGAGCTTTTGCTTGTCACATCAGCCATCTATGGAAGTGATCCGAGCCATAGAGCCAAATGTGAAGTCTCTGATTACCCTGTATAAATGATAAAGATGTAAAGATGATCTGAATGTCACGTGATAAAATTGCCACATTGATGAAAGTCTCATGATGTGGCTCATTTGTTGAAATAGGACTACCTATTGACTGTGTAACTGCGAACATAATAAATATATTTATCAGAGATTCAATACAAGTTTTAGAATTAAAAGAAAAGCTCAAAGTTAATTATTTATTATTAAAATAACTGTAAAGACCGCCCGTATTCATACTTGGTAGAAGACCGCCATATCTTGGTTACAGTATATCGAAGACAAAACTATCCCTCTCCTTTCGCCTTTGCCATACCCCGATTCAAAAACGCTACAATTGACTGCCGTGTTGACAGTTTTTCAGTCACTAGCTGTCCCGTTGGGGACTCCAGTCCGTGAACTTCTGCACCTTAGCCAAACGCCTCTTACTACTTGACCACGTGCTGAAAACTTACTCAGAGTCAAATTACTTATTAATACTAGAGAGCCACAGGGCCCTGTACCTCGCCTGAGACCTCATTGTCAACGAATACATTTGTCCGTGACTTCGCTCATTTGTTATAAAATTCAAGACAGTGGCTTCAGAGGAGGGTATACTTTAATTTTGATATCTCAGTGACCTTGAACAAAGGTAAAACAATGACCTTCATATTTATCAAAGAAACAAACAAACAAAAATAAGTGTTCATCTAAACTTTCTACGAATGAATATGAAAAGATGTTATAATTGTATGACGAAAATTCGAAAAAAGTAGTTTTTTTGTCCAGAATTATCAATTACAAGGAGAGCGGTCATCATTAAATCTTTGAGAACTTTCTATGCCTACATAAAATCCCGAAACAATGGTAAATTTATCAACAGAATCTTAAATTCCTGATTATTTTATATGAACTTTTGAAACAGTTCAAAGGCTCGTTTCATGTTACTGCGTTTTAAGAAATAACCTTATAGGAGATAACGGGAATCCCCTGGAGTGACGTCATCGGATGTTCACGTGGGTAGATTGGTTGGCAAAAAGATAGCGACAGACAGTGGTCCAATATGGGATTTCGCTGAAAATTAACCCCTGAAATGCATAGGATGTACTTTGGAAGGCTGCGAATAAATAGCAACCCATGAAACCATATAACCGC
This sequence comes from Ctena decussata, assembly GCA_963989385.1. Taxonomy (NCBI): domain Eukaryota; kingdom Metazoa; phylum Mollusca; class Bivalvia; order Lucinida; family Lucinidae; genus Ctena; species Ctena decussata. The sequence goes on along the minus strand of OZ022507.1, from coordinate 14,933,090 downwards.
CTGTCGCGCGAAAAAAAAGTGAGCTATTTAATTACTTTAATTTATTTAATTACTCGGTCTGGACATACACTGACTCGCTCCGGAACCGGACTGTTTCTCTTAAGAACTTCGACTGAAAAAAGAAATAACTAAATAAGATAAAATTAAATCGGCAATACTGAATACATGTATCAGTATTTTAACCTTTTTGATAATCAAGGAGATTTGTAAATATAAAAGAGGTAATAGGAAATGTAATATACAATAAAATTTAGAAACAAGTATCTTATGAGAACTAATGCAAAATTAACAAAAAATATGATCTGATCTAGGGACAAGAACATTTAATAAACGAATGAGTAAATAAATGAAAATTCATGATTACGATTCAAAATAGAATTTTATATAACGGTGAAGGATAATATCAAACAGAGAACCTTCTGTGTTTTGAAATGGCTATCATTAATTACCACATTATTTAGTCCGAGCTCATGAAATCTAAACAAACCTCTCTCTCTAATTGGTTTGCCCGTAGTATGATATGAAGAGACAAACATGTTATATCATAATATCATTGATTGTAGTAATCGAGTTTTATTTGATGTGTATAAATTAACGGCACCGCTAAAACAGTGTGTTTATTTGATATGAAATTGTCACAACAGGACACGGGCGGCGTTCTTTGAGATGTTGTAATTAAAGACATTCCTTATCAAAACATCCGCTGAATATCGGGTACATTCGCTTACAAACAATACACAACCGGTTTAAATTCAGAAAATGTACAGCAGATACAGACAAATTGTTTTTATTAAAGCATCCATGATAAAACGTATTTTATAAAGCACTTCATGTGGAAACAATTTACATGCTTTGAGAGACAATAAAACAATTTTTCACATTCAGAAAGCTACACTTCTCAGCGTCATCATTACATATGAAAATATGCATCATAATGCGCAAAAACAAGGCATGATTAATTACATATTTTAACATCGATCCCTTACAAATCTATCAGAGAAGAGGAATATTCTGTGAAATGAGTCGGTTCCGATATTAAACTTTCAATGCCAAAATATTGACAAATAGCATCAATTTTCCTGAAGCTGTTTTGTCTTAAAAATCTGTCTTTATAATTACTATTTAGTGTGTGCTATATTCTTGTGGGCCGGACACCTATACTCTGTTATCTACACCCTACCCCATTCAAAAGGAACTGAAATTACAAGTTGTAAGAATCGTTATTATTATAACGACACGTCGAGATCTGTGGGAGTAATACAGGAATGGCTGTAATCTAATATCGGATTCTGATTCACTATGTAGCAAATTCTAAGGACACTAGGTTGGTTTAAGAGAAACTTTGGTATAGCATGAAGAAACAAGAGGACCAGTGGTCCTATATCACTCACCTGAGACCATGGAGCTTACTATAAGTACCAACTTCCACAAGAAAGATGTCAATGAATTTTGAGAAATAAACTATGTAAGCAGTTTCTCAATTCAGTGGGCAGGCTTCCCTGATGCTGCCTGCGAAAATAGATAAATAAACTAATCAGCTCGTCTCGGCGAAAAATATTTTATTGCTGAAACAAAGTGTTATCTGCCCTAGCTCCGAGCGTAGACGACCGATCATGACCAAAGATACATATTTACATATTATTGTCCCCCCCCCCCTCCCTGTACCAGAAGTCTCCACATAAAATTTCATTTTGATCCACCAATTGCTTTCAGATAAAATTAGGGAATTTGGGGGAATATGGTCCTTCGGGGAATATGGTCCACCTGGAATAAAACGCATAATATCTATGTCCAAATGGAATTTAAATCAAACCGTACTTGATTTAAAATATCTGCATATTATCACTTTCACGGACCAAGACAAAGGGGGTGCCTATAAGGCCCTTTTTCTGCCCAAGAGCAAAATGTTTTATTTTCAGCTGATGATTAGACTATAGTGTCCGCTATACTGAATCAATAGTGGTTAAGCTCCGTAAGCCCTACTTTTGGAAAAATGGGGTTATTAAAGTGGGTGGGGTAAATCAACATGAACCAGGGGTGTCATATTTTAAGCTATATTTCTCCTTCAAATTTAATGGCATTCATAGATACCTTCCTTTATAGGTTGAAGTAATGTCTTTGGTGACATCTTTTCTCAAAATCTATCTTTTAAAATAAAATCTTATGTCTGCAGAATTTCATTTAGAGACACTGTCAATTTTCATTAATTTTGGTACTCTGAATTCAATATATTCTACTATATCTCTAGAACCAATGGATGACTTCTTACCAAACTAACATAGGCTCGCCGTTGGGAGAGTGCAAACTGTTGATTAAATTTTGGTGACCTTGACCTTTGTTTCAAGGTCACAGTAAGACTTATAATGTCAATTTTAAGTCAAGTTTTGGTCATTGTCTACACAGCAGCTCCTGAATTGATATGGAATTGTTCCCAAAGTGGCCTAAATTAAACATTATGAGGAGTTAGAGCACTAGTTGTGATTAAATGGCCATGACATCATGATTAAATGGCCATGACATCATCTTCAAGGTCAAGGTCATGGCTAGACTGAACAGAGTTTAATCATAGATTTCATCAATCAGGTGGCAGAAATGTACCAAATCTGAGTGTTTTCTTTTGAAAATCAATGTTTAATGTGCACAGAATGACCTTGACCTTGGTCTGAAGGTCAGTATTAGCCAAACATCATGAAACAGAATTGCGTTAAACTTAAAGGCTATAGAAAAGTCTATTGAAAAAATAATGAACTTCTGAATGTATTGGTGACCTTCAGATCAAGGTCAAGGTCATTATATGCATATTAAGCATTGAATTACAAATAGAAACATACATATTTGTTAAATTTCTGCTTTCTAGCTGTGTGAGATCTTTGGTCAAACTCTGTCTAGTCTAACCTTGACCTTGACCTTGAAGATGATGTCATGGCCATTTGATCATAACTAGTGCTCTAACTCCTCATAATGTTTAATTTAGGCCACTTTGGTCATGATTTCATGTCAGTTTAGGAGCTACTGTGTAGACAATGGCCAAAACTTGACTTAAAATTAACATTATAAGTCTTACTGTGACCTTGAAACAAAGGTCAATCGTCACCAAAATTTAATCAACAGTTTGCACTCTCTCAAGGGTGAAGCCATGTTAGTTTGGTAAGAAGTCATCCATTGGTTCTAGAGATATGGTAGAATATATTGAATTCAGAGTACCAAAATTAATGAAAATTGACAGTGTCTCTAAAAGAAATTCTGCAGATATAAGATTTCATTTTAAAAGATAGAATTTGAGAAAAGATGTCACCAAAGACATTACTTCAACTTATTAAGGAAGGTATTTATGAATGCCATTAAAATTGAAGGAGAAATATAGCTTATAATATGACACCCCTGGTTCATGCTGATTTACCCCACCCACTTTAATAACCCCATTTTTCCAAAAGTAGGGCTTACGGAGCTTAACCACTATTGATTCAGTATAGCGGACACTATAGTCTAATCATCAGCTGAAAATAAAACATTTTGCTCTTGGGCAGAAAAAGGGCCTTATAGGCACCTCCCCTTTTGAAACATATCTCTACGAATAATACTTTCACTCGCCTTTAAAGAAGGCGATCCACCCTAATTTGCCTGTCAAAAAATTGCTGCCTTGAGAGTTGATTTTGATGATTATTACATATAAAAATTGCGAAAGCCTCCACATCCCGATAGGATTAGTTCCTTCAATCTGAAACAATCATTAGTTTGGATACAAAATGGAAATATCAAACTTTTAATGCCACATATTATGGCCTTATTGTGGTAAAATGGTCCATCCAAAATTACAATGTTAAAACTCCATTTGGGGTAATATGGTCCTCCATGGCATTACAGCTAAAACTTACCACGTGAGTCTACGATGTCCGGTTTATTTGGAATATTTATAAAATGTTTATTTGTTCCTACTTTAATTTGCTAGCCTGGATGAAATTTCAGGGAGAGGATTTTATTTGAATATGAAATATTTGCGCAAGATGGATAAAGCCCTAAAACATTAAGAAATGGTTGTTTTATAGATAATTTTCTACTGTTGCATTTATGGCCCGATTATGTCACCAGATAGATGTAAGGACCATAATGTTTTATCTTTAAGCCATAAAAACATATACACAATGCAAAGAAATTTTTATTTTTTGCGACATTTATCAATATTATGACATGTTAATTAAGTTACAAATTAGCCTATTTGGTGGATCATTTTACCCCCAAAGACTTGGGGTAATATGTTTTACCCCATAGGTGTATATTATATATTTTATCTAAAATATTCGGATAAAAATAAATATTTTGTACAACATAATGCTTGTTAGATGTATGTCTTTCTGTAAGTAAACAAGAAGATAATGTGATCTCGAAACTGTCGTCAGAAAAAGCAAGAGAATGTTGAGCAGTCCATATTTCCCCAAATTACCCTTTTGTAGAAGAGATCAAACTACAAGTAGGTCTTTTTATTTTATTCCCGACTAGTTTCGGTTATTACAGCCTTTTTCAAGGGACATATCTGTAAACAATGAAACATAATGACATCAACGTCACATGACGTCAATGGCAACGACGTCAAAAATGGCAGTGACCTTGGTGTAAAAACTTAGAAGATGCAAAATTACAGGAAAATGCAATTTTTAAGCTTAATATTAAGATGCCTGTAAAACCTGTCATGTTAAATGAAAACTGAGCCGCAGGACAGCAATGTCTGCAAACTCACATAAATCAGCGAAAACCCAGCCCAACCTGTGCAACCTTGCACTCTGACTATAGCTCACATGGGTTGCAAGAGGGATTTAGGCTTCCCTAGTAGTCAAATTACCCTATCATTTGAAACTTGACAAATGTTCCCATTGTAAGTGATTGAGATTTTACGAGGTTCACGACCCTGCTTTGGGGGCAAACGGAAAAGAACGCTCCTGATTTTAACAAACTTCAGTGGCTAGGCTTTCCCGATGCTGCCTGCAAAATTGCAGCTCGTTCGCATTTCTGGTTTCGGAGAAGATGTTCTGCTAAAACAGAATTATCTGTCCTACCTCCCAGCGAAGTTGTCGCGCAAAAATAATCAAAGGGTCGACAGATTACGGACAACCTACCTATACTGTAAGCTCCCCGGGTGCCTTCGGCTCAACGGAGCTAAAAGCATCCAATGAAAAATGAACAAAAAAAATTAGGAGACACGATTTTTCCCATATAAAGTCTCTAGAAACGCTCAAGGGCAACTAACTCCGCAATGGAAAATTGGATCTGGCTGAATTTCGAACTCATTTGAGCCGCGACACGAGAAAACCAACAATGTGGTTGTGCGGCCAGCGCAGACTCAGATCAGCGTGGGCATCCGCCCAGTCTGATCAGAGTCTTCGCTGTCCGCATGAAGGTAGCTTAGACCCTCAGCTACCATTTAAGTGCAGAGCGAAAGCTTTGGTCAGACTGGGCGGCTGCCCAGGCTGATCTGAGTCTGCACTGGGCGCACAACAACATTGTTGGTTTTCTCGTGTCGCGGCTCATTTGAGCTCTTGTGCCTGTCCTTGATCCCTGCAAGTCTGAAAAAGATCATAATAATACAAAATACCTGACAAAAACTGGAGACACTGTATTCCTTGACGCTCAAGGGAAAGTAACTACGTTATGATAAGTTCAATCTGACCGATATTCGAATTCATCCGAGACTTCTAGCCTGTCACTGTTTCTTGCAAGTATGAAAAACATCTGATTAAAAATGAACAAAAATGTGGAGACACGATTTTCCCCATATAAAGACTAAAGGATCTCTCGAGGGCAACGAACTCCGCGATGGAACATACGATCTCGCAGAATTTCGGATTTGTCCGATTTCTTGTGCCTGTCCTTGTTCCCTGCAAGTCTGAAAAAGATTCGGTCAAGAATGACAAAAATAGCTAGAGACATTATATTCTTTGGCACTCAAGGGCAAGTAGCTCTGTTATTATTTGTCCAGTCTGACTGATATTCAAACTCATCTTAGACACTTCGCCTGTCATTTTTTCTTGCAAGTATGAAAAACATCCGATTAAAAATGAGCGAAAAATGGGGAGACAAAGTTTTCCCCATACACAGTCTATAGGAACGCTCAAGAGTAACTAACTCCGGGATTAAAAATCGGATCTCTAAGAATTTCGAACTTGTCAAATTTCTTGTGCCTCTCTTCGTTCCCTGCAAGTCTGAAAACAACCCGATCAAAAATAAAGGCGAAAACCTGAATACATCATTTTTCCGATTATAAGCCTTTTCGACAAGACATGCCCCAAAACCAAATGCAGCCCTTCCCCTTGTCCTCTAAGGCTACACATGAAATTTAATCCAGACTGGCTTAGTAGCATTAGAAATATACAAGGGTTGATCCAGAAGTAATGTCACTGCAGCTATAAAATCGTGTAGAATCAAGGGAGAGCAACAAAATGACATATCCAAGTACCTTAATCTATTTGCATTATGGTATGAAAATGTCATAAAAATACACAGCATAGTAAGTGAGATATCGAGATAGACAGAATGCATGGTAACGAAACGCGCCGCACGTCAATGACGTTGTTGACGCACCAGGCGAAGTTTCGATATCAAGTCCTGTCCAAAGTAGCCAATTCGTTATTCCAGCATAGCACTAATGTCTGTTCACCAATGTCTATCTCATCTTTTAATATTACTTGAACAGCTACGCAACTCAATTTTCAGAATTTACACAATATTCAAAATGCAGAACATTGATTTTCATAATATGGGGCCTCAACAAGATTGACGCTATTGTCTGACATTGCTAGTAAAGGTCTTCCGGTTTTCGGATGATCCTATAGTGACTCATCTGCACCCGTATCGCGCTGATTGCACCTTCACACAAGCCTCATAATAACTGTTATATCACCACATGTCTAACTTAATAGCTCTAGATTCTCAAATGGTGATATTCCAAGTTTGAGGGAAAAACGCTTATATATCCGCTAACGCTTTTGTCAGAAATCAACATTTTTATTTTCGGCAGCAACAAGCATTAGCCCTAGCTAGCAAACTTCAAACTGAAGTGACAATATTACAATTTCAACAGCGCGCGACGGAAATTTATTTCGTGATCGCATCAAATTTTCATCTGATTTGGCGCGGTAGTTTGATTTTGATTTGTGATTCCCTTTGAAAATTATGCTCATGTAGTTAACGTTATTCTAACGTGCGGCGCGATGGCGTTGGTGGCATACTTTGAACGTCTATATAAATGGAACGGAAAAATATTCCAACTATATATTTATTCTGTAAATCAGAACTGAATTACAGTGCAGATTGATATAATTTTTGTAATAATGCTACGATGAATAAGCGCGCAATGGACACAGTGACATTACTTCTGAATCAACCCTTGTACTTGTTTGAAAATGTTTACGGACGGACGAAGGGACAACGGACGACGGAGCCTGCCTATCCTATAAGCTCTGCCGAAGCCGTTGGCTCAGGTGAGCTACAAACACATCTTGCCGACTCACTTTCAGCAAGGGAAGATTGGAGCTGATCCAGTCTTAAGTCCATATCATCTCCATTGCTTTCCACCTTCTCATTGAGCTGATTCAGTCTTGAGTCCAGAACATCTCCATTGTTTTCCACCTTCTCATTGAGCAGATCCAGTCTGGAGTCCAGAACATCTCCATTGTTTCCCACCTTCTTATTGAGCTGATCCAGTCTTGAGTCCAGAGTATCTAAATCGCTTCCCACCGTCTCATAGAGCTGATCCAGTCTTGAGTCCACAGTATCTACATCGCTTCCCACGGTCTCACTGAGCTGATCCAGTCTTGAGTCCAGATCATCTACATCACTTTCCACCTTCTCATAGAGCTGATCCAGTCTTGAGTCCAGAGTATCTACATCATTTTCCATCATCCCTAACAATTGTGTTACAATGTTGACAAGTGGATTCGTGTATTGCTGTCCACGGCTTCTATGTTCAGATGTATCATCAAGAGCCGCACCCTGTGTCAGAGCGAACAGACACAAAGTAGCCAACAACATATGTTTGAGTTCCATTGTTGGGTTCCTGTCAAATTGAATGTAATAGCTTTGCATATTTTTAGAAAACCGTATTATCACACTTACATGTAGTAGGGTAAGCTGGGACAAAACACCCAATGCGGGGTAAAACGCCCAGGCCTATTTTATATTATATCTACAAAGTTTAAGGAGTTCTATTCTGTTCAATTCTCCTAACGACGTTCCCCAATTGGCTCAGCGGTAGGTAACCATAGTTGCACACACCTGACGCCCAGTATCCGTCAAAATTTAGGGAGTAATGTTTTATTGAATTAAATATATCAAGGTGTAGGACTCCTTATCAACAGACACCTCGAAAAAGCGCATCTACATGCAGCTTTTTATCATGAATTTAAACATTTGTGCAGTTTTTCGGTAATTCGGGATGGCTAAACTTTTTCTTCAGTTCATCTTTGCGACAGTCTGTTTGCAAGATAAAGTCTAAGCGATGTTCACTCTGTCGCTTAATCTTATTATGTGCATATTTTAAAAATCTAATAATGTCCATATGAAGCAATACGCCTACGCTCCGGCAACTCTAATAAATCATGCATCGATGTTCTTTTATAAAGATTACAGCTTACTGTGGGCATACAACGCAAAGGAACATTGCATGGTATTCAACATCAAAGGTTGGGACTCTGAAGCTGGATGAGTTGCGTTACATGATGAAAGGTGTACAAAAGTGGGGGCGGCAAAAAGCCCATCTTGAGGAAATGTCTTCATAAGTATCAGATAAAATATTTGATAAAACTGGAATATTATTTTCGGGCGAAGGAATCAGTATTGTCTAAGAACTAGCAATCAAATCTAGAAACGAGATAAGCAATAGCCCTGGGCGTTTTGCCTCATCTTTAAAGGCGTTTCGCCCCAGTGGTGGGGCAAACCGCCCACAATATTCAAAAATACGAATTCTGTAATTATGTTAAAAATCCTACTATATTTCCAAATTCAAGCGCCATATTTGTAGACAACCTTGTTTACTTTAACAGAAAAGTTTATTCCGAATTAGATCAAGCAGTTTCTTAAATAATGTTGATAAAAAATCCTTAAGAGGGTGGGGGCGTTTGCCCCCCTTTACTACACTTGAATATTAGAAGTAGACAGATTATCTATCTGACGTCGATTTTTAGAAACAGACAACATGTATTCTGTAGAACTGATACTTCATGGACATAATTTTATTCCCTATCGTTTTATGCGAGTGCCAACAAGGAAGATCCTTGTACCATTTTAGCACATTTGGTATGGCCGAATCTTCAAACTCGCAGTTAGGGGTACAGAAACAAGGAAGATATTTCAAATGTGATATAGAGGCGGTAAAAAGACTAGAGCGGTTGGATAAGCTCCCGATCGACCCTAGGCACATTTAAGGGAGCAACCATAGGGGAGAGTCGGGTAACTTCGTACATGCAGGTAAATTCGGACATACAATTGCAAACAGTGAAAATCCAGATGAGAAGGCTCATAATGAGCCGTCTCATCAGGATTTTCTCTATTTGGTCAGTTATTTTTTGTTTTAGTTCCAAACAACTGACATATAAAGGAAACAATGTCAGTGTCTGAACATAGTGAAGAAACTGCGTACTAGCACTTCTACAGGTGTGAGCCAATTTGACATATACGAGTAATAAGGGAAAGATTCATTATCACTTAATAACTTATTTTTTTCTTAACATATTTTTACATCACAAACGGTATCAGAAAGTAAAATTCTTCATCTTTAATACTGTGTTTTAATTTTGATTCTAGCACAAGTACAAAATGGTCTTTTTGGGGGTGATTTTCTAGAGGTACATAATTAATTAAAACAAATAACAAAATCTCCGTAAAACCTGTAGGGCACATGAATTCAACGACTTATTTCGAATCAAATTGATACAAAATGTTATGCATCACAAATAGATCAGATGAGAAGAAATAGTATATTTTTATCTGGTATAAATTTTATTAGTCTAGGTAAATGATAAAATGGTCTTTTTTCAATATTTGTTAAAATTTAAGTTGATTATTTTTTGCCGGTGGTTTCCGTGCGTTTCCGTAAAATGCGACGCTAGGACACGACTCCGGCTTTCAGGTAATAGCTCCAGGCGGAGATTACCACGATAAGGTATGATAGAATGTTGTAGAAAGAATGAATTATTCAAAATGTAGATTTATCCAGTACTGTGTCTAAATTTTGCTTTAACTGAAAGATAAAACTAAATTTATTTTGTTTTTATTTTATTTTTCTGGTCCAGAGTTGCACTAGAGAACCATTTTGGTTTCTGATGTTAGAATAGAAACGAAACCGTGCTAGTGAAATACAATGATAATTGATGCTGATATTCTTTGGTCTTATTAGCAATCATATGAAGACCATAGATCGGCTAACTCCTTTAAATTGGCGAAATAATTGGTATCACTGGTGCCGAATTGAAAGACACAATATAAAAATTATCTTATGATTGTATAATGCCAATTAGTAATGTCGGTATGTTTAGAAATTAAGCTTTTGCTCAATTGTTGCTCATTTATGTAATTATTAATTTGAGGCAAACAAAAATCCACACTATCAGCATATGCAATATGCAGTTGACTCTAAAACCCAAACAAAACTTAGATTACAAATTACTAAATGAGGGTGAATTCCGGAAACTAAAAAAGAAAACCTGTGGTCCACGATAAGAGTTACAATGACGAGAGGCTGATGGAAGGACGATAGTGACAGGTTGTGTAATGGAACCCGTTTACGTCTGAGAAGGTTTCCGCCTTCGGAAATCGAACTTGGGACCGCTAGATCAGCGGGTCAGCGTTTAGCCTACTGAGCTACAAGGGCTCCTCGAAGATAAAACTTTGGCGATCTCTAGCGATTTAATACCTATAATTTTGTTAGTAGGAAACAGAACACTTTATTTTTCTACAGCATTTAAGTTATGTTGTTTGCTGATTTTTTTTTATATCTTAAAGAAAGTAAATTACTTAATTTACAAAGAAGGTCTACATGCATGTTTTTTTTTATTCATTTGTTTCATTCTTCTATTTAATGCATTATACAAATCCGTAATTCCAATGAAAATGCTAAGCGTTCGCCAAGTCTGGTCAAAGTCTTTGCTGGTGGCAAGGAGATAGCTTAGCTACCCTTAAAGTACACAGCGAGGACTCTGATCAGACTTGCCATATGCCAAGGCTGATCTGAGTCTTCACGTAGTACTTATGACACTTTGTGGGTTTTGTCGTATCGCGGTTCGACTGGATTAACTAAACGTAATAATGTATGAAATATATATGCCGCGACTCGCCAAAACTAACAAGGTGGCATGTGCACTTCGCGTAGATTCAGCAGTCCGAGCAGAGTCTTCCCTTTCCGAGTAAAGGGAGCTGAGAGTCTAAGCCCTCTCCATGCTGACAGCGAAGACTAAGATCAGCCTGGACACCCGCCCTGGACATGCGCTTACAAGATAGCATAGGTCTTAACTATCCCTTTGCGGACAGCGAAGACTGGTTAGATTGGGTGGATGCCGAGGCTGATCTGAGTCTTTGTTGGGCGTACATTCGGCTTTGTTCGTTTTGTCATGTCGTGGAAAAAATCTGTTCTCTTTAACGATAAAATAAATGCATAATGTTTACTCACTCGTTAAATTATAGGTTTTTATCATCATGAAATTTTAACTAATCTTATTTTCACAAGCATTTTTTGTTTTATTATTTTTGAATCAAAATTTTGTGCAATTAATCATATTTTTGCTTGTCTGTTCTAACAAAACCCTAAGTTTTACAATTGTGTGATATACAATTCATTTATTTATTTATTTATTGTTCTTGATATTGTTGCACTTAAATTCTATGTTTGAGTCAAACATACATTGTGTCTTATATAATGTTTGAGAGAGAGAGAGAGAGACGGAGAAAAAAATTTGCTCACGTAAAATTTTGATAATCATTGCATTATGAGACTAAATGACACGAACTGTTAGTAAATAACCAAAAGCACCTCTTTTTCCCCCTTATTGGCTGCAAAAATCATTTTGGATTTCTGGAGCGTGACAATTCCTTTTAAGAACTAAACATCTTTGAATAATGATAATAATAATATAATTCTTCTTATTATTATTATTATTATTATGAAATATCATCATCATGTGTTCTGACAGCATCATGCAAAGGAAATCCAAAAGGTTTAATTACATTACCATAATTATTTTATGCATAAGTCTGACTATTCTAAGAGACTCATGCAATGTGAGCAATATTCAATTAAAGTCATTAATATAGATATTTTATTATGATCGAGATAAGAATATTAGCCTCAGGAAATACCTTGACACCTGCGATTATCGCATACTGTCGTTAAGTTTCGGAGATCAACCGAAAGATCTCTGGAGATCTACCTGTCTAAGACGAAACTCAATAACCTAGATGACGAAGTACGAGTATTCTGCCAGATGTTTACCCGCTGTCCGAAGTTACCTGACTCTTCCCTAGTCAACCGCCATTACTGGATGTTCCCTAATCGGACGGTCACTAAGTAAAAAATTTGATCCGCGACACGAGAAAACCAACAATCTGGTTGTGCGCCAAGCGCAGCCTCAGATCAGCCTGGGATTCCGCCTAGGCTGAGCAGAGTATTCACTAAGTGCTTAAAAGGTAGCTAAGGGTCTAAGCTACCTTCATGCGGACAGCGAAGACTCTGATTAGACTGGGCGGATGCCCAGGCTGATCTGAGTCTGGCTGGACGCCTGACCACATTGTTGGTTTTCTCGAGTCGCGGCTCAAATGACTTGCACAAGAGTGCAGTTTATGGTACAATCTCCAACTTTACCCTTAAATACTGCACTAATACGGGGCACACTTCCGGTTCTCTTTAAATAAAGGAAATATCGAGTGCAAAATGTATTTTGCTCTTGAAGGAACTCTTAAAGATTTTAATTTGATTTCACTGCAGCCGTTGTTGGGCTGTGTGGCGTCCTTAAAACGCCTACCCTAGTGCAGATTATTATAAGACTTAGAATGTTTTAATTGGTTATTCGCCACCTAATATTGTCTCGTAAAAGCATGATTTTTTAATATAATTTTTTTCAATAATTGCACTGATGATAATAAAAATAATTATTATATAGAGGATATTTGTTTTTTTCAGTGTAACATCGAATTTTATTTCATCGAATGAACACCGAAAGTGGTATTTTCACGAGTGGCGAAGCCACCGAGTGAAAATACCACTTTCGGTGTTCATGAGATGAAATAAAATTCGATGTTACACTGTTAAAAAACAAATTTCCTATTTCTTTTATACTTATCACAGCCAAAACCAAGAATTTAGATGCTGTAATTGGCATTTATTGGTTTTCGTGTTCCCACTGGATGCCTCAATTTATTGCACGTGTGACGCATCACGATCGAGATAATGAGTGACGTTCTCTGAAGAAAAATAGTTCGCTGTTCCAACAGGAACCAATAATTCAAACGTTATAAACTACTGAAACAGATTATTTATTCACTTCTAGTTTTACATTTTAACATTAAACAAATGGAATTAATCATAGAAAATATATGATTTTACTTTTCTACATGTGCATTCCATGTGCGCATTAATACTCATTATAGCCAGCTCGTCTGTAGACGGAGTCCGCCATGTTTGTCAGCTGTTCAACAAACAAAAAAGAAACGTGTTTTGTGTATTCTTCTAGTCACTGTCACTTTCTGGATAAATCTTAATGCGCCTATATTTACGAGTGGGAGGAACAAGTGGTGATTGAAAGCGAGAAACTGTGTCCGGAGGCGCAGGTGATTGAAACGGAGATGGAACAAGATGCTGTTCATCGACGACGGGAGCTTGTTGAACCTGAGGCATTACTTGCTGTGTAAGTTGTGAAAGATTCTGTGTTTCATTCCTACTGTTGAAATTAAAAGTCACATTGCCATGGAAGTGGCTGTTCGCGAAGAACCCATCAGACAGTGGCGTTGGTCCTAGAAACTGTGACGGCTTGGAACTCGCAGTACAGGCGGCAGTGGGTGGGGCGACTGTGGTTGGTACCAAGGCATTTAAAGGTTTATTTGATAATATATCAGATATCCGTCGAGACTGTTCGTTATTCAACTTGCTATAATTATTCAGTGAATTCACATTTTTGTGTCCGGAGATCTGAATAATCTGATTAGGTGGCACCCCTTCATCATTTAGCTTCTGGATCAGCCTCTTCCTTGCACTAGAACAAACAAAAGCACAAAATATTACCATGGGGATTTTGGTTGCTTATGTAGTGAGCTTGTTTTTGCTATATTTTATCATTAACAGCCATTGCATAGGTTTGACTGAAACCCCCACCACAAAAAATGGGATAAAATGATTAAAATATGATCTTTGAAGTGTCACCAATCAACGAATTTGCCAGGCTAACTACAACACAGAAATATGGAATATTTAAATGCATAATTCAGGCGTGCATTCTGATGTCAGCCAAAAGTGTGACAACTGTCGAGTGGAAATTGAACGAAGAAAATTACAAGGGTATTTTTACAGTCTATACGGTGAGCGTGTTTTTGGTGTATAAAGATGCCTTAAACAGCCACCTATAGTCTTTTTCCATGCCCAAACTCATCATTTATTTTGGAGCAGTCAGCAGTATCACTTTTAAACAAACAGGTGAAAAAAAAAAATTTGGGAATACCGTTCGGAATACCACAATTTTCGTGATAATATTTGAAAAGACACAACTGGAAAATGCCCACAAGGGCATGTGCCAGTATATATGGAGATGGAAAAGCCACTGCAGAGCCAGACCAGATTTTTTTGGTGTGTGTTCAGGAATGTTGAATACCTGTAAGGTGTTATCCGTGGATCCTCTAGGCCGGCTTTTTCTTTCATGTCATTCATGATCCCATACAACTTGTTGATACCCATAGGTGTCCTGCGGAACCAACAGTGTTGTGATGCATTTCCTGGCGTTAGGAAGAACGGACTATCTTGGCTGTTCATATCTGCTGGCCGTTTGTCAGAGTATGTCTTGTACAGATATACAGGATCTCGCTGAGGGTCTTCTGGGTAAGCATACGCTTTTGGCTTCAGTTTTCTAAAATCAATTTAAATAAAAATTATATGGGAGAATCTGGGAAAAACTTGGTTAAATTAATTTAGGGATTTCCTGCATTAAGCTTTATTATCATATTAAGTCGCATCTGAGAGTGTCATAATGCCATGTATTAAAAACTATAATCCACTAGTGGATTAAATATGCAAATTACGTGATGAAGTTATGCATTGACGTCCATAAAACCTTGCGTTTTCTAATGGCAAAATTGCGACGTTTTAGTGCAAAATTTACGTATAAAATGCGATTTTAGTGTCATAGGATAAATAGAATCTTGCATTTGTGCTCCTGTATAAATCTTGCATTTGTGCTCGGCATAGCCTCGCATCTTATCTTTTTCCCCAACTCGTTTAATAATTCAATAATACATGAGCATTCATGTAAGATCCTCTATTAAAACTGGGTTACATATTAAATAAGCAATTTTATTTCATTTAAATAACAAATATTAGTTTGCTGCATTATTAATTTAAAGGTTATTGTGAGATTCTCACAATAACTTTTAAATTAATAATGCACCAAACTGATAATTGTTATTTAAAGTCAGTCTTCACGAAACCCCGTCTGACCGCCTGACATGTCTGGTAAAAATTCATTCGGTCTGGTAAAAATATTCAGAATTTTCAAGTGCATTTTAATCATTTTACCAGATTCGGTCCTGTTAACTCTGGCAGACTTTCGTGAACTCTGAAAGTGCAGCAGTCTTCTCATTTTACTGGTATACATAAATTTTGTTCAAGGGGAAAGTTTAAATGATACATGTACTTTCTAAGAAGATAATCCAGGAGCATTTCCTTTCTCATATGGGCTACTTTTAAGGAAGAATTTGCTCCCATGAGGGAGCAAATTCTTTCCTGCAAAAAATTTGTTCCCTTTTGGGAGCAAATTCTTTCCTTTAAGATTAACACCCAATTTCCAAGAGATGCAGTATTACATGTAGCACTGTTAAGGTAAAGAATAAAATCAACTTTTGGATTTATAAAAGGGTATGGAACCTTTATAAGATGTCGGGGAAAAGTCAGGCAATTTTGGTATGGAGGATAAGTGGCAACCCTGAATTGTAAGGACATATAACTGTTCTTTTCCGATTTTTCAAATGGGTTGCATCAAGTGAATATCGTGTATCTTTTAGCATAGTGCCAGCAGCAAAGATTCAGGCAAACAGTGACAATCGAAAGTGATAATTTCACTGTTTGTAACAATGAGATTATCAGTTTTGATTTCACCAAGAAATCGCTATTAACCAACCATAATTCATTTGAAAGTATAAAAGAAATATTTTATGCTTGACACAGCTCAAATATTGATAATTCAAACACAGTGCGCCTATAGAAGCAATGGAAACTTGCCGTGTTTTATTCTGCAACAATTCACTGTTACAGAGCGCGTGAGTCTAATTGCTGACGTCATTGCAAATACTGACGTAACTGAGTGACCTTAGACGGTGTAACGTCTCTTTTTCTTTCTAAAATCTCCATAAAAACGTACATTTATCTTACATTGAGTAATAATTAAGTGTTTGTAGGTCAGTTGTAAGTAGATATATCACTCGTGCTCCGCGCTCGTGATATGATCTACTTTACAACTGACCTCCAAACAGTGAATTATTACTCAACAATTCACTGCTACAGCTGATCTATTTCTTAAGTAGGGCCTAAGGAACCTTATATTTCTTGGGTCCTCCCCAGTTCTTGTCTTTGTTTGTCTCTCCGTGTTCAGTTGGATGAACTCGCTTCCTGTTTGTGGATCTAGACCAAGCCTAACATCACCCCATTTTAAGTTATGGGTCTCTTTCCCTGTCCTCATTCCGAAGTATGTGGTACAGATGAGCCACATGGAGTACAGCAGAGAGTACCCATTGTGGTCTCCAAGAACTTTCCTTGCATACATTTTCTCCAGATGTTCATCTTGCAAAACTTCTGCTGTTTTGGGTTTGTTTCCCAGACCCATGCTCTTTAGTTGCTGTTGTTTGCTTTTAAGAGTTTTCCTTGATTTCTCAAACTCAAGGTCCTTTAGGATACTGATTTTAGAATTTTTTTCTTTCAGATATCTATCCAGTGAGCTGATGAAGCCTCTCAAGGTTGTGGGCTCATACTCGTTACCATCCTTTTTGGTAACAGACAGCAGAAATTCACTTATGTAAGTGTTTAGTGTGTCTGGTGGGATAAATTCTGGAAACCTAGCTTCATTGCGGGAGACTAAATACTGCATGAACACCTTCATGTCGCTTGCAGTTTTTTTCTTGGTGGACTTGTTTTGATTTTGTTGCAAAAATGCATCAACGTCCACTTCCTTAAAAGTTCTGTTGCCAGTTGTAGGCCCATGTATCAAATCAAAGCTGCTTATATCTTCAAAATCTGGATCATTCCAGTCAACTTCATCTAGAGATTCAAGATTCAGATCCATAAAATCTGATTGTTGCATTTTGGACAGCATCAAACTTCAATCAAACCAGACGATCGTTTTTTAGCCTATTTGGTACCCGGTCTCATGTTGTCACGTATATAAGCACCGGAAACCACGTACCGGTTGTCAATGTAAACATTGGACAAGGGAAACAACTCAAAACATACTCATTAGAAATCGAAAGTGCAGATGAGGCGCTGCAAGGGGTAATTCATTGGAAGAAAAAAGTAGTCCCAAACAGTGACAATCGAAAGTGATAATTTCACCGTTTGAAACAGTGAGATTATCAGTTTCGATTTCACCGAGAAATCCCTATAATTCATTGAAAAGTATAAAAGAAAACTATCGTAATTTATTCATGAAAAATCTTTACCTCGGAAAACAGGTATTAAATCCTCGTAAAGCGATCACAAAAAATGTATGCAGAGCAATGATCATCCGCTCTGCAATCTCAATATATAGCCTATGTTTTGGTCTGCTGCGTCGATTCACTTAACTTTAATTTCACCCCCAGCCTGTCAAAATTCCGGAAGAAAAATAACTTATTTTGGAGTGTTGGTATAAAATAGTTATTTATGTTTGGTATTTCATGAGGCTGATCTACGTTATCAATACGCCACGCCAGTATTTTCCAACAATGCTCTATCCTTTTAATTATATATAGAATGGTGTATCATTTTTATTATTATTTTTATTTATATGTAAATCATATTCAATAACAAACGTTTTGTGCTATTTTCAATTAAAAAAAAACAAAAAACAAAAAAACGACAGACAAAATGATATATTTTATTAACAGTTTGGGTAATTTTGTCGACATAAATAGTTTGGAAAACTTTAGGTGTGTCAAATTATCAAGTTTTGTCATAACCTCTGAATGTATACATAAAACAGCCGATTTGACTTTTTATGCGTATCAGTGTGCATTTTCTCTCCAGTTCTCATATTCTATTTTAATAACAAAAATAAAACAAAAAATCATCAGCACCCTGGGTTCTTTTATTAAACGTTTCATTAAACCTCCCTCTTGGCCTGGCGAAAGTTTTAGCATGTAAAGCATGTTTAATGCCTATAAGATATACCGTCCGTAAGTTAAGCATAGTTTTACTTTAATTGAGCCTCTCGCTATAATAGAGTACATGTATGTAGGGCAGAAATGAAAACAATATCTGTTTTCTGTTTTTAGGAGTGAATTACTTGTCAGATAATGCTGAAGCAGATATTGGAATGTCTTAAACTCTTTTTATATGATACGTTTGTTTGCAAGAGACTAATAGTGAGGTACATGCAAAGTATGAACGACCATAAATCATACATCCCGGGGCCTGGATAGCGCAGGGGTAAAACCCGCGCTTGTGGGTGATTGGGTGGCGCGATGGTGCTGGGTAGCTTCCAATGCCGGGGCGTCCCACTGTAGGGCAAGGGCCTGCTTTGTTTGTAGTAGCTGCGGGATAGGTAGGCTTGTGTGTGTGTGTGTGTGTGTGTGTGAGTGTGTGTGTATGTGTGTGTGTGTGTGTGTGTGTTTCTCTCGCCTATCCTGTCCTTTTTCTAATGCCTCATCTCTTCAAAGACGACGGACATGACCGAAACATTGAGGTCTCGGTCTTTACCTCTGCACGGTAGTTGTCAATTACCTCCTAGGCTAACATGCTAAGTACTGGCTAACCACTTACTGCACAGGAACGGTGCCGAACGGATACCTGACCGGCTCGACTTGACCAAGCTGTTGACTGGGTCGTAAAATTTCACTCAAGCACAAACAAAACCCGCGCTTATCTCCGCTGAGACCCGGGCTCGATACCTGATGTTGGCATAGTAGGGTAGTGGTCCCCCTACCAAGGTGTTTTCCAAATGTTGCTGTTTCCTCTACCGCTGAAGACCACAGTACGCCAAACATATGTGCTTTTTTTAACGCGTCTATACTCTCTATACGCTGTCTGTGTAATTGAAGTAAAATAGTGTTTAACCCATGGATTTGTCCTGTTACCTCAGAGGTTGTTCAATTTTATACAAGACTTCATTATTTTCGTTTTGTTTTACTGAAGGGTTCTTTGTCGCCCGCCAATTTCTGGTACACATGGGATAGAATAAAAGTAAGTTACTTTAACATAGGCAGTGAATTATGGAATCAAAATGGTTTGATATGTGGTACATGTGATTGAATGAACATCAGGCTGACAGTTGCAGACAGGTATCCTAACATCCCCCAAAAAGATTACGTTGCAACTGTGTGACTTTTTCCGTTCCGACCGCCTGTAATTTCGCGCATCAAAAGAACATTTACCGACTGACTTTCCCCGTATCTTAGCCCTCACTTAGCAGCGCAATAAAGTCATATAATGCCGTGCAATTAAGCTTCCTGAAAGACGGTAAAATACAAATAAATGTATTCCCACCCCAAAAAGCTTCAAAGTTTAAGCTGGTTCTGGAAAAAGATAAACAAACAACTCATCTACGGAATGCTGCGTGTTCCAGTAAACTATTTTTCTTCCCAAAATGATAACTAGCGGGTATACGGTGTGTTTATGTCCTGCAGCTGTAACAGAAACTTTATTTATTTTTCTTTAGATTCTGGGGTCTAGTTACCAAATAGCTTGGTCATGCGGACCAAACAGCTCAATTAATATTTCAAACCACAGCAGAAGCGGAGGGCGAGGTTTGGGCCCAGTAAAACTAGTGTAAGCCCCCCAGTAACTTATTACTGACCGTGCCAAGGCGGTACTTCTGTTGTGGTCCTTCATTGTTGTTCTTGTGTCTTAGTTAATCTGTTTGTAGTCTGCTAGCATTGTCGCCACCTGGTAATCCCGCAGCTGCCCGCTTTGCTTCCTGTTTTGTTATATAATAAAAGATAGAAATAGGTAAAACAAGGTTGTTAAATGACTTTCGTACAGTTCGTTTAGTCTGTTGAGTGGTATAAGCTTTTTCTGTTTGATTGAATCGTTGCGGAAACTAAGGGCGAGGTTTGGGTCCGGTAAAACTAGTTTAAGCCCCCCCCTTCCCCCCTCCCCCAGTAATCTTTTGCTGACCGTTCCAAGCCGGTGCTTCTGTTGCGGTTCCTTGATGTTGTATTGTGCTGTGCCCGCTTGTCTATGTTCTTTTGCGGTTTGGTCACCTGAATTGCTGTCCAGTCTGCCTTCTGTTTTGTTTTGTTTTGTAATTGAAATAAAGAAATAAGTAAAATAGATGTTGGTGCTGTTATTTGGGTATATGTAGCTGAATGACCATCTGTTTGGCAAAGAACTGCTTATTCGGCTTACTGTGCGTGTCTGTCGTAAACTTGTGTCACTTTCTGTGTGTATGTGCTTCTTTCCCTATTTGTTTTGAGAGCGGAATGTGGGATTTGATTGTATTAATTCCTGATCATTGCCTTACTGATCATCTCTAATATCATCTAATACCTAAAGATAAGGGCAAGGTCACCAGAAGCTTCTCACTTTTTACCCCGCTCCAAATGATCCATTCAGACTCAGCAAAATCAAATTTCTAGATAGAATAAAATCACGCCTCACTTTAAATCGCATATCATATATAAATTGAAAATAGAACCAAGATTACCAAAATCTAAAAAAGTTCCTTCAAGAGCAGAGAATACATACAGAAGTAGGAGCATGGGCCAGACTACATAGTTTCGGCTAATAAAGCCTCGTCAGTGACCCTGACAATATCTGGTGACGAAAACTGTCTCTCCAGAAAATAATATATGCCATTTTTC
This sequence comes from Ctena decussata, assembly GCA_963989385.1. Classification (NCBI taxonomy): domain Eukaryota; kingdom Metazoa; phylum Mollusca; class Bivalvia; order Lucinida; family Lucinidae; genus Ctena; species Ctena decussata. The sequence continues at coordinate 14,911,862 of OZ022507.1, read as the reverse complement.
TCTGCAAAAAACGGGTCAGCAAAGAGGAATTCAAACTTTAACGAACGCAGGCAAATGTGACCAAGAATACGACTCATGACATTCGGATAACTATCAAAGCTCCTAGTAAAAGTAAGGAAGAAAATTCTCAGGAACTAACACAATTCAATCCCAGATCCAACTCAAGACACCAAGTGGGAAAGAGACAACACAAAATTAGTCACCACCAAAGACAACACCAGTGGCAGCCACGTGAACAACCATCGCCCATGTCACAGTGGATGGTCAACGGGCTAGCCTGAACATCACAAACGATATATCAATAACAGACATAGCAACTAACAACACTTAGAAAAAAACAAAGAGAACAAAAAAGAACTGTCGCCTTGGGATGGCCAGTAATGAAATTACTGGGAGGTGGAGATGGCGTAGCTGCTTCTGTTGGCTTGAATCTCGGCGATTTAATACAATATATGTACATCTTAATGATGTGTGAGTCTCATATTCGTCGGATATACCTGACAGAAGTTATACGAGTTTTCTGCGATATTTTGGGACAACCGTTGTATATATGTCGCTGTCGCATTTGGTAGGAAAACGTCAGTTCGACTAAAATCTAATTGGTAAATTGGGCCAGTCCGTACATTTCGAGTAGTGCATGATCGTAAAGAACAGCATTCCAAGTATTGAGATTTTTGCAGTATTGCAAAAAGGATATTTTTACTAGGATCGAGTGAGGTAGTGTGGCATTCAGTACTCAAAATTTAAACTGTACCAGTAAAAACATACCTTGATCACTTTTCACCCCTTGGATCAGTATTAATTTGTTAATATGTCGTGGCAAAGATAACTTTGTTCCGAATTAATATGTTAATTTTACAGGTAAAATTGGTCAGTTCTCGACGATGATAACCGCTATGGAGCTATATACCATGGGAGTCAATATTTAATGTTATATCAGTTCTCTTACTTTTTTTACAGCCTCAACTTGATATTTAACAAAATCCATATACGGAGTTAGAGAAAAGAACACAGGCCTTTGAGATGAGATGCTACCGAAGGCTATGAACACATCCGCGGTGACCTCTGATGCACTCGTTCACTTGAAAAGTATTGGGAAAAAAGAAGCCATGAAAAGGCGTGAACAAGCGTATACAGTCACTAACCATCGTGGTAGGAGGGTGGTTGTTTCTCGAGGCTATAATAGAATCGCGTAACTATACCTAAAGAAAACTTCTAACCCAGTGCCCTCCTAACTTATATCACAGCTACGGAATGATATCACTCACGGGTTTCTCAGCTACGTCACCGGGGGTGTGAACACATCTGCGGTGACCTTCATCTGATGCACTCGTTCACTTGTAAAGTATTGGTGAAAAAAAGCCATGAAAAAATTAACAATGGCATCAACACCTGCAGTATCAGCACGACCCTTTCACAAGACTCTATTCCCACAAGGACCCTATACCCAATGAGGAGGTTCGCAGAAATATCCAAGCAGCCATTGGAGAATATGATGAACTCCTGACGCTGGTCAAGAAACGAAAACTAAGGTGGTTTGGCCACGTCTCGAGGTCTTCTGGCTTAGCAAAGACGATTCTACAGGGCACAGTGAAAGGAAAAAGAAGAAGAGGTAGACAGAAGAAGAGGTGGGAAGACAATATTAAAGAGTGGACAGGGATGGTTTTGCCAGCTCAACTAGGGCAGCTGACAACAGGATAAGGTAGAAAGGGATTGTTCCGAAGTCATCTGTGGTGTCCCAACAGCCTAGTAAGGTTATGGGATAGAATAGAAATAGATAACAAGACAAATTTTGAATAAATGTCAGCTCTCGAAATATGATGTCCTTATGGATTGAGTGTTTGGAGACTTTCTCTCCACTTTAAAATACACCTTAACAGAATAAGTGTGTTTTAGTATCAATCTGAGACGTTTTATGCACAGTCATTGTGTCCTGAATAACTTAACTGTTCATGCATTCTAAACTTGATGCTTTATCCCTGTATTATGTTACTTTGTCCCGTCGGTGTGTTCTCTTTTAAGTGCAAAATTGATAAATTTACTAGTATGTCTTTTTTCTGTGACAAATACATTAATTTTTTGCTTCCTTAATGAATTACCTAATAAACAAGAAAAATGGATCCTGAAATACGAGACAAACCTTTATACCTGAAAGCTATTTTCAACAAATTTATGCAACGATATATGAGTATGTCGATTCATATCATCTTGTAACTTGAAAACATTTAAAACTTCCTAGATGCTTCATCCAATACAATTGAAGATAGACTTTTTTGTGCACCCCAAAAAAAGATTTTGACAGTATGTCGATATTAATTAGCACCTGCGTCTTAGATAGTGTGTGACCAGTGTCAGAAAAAGTCGTATTGCAGCCACCTGACGAGAAAGAGATGCCCCGTGCTTTCTACTTGTTCCTATTTTATACCAGCTTGATTTGTGTGTCCTTTTTTTAGGCGGGTAGTAGACTTATATCATTTCCTGATTATTACCCCCTTTTCACCTTTTAATATTTCAGAATGTGCAGTACAGCTTTTGGTTTTCAGTTCATCGGTAGTTCTTTCTAAATGAACATTTCGCTCAGTCAGACGTCGATTTGATACTGGTCCTCAAGGCGGGCGCCGATAAATGGTCTAAGGACGAGAACCTGTATATCGATAATTCCGCTAGGGACAAGTAACTTGTATCACCATTGCTGACGTATATTACCTATTCTAATGGCACTTACATATGTAATGCGACGACTGATTGGATAACGTCAAAAATTGGCGACAGTATATTCTACGATATACTGTCGCAAACCCGACGTCATTATAAAACTTCGCTTCTCATTGGCTGACGTTTGGTTTAACGCCGCTGAAAGTGCTTGCAATGGGTGCAAAGAAGTACACTTTGAAAGGTGAAAATGTGCATTAGAATGGGGATAACTATATTGAAAATTGTCATTTCGGGAGGTAAATCGTCGGTTTTATGGTCGCAAATTCCATTTTACGGCTCCGCTGGCGCGTCGCCGTAAAACAAAATTCCGACCATAAAACCGACGATTTACCTCCCCAAATGACAATTTTGAATACAGTTATCCCCTAATTTATAGCGTACCGGGAAATACACCTGAGCTTGTTGACACCTAGATAAATCACTGCCACAAATATTTATATAATTTGCTTCAGCTTGTGTTCATTTGAAGTTACTCATCTTTAATATTGTTACTGATAATTTTTTCGTGAATAAAATCTGCACTAACTCATTATCATCTTTGCTGATTAAAAAGTTTCACGCATATGCAAAGCTAACAGGAGGAATCTCTACTCAAGATGGTTGTACCCTGACCGTTCCAAGGCAGTACTTTCGTTGCGGTTGCATTTGTTTTATGTTCGGTGCTGTTTAATTTATTGTGTTTTCATTTTAACCCTTCTGTAATAAAAATTGAAAATAGGTAAAAATAGTTGTTAAATGTTTTTCGTATAATTTGCTTAGTCTGTTGTAACCCTTCTGTTGGTCTATATTATTTATTTCAGTAAAGATAGTTGAGTTGCCACCTATTTGGGAAAGAGCTGCTGACTCGGCTTATCACTTGTAATTTATTGTTTGTTGGGATGTCTTTGTCAATCTTTCCCTTTGATGTTGGGGATAGGGTTTGGGATCTGATTCAGTCAGTTCCTGAAGTGTAGTTACTCTTTAAATTTGAAGACCTCTAGCGGCGATAAGAGTCAAGGGAAGGAACTAGTCTATCATTCCGTTTGAAAATGGTTCCCGAAGTACGCACTGGTAAAAGGTCTAAGGTCGAGAACAAAAAACATCGATAGTTCCGCTCTTGTTGTGATGTATGCATTCGGCAGATTCATCTGTCTTCATTTTTTTTGTTTTTCATTTTATCTTTTTAACCATTTTCATGCTTTGCTTCTCTCTCTCTCTCTCTCTTTCTTTCTCTCTCTCTCTCTCTCTTCTTCTTCTTCTTCTTTTTTGTATTCCGCTCTACCACAGATCTACACTGATCATACAATTAAAGGAACAAGGTGGCTTCTAGGGCCGCAGCTGTATTCTGATTCTGGTTTGAACTTTGCTATAATACATCTATGGCCCAGGGCCGTATTTATAAAACAAATTAAGTGGTTGCTATGCTGTTGCTCAGGCTAAATTCCCATGAAGGAGATTCCCTACAACTATGAAATTTGCTCTGGAGAAAAGTCTTTGCAGATTGTTCCTCCAGATGAATTTTCATAGTTGTAGGGAATCTCCTTCAAAGAAATTTAGCCTTAGCAACAGCATAGGAACCACTTAAGTCGTTTTATGAATACGGCCCCAGTTGTTCAACGCATGTTTAGCTTAAAGTCTTAGTCAAGGATTTTTTGGTCTTCTAAAACACTTACAATCAAGTGTGCTATAATTTTATTTTTTTATTTTTTTTATTTTTTTTTTCTAAAAAAATGGAAGGAGTTTTTACAATGTAGAAGCTCATCACAAACTGGCAGTAATCTTGCGTACAAAACATTTAAGAATTTACGTCTCGTCGTTAGTTTTGAATTACGTGGCCCAGGTTTTTATGTAAATGGTAATGAATAGTACCGTTCATTAAGTATTTCTATATGACATCTCATTTGAATCCCGTTGATGGAGTTACCGAACAACATGCCGGTACACATGCTGTGGTATATGAAAAACTCAGCTAAACTCAGTCTGAAAATATGAGTCAAAATCATATTTCTTGAGTCAAATAAGGCTGAAAAGCAATACATGTATTTCTATTGTTGTTAGGATTGGTAAATTTAGAGGTGTTCTCGGGACAAAGTCGTTTGTGCTCCCGACTTTAGATCACGGGATCACTTGTTCACGAGGGTATATTCGAACCTTACTGGCACTTCATTACAAAGAGCCAAAGATAACCACCCACTCGTCATCCTGATATGACTTTCTGGCAAGTTATAGATAATCATGTCAAATATCATGAACCTAAAAACACGTTTCCTAAGTTTTTTTGTTTTGTTTTGTTTTGTTTTAGATGAAGGAAAAGTGGTATTAGGGGATGCGGAAGGAGGGAGGGCAGGGGCGGGGCGGGGCTTTAAGGGTAGATAATCATAGTGCAGATTTATATTTTCTGGTCCTTTGGGATTCTTCTTGGCCAGTTAGAAAACAGAGTGCCGCTGACTCAAGAGCCGGTAATAGTGGGGTAGCCCTGGTTGCAACATAAGATTGCTGCAAAGTCAGTTAAACCGAGTCTGCTCTTTTTGTTACTTGGATGTGTTTTTTGGTCCCAGATGATATTCTTTCAGGATTTATTTTAATTGCGTCAATCATTTATTGCATCAATCATTTTACTGTTCCAGGAATGACGTCAGTAACTCTGAGATGTGTTTCGCTATTACTCCTTTCTTTTGTTATTCCGGCCAGCAGATGGGACCGATTTTCCACTAAAACATCGTATTTCTGGCACTTAGAAAATTGGAACACCTCACAACCTGTCAAAAATGAATACACGTCATTCATCCTCAACGGAAAAACGTGTCGGGCTTTCCATATTAACGCTTTGGTACGTCACGGCTCTGACTACCCGTCGTCAGATGAGATTGACGAGACTGCGACACTACAGGTGAAACTACAGTCTTTGATTACATACAGTCGGTATAACTTTATGAAAGCTTATACGAACCCGTTTTCAAATGCTCTGCACAATTCCCTCATAGATCCGCTTGGCAAAGAAGAAGAACATCACGTAGGAAGAAGCTACGGGATAAGGCTGTTTGACATGTTCCAACAACACCTTAATAACATAAAATACGTAGTTTCCGATACCGATAGAGCTAAAAACAGCGCAAAAACATTTCACGGAGGAGCATCCAAGGCGGTGACGGGAACACGTGTCGAGAATATCGTACCAGAAGTCAAGGATCGTCTTATACAATGTAATAAGTATTGTCCACTGTGGAATCCGCTGATCGACGATAACGACACACTGATTCACGACTACTGCGACTTTAGACTACAGCCACCCTACATTAAAATGATGCACGATGTCTCGCAGAGGCTTGGATTTCTTCCATCAGATCTCAAACCAAGTAAGTCTCGAAGCAATTAAGGTACATGTACTTCAGAAAATATACTCGATGAAACCGGGTCTGTTTCCAGCGGGCACATGACGTTGAAATAACGTCAAACTGCACTAATGCAGCGCAGCAATGACATAATTTTCATGCAAACTTTATTGAGACAGACGCCTAATGCTTCAGTTAAAAAGATACAGATATTTTATGCGGTTTTACCAGAGGACGACAAGACAGGTGTAAACGATACCATTGTGTGGTGAATTGTCTCACCGATGGTAACATTTGCATGGGTCCTACGCCATAAATAACACAAGATGCCTACAAAAGTTGATGTTTTCAGTTTGGAAAATTCTGAAGAATTTAAATATTCACAAACTTCAGAGACCAAAATTTTGTTAGCCCATGCGAAATTGAGATGTAGACCCCAGTGACCTTTATGTGTTGCTCTAGGTCTCGTGACCTGCTTTGAGTGTTTCTATATTAGCTGAATATTGGCATTTGGCTAGTGCTCTGTCAATAATCTTATCCAACCATTACTATTAATATTTGAACTCGCTTCTATGTCATAATATCCCCTACTTTTTGAGAGCAGTATATATATATATATACTATATATATACTATATATATATATAGTATATATATATACTATATATATACTATATATATATATATATATATATATATTGCTATGCAACAGTCCTGACGAGCTGAGCGAAACGCGTTGACACTTTTTTGCATAGTTTTATTTTAATAAATCTAAACATGTACACTGGCGCTCACGTATTTGTACACCAAAAACGCGTTCGTACCGCGTTGCATGCGCGTGCTGCGTGCGTATCACATAGAACCGCGCATCAGACGCGTCTAGACGCGCCCTGATGCGTCTCGACGCGGGAGACGCAAACGTTGTTAACATGAATATTCATGACTTGTTAAATACGCGTATACAACCGCAGATTGTACGTTGGCCTAATTAAAATGGTTTTAAGATAGCTTAAAACATTATAAGTTACTAAGTTAATTAAATATTGTCTCGATCTCTCTACCGGGAATCTGACCGAATCGATGCGCAGAAGACGGGAACCATAAAGTAGTCCCCCATTATCTGGGTCAATTTTTACATAACAACTCGTAACGTCTCGATTTCTGAATTCAATGGGACTCATTAACTACTATTTAGACTAACTCTATAATAGAACTTCTATACATAACTTCTATTTTTCTTAACTTCTAAGCCCAGAAAACAAACAAACGGAAAAAAAAAGTCACAACTTATCTGGGCCAGAACACACACGGTAATCCTCGCTAAGAATTAAACTGACCAGTGAAATTTGGACCCAGACTATTATATTGAGTTAAACAACACCACAGGGTATAATCGATTCCTCTAATTTTCGCTTCCTGCAGAGACTGTACATCATATTTGGCTTCCGCCGAGACTGTCCGCGAGTTCTTGCTTCCTGCCGAGACTTCAGTACATGATAAATGGCTTCCTGCAGAGACTGTCCGCGTGATTCTGCTTCCTGTCGAGCCTCTCGGCAGGAAGCAGAGTCACACGGACAGTCTCGGCAGGAAGCCAATTATCATGTACAGAAGTCTCTGCAGAAAGCAAGAACTCGCCGACAGTCTCGGCGGACTTCACATCATATTTGGCTTCTGCCGAGACTGTCCGCGATCTCTTGCTTCTTGCAGACACTTCTGTCCTCGAAAATTGGCTTCCGACCGAGACTGTCCACGTGACTCAGCTTCCTGCCGAGATCCTCAGCAGGAAGCAGAATCACTCGGACAGTCTCTGCAGGAAGGTTGGTGGTATTCTTCAGGTACTCCAGTTTTCTCCACAACCAAGGCCACAAATAAGCAATTATCCTTGCCTTTGAGACAATGTAAAAACATTCGCATGCCTGAATTTCCAATACTTCAATAATCCTGTTTAGACTAGAGTTTTAATCAGAATCGAATCAGAATTTGCTTTGAATTAAATGTTTAGACTAGCAAATCTTATTCGAATTAAAAACTAATTCGAAGTAATTAAACTAATCCTACAGAGTACCTTGGATCGAATCCGAATTAACTTTTACTTCGGATTAAAAGTCCTGTCTAAACAGCAAACCGAAGCAAAGCCGCATTAAAATTTATTTTTGAACTGACCTCGGGCATGTTTAGGTCATGTTAACATTTGAGCAGGCTGCATTTACTTTACTGCAAAGTAACTTGCACCCAATCAAAAACATTATTTTACTACGAAGTAACTTGCATTAAATTGGAAATGGTATAGTCTAAACAGACAAGTGGGTTCTCTTCGGATTACCTTATTGCAGAGCAATCTGTGCCGAATCGAAACAGATATCCTCTACACAGAGAAAACCGTAGCTTAATCCTGTTGGGAGGGAGGTAGGTAGGGTAAAAATTCCTTTTGGGACCTAGGACTGTAGCATTTGTTCTAAACCTTATCTTGGTTGAGTTGGTTCCAAAATATATTGCATATTTAAGTTTTAGGGTCCTGTATTTTCATGGGAGTTTTTTTAGTGTTCTAATATTTTGGGAAATGGAGAATATTATTTGTCAACAACAGGGCTGTAGCTAATTTCTTATTGTGGATTGTTGGGAGGAGAGAGCAGTTTCTTTTTGCTGTTTCTAGGGAGCAAATGTGATGAACCTTATAATGGTTCAGTTGGTTTCCAGTTAACTAAGCCTGGGAATGAGATTAAGGAGGTTGGATACACATTATTTTTTGGAGGGGAAATGGAGAATATTATTAATAGACACGGGGACAGTAGCTTATTTCTTATTGCGGGTTGTCCAAAAAGGACTGCGGTTTCTTTTGGCTGTTTCTAGGGAGCAAATGTGATGAACCTTATAATGGTTCAGTTGGTTTCCAGGTAACTAAGTCTGGGTATGAGATTAAGGAGGTTGGATACACATTATTTTTTGGAGGGGAAATGGAGAATATTAATAATAGACACAGGGACAGTAGCTTATTTCTTATTGCGGGTTGTTCAAAAAGGACGGTGGTTTCTTTTGGCTGTTTCTAGGGAGCAAATGTGATGAACCTTATAATGGTTTAGTTGGTTTCCAGGTAACTAAGCCTGGGTATTAGATTAAGGAGGTTAGATACACATTATTTTTTGGAGGGGAAATGGAGAATATTATTAATAGACACGGGGACAGTAGCTTATTTCTGATTGCGGGTTGTTCAAAAAGGACGGTGGTTTCTTTTGGCTGTTTCTAGGGAGCAAATGTGATGAGCCTTATAATGGTTCAGTTGGTTTCCAGGTAACTAAGCCTGGGTATGAGATTAAGGAGGTTGGATACACATTATTTTTTGGAGGGGAAATGGAGAATATTATTAATAGACACAGGGACAGTAGCTTATTTCTTATTGCGGGTTGTTCAAAAAGGATGGCGGTTTCTTTTGGCTGTTTCTAGGGAACAAATGAGTTGAACCTTATAATGGTTTATTTAGTTTCCAGGTAACTAAGCCTGGGTGTGAGATTAAGGAGGTTGGATACACATTATTTTTTGGAGGGGAAATGGAGAATATTATTAATAGACACAGGGACAGTAGCTTATTTCTTATTGCGGGTTGTTCAAAAAGGATGGCGGTTTCTTTTGGCTGTTTCTAGGGAACAAATGAGTTGAACCTTATAATGGTTTATTTAGTTTCCAGGTAACTAAGCCTGGGTGTGAGATTAAGGAGGTTGGATACACATTAATTTGGGGGGTGGGGAAGAAATGGAGAGTATTATTAATGGACCAGAGGACTATAGCTTATTTCTTATGGCGGATTGACGGGAAAAGAGGGCAGTTTCTTTTGGCTGTTTCTAGGGAGCAAATGTGCTGAACCTTATTATGGTTTATTTAGTTTCCAGGTAACTTAGCCTGGGTGTGAGGTTAAGGAGGTTGGATACACATTAATTTTAGCCTTTATTATCAATAGACAAAAGTTATTTATACGACCGTAGGGAAAGTCAGATTGTAGTCGTACAGATGGGTTCTGGGGCTTTTACTGGGTAATGGGAGTTTTTGTCATGAGCATTGCACTTAGTTGGGTATTAATGTGGATCCAGGGATTTTGGGAAATGGGCTTGGTAGGTGGTTAGCAACAGGGGCTCGAATTAGAGAAAATTAGGGGGATTTTTTTCCCTATTGTATTGGAATCTATCTATATCCTGGCAATTATATTGGTTTTGTCTAGGTATTCAAAGACTGCCTTCTGTATTGTATTTGCATGTTTCTTTGGGGGAGACAGGAGCAGTCTCAGGTCTATTGTGTGTTACGCAGAAGGTTTTACACACGGTCGACACGGGTGTAGAGCCTTATGCGTCGCCAGGACGGCGGAGGGTGATTTCCGGTTAAAGGATTATCTACCAGTGTATTACACTAACAAGGAAACTCTAACAACGTTAGAATTTTTTTGAAGTTTATATATAATGTAAATTCTATATACAACGATACAATTTACAACAATTCACAATTACAATAATATACAACACATATCAGTTCATGTCGCTGGCCCAAGTAAGGTGTTTGTTTCAAATCTGTAATCGATTTGCGTACAATACGTAAATAGATTACCGTCTGACGTCAACACCGTACTAGGCTCAGCGCCATGAACTAAAGGAAAACACAAAGAACAAAAAACCGTTAGTTTGAGCTCATACAAAAAAAACAAGGCCTTATGTTGGTAGACTTCAATTCGTCGTTCCCTGGATCATGTCATGGGCCAGTCCATATATCATGAGGAACACCAACTTATAATTACACGTGCACGATTATATACTGGTCGCTCCCTGGATCGTACCAGGGACCAGTCTATAAATATTAACACACCTTAGTGGACGAACACTGTCCCACACTTGATGTGACCTTCAGATCTTATCACAGAATCTGGCAAAACTGTGCTAACCACTTCCGCCTACATTTTGTGCTTCCCGCCTCTGCTTAGGAACCATGCACAAACGGCGTTGTAACTGCCTCTACCCGGGTTGGTATTAACCTGGAGACGTATATCGAATCTCCAGGTGAGACGTGGCTCTAAGTCCTAACAGCTGACTGCCGGACTTGATGTGCCTAAAAATAACGAACTTACACTTAATACATTGTAACTACATAATAACAATACGTAAGACTTGGGCCTGTCTTGGAAATACCATACAACGCCCTCGGCGACTGCCGAGCATAACGTGCACACGCCAGCCGTGTCACTAGACACGACTCGCGCTCACGATGTAAAGCTAAAAGTGTGCTTACCACTTCCGCCAATGAAGAAACGTAGATCCTACCACGCATGTGCGTCGAAGGATCTGACGTCAAACATTGTCAAGAAGTATACAGACGTCAACAGGCATTACCATGACATACCCCACATAAAACATGAATAATCTAAACAATGACCTATTTACATTAAATTGACCAAAATCTAACTCGCATATGTATTAATTCATTTCTTTAAACTAAGCGTAATACCATTTGCCATAGAATATAATAGCTGAATAAGCGTTTCTCACACATTTGGGATCATAACGTTTGATCTGACATCATGACATCAATGATGTTATACCATATGACGCCGTCTAATGAAGGCAAATCAAACGCATGATGACCAAATGTTACCATTATAACTTATGGAAAAAACCCTTAATGCGGTGCATGCTATGGCGTCAATTGACGTCACGAGTATATAAATTAGTTCCATTACAAATCAATCTACTTCTATAGGCCACGTATACGTGAAACTAATATAAAAAGTGCTGACGTCGCAATAACATGAATGCAACTGACGTCACATGAATAACATGAATACAACTGACGTCACTGGACGTCAAATAGACGCACACCATTGCAACCAACATCAGTGATATAAACTATTTCCGTAATTTACAAAACTTCCTAATATACAAATACCATGCGCAGCATGGTCAGTATAAACAAAATTGGTCGACATATGCGCAGCCTGATCACTGCCAACAAAATCAAATCAGTCCACACATATAGTCATACCATATCAATCAGAAGTCACATTCTTCATTCTTAGCCAAACAATTCTAAAATAAATGTAATAAAATCTTACCGTTCTGGTCTAAACTCAGAATCTGGGCACACAACAATATAACATCCTCAGTATAAGAATTAAACAGCCACGTCTAACTTTTCAATAAAAGATAGGCGTATAAATAGTATGCGTCTCACATTTAAATCATGGGACTCGTGCAGGTATTCACATTAAAATCATGCAACACGCTGTCCACAATCAAAAGACTCGTGCAGGTATTCACCTTAAAATCATGCAATACGCTGTCCACGAGAGGTATTCACAAACAACCCATGCATAACGTAGTCACAATTTCCGTAAACGTTAATACCACAGTTACCCTAAAAACTGTAGCCTTACTGACTGAAAGGATTAAAATAATCTCGACGACATAGTGGACGATTAGATCCATTTCGTAACATAGGTTTCCCCTTAGGGAGAAAAAAACATAACAATGTTTCTTTTCTGAAATAGTACGAAATGCGATCGAATCGTAGGCTATGTCAAAACTGGAAAACTAGCTATATACACAACAACGGTGCGATGCATAACGTGGCCAAACTATCTACTAAGGTAGTCCGCCCCCAAATTATCTTGGCCACGGATTTACCTAATCCCAAAGTCAATCAATTCTCTGTGTCGTACCTGTCGTGCCTCAAATGGAATGGGGAAGTATGGGTAAGTCTGATCGAACACTAGATGGAAATCGCCCCCTTTAAGTGTATCAGATGTAAAATTAACGCTGTCTTTGACGTTACACCTACTTCGCACGACAGATCCCACAGGATCCGTTGCCTCTGCCTCTAATCTACTATCGCCACCATATTCTTCCATATTCGTTTTCTGAGTCGACGTTACGTCGTCGGGCTTTACGTTTTCACGTATGAAGTCATAGTGGGATACGTCCTCTGACGTACAAATGTTAACTCTTTGGACATTCGGATCACTGTGATCCTCTGATTCAACATTGTCACGTGCATTAACAACTGCAGACGACACGTTCTTTTGACGTTGAACGTACTGCTTAATCATGTTAGCAGGATAAGTATTCACGACGCCCTTGACGTTAATCTTGTAGTTCATTGCATTGACTACTTCGACAACTTCATATGGCCCGTTCCATTGAAGTAACAATTTATTGCACTCATTCGGGAGTAGCAAAAGTACTTTGTCTCCGACGTCAAACTTACGCGACCTCGCGCGTTTATCATAATAAGCATTCTGCTTTACGTCCATTTTCCGGACAATATCCTGTGCTAACTTACACGTTCTTTCTAAACGTTCTTTTAGATCAATAACGTACTGATACGTCAATAACGCACGTTGGTCAGTTTCCTCTACAGACCACAATTCCTTTAATATTTGCATAGGACCCCTAACATTACGCCCATACAACAGCTCAAACGGGGAAAAACCTAACGACTCTTGCGGAACTTCCCTTTCTGCGAATAATAATGCTGGGAGATACCTGTCCCAGTCATTCGGACGTTCTACGCACATTTCACGTAATATCTGTTTCAATGTATCATGGAATTTCTCCACGGGTCCTTTACCAGTAGATTGATAAGGAATAGTTGTCAGACCTTGAAGCGACAACAACCTACTAACCTCTCTCATGACGTCAATCGTGATCTTACTATCATGCTCGATTAGCATTTCACTCGGTATTCCTAATCTACTGAACATCTCAACTAACGCTTCGGCTACGCGTTCCGTTTCAATGCCGGGTAACGCTACCGCCTCGGGATATCTCGTCGCATAGTCTATCATTGTTAAAATATAGCGGGATTTCCTGTCAGAACGAGGTTCTATCGGTCCAACTATATCTACAGCGACTCGTTTAAATGGTGTGTCAATCTGTGGCAACTTTCCTAAAGGAACCTTAGTGACACGACCTTTTTGAATAGTCCTTTGACATATGTCACAAGATTTACAAAACCTTGCCACATCACCACAAACTCCAGGCCAAAAGAACTCAGTTAACACCCTATCCATAGTTTTCTTTATGCCCAAATGACCTGACATCAAGGTTTCGTGCGCCAATCTTAACACCTTTTCACGAAAACCTTCAGGGATAATAAGTTGCAAAGTGACCTTGTTTCCCTTAGTAAACTGCCTATACAATAAATCTTTCTTTCGGATAAACTTAGTTTCACCTCGGTTCAATCCACGACTAATAGTCACATTCCCAGATTCCACTCTTTGCCTTATGCCATTCAATTTAGGGTCAACAACTTGGGCCTGCTTCAATGTCTCCTTATCACAAGCAATAATTTGATCAGGAACTTTAAGTTTCTTATAGACCTCTTCACCTTGCTTAGCTTGTGACCTAGTCACTGCCGCCATTGCAAAATGGGACATATCGGGAAGTTTTGACCCGTCAATATTTCCAATAACCAGGTCATACAATGTATCTTCCATGCACAATGCCTCAGTTTTTCCTGTGAAAAATGGACAATCTATGTCAACCATTGCTAAGGGATACCTTTGGGTAGATTCATCAATCAAAGTTACATCAGATTCTCTACCAAGTAACTGATCATTAGAAACCAAGTTTCTACGAACGACACACCCAGTACAACCTGTGTCCCTTAAAACTACAACAGTCTTACCATTAACCGTACCCTGCGCTGTTGGTAATCGCGACCTTAAAAAGTAACAGACACCTTCCCTATCCACGTTATCATTGATTAGTGGACTTTCTTCCTTACTCTTATAGAGACCTTCAATTTCATGAGACCTATTCATTGTAGTTTTACAAAAGCTCATTTGATGTCCGCCACCCCGACCACGTCCGCGGGAATAACCCCGACCACGGCCACGATCTGAATTACTACCCTTCGTCTGTACAGTATCGCTCTTACTCTGTGATCTTTGTGTCTCATCTTTCGGTGCATAACTACTCCCCTTACTTCCGCTATACCCGCTTGCACTTGCACCTACCTCCGCACTATATGCTTGCTTCCTATCGGGATTCTTAAAACATTTATATGTTAAATGTCCCTTACCACAAATACTACATTTTATCTCTGGCTTCGCACTCGGCTTATTATCAGATCTACTCTGAGTTACGCCCTTACTATCACGCTGCCCCTTATTAACACAAGCGTAGACACCGCCACGTGCTTCTGCAAATAAATCTGCTTCCCTAGCCATCTCACTTAGATTCGTGAATGTTTTCGGTTTCAAATGAACATATAGTTCTTTACTACAGGATTCTAAAAACTGATCTCTAGCGAAAAAATCGCAAACAGCTTCGTAAGACTGGTCTACTTTCGCCATTTTCAAACATTTATTAAGATACGACCTAAGTCTACTACTAAACTGAATAAACGTTTCGGACTTTTCAGGCCTATCATAGCGAAATTTCTTCCTAAATCCGCGTTCAGTCATATCGAAATTCTTTAACAACGCATCTTTCAACTTGTCATAATCTGCTGCATCATCTACTGACAATCTATCGTAAACATCAAGCGCGCGACCTTTAAGTAATGCGCTTAAATATGCAGCCCAAACGTTTTTATCCCATTTATTCGCCGTCGCGTATTTCTCAAACCTTGATAAGTAACTATCCATTTTGTCCTTACTTTCATCAAAATACGGTAATTTGGGATCTCGCGCATGCGCTAACTTTTCAGCCTTCTGTTTTTCTAATTCAACTCTAAACGTTACCTTCTGCAAATCTATCTGATTTTTCAACTCGCGTTGCTGCAATTCAAAACTATACTTCAACTTTTCTAACTCGATCTCGCTCGACAACTTTGCTTCCTTATCGCTTTCGACTTGAGACAACCTAGCTTCCCTATCTTTCTCGGCTTGCCGCTCTATACTTTCAATCCGCGCCATCTCGATTTCCCTATCCGCCGCAATCTTAGCTTCTTCCGTCGCGATCCTAGCCAATTCAATTTCCCTATCTTTATCGGCCTGCGCGAGCTTTTCTTTCTCCGCCGCGATCTTCTCTTTATCAAGTTCCCTTACCGCGTGCCTTTCTGCCCTCTCAGTCTCTTGCTGCTGCTTTACAAATTCCTGTAAAGCCTGCCCCTCATAACCTAACTCCTTTCCCGTCTTAACTAACTGATCCATGACGCTTAACGTAATGCTCACGTTAACTTAACTGAAACCGACGTTCACTTATAGTCACACACGTTAACTAAAACGTTAACAATAATAATAACAAACTAATCCAACTAAAACGTTGATAAATTAGTATACTCGCGATCTAGACGTAGCTATTAAAGTTACGTTCATAACAGACCGGAAATGACGTCATAAACTGACGTTGACTTTGCCGAGAATTACTTTTCACTTTCAAATGACACAATTAGATGACGTAAATAACCCACATTACAATTACGCCCAACTTGATCTAGCGTATCGGATATACAAACGTAACGTATGTAACGCAACGTATTAACACTGACACGACAACTGTACGTCCTACATTACAAAACCTTATAGGATACCAACGGTAAATCAAACTTAAGATTCCGCTATTAGGTTTAATTCATTGTAACGATATTATATAACGTTACGAGTCACCTACGTTACTAAATCAGGACATAAAATGGACCTCAGTAACGGTTACGACACTACGTACAAACGTTTGAATTAATGAACTAACAGATTGTCATGCAACAGCTGTGCCAAGGTACTCAAACGGACCTTAGACTAAATATGTATCATCCGTGCCAAGACAATTCAGGTCTATATACCTCAGTTTCCCCACTCAGATATGCAACCTGTTACATTCTATCACAAATTAATGCATGGGCTATCGCACTTCATCACGCAGGGAATAAGGATAGTTGACCTTAATTGAGTGTAGGTTACATTTACAAAGAATTTAGTGGCAAAATTGTTCCCCTAAAATTCACAGCCATACGTCACCTTAGAAAAGAACAATCAGAAAGTCAATAATAAAAAAAATGTCTGACAAAATTGTGCCTAGATTCTGTATATATTGTCAATGTGTTACACTGGCAGATATTAACCGGAAATCAAATCCCACTTCTGGCACCATGTTACGCAGAAGGTTTTACACACGGTCGACACGGGTGTAGAGCCTTATGCGTCGCCAGGACGGCGGAGGGTGATTTCCGGTTAAAGGATTATCTACCAGTGTATTACACTAACAAGGAAACTCTAACAACGTTAGAATTTTTTTGAAGTTTATATATAATGTAAATTCTATATACAACGATACAATTTACAACAATTCACAATTACAATAATATACAACACATATCAGCTCATGTCGCTGGCCCAAGTAAGGTGTTTGTTTCAAATCTGTAATCGATTTGCGTACAATACGTAAATAGATTACCGTCTGACGTCAACACCGTACTAGGCTCAGCGCCATGAACTAAAGGAAAACACAAAGAACAAAAAAACCGTTAGTTTGAGCTCATACAAAAAAAACAAGGCCTTATGTTGGTAGACTTCAATTCGTCGTTCCCTGGATCATGTCATGGGCCAGTCCATATATCATGAGGAACACCAACTTATAATTACACGTGCACGATTATATACTGGTCGCTCCATGGATCGTACCAGGGACCAGTCTATAAATATTAACACACCTTAGTGGACGAACACTGTCCCACACTTGATGTGACCTTCAGATCTTATCACAGAATCTGGCAAAACTGTGCTAACCACTTCCGCCTACATTTTGTGCTTCCCGCCTCTGCTTAGGAACCATGCACAAACGGCGTTGTAACTGCCTCTACCCGGGTTGGTATTAACCTGGAGACGTATATCGAATCTCCAGGTGAGACGTGGCTCTAAGTCCTAACAGCTGACTGCCGGACTTGATGTGCCTAAAAATAACGAACTTACACTTAATACATTGTAACTACATAATAACAATACGTAAGACTTGGGCCTGTCTTGGAAATACCATACAACGCCCTCGGCGACTGCCGAGCATAACGTGCACACGCCAGCCGTGTCACTAGACACGACTCGCGCTCACGATGTAAAGCTAAAAGTGTGCTTACCACTTCCGCCAATGAAGAAACGTAGATCCTACCACGCATGTGCGTCGAAGGATCTGACGTCAAACATTGTCAAGAAGTATACAGACGTCAACAGGCATTACCATGACATACCCCACATAAAACATGAATAATCTAAATAATGACCTATTTACATTAAATTGACCAAAATCTAACTCGCATATGTATTAATTCATTTCTTTAAACTAAGCGTAATACCATTTGCCATAGAATATAATAGCTGAATAAGCGTTTCTCACACATTTGGGATCATAACGTTTGATCTGACATCATGACATCAATGATGTTATACCATATGACGCCGTCTAATGAAGGCAAATCAAACGCATGATGACCAAATGTTACCATTATAACTTATGGAAAAAAACCCTTAATGCGGTGCATGCTATGGCGTCAATTGACGTCACGAGTATATAAATTAGTTCCATTACAAATCAATCTACTTCTATAGGCCACGTATACGTGAAACTAATATAAAAAGTGCTGACGTCGCAATAACATGAATGCAACTGACGTCACATGAATAACATGAATACAACTGACGTCACTGGACGTCAAATAGACGCACACCATTGCAACCAACATCAGTGATATAAACTATTTCCGTAATTTACAAAACTTCCTAATATACAAATACCATGCGCAGCATGGTCAGTATAAACAAAATTGGTCGACATATGCGCAGCCTGATCACTGCCAACAAAATCAAATCAGTCCACACATATAGTCATACCATATCAATCAGAAGTCACATTCTTCATTCTTAGCCAAACAATTCTAAAATAAATATAATAAAATCTTACCGTTCTGGTCTAAACTCAGAATCTGGGCACACAACAATATAACATCCTCAGTATAAGAATTAAACAGCCACGTCTAACTTTTCAATAAAAGATAGGCGTATAAATAGTATGCGTCTCACATTTAAATCATGGGACTCGTGCAGGTATTCACATTAAAATCATGCAACACGCTGTCCACAATCAAAAGACTCGTGCAGGTATTCACCTTAAAATCATGCAATACGCTGTCCACGAGAGGTATTCACAAACAACCCATGCATAACGTAGTCACAATTTCCGTAAACGTTAATACCACAGTTACCCTAAAAACTGTAGCCTTACTGACTGAAAGGATTAAAATAATCTCGACGACATAGTGGACGATTAGATCCATTTCGTAACATAGGTTTCCCCTTAGGGAGAAAAAAACATAACAATGTTTCTTTTCTGAAATAGTACGAAATGCGATCGAATCGTAGGCTATGTCAAAACTGGAAAACTAGCTATATACTCAACAACGGTGCGATGCATAACGTGGCCAAACTATCTACTAAGGTAGTCCGCCCCCAAATTATCTTGGCCACGGATTTACCTAATCCCAAAGTCAATCAATTCTCTGTGTCGTACCTGTCGTGCCTCAAATGGAATGGGGAAGTATGGGTAAGTCTGATCGAACACTAGATGGAAATCGCCACCTTTAAGTGTATCAGATGTAAAATTAACGCTGTCTTTGACGTTACACCTACTTCGCACGACAGATCCCACAGGATCCGTTGCCTCTGCCTCTAATCTACTATCGCCACCATATTCTTCCATATTCGTTTTCTGAGTCGACGTTACGTCGTCGGGCTTTACGTTTTCACGTATGAAGTCATAGTGGGATACGTCCTCTGACGTACAAATGTTACCTCTTTGGACATTCGGATCACTGTGATCCTCTGATTCAACATTGTCACGTGCATTAACAACTGCAGACGACACGTTCTTTTGACGTTGAACGTACTGCTTAATCATGTTAGCAGGATAAGTATTCACGACGCCCTTGACGTTAATCTTGTAGTTCATTGCATTGACTACTTCGACAACTTCATATGGCCCGTTCCATTGAAGTAACAATTTATTGCACTCATTCGGGAGTAGCAAAAGTACTTTGTCTCCGACGTCAAACTTACGCGACCTCGCGCGTTTATCATAATAAGCATTCTGCTTTACGTCCATTTTCCGGACAATATCCTGTGCTAACTTACACGTTCTTTCTAAACGTTCTTTTAGATCAATAACGTACTGATACGTCAATAACGCACGTTGGTCAGTTTCCTCTACAGACCACAATTCCTTTAATATTTGCATAGGACCCCTAACATTACGCCCATACAACAGCTCAAACGGGGAAAAACCTAACGACTCTTGCGGAACTTCCCTTACTGCGAATAATAATGCTGGGAGATACCTGTCCCAGTCATTCGGACGTTCTACGCACATTTCACGTAATATCTGTTTCAATGTATCATGGAATTTCTCCACGGGTCCTTTACCAGTAGATTGATAAGGAATAGTTGTCAGATCTTGAAGCGACAACAACCTACTAACCTCTCTCATGACGTCAATCGTGATCTTACTATCATGCTCGATTAGCATTTCACTCGGTATTCCTAATCTACTGAACATCTCAACTAACGCTTCGGCTACGCGTTCCGTTTCAATGCCGGGTAACGCTACCGCCTCGGGATATCTCGTCGCATAGTCTATCATTGTTAAAATATAGCGGGATTTCCTGTCAGAACGAGGTTCTATCGGTCCAACTATATCTACAGCGACTCGTTTAAATGGTGTGTCAATCTGTGGCAACTTTCCTAAAGGAACCTTAGTGACACGACCTTTTTGAATAGTCCTTTGACATATGTCACAAGATTTACAAAACCTTGCCACATCACCACAAACTCCAGGCCAAAAGAACTCAGTTAACACCCTATCCATAGTTTTCTTTATGCCCAAATGACCTGACATCAAGGTTTCGTGCGCCAATCTTAACACCTTTTCACGAAAACCTTCAGGGATAATAAGTTGCAAAGTGACCTTGTTTCCCTTAGTAAACTGCCTATACAATAAATCTTTCTTTCGGATAAACTTAGTTTCACCTCGGTTCAATCCACGACTAATAGTCACATTCCCAGATTCCACTCTTTGCCTTATGCCATTCAATTTAGGGTCAACAACTTGGGCCTGCTTCAATGTCTCCTTATCACAAGCAATAATTTGATCAGGAACTTTAAGTTTCTTATAGACCTCTTCACCTTGCTTAGCTTGTGACCTAGTCACTGCCGCCATTGCAAAATGGGACATATCGGGAAGTTTTGACCCGTCAATATTTCCAATAACCAGGTCATACAATGTATCTTCCATGCACAATGCCTCAGTTTTTCCTGTGAAAAATGGACAATCTATGTCAACCATTGCTAAGGGATACCTTTGGGTAGATTCATCAATCAAAGTTACATCAGATTCTCTACCAAGTAACTGATCATTAGAAACCAAGTTTCTACGAACGACACACCCAGTACAACCTGTGTCCCTTAAAACTACAACAGTCTTACCATTAACCGTACCCTGCGCTGTTGGTAATCGCGACCTTAAAAAGTAACAGACACCTTCCCTATCCACGTTATCATTGATTAGTGGACTTTCTTCCTTACTCTTATAGAGACCTTCAATTTCATGAGACCTATTCATTGTAGTTTTACAAAAGCTCATTTGATGTCCGCCACCCCGACCACGTCCGCGGGAATAACCCCGACCACGGCCACGATCTGAATTACTACCCTTCGTCTGTACAGTATCGCTCTTACTCTGTGATCTTTGTGTCTCATCTTTCGGTGCATAACTACTCCCCTTACTTCCGCTATACCCGCTTGCACTTGCACCTACCTCCGCACTATATGCTTGCTTCCTATCGGGATTCTTAAAACATTTATATGTTAAATGTCCCTTACCACAAATACTACATTTTATCTCTGGCTTCGCACTCGGCTTATTATCAGATCTACTCTGAGTTACGCCCTTACTATCACGCTGCCCCTTATTAACACAAGCGTAGACACCGCCACGTGCTTCTGCAAATAAATCTGCTTCCCTAGCCATCTCACTTAGATTCGTGAATGTTTTCGGTTTCAAATGAACATATAGTTCTTTACTACAGGATTCTAAAAACTGATCTCTAGCGAAAAAATCGCAAACAGCTTCGTAAGACTGGTCTACTTTCGCCATTTTCAAACATTTATTAAGATACGACCTAAGTCTACTACTAAACTGAATAAACGTTTCGGACTTTTCAGGCCTATCATAGCGAAATTTCTTCCTAAATCCGCGTTCAGTCATATCGAAATTCTTTAACAACGCATCTTTCAACTTGTCATAATCTGCTGCATCATCTACTGACAATCTATCGTAAACATCAAGCGCGCGACCTTTAAGTAATGCGCTTAAATATGCAGCCCAAACGTTTTTATCCCATTTATTCGCCGTCGCGTATTTCTCAAACCTTGATAAGTAACTATCCATTTTGTCCTTACTTTCATCAAAATACGGTAATTTGGGATCTCGCGCATGCGCTAACTTTTCAGCCTTCTGTTTTTCTAATTCAACTCTAAACGTTACCTTCTGCAAATCTATCTGATTTTTCAACTCGCGTTGCTGCAATTCAAAACTATACTTCAACTTTTCTAACTCGATCTCGCTCGACAACTTTGCTTCCTTATCGCTTTCGACTTGAGACAACCTAGCTTCCCTATCTTTCTCGGCTTGCCGCTCTATACTTTCAATCCGCGCCATCTCGATTTCCCTATCCGCCGCAATCTTAGCTTCTTCCGTCGCGATCCTAGCCAATTCAATTTCCCTATCTTTATCGGCCTGCGCGAGCTTTTCTTTCTCCGCCGCGATCTTCTCTTTATCAAGTTCCCTTACCGCGTGCCTTTCTGCCCTCTCAGTCTCTTGCTGCTGCTTTACAAATTCCTGTAAAGCCTGCCCCTCATAACCTAACTCCTTTCCCGTCTTAACTAACTGATCCATGACGCTTAACGTAATGCTCACGTTAACTTAACTGAAACCGACGTTCACTTATAGTCACACACGTTAACTAAAACGTTAACAATAATAATAACAAACTAATCCAACTAAAACGTTGATAAATTAGTATACTCGCGATCTAGACGTAGCTATTAAAGTTACGTTCATAACAGACCGGAAATGACGTCATAAACTGACGTTGACTTTGCCGAGAATTACTTTTCACTTTCAAATGACACAATTAGATGACGTAAATAACCCACATTACAATTACGCCCAACTTGATCTAGCGTATCGGATATACAAACGTAACGTATGTAACGCAACGTATTAACACTGACACGACAACTGTACGTCCTACATTACAAAACCTTATAGGATACCAACGGTAAATCAAACTTAAGATTCCGCTATTAGGTTTAATTCATTGTAACGATATTATATAACGTTACGAGTCACCTACGTTACTAAATCAGGACATAAAATGGACCTCAGTAACGGTTACGACACTACGTACAAACGTTTGAATTAATGAACTAACAGATTGTCATGCAACAGCAGTGCCAAGGTACTCAAACGGACCTTAGACTAAATATGTATCATCCGTGCCAAGACAATTCAGGTCTATATACCTCAGTTTCCCCACTCAGATATGCAACCTGTTACATTCTATCACAAATTAATGCATGGGCTATCGCACTTCATCACGCAGGGAATAAGGATAGTTGACCTTAATTGAGTGTAGGTTACATTTACAAAGAATTTAGTGGCAAAATTGTTCCCCTAAAATTCACAGCCATACGTCACCTTAGAAAAGAACAATCAGAAAGTCAATAATAAAAAAAATGTCTGACAAAATTGTGCCTAGATTCTGTATATATTGTCAATGTGTTACACTGGCAGATATTAACCGGAAATCAAATCCCACTTCTGGCACCATGTTACGCAGAAGGTTTTACACACGGTCGACACGGGTGTAGAGCCTTATGCGTCGCCAGGACGGCGGAGGGTGATTTCCGGTTAAAGGATTATCTACCAGTGTATTACACTAACAAGGAAACTCTAACAACGTTAGAATTTTTTTGAAGTTTATATATAATGTAAATTCTATATACAACGATACAATTTACAACAATTCACAATTACAATAATATACAACACATATCAGTTCATGTCGCTGGCCCAAGTAAGGTGTTTGTTTCAAATCTGTAATCGGTTTGCGTACAATACGTAAATAGAATACCGTCTGATGTCAACACCGTACTAGGCTCAGCGCCATGAACTAAAGGAAAACACAAAGAACAAAAAAACCGTTAGTTTGAGCTCATACAAAAAAAACAAGGCCTTATGTTGGTAGACTTCAATTCGTCGTTCCCTGGATCATGTCATGGGCCAGTCCATATATCATGAGGAACACCAACTTATAATTACACGTGCACGATTATATACTGGTCGCTCCCTGGATCGTACCAGGGACCAGTCTATAAATATTAACACACCTTAGTGGACGAACACTGTCCCACACTTGATGTGACCTTCAGATCTTATCACAGAATCTGGCAAAACTGTGCTAACCACTTCCGCCTACATTTTGTGCTTCCCGCCTCTGCTTAGGAACCATGCACAAACGGCGTTGTAACTGCCTCTACCCGGGTTGGTATTAACCTGGAGACGTATATCGAATCTCCAGGTGAGACGTGGCTCTAAGTCCTAACAGCTGACTGCCGGACTTGATGTGCCTAAAAATAACGAACTTACACTTAATACATTGTAACTACATAATAACAATACGTAAGACTTGGGCCTGTCTTGGAAAAACCATACAACGCCCTCGGCGACTGCCGAGCATAACGTGCACACGCCAGCCGTGTCACTAGACACGACTCGCGCTCACGATGTAAAGCTAAAAGTGTGCTTACCACTTCCGCCAATGAAGAAACGTAGATCCTACCACGCATGTGCGTCGAAGGATCTGACGTCAAACATTGTCAAGAAGTATACAGACGTCAACAGGCATTACCATGACATACCCCACATAAAACATGAATAATCTAAACAATGACCTATTTACATTAAATTGACCAAAATCTAACTCGCATATGTATTAATTCATTTCTTTAAACTAAGCGTAATACCATTTGCCATAGAATATAATAGCTGAATAAGCGTTTCTCACACATTTGGGATCATAACGTTTGATCTGACATCATGACATCAATGATGTTATACCATATGACGCCGTCTAATG
Source organism: Ctena decussata (assembly GCA_963989385.1). Lineage (NCBI taxonomy): Eukaryota > Metazoa > Mollusca > Bivalvia > Lucinida > Lucinidae > Ctena > Ctena decussata. The sequence continues at coordinate 14,886,682 of OZ022507.1, read as the reverse complement.
AAGGCAAATCAAACGCATGATGACCAAATGTTACCATTATAACTTATGGAAAAAACCCTTAATGCGGTGCATGCTATGGCGTCAATTGACGTCACGAGTATATAAATTAGTTCCATTACAAATCAATCTACTTCTATAGGCCACGTATACGTGAAACTAATATAAAAAGTGCTGACGTCGCAATAACATGAATGCAACTGACGTCACATGAATAACATGAATACAACTGACGTCACTGGACGTCAAATAGACGCACACCATTGCAACCAACATCAGTGATATAAACTATTTCCGTAATTTACAAAACTTCCTAATATACAAATACCATGCGCAGCATGGTCAGTATAAACAAAATTGGTCGACATATGCGCAGCCTGATCACTGCCAACAAAATCAAATCAGTCCACACATATAGTCATACCATATCAATCAGAAGTCACATTCTTCATTCTTAGCCAAACAATTCTGAAATAAATATAATAAAATCTTACCGTTCTGGTCTAAACTCAGAATCTGGGCACACAACAATATAACATCCTCAGTATAAGAATTAAACAGCCACGTTTAACTTTTCAATAAAAGATAGGCGTATAAATAGTATGCGTCTCACATTTAAATCATGGGACTCGTGCAGGTATTCACATTAAAATCATGCAACACGCTGTCCACAATCAAAAGACTCGTGCAGGTATTCACCTTAAAATCATGCAATACGCTGTCCACGAGAGGTATTCACAAACAACCCATGCATAACGTAGTCACAATTTCCGTAAACGTTAATACCACAGTTACCCTAAAAACTGTAGCCTTACTGACTGAAAGGATTAAAATAATCTCGACGACATAGTGGACGATTAGATCCATTTCGTAACATTGTGTGATAGCCTAACTTGAATATGGTGGATTCTATGGTCTCGCCTTTGATTGTTATGGGGCCACACAGTCAAAGAAGATATGGTTGAGATCTTCTGCATCATTGCACTGGGGGCATAGGGCGGACTGGTTACTGTAGTGAAGGCAGCCCTGCCCGCAGTGTCCTAGCTTTAGTCCGGAATAGGCTATGTCGAAACGTCTATTGAAACTATATACGTCACATTGAAGTTTAACCTTTGGTTTGACGAAATGGAAGGTGTGACCCTTGTTGCCATTGGTCCACTGGGATTGCCATTTTTCGGTTACTGCTTCATTTATTAGGGGATAAACGTCCAGTTTTGAGGGTTTGGAATGGTTGTAAGTGCCGGTGGTCAATAATTGACAACTGCCTTTCTTGAATCAGCGGAAAGAGAAACGAAGTATGTGGTCCAACCGGGTTCTCGAACCCCAGACCTCTGGCATGAGTCAGGTGCCCTATCGATTGCGCTACGCAGCCCGGCACCTTCAGCTGTAGGAGTTTAATTCCACATTCAATTTCTAAAGCATTAATAGGGGCGGAGTGGTATGCCCTCGTAGCCGTAGCGGAGTGCTATGTTGTTTTGGATGAGGTCTTGAGCTTTGAGAGTAGATGTTTGGGTGCCGAGTAATAAGCTTGCGCACCATAATCGACTTTTACTGAGGATTAGGGCCTTATATAATGTCAATAGGATTTTTTTATCTGCTTCATAGGAGGTGCCTGAAACCATCCTCATGAGGTTTAGGTCTTTATTACATTTTTCAATCAGATTTTTAATATGCTGACCCCATGTTAGTTTGCTATCTAGGATCATACCCAGGAAGGTGATATGGTCACTAAATTCTATTTCTGTCCCAAAAAAGGAAGAGTTTTTGAAGTGATTCAATATTAAGTATTTTTTTTAGTGAAAATTATAGCCTTTGTCTTAATAGTGGGGATTTTGAAGCCCCAGAGCTTGAACCATATCTTGATTGTCTGGAGAACTGATTGGAGTTTTACGAGAGCATGTTTGGGAGAGGAGTGCTAGGTCCAGATGGCACTGTCATCTGCAAACTGAGAAAGAGAGAGGTTTCGGTCCCCCCCCCCTCCCCCAGGGCATCATCAAGGGTAAATTATTACAATGAATAGAATAGGGCTGAGGACACTGCCCTGGAGACAGCCATTTCCAAGTCTTGTTGATCAGAAGTTTTTATCCCCCACCCCGACTTGAATTCTTTTGCCGTTTAAGGAGTTATGAATGAAGCGGAACATATTTCCATTGATGCCGAATTCGTTTAGCTTGAAGAGGATCCCTGAAGTCCATATAAGGTCAAATGCTGATCTGGGTCTATTGTGTGCCTTCTCACGTGACGCGGCTTGTGTGGTCTATAAATGTTGCCGTGTGATTTCTATTCTCCAAGTCTATGTAAAAACTTTGATAGTTTTCTCTGTCTTCTCCATAAGATATGCTCATGTTTAATGGGATTGTTTTTCACATGTATAAGCATACATGAACATGATAATGTGAAATAGTTAGTGGTTTGGATAGACACAATGCATATCTTGAATGTCATTACAGACATTGTGGTATAATTATGCTTAAATAAGCTCATTTGTCACTTTTCGACCCGGCCAGCCAGATTTAAGTTTTTTATGGGCGATAATGGTCTTTTAGTTATCCCACGCATTGACAATGGAATTGTCCGCGTCTTGGAATCGGCTGGTAGGTATGATATGGTTTTGTGCTGAAATGAGCTTATTTGGCGGTATTCACACTTGTATTTACACGTTATCTGAGACTTAATGGCGATTAGTATCCATTAGGCACTCAGCGTTGAATCGGCTTTGATTTGATGCTGATTCGACGTTGTGTGCCAACTGGGTGGTAACCATGACCAGCCTGCTACTTTATGTGCTAAAGCCTCTTCAGGACCTGAAGAACTTATCGATATTATCTGATACATTTCTAGTACTTTGAGTAACCGCCTCTAATGTTTAAGTTTTTAAGTCTGTAGTTACGAGTCTATTTCATGGCAATGAATTTAAACTCTTTTCGTGAATCGGAGAGCCTTGCGGCATGAGTACGCATGTCCAGATAGATGATGTGACTTGCATTATCTGCCTCTTTTATTCTCTGCCTTCTGTGAATTGTTAACATGGGCTATTGGCTGGGCTATACAGCTATGCAGTCTTGTTATGGTTTTCACTGTTCATGCATGCCGAGGGGCTCCTTTATTCATGTAGAGACCAAGAAATAGTTTCAGTATCAAATAGATAGCCTTCAGTTTTTGTTAAATGAATATAAGCGAACTTACTCAGGTTTAATGAGCATCGTCATAAGGTGAATGGGTACACCTCCATATTTTCATGCCATTTTTGCGGGGGTATCAACTTTTTGGTTTTCCTGTTTGCTTCCCTTTGTAGCCCTTCCGGCAGTGGCTCTACGTTTGAAGGATAGGATTTGTGCGCGGAGGCGCAGGTCGTTTCCTTTAAAAGTCGAGAGGCAATGTACAATCAAAACAAAATTAGCAGGGTTGCTTTCTCCGAATGTGTATCGATTCACCTTAATTTAAGGCTACAAAGGTCATAAATGAGTTACCAAGGGAAGTAAATATTACTTTTTCAACAATATATAGTAACTTAGTTTTTTCCCTTCTACGCTTGCAAAGCGACAAGATGTGACCTTGCTCCCAAATTTTTAGTTGTATAACGGTAAAATAATTATAATTGCTTTTATACTGCTGCCACTATTGGCACTATCATGGGACGTAATTACTGCGAGACTGAGTAGCAAACTCTATACGTGGGGCGAATCCATATCTGGCTCAGCTGCTGCTATCTCCTGGTGGCCCTGACACGTTGATACGAATTTGTGTGAAAGGATCACGAGTCTGTAGTTACTTTTTTGTGGCATGGCAGGTTTTGGCACTATTTTATGGGCGATTTACCATGTCTGGCGTCGCTTTCCGCTCTGGAGGACGGTTGTTCTTGTGTTCACGTCCTGTGCTAATTGAGTTATTACTTTGTTCATGACGCCGAGAGGCGCGCAGTTCTGTTGCATCTGGTTGTTTGCTAGTGGCGGGTTGCGACGCTGGATAAGGATATTAAGTGCTCTATCTCAGGGAACCTTACAGTCGTGCTCCTTTCATATTATCTTACTATGATTCTGTTATTTATTAATTTGTTTAAATATTTGTTTGTGTTATACAATAGTCAGCCATGTATTGTCAAGCATATATAGCACTTGTGATGTGGGATCACTGCTGGTTTAGGGTTCTCTATAAATGTACCAAAGAAGTATTTTAGCAACATGCGTTTTAAGTATGTCTCGATGAAAATAACATTGTAATGCTACAGGAGCTGGTACACATCGAGTTGATTATTCATTTGCAATAGAAGGCTATTGTCAATGCCCCATGTGAGTCATCCTTTCGTATCAAAATTATTACTTTAAACCTAAGTTCTATTCGATTTTCCCAGTATATGTATATAGATAGAATCCTCTATTTATTTCCAAAGAATATGCTTCAGTCAGTGCGGAAATCATGCATCCTGTCCGATATTTGGAAGATATGTTGTACGAATTTGGATTCTTAATCTTTTGTTTTACACTTTTGTATAACCTTCCCCATCCCACCCTTCTTGTACCCCTCTGGTCAGTTCTGTACCCTCGGTTTGTGCTCTTGGGTAAGTATCTTCTTATCACTGAATATGACTTTCTTAAAGGTAAGATAGGTAATTTCCTTAATGGATAATAGCCTGAAAGATATTACTACTGTTTTAAATATTAATATTTTATATGTAATACTACAGTTAATTCTTCTGTCTGGTGATGTTAGTGAAAATCCTGGTCCAGACCTTGATCAGAGCAATCAAACCGATAACTTATCAATACTTCACTTAAATATCCGCAGTATTAGAAATAAATTAGAATTTGTTAAGGATAATTTGTCAGACTTTGATGTTCTTTGCTTTACAGAATCGCACTTAAGTGATAATATTTTAAATTCTGATATTTGTTTAGAAGGATTTCAACATATGCCTTTTAGAAAAGATGTTTCGGCCCACTCTTCGGGCCTCTTAATATATGTTTCAGAAGGTTTACTTGCAGTTAGACTCTCCGACTTGGAAGCTAATTTGGAGGAATCAATATGGATCGAAATTAAACATAAAGGTGAGTCATATTTACTTTGTGATATATATAGACCTCCAAATACACCAATGGATTTTTGGCATCGTTTTAATATTGCTATCGAACGAGCATCAGAGATGTTCAAACACATCATTATAGTCGGAGATTTAAATGAAGATCAACTAAATCCTCGCATTCATAACTTGAAAGATATAATAATGTTAAATAATCTTGTTAATGTTATTAATGTACCCACTCGAGTAACAAATACTTCCCAAACTCTGTTAGATCCAATAATTCTTTCCGAAACTACTAAAGTTTTAGATTCTGGCATTCTTAGTGTACCAGCTGATATAAGTGACCATTCTGCAACATACGTGTTTTTACCAATTAGTTATAATCATTCCGCAGCTTTTAAACGGGTTGTTTGGCAATATAAAAAAGGGGATTTTTGTAAATTTAATAGATTAATATCATCCACTGACTGGGAATTTCTTAAAAATGATAGTTTAGACAATGCTTGTGATAATTTCACATCAAAGTTTATTAATCTTGCCAAAGAATGTATACCCTGTAAAGAAGTTACCATAAGACCAAATGACAAACCTTGGTACGACTCAGAGATCAGAACTTTTTCAAGAAAACGTGATAGGTTACGAAGTAAGGCCGCAAAATCAGGTAGTAATCAAGATTGGCAAAATTATAAAAAACTTAGAAATAAGGTAAATAATCTGAAAACTCACGCAAAAGAACAGTTTTATAGTAACATCGAGTCAACTATTATTGAAGCAAAGAATACCAATCCGAGGCAATACTGGAAACTTGTCAAATACTTTATAAAATCAAATAAAGGTGCTGAAGTTATACCCCCTCTAAAAACAGTTTCTGAGTCTGGGGAAGAAGTTTACTCATTTACAGATCTTGAAAAAGCTAATACATTAAACGAGTATTTCGAATCTATCTCCAATGTTAATGAAGGTAATACTGAGCTCCCAAATTTTGTTCCAAAAACAGCTAATTCTTTAGAAAGTATACACATAGAAGAATCGGAAATCAAAGACATCATTAGAGTTCTTGATGTAAATAAAGCATGTGGCCAGGATCTGGTTAGTCATAAAATGCTTAAGATGACTTGTGACACCGTTGTTCAACCGTTACATATTTTAATGAATAGATCTCTTACTGAATGTACATTTCCATCGGTATGGAAAAAAGCTATTGTGATGCCTCTTTTTAAGAAGGGTTCACCCGATACCCCTTCAAATTATAGACCGATTTCGTTGATTAGTACGGTTGGAAAATTAATGGAACGAGTTGTTTACAAGCACTTATATAATTTCTTTCATAGTAATAACCTTATCTACAAGTTGCAGTCCGGGTTTTTACCAGGTCATTCAACAGTATTCCAACTTATTGATATCTATAATCAAATTTGCCAAAGTTTTGATTCCAAACAGTATACATGCATGGTGTTTTGTGACATATCAAAAGCCTTTGATAGAGTATGGCATAAAGGCCTTCTTTTTAAATTAGAACAAAATGGCATCAAAGGGGATGTTTTAAAATGGATCTCCAACTATCTTTCCGGAAGAAGTCAAAAAGTGTTTGTAGGTTCATCAATGTCTAAGTCTAAGACCCTATCTGCAGGGGTGCCACAAGGTTCTGTACTCGGACCTTTGTTATTTTTAATCTATGTTAATGATATTGTAGAACATTTAGTTAGTATAAGTCGTCTTTTTGCTGACGATACATCACTATCGTTTACATCACCTAATATACAGGACATTGAGGGTATCTTGAATCACGACTTGGCAATTATCACGGCTTGGGCAAAACAGTGGTTGGTAGATTTTAACCCAAACAAGACGGAAGCTATCTTATTCTGTATGAATAATGCAAATAATCCAAACCTGTACTTTGATCAAGTTCCTGTTAATTTTGTAGTTGAGCATAAACATTTAGGTCTCACTTTTAGTCGTGATGGAAAGTGGCATGCCCATATCAACAATATTTTAACGTCTGCTTCAAAAATGTTAGGAGTTATGCGAAGTTTGAAGTTTAAGCTTAATCGTAAAACGCTGAATCAACTTTACTATTCGTATTTGAGACCCTTGGTTGAGTATGCTTCTGTCGTATGGGATGGGTGCACAATGTATGAAAAGGAACAACTCGAACGATTTCAGTACGAAGCTGCTCGAATAGTCACCGGGCTAACCCGTTCTGTTTCATTAGATAATTTAATGACCGAAATAGGATGGCTTCCTTTGTCCGATCGTCGCCAGTTTCAGAAGTTGATAACTATGTATAAAATTGTTAATGGTACTGCACCGGAATATTTATGTAATATGTTGCCTCCTCTTGTTACCGAGAGAACTGTATATAACCTTCGAAACGCTGAAGATATAACTATTATGAATAGAAGAACCGAAATATTTGCTAAATCTTTTATTCCTTCAGGTTCACTTTTGTGGAATAACTTACCCCTTTCTATTCGATCTGAAACGTCAATTAACTCATTCAAATTAAAATTAAAACAGCATATTTATATTTCTCCGCAAATTCCGAAATACTTTATCCAAGGCAAGAGAACTGAATCTGTATTCCATTGTCGAATAAGGAACAGATGCAGTAATCTTAACAACGATCTGTATCAAAACCATCTTAAAGATTCACCAATATGCGACTGTGGGAATAGTATTGAAGATGCTGAACATTACTGCTTTAGATGTGAAAGGTATAGCAACGAACGACTAATCCTATTTCGAGCAACCAGAAAATTTCATCCTCTAGGAGTTCATTTCATATTATATGGCTCCGATGCACTTTCTATAAAGGACAATTTTATCTTCTTCGGTCATGTGCACCAGTTTATCAAAGAGACAAAACGTTTTATTAATTAATTTGCTTTCAAACTTAGTTTTGTCACTATCAGCTTAGCGATCTGGCTATCCTTCATAAACATTTTATATATTTAATGATCAGGCTGTAATCTTATATTCATTTATTTCTTTCAGGTGAAAAGCTATACCAAACCTGAGTCTGCCCAACAATAGAAGAACCAGTTCGAGGGTACAGAAAGACCAGTTCCATTTCCTTCCCCCAACCCATTCTCTCCCCCCCCCCCTCCCCTCCTTACCTGCCTGATATATCATAATGGCTGCTGTTGATGTTAGACTGGATGCTGCTTACTGCATTAGTTGTTGCTACTTTCTTTGTACATGTTTTCTATCTTTCCTATTGTATGTTTGAGCTCTATAGAAATTTCACCTTACCTATAGTATGTCTAATTTTTCATGTCATTGCCTGTAACTTTGTATTATACAAATGTATGGGGAGGACCGTAATTAATGTTGTAAGAACTTGTGGTCCAACCCAGTTGCTGTATAGATTATTTGGCAATAAAATATGTTTAAAACTAAAAAACTGCCTTTTTAAGATTCAAAGTGACTGCCGCCTGGCACTTGTTTTCCATAAAGGCCTTATTAATTTCAGATTCCACGATTTTAATTTCTGGTACGAAAGGAATTGATGGCTGAAGAGTGCGATTTATTTCCACTTCAGTCAGTGACCTATATATATATAGGTCACTGCTTCAATGGCGAAGTGTCATGGGACTGTCCCAGTCGCATTTAGTTTTGAGTTGCTATGCTTCTTTTTTTCTTTCTTTCCCGTTATGGTTTAAGTAAGACCAAATGAGCATTCGACATCAAGCTTGATGTAGACTAATGGCTCTTTCTTTCACATGATTTACTTAAAGTTGACCTCATTAAAATGCGCATTCAATACGCGATTTTGATTGGTTCCCGTACGCGCGCGTTGAGACGCAAAGGACTACGTCACTACCCGTATCATGTGCGCAATTTTGATTGGGTCCATGAAATTTGCATAAAATGCGCGTTGCACGCGTCGCTTCGCGGTATACGCAAAACTGAGAACGAATTTTCATTGGCTACTAAAATATTCGCGTCCATAATTACCGCGTATCCCGCGCGCATCAACTGCGTCCCCGACGCGTTTTGAATGTGTACAAATACGTGAGCGCCAGTGTAACGTCAAACCTTACTTTATATATATATATATATATATATATATATATATATATATATATATATATATATATATATATATAGGGAGAAATGAGACAAACATCAAACATTAAATACACCGCTACAAATCGCATAATACGATTTTTCTCATTTTGGCAGCCATTTGCAATTTCAAATTCGAACTGGGGCCGTGAAACGGCCGCCTTGTAGCAATTTTGCTTTGTTAAACGACCTTTTTTCAATTTCTTTGGTCGTTTAATGTGAATTTGAATAGTAAATTGAGAAACGTTTTCATGATTATTTTGTTTTTTCTTGATTTACCTGTAGAAATATTGAAATTTTGATTTTTTCTTGTACCTGTAAACTCTGAAGAAGGCGAAAGCCGAAAGCGCTCAGTAAATATTGTTTTGCACTGTTGATGATTTAATCCTACCATATATATATATATATATATATATATATATATAGAAATGAAACAAAAAGAGGAATAGCCAGATATTATATTGTTTAATTCCAACGCGTTTCACTACTTCAATAGATCGTCAAGGAATGAACAATAATGAACAATAATATATATATATATAGTATTTTAAAAGTCTCCTAACTTACCCTGCTCCAATTTGCTGACAGTTGATTCGAACTCATTTAAACGTATATCTGTCAGATTTTCTGCATCCTTTAAATCTTCTACGTTGCCAGTCAGGTCTAGAAAATCAGATTCCAAGGCTGCCACTCTGTTCTTCAGCTTTTGCTTTTTACCAGAAGATATTTGTAGCATCGTAATGCACACAACTACCAACGTTAGCAAAAGAAGTTTCATCATGACGGCTCAACAGTTAGTGATAAATGTGTTAGATTTTTGCTGAAAAAAATGGATACAAGAAGCAAAACGCTTAATTATTTTTTTAACGTGACATATGTATATATATATGACTTCGCTGAAAAAAAAACGGCTACAAGAAGCAAAATGCTTAATCAAACCACTTAATTCATTTTTGATAACGTGACAGCAAAATGCTTAATTCATTTTTTAACGTGACACATATATTGTATATATTGTAAAACTGCTAAAATTCATGAGTAAAATTAGGATAATATCGCCATCTTTCTCTACCATTAAAACTGGTCTATGTGTCACAGCTAAATCATACTTAGCAAGGCTACTTTGGTATTATCAGTTACTACAAAGACGCATTTGGTATTTGTGGCAGTTTAAGTATACCATTTTTTAAGTTTTGAAAACAGATATGTATCATAATAATGTGTTTAAATATGTGGTTTTGCAGTTATGTTACCAATAAGATGCGAACTGAATAGCGTATAATAAACAGACTTTGGGGGTCAATGTTTGAGCACTCTGGCTTCGTTTCTTATTCATTTTATTTTTCGACATGCAATGCCGTAAATCGCATATACTGTAGGTTATTGAATATAATGAACTGGACGCTTTGGTGGTAACTAATTTTGTGTTGTCTTTTCCCACATGGCGTCTTGGGCGGGATCTGGATCCCACCAAAGACACCATGTTGGAAAAGATCCCACCAAAGACACCATGTTGGAAAAGACAACACAACAGATTGAATTTTGTCAGTTTCTGAGAATTTTCCTATTCACTATTGCTTCATTCAGAGTCGTCAAATTAAAATAAAAGTATGAATGTCAAACAAAAAAAATCTTTCTCAGCGTGCCAGTTCAAGGAATTTCTACGCCTAAACAATAGAAGTTCTTTTCTGCACGAAAATTGTTCTTGCATGTTATCAGTATATCTTCTGCAACATACTTACACATCTTCAAATCCCTGCTCATTTCCACAAAAAGATGTTACTTTAATTGTTAGCTGCGTTTTGGGTTAAACTTTATTTCTTTCGTATAACAAACAAACATTCAATGGACATTATGAAATAAATACATATATTATACAAAAGGGATCCAGAAGGAAGTCAAGAGATTTATTTGAATCTGTATCCCTCAATAATACAATAACACAGATTACTATCTATCGTGTTTGTCGACTGAATTTACTTGTCTATTTTAACATATATATTGTCTCGGTATCTGTGTTTATATGTGCATACCCACATGCGGGGTCACCACAAAGTGTATTGATACTCCTGCATGTGGATACACACATTTGGGCCTAAAAAAGAAAGAAAGAAAGAATGTTACCAGTGTTTTACAATGAGTCCAAATAGAGCTCCACGGGGAATAGAGTTCAGTATATCTTGTTGGCTTTGTACGGACTAAGGGGTTTTAAGTATTCAAGTAATTGGGTATTTAAGTATTCAAACATATTCAAGTTGCCCTATATAAATATGTAGATGAGTCATGGTCACTGTTGCTTACATCAACCTCAGGCGGGTCTTTTAACTAAATCATATACAAATTTATATCAGAAATGATGTTTTAGATATTTAACTCAAAATGTTTTAGATTTAATTATGAAGTCATGCACCGCTAAGAATATTTTCTTATTATCAGAGTCTGTTAATTCGGAACTACCATAAAGAAGGATATTTAGTGTTGGGGGACAAATCAATGAGATAGTGTTGATAAGTTCAACTCACAGGTTCCTATATCGGTGGCAGTCCAAAAGAAAATGTTTATTATCTTCGACAGCTCCACATTCGCATAGAGGACTGTCTACTATATTTTTTTGAGAATTGATGCTGCCTTAATGAACTGCAATTCAATCTCAGTCGTGCATGATGTATCTGTCCTGTTCTTTTGCCATCAAAGAAAAAGGATGGCGGGGATCTGACATTGGTCTGAAGCTCATTTTTGAAAGCTGCTACTGAAGTTGCATTTCTCTTATCTTCAGACTGTCCATTCCAGCTACGCGTAACTGACGGTAGAAAAGACTTATGTTACATGTACGACCGCATGTTCTCACATGCCATCGTAATTAAATACGTATCTCACCCATTACATTCGAATAAACGCGGATCCGGTACTGGCGTCAGTGATTTTTAGGGGCGGTCTTTTATGCGCACCATGCCAGTTCCAACATTGAACTGTCATGGAACGTATAGGAGACGTTGTGGAGCGGTCCGGCGTGACTCGCATTATGATTTGTATTGCGGAACTGCTCTTATTCGAGTGGATGGGTGAACCTGTTTTATTTTTAGTACTCGAGAACTTTACAGAATTTGAATATCTTGCTACAGAATCACTATGTATACTAAGTTATATGTTTATAATTGAATTATTTGTTCGCCATGTATGTCACAATTTTTGTAATGTTGTATGTAACCTATATGCTCATGGGCCTGAAGGCCTTATGCTAATAAATTATCTATCTATCTTATAATATAACTGTGAGCTGGCATGAATGGTCTGTAGGTTCGAGAAGTTAGGCAAGTTATATGTTGTTGTACTACCAACAGTAGGTGGAACAAGGGAAGACAAAAAGTCTGGCGTAAGGTCGTTGTATCTTATAATACAGTATTAGTTTGTGCTTATCTCTTCAGGATGCTAGAGATTAGCTGCGTTTTAGTCGCGAAACCCATGCCAGATTGCAAAAAATAACGCTTATAAACTTTTGGGATTGTACACACGGCTTTTGCTCAAGTTATAATGTAAAAAACATAGATATTTTCTGGATATTGACTAATTTATGCTTAACGTCCAAAAAGGGACTTATGCAAACACTGGAGGCCCGAGTCAGACGCCGCAGAACACGGTGTCTGATCAGACTCCTACTTTACAGCAACTTCTATAAACATGCTAAAAATAATAATTGATAAGTAAGCAGACCCCACCTCCCTCCCCTTAAAATTATGAATGGACCAGTCTAATTTGTCAGCGCAGAGGAGCCCACTAACCATTTAAAGGTTAAAAAGAGAAGTTACATAACTTACCAAAGTATTGCAATATAGCAAGCAGTCTGTGCAGTATTACAAGGCGTGTTTCGCCACTTATTATATACTGAATCGTGTCAAATATATTGATAATATGATACAGGTCATTTTATCCTAACCTGCTGCTACTGACTGATAGAATCTTTTGTAATTAATTATAGTAATTCCTATATTGACCCCTAAACAGTGATGCTGAAATGCTTGAATAAACAGAGAACAAGATCAGACAACTCTGATCATGGAAGTATAAGTCTCTAAAAATTGCCAGATCTGGGGCCGGTTTCATGAACATATCTTAGATTTGTGCTTAAGTTACAACTTAGTTATAACTTAAGTAAAAAAGTAAGAATGACTTAAGTTTTTACTTAAGCCGTTTCACAAATGTATCTTAGCAAAAACTTAACCTGTTTTGACTATTTTTAGCTGTGTTAAATGTCTGCAATATACTTCTATGTACCAAACCATATGATTACATATCTGAGGCGGTGGTGTAGTGGACAGCGTTTTGAGCTCTAGCACAGACAGTTACGGGTTCGAATCTCTGGTTTTCTGTTTCATTTTTCCAGTTTGTTTTATTTTATTATTATTTTTTTATTACTATTTATATACGATACTTTAATATAATATGGTACTGATTTGAATGTTTTCCCTAATTTTTATGCATTCTAAAGTTAAAAGGAGTATACGAAGTTTCCTGACATGCTTGCCGTTATTGAAAACTATGCTTCCTCAACCTTTCGGGGATGGTCGTGGTCGAGAGATGGAGATGGGTAAGTTTCAGTGCTAGGGCGTCCCCCTAATATGGATAGTAGTGGGGCAAGGGCCAACTGTGTTTGCATTAGGTGCGGGAGGGTATTGTTTGGACATTTTTCTCTCTCCTATCCTATCAGTATTCCTTCTCCATCTCTGGGGGGCGGTTCAATATATACTGAAAGACTGTCTCAAAGAGCCGTTAAGCCAAAAAACGACCAACCAACCATATCCCTAACCTTTTATGCTTCGTTCAACTGCGGCAGACACAGTAAATGCCACTGTGCGGAAGTGATAGAGTTGTCTGGTCCAAAACTTGATCAATCATCCCCCACCGGGAAATGATATTGCTGGCATCACAAATGTTTAGAACTGCTGAGACCGTTAGTCGTTATCAGCAGTGTGTACAATGGTCAATGCCAAAAAAGGTTGGGTCCCTCTTTCAGTAATCAGATAAGAGGGGGAAGCACGGATAATTTATACAATTTTCAATATTTTTCAATAAAAGCATAATATGTTGTGACACCTCATTAGAACCGTGTTGCCGAGACGGCTCGAATAAGGGTCACAACATATGTTTTCTTTCAGAAATAAGGAAAATTATTCCAGAATTATCCCTGTTACTCCTTCTTATCCGGAGCACTGCTCTTGCTTCCTACAAAAACTCGACTATTAAGTGAAATATACCCTTATCGGATTGGCACTTCCTCACATCACCCAAGAGCCCCGGTAGCTCAATTGATTAAGCGCTGGCCTACTGATATATCGGAACGGGCTCGAGCCCCTCTTAAGGCGAGAATCTTTCCTACCGTAAACGGGGCTCCATTGCACACAACCTTTCATTATCACCGTCCCATCGTCCTGACATAACTGAAATACTGTTGAAAATGATGTAAAAAAGCGTCATTCATTCCGCCATCACTTCACCCACACCAACTGAAATATGGCTACAGGAGAATTGTGTGGGACTTTGCATTTCCCACTCTCATCATCGCTGAATTCCTCGATCTGAAATGACCTTTATGTGGGCACGCACGTAAAAAAATCAATATTTACGCCCGAATGATCATGCAGACCATCCACAAACTCGCACAAAGATACCACGAACTTTCGACATTTGGACGTCCCAAGGACCTGCTACATTTGTAGTAGGTGCTGTATTTCAGTGAGATACTGACTCAACGGGGCCATTAAGGTAAAAACTATCTACCAGTCGCAGGTTAGGCGTCACTCTACCTGTAGCCTGCGTGCAGGTTTAGTTTATAATTTCTTCATATTGATGGAAAGAGGGACAGGCATACAAAAACACACATACATATACGAATGCGTTCGTATGAGGCGTCCTGAATGTACAGGCCTAGGTTGCCATGTACATACTGTTTTCCTTTTTAGCTTGTAAGCACTCAGTGCCCAAGCGGATGGGTCCTTTATCCGAGCCCTGTCTTCATCACCTAGAGAAGCACTCGTCTATATGACTCATGTAAATTGGTTCAGCTATGGCAGAGTTATGAATTTATCTAGAAATGGCCGCAATCATAGAATTAAAGGTTCCCGAAGCACAAACAGTAGAAGAGTGAATGAGGACACAGTTAAACCCTACCATGTACAGTTTCTACTAAATGAACAAAGAGGAGCCGGAACAGACACCACATTGGACGTGCAGTAGCAAAGTTGCGTGTGTTTCAAACCGCTTATAGGTTACCATATAAAATACATGTACAAGTTAGAATGCGAGATGCATACTGGATGAACAAAACAGTCTTCATTTATTCACGCATTTTGTGGTATCTCCTAAAATATGACAGCCTATCATCAGCATATCTACCTTACACATTTTAAGTTAGAACTTAAGTCACCTCGCTGGTTGACAAGTTTATAGCAAAATCTAAGCAAAGAGTTTAAACTACGATTTTTTGTGAAACCACATAAGTATAAACTTTGACTTAAGTTATAACTTAAGTCAAAAGTTCTAGCTTAGATCGTTTGTGAAACTGGCCCCTGATCAGGTAAGTGGTAAAAGGCACCCATAATATAAAGCGTGAATAAGCTACACAAATAAGCCGTGACACGACAAAATCAGCAGAGTGGCATGTGCGCCCAGCGAAGACTCAGATCAGGCTTGGCATGCTCCAAGTGTGATCAGCGCCTTCTCTGTCAGCATGGAGC
Organism: Ctena decussata; assembly: GCA_963989385.1. Classification (NCBI taxonomy): domain Eukaryota; kingdom Metazoa; phylum Mollusca; class Bivalvia; order Lucinida; family Lucinidae; genus Ctena; species Ctena decussata. Next base: position 14,870,863 of record OZ022507.1, on the reverse strand, counting down.
TAGCATAGACCCATAGCTACTCTTTTGGCACACAGCGAGGCTCTGCTAAGACTAGACAGATGCCCAAGCTGTTCTGAGTCTTCACCGGATGCACATGTTGGTTTTGTTATGCATTCATCACTGGTTGTCAGGCTATACGAGTGAATATGAAAACGAACTGGTAGGTGGTCACACAGCCAGCCTTAACAAAACAGTTATTTAAAAAAAATACGAAAAAATAACCAGAAAAACAATTAGAATCATACGTAAATGCATCAAGCCACACAAAATCTTTATTTTTACCTATTTTCTACTTTTTTTTTATTTATTTATTTGATTTTTTATTTTTTCATTAATTTTGTTTTTGTTTATTTATTTTTTTGGCATTTCAACTTTTATATCTTAAACAACATAATTGAACCTCGACACCACAAATCCAACAATGTGGTTGTGCGCCCAGCGCAGACTCAGATCAGCCTGGGCATCCGCCCAGTCTGTTCAGAGTCTTCGCTTCCCGCATGGAGGTTGCTTAGACCCTTAGTTACCATTTAAGCACTTAGCGAAGAGTCTGATCGGACTCGGCGGATGCTCTAACTGATCTGAGTCTGCGCTGGGCGCACAACCATTTTGTTGGTTTTCTCGTGTCGCGGCTCATATATACCAGATATACGCTTTTACATTCATAGACATGAACAGGAAGCAGTGTGCAATTCTTGTTTTAAAAGTCCAAAACAAAAATCAAACACAGAATTACTGTACCCATAGTTCTTAAGAAGTCGTTTTAAATAAGAAAGAAAGAAAACGAAAACCAAGTAAGAAAGAGGACAACTAGGACCTGTCAGGCATTAAATGAGTTTATCATATGACGCCGCATCTGAGAGTGTAATAAAGCCATGCATTAAAAACGATAATCCACTAGTGGATTAAATATGCAAATTACGTCGTAACGTTATACGTTGGCGTCCATAAAAACGTCGCGTTTTCTAATGGCGAAATCGTGACGTATTAGAGCAAATTTTGCTAATAAAATGCGATTTTAGTGTCATATGATAAATAAAATCTTGCATTTGTGCTCCTGTATTATTGAATTTATTTAATTCGTTGGGGAAAACCGATAAGATGCTCGACAAAGCCTCGCATCTTATCTTTTTCCCCAACTCGTTTAATAAATTCAATAATACATGAGCACTCATGTAAGATCCTCTATACCTTTCACCAGCACTGATGTATTAGATGTTAAGGTGAATGAGTCCACTTTCAGGTGAAATAACTCTCATTTTCATTTTTGTCTCCCGTCTCCATGTAGCAGGGGTCAACTTTTAAAAAAAATACTGGTTCAATATAAACATCTATATCATATTCAGTGCGACAAAGGTGCGTTTCTGTATTTAACTTCTTCCGTGTACCTAAACACAAAAGGTTTAAAAGAAAAAACGACAATGGACAGGTCTCGACAGGCAACGAGAATCCCTCTCCGAGCCACTCTTACTGGCCTGTTCCGCGAGACACATGAGCCACGACACGAGTAAACCAACAAAGTGGTTGTGCACGCAGCGCAAACTCAGATCAGCCTGGCCGTCCGCTCATTCTGATCAGACACTTCGCTTAGCGCTTAAAGGATAGCTAAGGGTCTAAGCTACCTACAGGTGGACAGCGAAGATTCTGGTCAGACTGGGCGGATGCCTAGGCTGATCGGAGTCTGCGCTGGGCGCACTACCACTTTGTTGGTTTTCTCGTGTCGTGGCTCAGTCATTATCTGCAAACATCAAGTAAGAGACACCTACGTCCCAAATGGTACAATACCAGAGCTCTAGATAAGAGGGAGTATTTGGTGATAATTAGGGATATTTTTTGTTTATTCTGCATAAAAACACATGTTGTGACCCCTCATCTGAACCGTCTCGACGAAACGGTTCAGATGAGGGGTCACAACATATGGTTTCAATGAGAGATAAGAAAAATTATTCTTAATTATCATCAAATACTCCCTCTTATCTAGAGCTTTGATTTATACATGAGCAATAAGTCAAAGCGAGAACTATTTCTTAAACCAGTTATGGTGTTTACGGATGTTACCTTGTCGTCTCGGGTAAAACCCAGAAAAGTGCATTAATTAACTATTAAAACTGTCAAAACTGTAAAAGTAATTGCGTTTAACTGATGTTTTCACGGTCGTCTCCGGTAAAACAAAGCAGTCTTATATCGTCAATGATCTTCGTTTTAGTAACATTTGCTTGTCTTATTTCGCATACTACCTTATTATGGAGCCCCGTATACGACTTGGCTCTTATAACACAAGATTTAGCTCTAGCTACTAATGCAAACAGTTTAGGCTTGTTCCTACTTCTGTATGTATTCTCTGCTCTTGAAGGAACTTTTTTTAAGATTTTAATTCTACCTCACTTCAGCTGCTGTTGAGCCGTGTGGCGGCCGTAAAAAGTCTCCCCGTACATCATCCATAGTGCAGATTATATTTCATTACATCCTTTGAGATCAGAGGATAGATTCTGAGTAATCTAAAATTTGAGATTGATTTAGACTATTATTCTAGATCATCGTCTTTTATATTATTTGGATCCTTTTGAAATTACTCAGTCTTTGAATCGACTGCCTAATTAAAATTAAGAAATTACAGTATGCATTTTTCTGGTTTCGTCACCAGATATTGTCAGGGTCACTGACGAGGCTTTATTAGCCGAAACTACGTAGTCTGGCCCATGTTCCTACTTCTGTATGTATTCTCTGCGCTTGAAGGAACTATTTAAGATTTTAATTTTACTTCACTGCAGCTGGTGTTGTGCCGTGTGGCGGCCGTAAAAAGTCTCCCCGTACATCATCCATAGTGCAGATTATATATTCATTTACATCCTTTGAGATCAGAGGATAGATTCTGAGTAATCTTAAATTTGAGATTGATTAAGACTATTATTCTAGATCATCGTCTTTTATATTATTTGGATCCTTTTAAAATTACTCAGTCTTTGAATCGACTGTCCAATTAAAATTAAGAACTTACAGAATGCTTTTTTTCTGGTTTCGTCACCAGATATTGTCAGGGTCACTGACGAGGCTTTATTAGCCGAAACTACGTAGTCTGGCCAATGTTCCTACTTCTGTATGTATTCTCTGCTCTTGAAAGAACCTTTTAAGATTTAAATTGTATCAAACCTTCACAGATTGTAGTTTCTAATTTGGGTCTATACAGTTTGTCTAGACCCCTTTGTTGACACCAGGCACACTACACCTGTGCATGCTACTAAATAAACAACTATTTTTACCTATTTTCTATTTTTTTTTATCTAAGGACGAGCCTTAACATCTTACACACTATATCAACAAGGCATCGCAGGCGATACAAATCCCCTCGCACAAGACCACTTGGTGTGGGCAAACACTGAACTGGGGAATTTCATGAAATATAATAGTTATGTGAATGAAAAAACAAAAAGCCTGTGATTGCTTAGTGACTGATTTGAGTTTAATGTCCCACTAACAGCTAAGGTGAGTCTCATCCGAAAGACTGGAGAAGTGGAGGAGTGAATCCTCGACACTTGGATTGCAAGGCCAGCACACTAACCACTGCACTATACCCCACTCCACAAAAAGCCTGGGACCTTATTGTAAAGGTTGTATATGACCCTGACATTAAGGTACAGTATTGTAAGCGTTCGGGGGATTAGATCTCCCATGATAGAAAATAGTTCAGTCATGACAAGCATTAGAATGCTGACAGGTACATGTACCAGCACTTTTGCAACTATTGAATCTATCTCTATGATGTTCACCTTTAATATAATGATATATTGTGAAGTTATATGAGAATCCATTGATAAATGCTAGAGCGATGACAAAGTTTTTCTAAAAATAGCTACAGTGACCTTGACTTTGAGCCCAGCACCCAGCACTTGCTCGAGATATTGTCATACCCTACATTTGTGTAAAGTTATTTTAAAATCCATTGAGAAATGTAGGCGCTAGAGCGATGACAAAGTTTTTTTCTAAAAATAGCCACAGTGACCTTGACTTTAAGCGCAGCACCCTGAAAGTCGAACTTGTTTGAGATATTGTCATACCCTACATTTGTGAGAAGTTATTTTAAAATCCATGGAGAAATGTAGGCGCTAGAGCGATGACAAAGTTTTTACTAAAAATAGCTACATTGACCTTGACCTTAGGCGCAGCACCCTGAAAGTCAAACTTGCTCGAGGAATTGCCATGCCCTACATTTATGTGAAGTTATTTCAAAAATCCATTGAGAAATGTAGGCGCTAGAGCGATGACAAAGTTTTTCTAAAAATAGCCACAGTGACCTTGATTTTGGGCGCAGCACCCTGAAGGTCAAAATTATTTGAGATATTGTCATGCCCCACATTTATGTGAAGTCATTTTAAAATCCGTTGAGAAATGTAGGCGCAAGAGCGATGACAAAGTTTTTTTAAAAATAGCCACAGTGACCTTGACCTTAGGCGCAGTACCCTGAAAGTCAAAATTATTTGAGATATTGTCATGCCCTACATTTGTGCGAAGTTATTTAAAAATCCACTGAGAAATTTAGGCACTAGAGGGCTGACAATGTTTTCTAAAAATAGCCACAGTGACCTTGTCCTTAGGCGCAGCACCCTGAAAGTCGAACTTGCTCGAGATATTGTCATGCTCTACAATTGTGTGAAGTTATTTTAAAATCCGTTGAGAAATGTAGGCGCTAGAGCGATGACAAAAGGTGAACATACGTACGTAAGTAAGTACGTACGTACGTGCGTAATTACGTTCAGGACAAAACCTATATCCCCTCGCCATTTCGTGGTGCGAGGGGATAATAACAGACACAGGAACCAACAAGACGCAAACAACTAAGGGAAAGCCAGCCAGAAATGAAATTACTGGGGTTCAACGCACACCAGCAATGAAATTACTGGGGTTCAACGCACATTTTGACAAGCCAGCCAGCAATGAAATTACTGGGGTTCAACGCACATTCTGACAAGCCAGCCAGCAATGAAATTACTGGGGTTCAACGCACATTCTGACAAGCCAGCCAGCAATTAAATTACTGAGGTTCAACGCACATTCGGACAAACCAGCCAGCCATGAAACTACTGGGGTTCAATGCACATTCTGACAAGCCAGCCAGCAATGAAATTACTGGGGTTCAACGCACATTCGGACAAACCAGCCAGCCATGAAATTACTGAGGTTCAACGCACATTCTGACAAGCCAGCCAGCAATGAAATTACTGAGGTTCAACGCACATTCTGACAAGCCAGCCAGCAATGAAATTACTGAGGTTCAACGCACATTCGGACAAGCCAGCCAGCCATGAAACTACTGGGGTTCAATGCACATTCTGACAAGCCAGCCAGCAATGAAATTACTGAGGTTCAACGCACATTCGGACAAACCAGCCAGCCATGAAACTACTGGGGTTCAATGCACATTCTGACAAGCCAGCCAGCAATGAAATTACTGAGGTTCAACGCACATTCGGACAAACCAGCCAGCCATGAAACTACTGGGGTTCAATGCACATTGTGACATTGGTTTTTCGCATCGGCAAATGTATGCTGATAAACTAAGTACATGTATCTACTTTGAACTGTGTACAGTTTATTGCGTGTGCAATTCTGTCCATGTGCACGTGGATTTTCATGTGTATTATACAGATTAATTCATTGATATCGAAGCGGACCTGTCACTCTCAATCTAAACGCAAAAGAAGAAACATTTTTATCGACTTCTCAAAACAAAGCAGCAAAAGAATTACCTGTATTTTTGTTTAAAAAGAAAGGAAGAAAGAAATGACCTAACAGACATTGAACGAATACATCCCAAGAGCACTGCATGTTGTAGATGTTAAAGGCCTTTGGCCTAGGTGGACTATATAAAAGGCAGAATTAGGTGGTTTATCTCAGTATTGCACGGACACTGCTGAGCCACTTGGGGAACGTCGTTAGGAGAACTGAACTGAACTGAACTTTATCTCAGTATTTCTGCAGACATCAAAGGGTAAACATCTCCAGGAGTCCCTAAAAATTCAATAACTGATCTGATTGGCTGTAGGTCCTGCAGAGGAAATTACCTGGGAAATGATTGACAGTTGACTGGGGTAAAATTTATCAAATATACAGTCAGCTGATTGGGAATAATTTTTATCAGTAAGACAGTAGTCCCGCCCACTTAAAGACTTGTGTAGGTAGTTAATCTTGCCGGTGGGTTCTGAATCTAGGCCTTTCAGCTGTATGTATACACCTCCAAGTTTTCTTTCGACACATTTTTAAAAGTAACAAGTTCCAGCTCTCTCTCTCTCTCTCTCTCTCTCTCTGATTTTCTGAAGGACTAATCCCTTGAACAGGAGTTATACTTTTACAGGAAAGCATTTGTTCCTAGTGAAGCAGATACTTTCCTTTAAGTGTTGACTAAATAGGATAAGGGAGGCAAAAACTAAATTATCAGAATTGCTTCCCCTGAAAGTGTACCATGTCACCTAAAATAGATTTATATCAGATCCATTTATCTCAGAACCATAATTTTGCCGTCTAATATTTTACATTGTTGTCCCCTAAAGCTGAAGCGCAGATGGTAGTCATGAACAATAAGTAAAATCGAATGAAACCCTTTGAGCCGCAACACGAGAAAGCCAACAAAGTGGTTGTGGTTGTTCAGCCTAGGCATCATCCACGTCTGATCAGACTCTTCGTTAAGCGCTTAAAGGGTAGCTAAGGGTCTAAGCTACCTCCATGCGGACAGCGAAGACTCTGATCAGACTGTGCGGATGCCCAGGCTGATCTGAGTCTGCGCTGGGCGCACAACCACTTTGTTGGTTTTGTCGTGTCGCGGCTCAAATTTTCTGGAAACAATAATGATGTTTACTGACGTTATCATATCGTCTCAGGTAAAAGCCCAAATGGTACGAAAAATAAACAATGAATAAATCTGAATAAAACACTTTCTTGAAATATGAATAATGTTAACAGATGTTATCATGGTGGTCTCGGGTAAAACAAAACCGTGTTATATTATGAAAGATCTTCGTTTGAGTAACATTTGTTTATCTTACTACGCAAACTATCTCATTATGGATCCCCATATTACACCAAACATTGTAATGATTACAAATATTATATAAGCCGCGACACGAGAAAACCAACAAAGTGGTTGTGGCCCAGCGCAGACTCAGATCAACTTTTGTTATTTATCGGAAAAAAAGTTCATAATTAAATAAATTGCCGTGTCATCTTTGTAGGTACTTTCCATTAATTTTGAAGTGTTTCTAATATGGCCGCTTCCACGGTCCACCAACGACGCCGTCATGGATACGTCAAAACTAACGCGCTCTTACGCGTCATTTAGTGTAAGAGGAAACATGCTGATTCAACTTTCTGTTTGCAAAACCTAATCACCTTTAGAGGTCCCTGACAAGAGAAGCAATATAATTGATGAGTATACCCCGAAATCTGGAGCACTCCGAAAACAGGTATATCGACCATATATATCATCAACCTGTCGCTTTTATCGTCGAACTGAGGTTACGCCGTAAACCAAGCTCTCAGCAATTCTAAAATAGACGCTTTTCCGAAATTTCGATGTCGAATCTAATGCAACCATGTTGAATCGCTTGTTGCTATCGAACCAGGAAGTCGGATATTGATAATAACGATGCACTCGTGCGGTGACAAAATATAGTGCCATAGTTTTTGCAAATTTTATCGAATATTTCGTTGAATTTATGCAATGACAGCGGGGAAAAATGGGAAATATTGAAAACCTCGGACTTCAGCCTCGAGTTTTGATATGTTCATCTGAACCTGGTAAACTTTAATACATGAAAAACCATGTTTGGTCCCTATATTATTCACCAATATGCCTTATTGTGCTAAGGACTTCTATGCTTAAGGCGTGAATTTTCCCCATGATTAAAAAGTTATACGAATCACTGACTTCTGCTTTGCATTTATGACTATGACATGTAACTTGCATGACAAATGAATTTTCAACTGTTTGTGTCTATGTAAAGTACGTTAAACATACGTTGACGTCATTGTTGAGATAAATTGTAAATTATCCTCAAACTGATCGTTGAAATAACGAATTATTGTATACGTTTCACCCTTTTATACTTACATTACTTACATAACAGACAACATTGGATAGTTTTGACTATATGTATGTGATCTTGACCTCATTTCAAGGTCATGGTACACAATATTATCCTTGAAGATCACAGTGCTGCTCTTGACCATTCTTCTTCTTTGGCTTACTGAGTATCGTTTCCCCCGTGACCCAGCTTCCCACTCATATATATTACGTGCTTGCATCACATAAGTCTCCTGCATGAAGGAAATATTAGGTCAACGGGGGGGGGGGGGGGGGGGGGGGGAGGGGGGAGTACTTGTACTTTAATTATAGTGAAGCGTTCTATTTTGGCCGTTTTGACCGGAAGTGTAATTATGGTTTTGCATGTTAAAATGCCAGCCAGGCGTAACAAGAAGACAATCATTGCTTTGTATTATGATATGGCATAATGCGTGTATTTAACATGCATTTATGACAAAAATGTATGGAATAATGACAGGTTTCAATACCTCAAAAGATTAAGTATGCGAAAACCTTGAATTCTGGGTAGTTAGGGTCAGAATGGATTATCTCCCCATGTCTTTGGGTCTGAATCACAAATGATCTGATTTCATACGGCTTACATATTGGTGGAAGCTCTGCTAGGAAAAATTTGCACACTTTATACATTTGAAAATTCGGACCTGTCGCGCCGGTCTAATGGGGAAAATCCTCGCCTTAATCATACATGTAGAAGTCCTTTACAGTAGCGGTGCAATCGTGATCGTTGGGAGTTTTATAACTAATATTAAAATACTAATATTTGAGCCGCGACACGAGAAAACCAACAAAGTGGTCTTGCGCCCAGCGCAGACTCAGCTCAGCCTGGGCATCCGCCCAGTCTGGTCTGAGTCGTCGCTGTTTACATGCAGGTAGCTTAGACCCTTAGCTACCCTTTAAGCGCTCAGCAAAAAGTCTGATCAGATTGGGTGGATGCCCAGGCTGAGCTGAGTCTGCACTGGGCGCAAAACCACTTTGTTGGTTTTCTCGTATCGCGGCTCATATGTAGTTTGTCTGGAGTGTCACTGAGCTTATATATTTTCAGGTCCTTTGGGCTCATTCTGAGTCAGTCTGGAAATAGAGTTCCGCGAAAGCCGGTGCAAGGGGAGCAGCGGCAGTAGCATCATAGCACTACTATACTTGACCATAGCCAGTCAACGAAGGCGACTACATGTCTTATGCTTTCTCCGGTGCGTTCCTTATTTGCGAAAGGTCTTCCTTCGGAACTTAAATCACAAAGTACCTGTTCAAGAAAAGTGGTTGGAATTAGTGTTATCCCCAATGCGAGTTATTGCTTATTTAAACCAGCATGCGTTTTTAATATCACTAGACTGTGTATTTCGATGAGCGATTCAGTGGCTCTCGGGTTTGTTTAAACTACGAGGATTAAGGCCTAATTGACTCTTCTATCCTGATACAACGGATAAGCCCATTAGTCATTTAAGAGGAGGCTGGTTTAGGTTGTTGTTTTTTTTATTTCATTTTTTATTTTCTTATGAAGAGAAAGGCCAATTTTTCTTTTAGTTTGAACATATTGATTGCCTAAATAACATAGCAACGGGGTCGGGCTGCAAGTGCTCACACCATTAGTTACAGCCCTTTTCCTACGACACTAGTATGCATATCAACATGGCAGGTAATTTCATAATGACAGACTTGCAATTAAAATGTAAACTGTGTGACTGAGGAGCTTTAAAACGCCACCTATATATATGCTTCCATACATAAAGCAACCGACCATCGCCCCTCCGACTCCCATTTTTCTTTTATCAAATGTGTAAACCCTAAACAGACACCGCAACATGCAGTGTCTGATCTGGGTCTGCCACTGTCCTGTTTTGGGACGCAATGGGCATTAATTGTTTAATTTTATTATGACTTTATTGGTGAACGTTTTTTTCAAGAATAGACACATTAATTAATCAGTTCTCGTCAAAAATACAGTGTAATTTTCATTTTTATTTATTATTTTATTTTTTTTTTTTTTTTTTGCACCCGTACATGAACTGGGTTAAAATATATTCGGGCTACATGTAGCAATATGACATGCAAATAACCATTTAAGTTGGTTTAGTTTAAACTTTTCTTGTGTTTGTTTGTAATTTAAATTATTTGACAGCATGCGTTATTCCTGGGAAGCGGTAAAGAATTACCGCCTGTCATACAACCGGTTGTATTTGCATAAACCAAGCGATATGCACGTTTTCCGGTTTGGTAATCAGGTAATCTTGACAATTAAATAATTAGTAGGCGTCGCGCCAAAAGGTAACCTGTGCTACGTGCTTAACTTAAGCAGACAATTCAGCTTGTGTATCCAGGCCCCGAGGTTATAAAACTTTTTTCATGCTCAACTCAGCTGAGCATGAAATTTTACCTGCTGATAAACAGCAAATTACTGCTAAGTACAGTATTTTTCATGCTCAGTTTAGCTGAGTATGAAATTTTCACTGCTTATGAATATGAAAATGCCAACATTAGTTGGCATTTTCATATTTATCAGCAGAGAAAATTTCATGCTCAGCTGAGTTGAGCATGAAAACAGTTTTATAACCTCGGGGCCAGGAAGACTGATTAGGGTCTCGAATTTTCATTTTTTTAGGTTTAACATGGTTCACGGCTTATGCTTGTGAAAAGAGAAGACTAGTCAGATTCGCTGCTCAGTATTTGCACAAGCTAGTATATATCTTTTTTACTCGACACCACCCAATATATAGTATAACGAAATATTATAGTGTTGTTTATCGACAACAGCCAAATGCTTTCAAAAGTCGCATTTTTTCAAGACGTCAGATCGATATAAATAATTAAAGAACGTTTCTACAAAAATGGACCAAAGAAACAAACATGTTCAATTGCCTATTTGCCTATGCACCAGGCAAGTTTTTGGTGCTTTTGAATTTTTCAGTTTCAGGCTCAAATAAAAAGGCAAAAACAAACTGGATACATGCTATTTATTTCTCCGAATCTAAACAAGGCAAGTTATTATTATCTTTATTATTATTATTAACATCTGTAAGTCATATTATATACAATGGTATTCCCAAAATAGAATATGATTGCTAATTTACGAAAGAAACCATCAACGGGAGAAAGTAAAAATCTTATAATATATTCAAAAAATATATTCAGTAAGGCATTTGCCGATACAATATCGAATTGTATGACTAAGACGAAAATATTAACAATTTATGGTCATTTGGATACCTTGTTGTCATGTCTACCGGGTCACTCAGCGGCGATTTAAATCACGCTAAATAATGCCGAAATTATTCCTTTTCGAAATAGAGTCCAATATGCTCAATATACTTCTCTTGCCGTTTTACCCAGTTGGTGAACACATCTGATGACCATTTCTGACTAACAGATCTAAATGATACACTGCATTCATAACAGCATCTTTGTCCTAAAAAATGTTCCCTAAGTGTTGGAAGTATGCGAAGTCTAGAACTGCGAAGTCCGGCGAATATGGGGGTGCGGTATCCTATGGAAATCAAAACGGGCCAGGTTCAGGTCAGTATATGCAACTTTGTGTGACACGGGGCATTATCATGGTATATATTAGGTTCTCTAAATTATCCGCCATTGCTGATCGCTCCTCATAAAATCTCTCCACACGACCTGAAAGAGAACAATCGCATGGGCACTGATACATGTAATTCAATGTTAAGATTTCGTTGAATCTACTTTGTGATTTTTTATTAAAATTCATCTATTTATTACCTTGGTCCTGGAATAGTACTCGGCATTTACAGTTTCACCATGCCTGACGGCGTTTGAGAGAACTGTCCCTTTTTGTCCATATATACCATTAGTATCACTTTCTTTATGGATTCCACTGCCTTTGCTTCGTAGGTGGTGGGGTATTACGAGTTTTCCAGACTGACGACTGATACTTGCCCTCCGGTTCGTAGTGATAAACCGAAGTTCATCCATTGTGATTATCTTACATGTATCTAGGAAACTTCAATCTCGTTTATCCGCCGAAGACAATACTGTGCATCTTTTACCCTATGCTGTAAAAAAATCCGTAGATTTGACTGTAGAATAACTGGCAACCAGCTGCCAGTCCATTTCACTTTATTTTTATGCTTGTAAGACATTTTCGGAAATCACGATATGGTAGTGTTTTGTTAACTGGCCGCACTCGAAAATATCTTTATAGTGTTGAAGGGCTATATCACTAAAACAACACCTGCTCTAATATATCCTACTGTGTGTGATGGTTCCTGCCATTTTTACGGGCGCCCGTAAAAATATCGGGAAATAGACTGGCAGCTGGTCTCCAGTTATTATACCGTAAAATCTACGGACATTTTTTATAGTGTACCCTGTATTTGTTCTCCATTTTCAAAACTGTACATGAATCCAATTATTCCAAATGATCAGAAAAGATTTTATCTATAGTATGATGAGGTACGGTAAGACGTTTTACGGCTGGCACACGGCACTGAATACCAGCTGCAGTGAAGATAAATAATGCAAGTATGGAAAAGATGAAATTTACAGCTTTTAATACTCAACAGAAAGACAATTCTCTAAGCTAATCGGTCTAGAACTTTGGTTGCTAAGGGGACTTGAATGTATAATTGTATATACATGTATTCTATGATCCAGTGATTTTAGCTTGTATGTCTAACACTATTTCATAGATTTGCATCATACGAGTATATCAAGTTATGGTTTAGTCTGTCACTAAGACTGACCTTATTCTGCTTATGAAAAAGTATTTAGGGAAATTCTCAGTACCTGACACAATGCAATCCCAGATCCCATCCAAACATCATGTGGGCAAAAGACAGCACAAAATTAGTCGCCACCAAAGATATCATCAGCGGCAACCAGATGAATAGCAATTTCTCATGCAGGTGGTCACCTGGCTTGCCAAAACATCACAAACAACATATCAATGACAGACAAAACATAAAAACACATAAAACAACCAAGAAAACCCAAACCAGAAGTATCGCCTTTGGACGGCCAGGAATGCAATTACTGGGTGGGCGACGTGGGGAGTATGGAGAGAGAGGCTGGGGTTTAACCGGTTTGTGGTCGACCAACCCTGGTCTGTGTGCCTATATTTTATAGTTCAGATGTTTTGCGTTGTACATGATGTGTATATCTGACGTACCGTTTCCCAGATTTTCATCCGTTTTTACCCCCTTTTCTCTTTGTATTATGGATTAGTTGGACACTGCGATTGCTCTCATACATTTGTATATCAGTGTGGCCTATATTTTGTGGTCTATTGATGTTATCGTTATATCCCCCAACGCTATCGCATGGAATTGCATCAGTATTTTGATAAAAATCGGCCACTGCGATTTATCTCATACTACATGTACTTGTAGGCCAGTTTGACCTACTTTGTAGGTTTGTTTGGCCTACTTTTCATGCTGCACTAATTTGGACTTCTACTTATGAGTATGCATAAAGCTTAAGATAAATATCATTCTGGCAAAGTCATTGACGCGATACCATCTTAAAATTATTGTCCATTGATTTCGCATCATAACTTCCAATAATGTTTCATGGCTTAACATAATACCATTTTTGGAACTGCTTTCTAAGGGGACCGATACAGAAAAAACATAAACCATAGTTATCGAGTTTATATAATTATATAAGTGCATCCAGAGTTTTACAAGAATCATTTTTATTTTTATTCATTTTGTTTAACAGAAACAGAAACGTTGGATCGAATCCTTTTACTGGGTGTGTAGCTGATTTTTTTTCTTCAGCAGGTATGTAAAAGGGAATGCGACATCGACACCTACATATATCTCATTGTTGTGTGGTGATACTACTTTTCTTCAACTTATGCCAAGGCAAGTTATTATTGAATTTACTGTTCAAACAACAAAAGGTTGTTATTTACTTAGAGAATTCAATAATAACAATGTGCGGACTCTTCAAGTAAAATGATAAGTATTCAGGTAAAGAATAAAATTAAGAAGGGACGAAATTGCAATTTTAAGAGTTTCTTCAGCGAACTATACAAACAATATTTTAGCAAAATCCAACATGCTTCTAGATTAACCTCGCGCATCATGTTGTTATTCAAAACTTACTAGAGTACAGTACAAACATGCGCCATTTTTGGAATACTGATGTACAGAGTTAACACGAATGCACCGCGGGTAAATGTTACTCCTTATAATATATCTGTAAATATTTTAACATGGCTTATCAAAGGTCCATAGCTATAGCCTGGTTAATATTGTGTCGATGGTGAATATAATCATCACTATGTAGTGACTGTGTCACTCTATCTGTTTAGATGCATGTGAATATTTCATTACTCTAAACAACATCATGTACTGCGTTAAAACTGTCAAGTTTTGTTAACGGCGATTTTCTACAATTTTATCAGGGGTATCCTATAGCAAAAATGGTGCAAGACTACTGAAAAATAATAAAAAATATAAATAGCAGTGAGTATGAATAAAATGTCTTTTCCTGTCTCTTAACTTAGCCAGTGAACTGGATTGGTGTCCCAAATGTAGGGCGACTGAATGTGATGGACTCGGCGTCTCCCCTGGAAGTATAAACTCTTTTGAGAATTGTACGGAAACTTGTTATTTGACCTCTGACTGCAATTTTATCACGTACAGTTTCCTAAGAGCATGCATGTTTTGGAACTGCAATTTGGAACTTGAAGTTAACAACAGTTTTTGGGACAGTCGGTCTACGAGCCAAGGTATTTGTGTAGTGTTGCGAAAGTGACATGGAGTTTAATAATAAAAAAAACTCAATAAAAGCTTTAACAAACAGACGAAATGAAAGTTGCAGCTACTAAAACGATTGAAAATAAAGCCCAGGAAGCAGCAAACATGTATAATGCAGCAGCTTATCATCAAATAATTGTTGCAGGATTTGGTGACTGATTGCTGTATGCTCTGTCTTTGTAGCTATGTAACCGTAAAGATTCGTCTCATTTCGAATTCTGCTTCTACCCATTTTCTTTTTCTTTCTAATAAAAAATAGACTTAAAACGATAAGCTCCAATCATTTTCAAACATCAACTAGATTGAAGTACTTGAATTAATAAATGTAATTAAATAAAGCCTCAGTACATTTCATTCCGCAGAGCTACCTGCAGATATTCGATACGGCAGAACTACAGTATTTGACTGCCAGTTCAACAATTATATATTCAACAATTCGACCAAAATATATCAAACAAGAAATATCTTTAATAATCTGCTTAGATTAAAGATAAGTGTGTATAGTAATATGTATGAGTCAGGTACATGCAAGGTATCGAATGTGCTGATAAGATCGTACGGATGCGCACGTTGGTATGCACATTTGTTGTCGGTGTTGGCGTTTCGATTTCGGAAATACTGTTGAATTTTGATTGGAGTCGTCTGTGTTGCACATAACAATGAGGACTGGTTGGCTGACCGCCCTACATATAACCTTAAAAGTGTCGCAGTTCCCACACAACATCAACAACTAAGCCAGCAACAATTGCTTAATTTCGTCTTCGATTTCTGTGTCAAGTTATTTTGTTGGTTTCACATTTTACATGGGCGAAATAACAGGCGAGATGTGTTTTGGCAAAAAGCGATTAGTATCGAAATATCTAGATTCATCACGACACTGTTTGTAAACCAAAAGTCAAATGAAACTGAAAGTAGAACGAGAAATCGAAAGTAAACTACTTATATCTAAATTCCGGATGTATTCATATTCGCCAATGAAATACTTAAAATGTAGGTCATTTGTAAGGTTATACGGCTAAAGCCAAAAAAGTGGTTTGTCTTGTCTATTGTCATTAATAACATTTGTGTAGTGCAATTGCATTTTGTTTGTTCTACACAGGTTGTCTGACGAGTGAGGTCCTGCGTGTCCCTGATTTTCTTGTCTCTAGCTGTTACTCCAGTGCCGGTTCGACCGGCAGCGATGCCGCTGGTAGGGGGTTCGAATATTGTTTTGAGACGTGTCTTAAAACGATTGATTGCTGGATGTGGCGCTACACATCAACAGAAAGCACATGCTCTATGAATTATTGTGATGTTTCAGAAACTAAATCGACTGCTCATCCCTCTACTTTGCTTTTACAACGAATATGTATTGGTAAGTATGTTACAAAGTGATAACGTATACAAAACAAAGTATATTTCTGTTTAACTTATTATGATATAATAATTACAAACTTATTATGATATAATGATTACAACCATAAGTTTCCACAATACAAGTATTTCGCGAATTTCGCGTGTCAGCGCATTGTTACAAAACAGAGCTAAACGCAAAAATTCTATAAATGCTATTACCGCCAACGACGACGACACCGGAAATGTAATACATATGCCTTGCGGGACAAAAGGCTGACGAGGGTAATCTGCAAGAGCCAAAGGCATAGATCATTCCCTTTAAATTGCATGAAATGCACAAACAGCAGGAGTAAACAAATGGTATCTTCGGAGTTCTGTCTGTCACCATCGGCTTGCCAATGACATTAAGAGTTTCACCATTGGCACAAGTGGCTTTATAATTGGTACCAATGGTACCAATATTGCCGACAATTGGCTGCCAGTACTGCAGAAAACTTAGGGCGTGGGCAAAATAACCAACGCGGCAAAATTGCGTCATTCCATTTGGCGATTTATGATGGCGATCCATCATAAACGCTCGAGTTGAGACAGGAGAATAAACATTTGTTCCCACAATGATGAAAGCAAATTAGAAAAACTAAAGATTTCTAATTACAGAAAAATATTGGCTCTGCAATGGTGCCATTGTCGCAATTGGCCCTACCAATGGTACCATTGGGGGCATTGGCTCTAACAATAGTACCAATGGCACCATTGGCTGCCGATACCGTTCAGGGTTCTACGGGTATCAATGATACCATTGGCGACCAATGGCACCATTGGCAAAATCGCCAATGTCACACCGAACGTAGCCCAAATATATAGTTTTCAGTACATACGTAGCGAATCACGAAAAGAAGTGTAGCATGCCTTCTCCTCCTCATGGTAGATGGTGGTATACAAATATAATACCAAACATTAAAGAACCCTAAAGAGAGAAGCCACAATACCATAGCGAATACTAATAACTGCAGCACCACCGTCTTAGAACGGTCACTGAAAGAACAAAAAAATAATAAGAAAAACGGAGTTTAGGGGTAAATCAGCTTTACCCTTTTAACCGGCGCTTAATTCTTGGTTCCGATTTGGTTTGAAATTAATGAAATTATTCAGTCTGTTCGGAGGCTGCCTAGGTCAATGGAACATCCCAGGATTCACATGCGTTGACTGCACTGATGACTCAGACTTTAACAAAATCACTTGTCAAATCCAACGACATAAAACACTATTCTCTGTTTATATCCTCTGGGCCGTATTCATAAAGCCACTTAAGTCGTTGCTATGCGATTGCTAAGGCTAAATATCTATAAAGGAGATTCCCTACAAATATGAAATTTGGTCTGGAGGAACAGTCTTTGTAAGACTGTTCCTCCAGAGCAAATTTCATAGTTGTAGAGAATCTCCTTCAAAGAAATTTAGCCTTAGCAACAGCATAGCAACCACTTAAGTCGTTTAATGAATACGGCCCCTGATCTCAAAGGATAAAAATAGAATATAATCTGCACTATAGATGGTTACGGGGAGACGTTTTACAGCCGCCACACGATACACCAGCTGCAGATGAAGTCAAATCAAAATCCTGGGGTCTATGTGTTTTTTTTTTCATAACATTTTGCTACCAAACTTGCAATTTTGGGACAACATCTAGTATTCAATTTCAATTTTGTTCGTTGAAATTTTATTTTTAGTGTTTCTGATTAGTCAAACTCGAGTGGATGGGGTAACTTGATAGACTTTGATAGGTTCCTGAGAATGTCCCTTCTTACTTTTGCGAAGTACACATCTACTTAGTGGTGCTATCGTAATCATTTGCATATAAAGGAACCCCTATTATCAAGTGCATTTGTAAGCTGGTGTTATTGTTATATTCATTCAAACAAAGGGTTTTTCCTTGCAATTTTTTTTTCCCGTTAAGATTCCTATAATCAACATAGGCATGTCATAAATCGTTTATTCTGGAATTCCGTACCGACCAAAATTATTATCCTTGTATGTTCCCATTGGTTCAGATGACGAGCAATAGAAAGTGAAATTAAATGGGGGCCGAAATAGGCCCTTATTATCATGGCCAGGCCCTTTCTACAAATTAAGACCAAGTGCGCATCACTGCTTTCACTTTTACCAAAAAGGGAAGCAAAGAAAAAGATAAGAAGAAGTAACCACGCCAGATAAGGATTTTATTTCATTTATTTTACCGCTTACACTAAGTACGTGTGTGATAGCATGATACGTTAGGCCATGGCTGATATTTGGCCATACCAATTTGAAATTGTTTAATGTATAACGAAGACTTTTCGGTTTGTAATTATATTAAGCTAAGATATATGGGAATAGCTAAGGAATTTCCAGTTGTTTTTCTTCCCATTCTCAAAAACAAAAAGTTCAAAGCGTCAAATATATTTTGTTTATATTGTATACAGTCAAACCTGTCTTAAAGGCCTCTTCTATTAAGAAAAACCTGTCTTCAAAGGCCAAAACGCCATATCCGAAAGAAGGATTTTCAGTGTAAACTGACCTGGATTTAGCAAGCATCTGCCTGAATCAAGCAGTTTTTGCCCTTCCCTAGGTTGCTTGCTAAGACAGATTTGAGTTTATCTCTTTAGGATACATTCAGTTTCGTAAACTATGTCTACCTTTTATAATGTTTAAAAATGTACAAGACAGCTCTTGAAATCTCTAAAACAGGACAAAATGGGTACATTTCGAACGTACGTTTAGAGATTGTTTATTTTAATTAACCATTATTTTTGTTGACTCTTTACCTGAGGGGATAAGTAACATGATACTGATTTCGAACCAACGAAGAAAAATAATATTTTATGACGTCATGTGGCAACTCTCTCTTGACCTATCTTGCCTTGTCTGTTGCTTGGTTATTCAGGGTTCAACTGATAGTTTTGTTTTGCTCTGGTATTTCAGTGGTGTTGTCTGCTTTCCCAGGGGTCTCCTGGTGTCGCTATATATTCTTTCCGTTGAGTCCTCATTTCTGATTCATCATAGGCCTTATCTGTGATTTGTTTGTTTCTGGTGATGATTCATTGATGAGTTAGGAAAGCTTCATGAGGACCAAACAACTTACTAAATGTTTGAAACCACTGCAGAAGCAGAGGGTGAGGTTTTGGCCCAGTAAAAGTAGTTTACCCCCCCCCACCCCCCATGGCAAGCCAAGTGCACAATGAGTCTACAAACATAGGTCTGAAAATTACAAACCTATGTTTGAACTTCTAACCCAGGTTTTAAATTTTCTAACATAGGTTTTTAAAGCTCTGTCATAGGTTTTAAAAATACATTCTAAAACCAGTGATATAACCTTCTAACCTATGTTCGCAACAAACTATGCTTGCATGGCAAACCAAGTGCACAATAAGTCTACAAACATAGGTTTGAAAATTACTAACCTATGTTAGAACTTCTAACCCAGGTTTGAAATTCTCAAACATAGGTTTATAAAGTTTTAACATAGGTTTTTTAAGTTCTATCATAGGTTTTAAAAAAGGACATTCTAAAATCTATGATATAACCTTCTAACTTATGTTTGAAACAAATTATGCTTGCTAAGTGCACAATAAGTCTACAAATATAGGATTGTAAATTACAATTACATGTTTTTACTCAAACCTTTGTTTGAAAATCACTATCATAGGTGTATGGTTTTCTGTCATGGGTTTTAAAATCTCTATCATAGGTTTCTGAAAACCTGTGATTGTAAATTTAAAAAGCTTGGTTTGATCTCGAAACCCATGACTGAGATTTATTAACCTGTGTTTGTAGACTTATTGTGCACCTGACATTCATTATGTTGTCCAAACTTATGTTTGAAAGTTAACTGACAAGTTTTAAAACTGTCAGATTCTGAAACCTATGATAGAGATATTAAAACCCATGATTGAAATGATAAACCTATGACTGTGATTTTAAAACATAGGTTTGAGTAAAAACTTGTGTTTGTAATTTACGTTATGTTTGAAAACTTATTGTGCACTTAGCAAGCACAATTTGTGTCGAACTCGGGTTAGAAAGTTATATCACTGGTTTTTGAATGTATTTTTTAAAACCTATGTTAGAACTTTATAAACCTATGTTAGAGAATTTCAAACCAGGGTTAGAAGTTAAAACATAGGTTTATAATTTTCAAACCTATGTTTGTAGACTTACTGTGAACTTGGCTTGCAATAATGCTTGCTAAGAGCACAATAAGTCTGTACAAACATAGGTTTTTAAATCAAAAACACGGGGTTTTACTCAAACCTATGTTTGAAACTCACTATCATAGGTTTATGGTTTTCTATCATGGGTTTTTAAATCTCTATCATTGGTTTCAGAAAACCTGTGATTGTAAATTTAAAACCTATGTTTGAACTCGAACCCCATGATTGAAATGCATATACCTGTGTTTGTAGACTTATTATGCACTTGGCAACCATAATTTTACCCAAACTTATGTTTGAAGGTTGAATCACGAGTTTTAAAATGCCAGATTTTGAAATCTATGATAGAGATTTTAAAACCATGATAGAAAACCATAAACCTATGATAGTGATTTTCAACATAGGTTTGAGTAAAAACCTGTGTTTGTAATTTACAAACCTATGTGTGTAGGCTTAATGTGCACTTGGCTTGCCATACCCCTCCCCCCCCCCCCCAGTAATTTTTTTGCTGACCGTTCCAAGGCGGTACTTCTGTTGAGGTTCCGTGATGTTATACTGTGCTGTGTCCGCTTGTGTATGGTCTCTGGCGGTTTGGTCACCACAATTGCTGCCCAATCTGCCTTCTGTTTTGTTTTGTAGTTAAAATGAAAATAAGTAAAAATAGATGTTGATGCTGTAATTGGGGTAGCTGAATGACCATCTGTTTGGGAAAGAGCTGCTCATTCGGTTTACTGTGCGTGTCTTTCGTAAACTTGTGTCAATTTCTGTGTGTATGTGCTTCTTTCCCTATTGGTTTTGAGAGCGGAATGTAGGGTTCGATTGTATTAATTCCTGATCATTACCTATGTTTTTACTTCACTTATTTTATTTTCTGTAATATTATTTTGTACATTATTATCATTACCTATAGCAGCCTAATTTATTCAGAGCATAAACTTATGCATACATACAACTCCATCAAATAGTATATTCACTTCAATAATCGAAAATTCGTGGCAGAAATACAAACATTAGTCAACATTTGCAGATATTAGCCGTACCGAGTTGTTTAATAATAGTAACGGCTGAACCGATAATTCCAATCAGTGGTTTTAAAATTAAGAAATTACAATATGCTTTTCTTTGGTATTGTCAGGGTCATGACGAAGCTTTATTAGCCGAAACTACGTAGTCTGGCTTATGTTTCTTCTTCTGAATGTATTCTCTGCTCTTGAAGGAACTATTTAATATTTTAATTACACGACCTAGTAACTTATAAAGCTTTAGAGATACAGAGACTCTATTAAACCGAGTCTGCTATTTTTGTTACGCAGAAGGTTGACACGGGTGTAGAGCCTTATGCATCACCAGGACGGCGCAGGGTGACTTCCGGTTAAAATTCACCTCGACATCATCGGCCGATTTCGCCTAGTATACGTGCGTCCCGCCTTGGCGAGGACTCTTGAGCACGTGGCGTTGTGATTTTGCCTCTACCCAGGTTAGTATTAACCTGGAGATGTATATAGAATCTCCAGGTGAGACGTGGCTCTAAGCCCAAACAGCTGACTGCCGGACTTGAAGTGCCTAAAAATAACGAACGTACACTTAATACATTATAACTGCATAATAACAATACGTAAGACTTGGGCCTGTCTTGGAAATACCATACAACGCCCTCGACGAATGCCGAGCATAACGTGCACACGCCAGCCGTGTCACTAGACACAACTCGCGCTCACGATGCAAAGCCAAAACTGTGCTTACCTTCCGCCAATGAAGAAACGTAGATCCTACCACGCATGTGCGTCGAAGGATCTGACGTCAAACATTGTCAAGAAGTATACTGACGTCATCAGGTTTCACCATGACATACCCCACATAAAACATGAATGATCTAAACAATGACCTTTTTACACTAAGTATTAATTCATTTTTTTAAACTAAGCGTATGACCATTTGCCATAGAATATATCCTTTGAATAGCTTAATAAGTGATTCTAATACATTTGGGATCATAGCGTTTGATCTGACATCATGACGCCAATGATGTCATACCATATGACGTCATCTAGTGAAGGCAAATCAAACGCATGATGACCAAATGTTACCATTATAAGATATAGAAAAACCCTTAATGCGGTGCATGACATGACGTCACTTGACGTCACGAGTATGTAAATTAGTTCCATTACAAATCAATCTACTTCTATAGGCCACGTATACGTGAAACTAATATAAAAAAGTGCTGACGTCGCAATAACATGAATGCAACTGACGTCACATGAATAACATGAATGCAACTGACGTCACATGAATAACATGAATGCAACTGACGTCACTCGACGTCAAATAGACGCACACTATTGCAACCAACATCAGTGTTATTAACCATTTCCGTAATTTACAAAACTTCCTAATATACAAATACCATGCGCAGCATGATCATTATCAACAAAATCAGTCGATACATTTAATCATACCATATCAATCAGAAGTCACATTTTCCATTCTTAGCCAAAACTATTCTGAATAAATATCCCCTCAGGTCTTAACACTGAATCTAGGCACGACAATATAACATCCTACGTCTTTGAATTTCAAAGCTACGTCTAAATTTTCAATAATAATTTACGAATATAAATACTATGCATCTCACCTTAAAATCATGCAACTTAAGAATCATGCTTTCAATGTGATTAGACCACGTGTAGTATTTGCGTGACAGATAGCCACAATTTCCGTAAATTTTTTATCACCACAGTTACCCTAAAAACTGTAGCCCTACTGATTGAAAGGATTAAAAAGAATTTCAACGACATAGTCGACGATCTGATTCATTTCATAATAATTTTCTGTTCTTTGAAGTATTCATTGCTTCCAAAGGATCTTACTATTCAGAACTTATAAAAAGAGAATAAAATAGCATGAGTTATGCTTCTGTGTTTTTTCATCTTTTCATAGCATATGCCTCTCAGAAACAGTTCACTTTATTTTAATATATGTTAAGCCGATGATGTAATAGGTTTGTATCAATAAAAAATATTCCATATTTATCGACGTGTATCAATAAATATTTACATTCTCAATGCGTTTATTGAAAAGACCCATGGTAAACCATTGGATCGTAATGTAGTTTATACTTCAATAACTACATCGGTCCACGGGACGTGAATGACGTCAAGATAATCCATGGTTCTCTCCAATTTGATTATACACTCGCGACGTTATGACGTTGTTGACGCTGTTCCGCTGTAGGTAAAAAAAAATGCGTATAAATGTTTTTCTGCTTCCACTGTTGCCCTTTACGCCAATTTGTGGTCAAAATGTAGATAGAAAAGAATTCAAATATAAGCAATGAATTTAATTTTTCTGGTGTTTATCGAAGTATAAACTACTTTGGGTCGCTAGAAAATTTTACATGAACCCCTTCGGGGTTCATTTACTTTGCACGCGACAAAATGTAGTTTATACTTCGATTAACATCAAAAAAATGAAATTCATTCCTTAAATAGCAATGGCAGCCATATGATAATTTTAGCTGACGGTCATGCGCTGAGTTATTGTTTTCTTTTGGTTAACGGTCACGCACTGATTTATTGATTTATTGTTTTCTTAACTTTTGCAGGACAATCTGTGGAGCTAGTCCCTGGTCATTCTACAAACGTTAGTTCCAACAGTTCTACAGTTCTGAATAACACCCGGCAACATTCTACAGATTCTGAAACTCGTCCTTCTACATACATTAATTCTACTGTAGGGCTGAACATAACACAATCTCAAGCACCAGATAGTATTTTTTCGATCAGCTCATCCTCAGCTTCCACACAGAGTAGCAGCACGATTTCAAAATCGGCGGAAGGGCCTAGTAATACGTCAACAGCATACATGTATACAGTCAACTCGACATCTGTTAAACCTCCGTCAACAAAAACTCCACAACCGTCACCAATTTATCTCGTTCCATGCCAGTGCGGGACTGGAGCTTTTAAAGGAAAAACAAACGAAGAAATCATCGACGAACTGGTTGCGGACATGACGATAGATACCAAGAACACTTCGGCCCAAAGAAGGAAGCTCCAAAGTATCATGGATACCAGATCGTCCTCGGTGGCTATTGGTTATGTTGGGTTTATCGTCTTCGCTATTGTATTCGGTCTGATATTTAGCTTTGACATGATTAGATTTTATCAATTCCTTTCAATAAAAGGGCTGGAAGAATAACGAAAACTAGTTTGAGAGCTAAATAGACTTAGAGTAGGTGGGATCACATTACTTCAGATAAGGTTGTGTTTTGAAGATAATTCTGAAATTAAATTTCTTATTTCTCAATGAAACATATGCTGTGATTCCTCATTAGAACCGATTCGGTCACAACATATGTTGTTATGGAGAAATATGGCAAATTATTTCTAAATTATCTCTGTTACCCTTTCTTATCTGTGGTACTAAGGGCATATATCAAAATGAGAGACTTCGTTTCGATTAAGAGCCACTCATAGAATTAAAAGCTCAAAACTAGAGGCTTATTTTTTTTATTTAGGATATGAGTGAGCGGGAGCTACACGGATTGTGGCATGTTGGTTTGTTGTTTCGGGTTTAACGCCCCAGGAAGACAATAGTTCAGTCTGTATCGAACAAGTGATAACGGAACGAAAGATAACATACTAGGGGTGTTTAAAAATTAATGTCACTTGCATTGTTTCTCCTTTACTACAGATGCTTTGAGCATTTTGACTTGCTCTGTCCTTCAAAATACTCTCCATCTACATCTACCTGAATACACCTTTCAAACTGGTCAATCCACTTTTGGAAACAGTTTTCATATTCTTCAGTGTGAACACCCATCAGATACTGATAAACCACAGATCCAAAGGCATTTCCCGAATTGTATCTCTTTCCAGATAGATAACATTTTAGTTTTGGAAACAGATAATAGTCGCAGGGAGCAAAGTTTGACGAAAATGGAGGATGTGGTAAGACGGTGACCTTCTCTGACTCCAAAACCTCGGTCACAAGGTGTGCCACGTGAGCGGAAACATTATCACGCAAAAGTTTGAGGTGCTCAAGTCCTGTTATGGGGCGGCGGGTTTTGTAGTACTTCTCCAGTTTTCTTGGTACAACATTTTTAAAGAACTTTGCTGGGACTGTTCTGTCTTTTTGTGTGTGTTTTTTTGGCACCGGAATTCGCATGACTGGGCCCTTATTATCGAACAAAATTACGTACAAAACCTTCTTTACCATTCGTGTTCATTTGGCAATACATATACTTGGATGTCTCGTATTTGTGTTGGTCCAAATTCGGTTGGAACACTTCCGTTTTGGTTCAAAATAGTAAACTCCAGGGTCTCATGACCAGTGACTAAATTGTTGAAAGTCATTTTGCTATTTTTTTTCCTTTTACTACACGGGTCCTCTTTTGTTCATCTGTCAACAAATGGAGTATCCATCTTGCATTTATTTTCCTTAGTTGTAAATGCTCCTTCAAGTTTGTCAGCCGGACAAATATTGCCTCACTGTGAATGGGGCATCATTTGTAGGATATTAAGGATTTTTTGGATGTTCCTTTTAGTTGTTGATGTTGCAGGGCGACAGGTCTACAGGTACTTTAATGCATTACGAAGGGCGTCCTTACAATTATATTTTAGCTCTTCTCACACATTATCAGGTTGAGCAGATATATAAAGAAGCAGTCTGTGTTCAATGTCTTTTGCAAGAACACAGTGGAAACACACCTGGGGCCTTTTTTCACAAAAATTAACCGTATGATGAATCGTGCGATAATCGTACGCTTGGTCGTACGAGAATCGCACGATTCTCGCACGATCGTTTCATAAAAACATCGTGCGACAGATAGTACGATTCTCGTAGGATTTTAGTTATACGATGGATCGCAGACGTGATGTGTATTAGCTTTGACAGATGTGTATTGGGTTTTATAAGCACAAAAAATAGCGATTTGTAATACAACGCAATCGTGTCAAAGAAAAAGGTCAACAAAACCTCAAATGAGGTTAAAGCCCTTTTCACTGAAGTAAGGAAGATGGTTGGATGGATGGCTTGCGGTTTTACGTCCGTTTCAACAGCATTTTAGTCGTATCAGGACGGTGGAAGGGTGATAATGAAAGGTTATGTGCAATGGAACCCTGTTTACGATTGAAACGATTTCCGCCTCCGGAAACGACATCAGGGCCGCTTGATCAGCAGGCCAGCGCTTACACCACTGAGCTACCGGTGCTTCTAAGTAAACATGGACGACTCCTAACCAAAGACCCGAAGGATCGCACCTGGGAAGTTTTCAATCCAAGGTTTAAAGTTTTTTATCCTTAGTTGCAGATCTTCAAAGCCAAGATATGAAAACTAAATTCCTATATAAATTCACTTTACAAAAGTGGGGATTGAAGATCCAAAACCTAGGACTGAAACTCTGAAACAAGGCTGAAACTCAGGGTTTTGAAATTCATTGTGCATTGGCTTGCCATGCCCTTCCTCGATTTTCGAAATACAGGTCTGAGATAGAAGTTCCGAGGAATTAAACTTGGGTCTTGATATTTTGCCATGCTGTCTGTGATTGTATCAGCTCTTTCAGACTTGCACTGCAGAACCTTGTTGTAGTCAGCGCAATAATTCGCTTGCATAGCAAGCCAAATTTCACATTCTCAATTTTAGGTGTTAAGTTTTCAATCCTTTGTTTTAACTTCAAAACTAACTTTTGAAAATTGAAAATTTCTATAATCGTTTTTACAAATCCTGGTGTTGAAGTCAGATTTTAAACCTATGACTGAACTGAAACCTAGGTTTGAAGCTCAACTTAGGGTAAAAGGGGGGGGGGGGTTGGTTGGTTGGTCGGTTGATTTGATGTTTAACGTCCACAGTAAACATCTAAGGTCATGTCGGGACAGTCAGTTAACCTAACCACACTATTACTGGGCAGGCTTAGACCTCCTAAGCGGTTAACCAGTACTAAGTGCACATACTTTCGCCAGTAACTGACAACTGCCCTTCTTGAATCAGCGGAAGGAGAAACGAAAGTATGTGGCCAGACCGGGATTCGAACCCAGGACCTCTGACTTACGAGTCAAGTGCCCTACCGATTGCGCTACCCGGCCCGGCGGGGGGGGGGGTATCAATAAGGTGGGTTTTCTGCATCCTACCAAAGTTTTATTTTTTTAACTGATGGTATACTCCAGTGTGTCTAGTTTATTGAATCATATCTGACTTTGGTCGGAAAGCCCTAGTTACTGAGCTATGGGTCCACAGAAGAGGGTGGGGTAATTCAACATGGTTTTAGCGGGTCTTGTAAAAATGGTCTCATTCGGTAGAAGAGTACAACAGACAGACAGTATTTGATAAAATGATTAAAAGAACATCTAAATTGTATTTCAATATCATTTTATTTGGTTTAATTTGAATATATGTGGTCAAAAAAGACTTCCTTTGGCATTCAGCATTTTTTGATATTTTTGTCCTCTATTTTCAGTATTTCTTGGCATCATTGCTAAACAAACCTACCAGTAATCATCAAACTCATGTCAAGGAAGCACCTTGACCAGTACCATTGGATGATGTCACCAGAATTTCACAATGACCTAGTTTTCATGGTTGACTGAACACATAAACTTGCTTAGAAGATGGTTATATTCAATTTTATGACCTAGCATTACGAAACTTTGGTCAAATTAATATCTTAACTGCTATATTATGCCCCACACCCCCGCCACTAAAGGTGAAAGAATACATACTGGCTTCAGGTCACATGATCAACATGGCCACGATGCCCATATATGGTAACAAGAAATATCTTTAAAAAAAGATATAAGACGAAGTGAAAGAAGACATATTTGAAACAAATAATATTTTCTTTTTAGCTCACCTGAGCCAGCGGCTCCGGGGGAGCTTATAGGATGGTAAGGCTCCGTTGTCCGTCGTCCGTCGTCCGTCGTCCGTCCGTCCGTCCGTCGTCCGTCCACACTTTCAAACGACTTCTCCTCTGAAACCGCTGGGCCTATTGTAACCAAATTTCATATAGAGCCTCCTGGGACCTTAGGAACGAAAAGTTGTTCAAACGGTCCTGGTCACATGACCAACATGGCCGCCATGCCCATATATGGTAAAAACCTGAAAAAATCTTCTTCTCCGGAACCAATAGGCCGATGGCCTTGAAACTTGGTATGTAGCATCTGGTACACGAGTACTACCAAGATTGTTCAAATTGTGACCTTGGGTTCACCTTGACCTTTTTTATGGTAAGGTCAAATTTGCTTCCTTATGCTTTTATATGGCAAAATGCTGCAACATAAGATATCTTGGAAACTGGTGAAGATTTTGGCCTAAAAATTGGTACATACAGTCATCTTAATGACTACATGAAGATTTGTGAGTACAAGAGGTCAAGGTCATTCTTTGACCTTTGACCCAGAACTCTCATATTTTGACAATTTCAAACTTCTCCTCTGAAACCGCTGGGCCGATTGTAACCAAATTTCATATAGAGCCTCCTGGGACATTAGGAACGAAAAATTGTTCAAACGGTCCAGGTCACATGACCAACATGGCAGCCATGCCCATATATGGTAAAAACCTGAAAAAATCTTCTTCTCCAGAACCAATAGGCTGATGGCCTTGAAACTTTGGTATGTAGCATCTGGTACACGAGTACTACCAAGATTATTCAAATTGTGACCTTGGGCTGACCTTGACCTTTTTTATGGTAAGGTCAAATTTGCTTCCTTATGCTTTTATATGGCAAAATGCTGCAACATAAGATATCTTGGAAACTGGTGAAGATTTTGGCCTAAAAATTGGTACATACAGTCAGTCATCTTAATGACTACATGAAGATTTGTGAGTACAAGAGGTCAAGGTCATTCTTTGACCTTTGACCCAGAACTCTCATATTTTGACAATTTCAAACTTCTCCTCTGAAACCGCTGGGCCGATTGTAACCAAATTTCATATAGAGCCTCCTGGGACCTTAGGAACGAAAAATTGTTCAAACGGTTTAGGTCACATGACCAACATGGCAGCCATGCCCATATATGGTAAAAACCTGAAAAAAATCTTCTTCTCCAGAACCAATAGGCCGATGGCCTTGAAACTTGGTATGTAGCATCGGGTACACGAGTACTACCAAGATTGTTCAAATTATGACCTTGGGTTGACCTTGACCTTTTTAGCTCACCTGAGCCGAAGGCTCAGGGGGAGCTTTTAGTATGGACAGGCTTCGTTCTATTCTATTCAATTGTCTGTCGTCGTCCGTCCACAATTTCAAACAACTTCTCCTCTGTAACCGCTGGGCCGATTGCAACCAAATTTCATATGTAGCCTCCTGGGACCTTAGGAACAAAATATTGTTCAAATGGTCTTGGTCACATGACCAACATGGCCGCCACGCCCATATATGGTAAAAAGCTTTAAAAATCTTCTTCTCCAGAAGCAATAAGCAGATGGCCTTGAAACTTAGTATGTAGCAACTGATACGCGAGTACTACCAAGATTGTTCAAATTATGACCTTGGGTTGACCTTGACCTTTTTTACGGCCAGGTCAAATTTGCTTTCTGGTGCTTTTATATGGGAAAATGCTAGAACACAAGATATCTTGGAAACTGTTGAAAATTTTGGGCTAAAAATTGGTATCTACATTCATCTGAATGAATACATGAAGATTTGTGACTACAAAAGGTCAAGGTCATTCTTTGACCTTTGACCCAGGAAATTCAGATTTTGACAATTTCAAACAGTCTCCTCAAAAGCCACGGGGCCAATTGTAACTTAATTTCATAATGAGCCTCCAGGGGTTGAGAGAACAAAAATTTATCCATACGGTCCAGGTCACATGACCAATATGGCCGCCAGGCCCATATATGGTAAAAACCTAAAAAAATCTTCTTCTCCAGAACCAATATGCCAATTGCCTTGAAACTTAGTATGTAGCATTGGGTGCACAATTACTACCAAGATTGTTCAAATTATGACCTTGGGTTGACCTTGACCTTTTCTACGGTAAGGTAAACTTTGCTTCCTTGTGTTTTTACATGGCAAAATGCTAGAACATAAGATATCTTGGAAACTGTTGAAGATTTTGGGCTAAAAATTGGTATCTACAGTCATCTTAATGAGTACATGAAGTTTTATGAGTACAAAAGGTCAAGGTCATTCTTTGACCTTTGACCCAGAACTCTCATATTTTGACAATTTCAAACAATCTCCTCAAAAGCTACTGCGACAATTGTCCTTAAATTTCATGTAGCACCTCCAGGTGTTGAGGGAACAAAAATTTATCCGTACGGTCCAGGTCACATGGCCAACGTGGCCAGGATGCCCATATATGGTAAAAAAAACTTAAAAAATCTTCTGCTCTGGAACCGATTGACCGCTGGCCTTGAAACTTTGGTATGTATCATCACATACTCGAGTACTATCAAGAGTGTTGAAATTATGACCTTGGGTGACCTTGACCTTTTTTATGGCAAGGTCAAATATGGGAAATGCTAGAACATAAGATTTTGAGGGAAGTTTTGAAGATTAAGGCCCAAAAATTGGTATATGTAGTCATCTTAAAGAGAACATGAAGATTTGTGAGTACAAAAGTTGAAGCTCATTCTTTGATTTTAGACCCAGAACTCTCATGTTTTGACAATTTCAAACTATCTCCTCAAAAACCACTGGGCCAATTGTAACTTAATTTCATGTAGAGCCTCCAGGGGTTGAGGGAATGAAATTTTGTTCAAACGGTCCTGATCACATGACCAACATGACCCCCATGCCCATATATGGTAAAAACCCATAAAAAATCTTCTTCTCCAGAACCAATTGACCGATGGCCTTGAAACTTGGTATGTAGTATTGGGTACACCAGTACTATCAAGATTTTTCAGAATGAAGTTCTTGTGTTGACCTTGACCATTTACGGCAAGGTCAAATATGGGAAAATGCTAGAACATAAGATTTCATTGGAAGTTTTGAAGATGTTGTCCTAAAAATTGGTATATACCATCGCCTTTATGAGGTCATGAAGAATTAGGAGTACAAGAGGTCAAGGTCATTGTTTGACCTTTGATCAAGATCTCTCATATTTTGACTTTTCAGACATTTCCTCAAAAGCCAAAGGGCCAATTGTAAACACATTTCATATATAGAGCCTCCAGGTGTTGATTGAACAAAAATTTGTTCAAACAGTCCAGGTCACATGACCAACATGGTCGCCATACCCATTAATGGTATAAACCTTTAATATTTTTCTTCTCCAGAACCAATAGACTTAGATCCTTGAAACTTTGTAAGTAGCATAGAATACTAGAGTACTACCAAGACTGTTCAAATGATGACCGTGGGTTTACCTTGACTTTTTTATGGGAAAATGCCAGAACATAAGATTTCATGGAAAGTTTAGAAGATTTTGGTATATATGGTTGTCTTAATGAATGCATGAAGATTTATGAGTACAAGAGGACATGGTCATTCTTTGACTTTTGACCCAAGACTCATATTTTGACAATTTCAGACGTAAGAAAAACCCACTTCGCCAATTCTTCAGGTGAGCGCTTCAGGGCCTCATGGCCCTCTTGTTTTATTTCTGTTGAAATTGCCCATTTCCTATTTGGAATTTCAGAATTTCCCCATATATGTCTTGTACATCTCCCTATTTGGAATTTTTTGATCTCCCTACCTAAATACAAGA
Organism: Ctena decussata; assembly: GCA_963989385.1. Taxonomy (NCBI): domain Eukaryota; kingdom Metazoa; phylum Mollusca; class Bivalvia; order Lucinida; family Lucinidae; genus Ctena; species Ctena decussata. The sequence goes on along the minus strand of OZ022507.1, from coordinate 14,838,870 downwards.
ATTCCCTTCTTTGTTTAATCATTCTCCCTATTTTGAAAAAAAGTAGAGGAAAATCTCCCTATTTGTCTTCTCAGCTGTATCACATTGTCTGATATTATTATTGAATAGCAGTATCCTTATGTTGGGGTTATCCACTATGGCGAGAAACCAAACTGGTCCGTAAATCATTGATATTCTTCGGTACATTCCGATATGCTTCCGATGATACGGTACTGTATTTTACCCGGTTCAGTACAGCCCGGAGCGTAAATTTACCGGAACGGACCGGAATATACTGAATTACCGGAACGGACACCGGAACGGACCAGTTTTTCCCTATCTTCAGTAGATATTTGTAATATTTTTTATTAAATAACTCTTATTTAATATTAATACATATTATGTATGCCATCTAGCGCAAATCAATTAGAGATATTAGTCAAAATACTCTTTGAGTATTTTGCGCCATGGGTAGGCCTCTTAATACCCCACGCATATGCGTTTCATCTTAAAATCATATAGTCTTATACAAAAATCTGGTTATCTTTCTTCCAAGACTTGGAGCGAATGAAGAACACAAAAATTCCCGAATTTTTGTTCCATAGTATCATGACCAACATTTCACTGAGCCATAGAAAATATGTAGAGCTATATGTATCAAGTCGGTGGATGAAATCAGGGGTTGCAAGTTAAGATAATACATGTTAGTCATAGGTAGGGCCTTGAATTAATCTGCGCGTGTAGATTGTATCAAAATATCTCCTTGTTCCTTATTAGTTAATCACTCAGTAATGCTTGAAAACGGCAATTCGACAACAAGGAACCCGTTCCCGGTTCCTTAAAAAAACAAATGACGGTAAAAATCAAGTTGAATGAATATTTTTTTTTTGAAATATGACATGATATTAGGCATAAGATGATGTTGCCGCCGAGTAAATATGATGCTTTAATTACAATGAATTCAACTTTGTAAGTAAGAAACGAAAGCACAATATAATCTGGAACATGGCATCGGGAATAGGGAACCGGGAACTTGTTCCTTGTTCCTAATTCGGAAAAAACTCATCGATCTGAAAGAACTGCAAAAGAGGAACAAAGAAAGTTCCCGGTTCCTTATGAACAATACTGATTATTATATAGTTGACACACCGATATTTATTCCGACATATAACAAGTTGTATAAGGCATATAATGATGTTGCAATCGGGTATATGTGAAAAGTCATTTGTTCTTATAAAACTTCTTTGTAACTAAAAGAAAACACAAAAACTAATCTGGAACTGAGAATCGGGGACCGGGAACTAGTTGCCTGTTCCTGATTTGTATATCTATCACCATTGTTAGAAAACGGCAAATCGGCAACAAGGAACCAGTTTCCGGTTCCTTATAGAACAAAAAGCGGTTTAAATTAAGTTGCATGAATGATTTATATTTTGATATATGACATATATATAGGCATAAGATGATTTTGCCACCAAGTAAATGTGTACTTCAATTACAATGAATTCAATTTTGTAAGTAAAAAATTAAAGCACGAAAAAATCTGGAACAGGGAATTGGGAACCGGTAACCGGGAGCTAGTCCCTTGTTCCTTATTTGGAGAAAAATCATCATTAGGAAAGAACTGCAAAAGGGCAACAAGCAAACAGTTCTCGGTTCCTTATGAACAAAACTGATTATCAAATACTTGGGACATTAATATTTTTCTGACATATAACATGTTGTAAGGAATGTGATGATGTTGCAATCGGGTAAATGTTAAAAGTCACTTCTTATCAATGCTTCTTTGTAATTAAGAAAACAAATCTAATCGGGTATTGAGAATCAAGAACCGGGAACTAGTTCCTTGTTCCTTATTTGTATATCCATCATCATTGTTTGAAATCGGCAAATCGGCAACAAGGAACCAGTTTCCGGTTCCTTATTGAACAAAAAGCGGTATAAATCAAGTTGAATGAATAATTAATTTTTGAAATATGACATCATATTAGACATAAGATGATGTTTCCACCGAGTATATATGATGCTTTAATTACAATCAATTCAACTTTTTAAGTAAGAGAGGAAAGCACAATGTAATCGGCAACAGGGCATCGGGAATCGGGAGCCGGGAATTAGTTTCTTGTTCCTTTATTTGGAAAAAACCCTCATCAATCTGAGGGAACTGCTAAAGAGGAACAAGGAAACAGTTCCCGGTTCCTTATGAACAATACTGATTATTATATAGTTGGCGCAGCGATATTTATTCTGACATATAACATGTTGTATAAGGCATATAATGATGTTGCAATAGGGTATATGTAATAAGTAATTTGTTCTTACAAATGCTTCATTGTAACTAAAAAAAATCTGGAACTGGGAATCGGGAACCGGGAACTTGTTGCCTGGTCCTTATTTGTATGTCCATCGTCATTGTTTGAAAACAGCAAATCGGCAACAAGGAACGAGTTCCCGGTTCCTTATAGAACAAAAAGCGGTTTATATGAAGTAGCATGAATAATTTATATTTTGATATATGACATATTATTAGGCATAAGATGATGTTGCCATCGAGTAAATCTGATGCTTCTATCTAAATGAATTCAAGTTTGTAAGTAAGAAATGAAAACACAAAAAATAGCGAACTGCGAATCGGGAATCGGGAACCGGGAACTAGTTCCTTGTTCCTTATTTGGAGAAAAATCATCAATAGGAGAAAACTGCAAAAGGGCAACAAGGAAACAATTCCCGGTTCCTTATTAACTAAACTGATTATTAAATATTTGGAACATCAATATTTTTCTGACATATAACATGTTGTAAGGAATGTGATGATGTTGCAATCGGGTAAATGTTAAAAGTCACTTCTTATCAATGCTTCTTTGTAACTAAGAAAAAAATATAATCGGGAACTGAGAATCGGGAACCGGAAACTAGTTCCTTGTTCCTTATTTGTATTATCCATCATCATTGTTTGAAAACGGCAAATCGGCAACAAGGAACCAGATCCCGCTTTGTTATTAAACAAAAAGCGGTTTAAATCAAGTTGAATGAATAATTAATTTTCGAAAAATGATATGATAATAGGCATAAGATAATGTTGGCACCGAGTAATATGATGCTTTAAGTACAATAAAATTCAACTCTGTAAGTAAGAAACAAAAGCGCAATATAATCGGCAACAGGGCACCGGGAATCGGGAACCGGGAACTAGTTCCTTCTTCCTTATTTGGAAAAACTCATCAATCTGAGAGAACTGCATAATGCCAACAAGGAACCAGCTCCCGGTTTCTTATTAACAATACTGATTATTATGTAGTTGGCACACTTATTTTTGTTCTGACATACAGTATATCATGTTGCAATCGGGTAAATGTGACAAGTCATTTGTTCTTATAAAAGTTTCTTAGTAACTCAAAGAAAACACAAATACTAATCGGGAACTCGGAATCGGGAACCGGGAACTAGTTGCCTGTTCCTTATTTGTATATCCATCATCATTGTTTGAAAATGTCAATCGGCAACAAGGAACCAGTTCCCGGTTCCTTATAGAACCAAAAGCGGTTTAAATAAAGTTGCATGAATATTTTTTTTCAAATATGTTTTAATTACAATAAATACAACTTTGTAAGTAAGAAATGAAAGCACAAAATAATAGGATAAGAGTTCCCGGTTCCTTTTAGAACAATTCTTATTTCAAAATAGTTGGCACGATAATTTTTGATCTGACATGTAACATTTTGTAAGGCATATAATTATCTTGCAATCGGGTAAATGTGATAAAGCATTTGTTATCAAATGCTTTTTTGTAACAAATACTAATCGGTAAATGAGAATCTGAAACTGGGAACTTGTTCCTTGTTCCTAATTCGTTTATCCATCATCGTTTGAAAACGGCAAATCAGGAACCGGGATGAAGAAACCGAGAACCAGGAACCTGTCACCGGGAACCAGGAACCGGGAACCGGGAACGGGGCACCGGGAACCAGGAACAGGGAACCGGGAACCGGGAACCAGGAACCAGGAACCGGGCATCGAGAACCAGGAACAGGGAACCGGGAACCAGGAACCGGGAACCAAGAACCAGGAACCGGGAACCAGGAACCGGGAACCAGGAACCGGAAACCGGGAACCGGGAACGTACTTAACGGTCATCAAAAAATTGGCTGGAAATATGAATAATAAGGGTCCGTTCCGATCCGACCCGGTAGTTAGGTCCGTTCCGGTAAATTTACGCACCGAGTAAAAAGAACTACTTTTTTACTACGAAAGACTTTTCGCACAATAGAATCATTTTTTCTCCAGCCATCGGCATTTGCGTTCATCGCGTTCTACTTAACTCTATCAATCATTACAGCGTTAAAGTGAAAAACATATTGAAAACTAAATGCAAAGTGCAAATAATAACATTTTTAATGTAACTAAATCTTCTGACAGGTGAATAACAATTCCATGACATATGCTCTCTTCCATACAGAGATCAAGTCAAGTTTTGGCGCCAACGATGATTTTATTAGACTTCGTCTAAAAACCTTTAAAATCTTCTTCTTAAAAAAACAGTTGACCAATGGCCTTGAAACTTGGTAAGTTGCATCAGGTACTCAGTTCTTCTAAGATTGTTCAAATGATGACCTTGGATTGACCCTGAACTTTTGTACGGCAAGGTCAAATATTGGAAAACGCTAGATTATAAGATTACATGGGAAGTTTTGAAGATTTTGGCTGAAAGTTGACTTAATGACATGGCCACAATGCCCTTATATGGTAAAAACCTTTTAAAATCTTCTTCTTAAGAACCAGTTGAACAATGACCTTGAGACTTCGTCAGTAGCATCAGGTACTCAAGTTCTTCCAAGACTGTTCAAATGGTGACCTTGAACTGACCTTGACCTTTTTTACGGCAAGGTCAAATATTGAAAAATGCTAGAATATAAGATGCAGGGGAAGTATTGAAGATTTTGGCTTAAAAATTGGTATATACAGTTGTCTTAATGAGATCATGAAGAATTATGAGTACAAGAGGTCGAGGTCATTCTTTGACCTTTGACCCATGTCTCTCATATTTTGACATTTTCAGACATTTCCTCAAAAGCCAAAGGGCCAATAATTATTGTAAACACATTTCATATAGAACCTCCAGGGACTGATTGAACAAAAGTCGTTCAACCTGCGGTCCAGGTCACATGACAAACGTGGCCGTCATACCCATTTATGGTATAAACCTTTAATATTTTTCTTCTCGAGAACCAATATACCTATGGCCTTGAAACTTGGTAAGTAGGATGGAGTACTAGAGTACTACCAAGACTGTTCATATGATGACCTTAGGTTTACCTTGACCTTTTTGCGGCATGGTCAAATATGCGAAAATGCTAGAACATATAATGTCATGGTTCTTAAGAAGAAGATTTTTAAAGGTTTTCACCATATATGGGCATTGTGGCCATGTCATTAAGTCAACTGTATTAACCAATTTTTAAGCCAAAATTTTCAAAACTTCCCATGAAATCTTACGTTCTAGCGTATTCCAGTGTTTGACCTTTCCGTAAGAAAAGGTCAAGGTCAATCCAAGGTCATCATTTGAACAATCTTGGAAGAACTTGAGTACCTGATGCTACTTACCAAGCCTCAAGGCCATTGGTCAACCGTTTTTGTAAGAAGAATATTTTAAAGGTTTTTACCATATATGGACATTGTGGCCATGTGACCCGAAGCCAGTATGCATTCTCTCACCTTTAGTGGCAGGGGTGTGGGGCGTAATATAGCAGTTAAGATATTAATTTGACCAAAGTTTCGAAATTCTAGGCCATATAATTGAAGATAACCATCTTCTAAGCAAGTTTATTTGTTCAGTCAACCATGAAAACTAGGTTATTGTGAAATTCTGGTCATATCATCCAATGGTGCTGGTCAAGGTGCTTCCTTGACATGAGTTTGATGATTACTGGTCAGTTTAATTAGCAATGATGCCAAGAAATATTGAAAATAGAGGACAAAAATATGAAAAAGTGCTGAATGCCAAAGGAAGTCTTTTTTGACCACATATGTTCAAATTAAACCAAATAAAATTATATGGAAATACAATGTAGATGTTCTGTTAATCATTTTATTAAACACTGTCTCTCTGTTGTACCCTTCTACCGAATGAGACCATTTTTACAAGACCAGCTAAAACCATGTTGAATTACCCCACCCACTGCTGTGGACCCATAGCTCAGTAACTAGGGCTTTTCGACCAAAGTCACATATGGTTCAATAAACTAGACACACTGGAGTAAACCATCAGTCAAAAAAATAAAACTTTGGTAGGATGCAGAAAACCCACCTTATTGATACCCCCCTTTCTTAAACCTAGTTTAAAGATTTATTGTGCATTTGGCGTGCCATACCGTTGAACACAAACATGCAGTCTCCTCAGATCAGAGATCGCCTAATTAGGGGTTCAAACGGTCCAAAAACCTCCCATTTTCTTGTAAGATAATTTCTCTCTATTAGAACAAAAGTTGCCGCCATGATCTAATACATTGCAGGTAAATTATCCCGCAAGAATCGCACGATAATCGTACAGGAAAAAATTCACTCAAAATCACTCTTAGGTGATTTATCATAAATTTGGAATTTTGTGAATTGGCTGATTTGCTCAAAACTTGGTATGTGCTTTTCAGAAAGACAGTAGATAAATGTAATCTATTCAAAAGTTAAGTATGAGTATGCTAGAAAAAGTGAAATTTACGACTGCCCTTTAGGTATCGTAGATTTGATCGTAAATTGAGTTCTACGAGGACAATAGTGAAACCGAGATTTTTTTCATGAAAGCGATTTTTGGTCGTTAGATTCTCGTACGATCATCTTACGACGAGTTTTAATCGTACGATTCGTTGTAAAAGAGGCCCCAGGCTTGTCTGGGGCCTATTTCACAACGAATCGTACGATTGAAATTCGTCGTAAGATGATCGTACGAGAATCTTACGACCAAAAATCGCTTTCATGAAAACAAATCTCGGTTTCACTATTGTCCTCGTAGAACTCAATTTACGATCAAATCTACGATACCTAAAGGGCAGTCGTAAATTTCACTTTTTCTCCTCTTTCATCGCACAACATACTCATACTTAACTTTCGAATAGATTACATTTATCTACTGTCTTTCTGAAAAGCATATACCAAGTTTTGAGCAAATCAGCCAATTAACAAAATTACAAATTTATGATAAATCACCTAAGGGTGATTTTGAGTGAAGTTTTTCCTGTACGATTATCGTACGATTATCGTGCGATTCTTGCGGGATAATTTACCTGCAATGTATTAGAGACTATTCTCAAAATCATGGCGGCAGCATTTGTTCTAATAGAGAGAAATTATCTTACAAGAAAATGGGAGGTTTTAGGACTGTTTGAACCCCTAATTAGGTGATCTCTGATCTGAGGAGACTGCATGTTTGTGTTCACCGGTATGGCACGCCAAAAGCACAATAAATCTTTAAACTAAGTTTAAGGAATTTTACCCTAAGTTGAGCTTCAAACCTAGGTTTCAGTTCAGTCATAGGTTTCAAATCTGACTTCAATACCCGGATTTGTAAAAACGATTATAGAAAATTTCAATTTTCAAAAGTTAGTTTTGAAGTTAAAACAAAGGGTTGAAAACTTAACACCTGAAATTGAGAATGCGAAATTTGGGCTGCTATACTATACAAGCGAATTATTGCGCTGACCACAAGGTTCTGCAGTGCAAGTCTGAAAGAGCTGATACAATCACAAACAGCATTTGGCAAAATAAAAAGACCCGAGTTTAATTCCTCGGAACTTCTATCTCAAAACCGTATTTCGAAATCGAGGAAGGGCATGGCAAGCCAATGCGCAATGAATTTCAAAACCCTGAGTTTCAGCCTTGTTTTTAGAGTTTCAGTCCTAGGTTTTGGATCTCCAATCCCCACTTTTGTAAAATGAATTTATATAGGAATTTTGTTTTCATATCTTGGTTTTGAAGATCTGCAACTAAGGATAAAAACTTTAAACCTTGGACTGAAAACTTCCCAGGTGCGATCCTTCGTGTCTTTGGTTAGGAGTCGTCCATGTTTACTTAGAAGCCACCGGTACCTCAGTGGTTTAAGCGCTGGCCTGCTGATCAAGCGGTCCTGAGGTCGTTTCCGGAGGCGGAAATCGTTTCAATCGTAAACAGGGTTCCATTGCACATAACCTTTCATTATCACCCTTCCACCGTCCTGATACGACTGAAATACTGTTGAAACTGACGTAAAATCGCAAGCCATCCATCCATCCATCTTCCTTACTTCAGTGAGAAGGGCTTTAACCTCATTTAAGGTCCTGTTGACCTTTTTCTTTGACATGATTGCGTTGTATTACAAATCGCTACTTTTTATGTTTATAAAACCCAATACACATCTGTCAAAGCTAATACACATCACGTCTGCGATCCATCGTATAACTAAAATCCTACGAGAATCGTACTATCTGTCGTACGATGTTTTTATGAAACGATCGTGCGAGAATCGTGCGATTCTCGTACGACCAAACGTACGATTATCGCACGATTCATCGTACGGTTAATTTTTGTGAAACAGGCCCCTGGAGGTTATAAAACTTGAGTACATTCTCAAACTCGGAAGCAGCCAATCAATGTGCTTTATTTTGAGTTTGAGAATGTACTCAAGTTTTATAACCTCGAACCTTGTCTTGATAACAGTAATGTATTTGTACTGTATGTAAGAAATTGGTACACTTGCCTATCCTATATTCAATAAATGTATCCAGTAAACATGCACCATATACATAGTCGAAGATCTGAGAATAAGCTACTGTTTTAATCCGGTCTACCTTACAATTTTAGAAAGAGTTGGAACTAATAATTGCTGGGACGCCCTTCTTAATGCTTTAGAGTTCCCTTTGACCTAAGTACATTTTTCAATAACCATGTTAATTTTTTTAGATTTCTGCACACAGAATTTCCCTTTGATCACTTTTTCAAAACAGATGTCACTCTTTTTGGTGTTCGAAACTGACAGAGAAAAAAACTAAGAGGTCTGCTTACTTTCAGGGAGACACGCTAGTTTTATATGTTTTTATTCAGATTATAGTATTTACCACAAATCACCACCTTAGTTTAATAGATTCTGTAGTTGGGTGAGTAAATAATATCCACACTGTCACAACAACTCTCTGAAAAACTATTATTTATTTCATTTCATCTTTTCTACAATACTATGGTTTAAAAGCCTGGGTCTTGGACAGATGGGTCTGAACAAATAGTGCAACCCAAGATTAGTCTGCTCCTAGAGGGGCAGTCTGATCAGTATCTACAAAGTTTACCATTTCAGCTACATCTTTTCGAGGCATTACTACATTGTAAACCCTAACTGTTTATATTTTATTTATTAATGAGCAGTGACACGAGAAAACCCACAAAGTGGTTGTCCGCCCAGCGCAGACTCGGATCAGCCTGGGCATCCGCCCAGTTCGATCAGACTCTTTGCTAAGCGCTTAAAGGGTAGCTAAGGTCTTAGCTACCTCCATGCGGACAGCGTAGACTCTGATCAGACTGGGTGGATGCGCTGGGCGCACAACCACTTTGTTGGTTTTCTCGTGTCGTGGCTAAAATTTTCATGTGTCCTAATATTCAGTATCATACAACGAGACTTCTAGATGGTTTGACGGAGCCCCGTAGCCCAGTGGGTTAAAGGGGCCTGCTGATCTAGCTGTCCCGGTTTCGAGCCTGCTTAGGGAGACCTCTTTCCAATCGAACACGGGCTTCCATTGCACATAACCTTTCATCATTACCCTTCTAGCGCCTGATATGACCGAAAGACTATTTGATTGTTCATGCACCGTTACCAGGCCCCGAGGTTATAAAACTTTTTTCATGCTCAACTCAGCTGAGCATGAAATTTTACCTGCTAATAAATAGCAAAATATTGATAAGTACAGTTGTTTTCTTGCTCACTTGAGCTGGGTATGAAATTTTTTCTGCTTATGAATATGAAAATGCCAACAGTAGTTGGCATTTTCATATTTATCAGCAGAGAAAATTTTATGCTCAGCTGAGTTGAGCACGAAAAATGTTTTATAACCTCGGGGCCAGGTGCAGTGTTGTTGCTGTTGTAGTTGTTTTAATTCTCCGTACACTAAAAAAAAAATCCGTAGATTTTATGGTAGAATACCTGGCAGCCAGCTGCCAGTCCATTTCCTGTTACATGTATTTTTATGGGCGCTTGCCTGTAGAACATATTTTGATGAAATCTCGATATGGAAGAGTTGTGTGAACTGACCGCACTCAAAAATACCTTAATAGTGTTGAAGGGCTGTATGACCAAAACAATACCTGTCTTATTATACATGTACTCTGCGTGACGATTTCGCCAATGTTTACGGGCGCCCGTGAAAATAACGGCAAATGGACTGGCAGCTGGTTGCCGGTTATTTTACCGTAAAATCTACGGATTTTTATACAGTGTTCAGATGGTCCCCAAGAGCTCAGCAGAACGAGTCCAGGGCTACACCTTCTGGCACCGAGTTTGTCCATCAGGTCCAATTTTCGCTCCCCAAACCCACCATTCATTTTCTTGCATTTTACAAATGGTTACCATAATTTTCATCCATCTTTTCAAATTTTGTCATATTCACGCCTGGTAAAACACAATTCTATTTCCATATGGAAATTAAAAATTCAGTGCAAAGGTAATTTGGTGGAGTTTTCACCAAACTCCTGCAAGCTTCGGTTTTGCCACCTTCAGTGGTATTGTGAAAACTCCAGGTATTTTGCTTCAAAGCAAATATTTTGCACAGATATGCTTTACATAGAGAATATTTTGCACAGATATGCTTTACATAGAGGATATTTTGCGCAGGTATGCATGCTTTACATCGCGGATCTTACACGAGTGGTCATTTCATATGAAATTTCTGATACGAGCCTTTGGCGAGTTTCATAAAGGACCTCTGACAGTATCAATGTATATTTGTCTATTTTTCGACAAATTATTGCATCTTCCTCGGGCAGCAAAAGTTGAAATATTTGGCATTATGATGTAGACGTGTGTACTATAAAGACATTTTAAAAGTAATTTGAAAAATTATCATGCCTCTAGACTAATTCAAACCGATTTTATCAAAAGGGGTAGGTGAATTTTTCAGTCTCTGAAAATAAGTTCATTTTTTTTTCGGTTTTCTAATATATGATTACTATGCTAAAACTGACGTACACACTACTGTCACTGATATCATGCAATATTTTTTTTCAATAATAAGGACTTTAGCCTATTTTTAGATATAAAGGGTGTAAGTAACCCACCCACTTTTTCAGTTTTTCAGCTGTAGACTATCTTACCCCCCCCCCTCCCCCCCCCCCCCCCGTTCCTCAGCAAGCTACTCACATATAATGTGTATTATGATAGTATACACATACATGCAAAGTGGCTAGCTGAGGCACGGGGGGAAAGTATCTTTGAAAAGCTTTTCCAGTTCCATTGCGTTTAATTATAAAATTTAGCTTTTTCCACCACAAACTGAAGTCTATGTGCTAAAAATCAGAAATTAAGTTCATAGCCAGTTAGGGCTAGTTGAGAGCAACAAATTTCAAGAAAAACTCTTGGTTATATCAAAAATTTAATTTTGACTAATTTTATAGGCAAATTAACATTACAACCGTCAGCGGTCCTTTCATATGAAATGACCACGAGTGTAATAATTCTGTTTATCATATGACCCTTTAAACTGAGATTTTACCGCCTGCAAAATGAACATTATATCAATGAGAAACGCATTTTTGACACAGGCGTTGTCAATGACGTTACGTGTACGCGCCAAAGTTTTATTACACGTGTCGTCATACGATGTTTATGACACGACGTTATCCACTAAATAACAGCTACATCATTTGATAAATAAATATAGGTCTAATAGCTTTGCTTTGCTCTAGCTTCCTATCTACAGAAGCTTGAATTTTTGGTGGGAATGGAATTGAGCGTTTACTAGGCATGATTATTATTATTTTTTTTTTAATATTATCATACTGTCATTTAAATGATAAACTGTGTGAAAAATATATCTGATCTGACTGAGTCTTGTGCACAGAACAACACCAGCTGCAGTGAAGTCAAATTAAGATATTAAAGGGTTCCTTCAAGAGGAAAGAAAACATTCAAAATAGGAAAACCTGCCATACATAGTGGCGGTATGCTTTATATTATGAATTTTTTTCAGCACGAGTCAAAAACATGTGTAAGCTGTACACATACAGGCACATTTTATAAAGTTGCAAAATTACTATCCCGAAAATGAATATTCAGCACATTTTCTTTCTCGGTTTTCTCATTTGCATTTGCTTTGACGGTATTTTGTTTCCGGTGTGTCCGGTTTCTTAGGTTACATTGGTGGTTGTTTTGTGTTTTGGGGAATTCGCAAATATTTTCATTGGCCTATACACGGTAACGGCTTCTTATTTCCCGTATGTCCGGGTTCTTTGGTTGTATTGTGGTTGATTTGGGTTGCTTTTATGCTGACGCGAATCTCATATGAAATATTTGTTTTGTTTTCTTATTTTGCGCCACAATCGTTAATTCAGGATCCTCGTGTCAGACGTTAAGCCGGACGGACATCAATTTTACATTCTTCCCAGAAAGAAGGGGCATTGTTTATACAACCAACAATGGCTTTTCGGGGAAAACGTAGAGGCGCGAACCACATCCTATTGAACTTTTGACCGTTAAAACGCACTACTTTTTGCATACGTATATATAAGTCTTATGTTAAGAACGTACAAGTGGTTAAGGATGCACTACTTTGATTAATAATCTTGGATGTGCCATGACATGAGAAGGGGGCCTTACGGTTCGTGCAAACATTAACGACTTGAAAATGCATGCGCATCCGCGCAGGGTGATCAGAGTCTTCCAGGCTGGCATTAGCCTTCCTATGGGTCCTGAAGAATCCAAATTTGTATGAAGCTCAAATTTCTGTCATTCTCGGCGTTCGCGGTGGCTACTCCAAGTCTTGGCGGATTTACATACCATAAGCCAAGTTTGTCCGTTGTACGGCTCAGTGATGGTAAACAATGAAATCATCGAGCTACAAACAGGACATTGTACTGTTACGGCGTTACACATATATCTTAACGAGTACTTGGTACTGCCGGAGTCATGTGACAAGCAGCTGAATATTTTGTAATCTCATTAACTTAGAAGCCTACGCGAAAGGTACTTCTTGTCATATGCCAAGGGCGGGAACATTCCACGAAAGTCCTTGTTTTTTTGTTCACAACATATCTAAATATTCTAGAATCTTCGTTTAAATAGTGCAGACTTGCTTCGAAAATGTTTTTTGCGTGGGGGGGGGGGGGGGGGGGGGGGGGGGGGGGGGGGGGGGGGGGGGGGGGGGGAAGAAGATAGTCTACAGCTAAAAAACTGAAAAAGTGGTGGGTGGGGTACTTACACCCTTTATATCTAAAAATAGGCTAAAATCCTTATTATTGAAAAAAATATTGCATGATATCAGTAAGAGTAGTGTGTACGTGAGTTATAGCATAGTTATGAATATAAATTTCGATATATTAGAAAAGCCAAAAAAATGGACTTATTTTCAGAGACTGAAAGATTCACTTACCCCTCTTGATAAAATCGGTTTAAGTTAGTCTAGAGGCATGATAATTTTTCAAAATTACTGTTAAAATGTCTTTAGTGTGCTTTATTTTGATGTGCTCGGAAGCAGCCAATCAGTGTGCTTTATTTTGAGTTTGAGATTATTCTCAAGTTTTATACCCTCGAACCCTGGTTTAGCCTTGTTTTGTGCCAATGCAGACAGGCGAGACGAAGCATCTGCGACTAGGGTAAAGTCGGATAAATTCGGACAGCGAGTAAATTCGGAGAGTGACATTATTTCCTTTATATGTCAGTTGTTCGGAATTAGGCCTAAAACAAAATTAACTGGGCAAACAGTAAAAATCCTGATGAGACGGCATTATGAGCCGTCTCATCTGGATTTTCACTGTTTGCAATGGTATGTCCGAATTAACCCGATGTCCGAGGTTCTACCCTAGTAATTTCGTTTCGTGAATAGCAAGAAAAATACTCAATGCCTTTTCGGAAATCTGTTTTCCAGCATGTGAAAAGTCGTTACTCTTCTATTACTCTACTACATGTACTGTACATGTACATGTACTATTTCGAGATTCTGGATATGCTTCACTTGAAAAAAAAAATCTTGGTCTGAGGTGAAAACATAAATTTGAGTGAAACCACCGGGATGATACCAGTTTACTTGCACGTGCTGCCGACCTATGCGATACTGAGTGTATAAGCTATACCAATAAAGTTCTCGGCCCGGTTGTTCAAAACATCCTTAGACTAGCATGCTCGTTAAGAGGTCAACTCGTTAAGTGTTGAACGACTTTATAGCCAAGTACACTGATATTTTTAGTTGAAAAAAATGTGCGATGCAAAAGCTTCTCACAATTTTTCAACATAAAATATTGGCATATTTGTGATATTCGCATTTGAAATTTTAGCTAAATGTTAACTAACTACGTCATTAGTTTTGAACAACTTGGCCCTGTAGTTTATGGCTGTGGAGATTGTCATGATCGATAGCCACTTTTGTATCAATGGTTACTGGTTGGCTCTTTCGACAACACAATTAGGGAACTTGGAATGACACGTACCCCGTGAAAACTTAGTCCCCTAAAACTAATAGCACATTTTCTACAGAACTTGACTGAAAAAGAATTCGTACATGAAAATATAAGAATTCCTGTAACAGTCGGATATTTAATATGCATTTAGGTCTGGGAGTCATTGTAGCTGAGTAGGTTAAGTGCTGGCCTCGTAAGCAAGCAGTCCGGGTTCGATCCCGACTGTGAAGGCGAAATTCTTCACGATCGTAAACAGGGTTCCATTACAGTCAGTCTTTTTATCACCCTTCCACTGGCTCGATATGTCTGAAAAAACTGTTGAAATGACCATAAACTCACAAGTCATCCATACATACATTCATTCATCCATCCATCCATCCATCCGACCCTGTGCATTGAGGAAAATAACATCAATTTTATTTTCTACCTCTCGGAAGCTACGACTGAAATAGTAGCTTGTGCCCAAATATTTAAGGAATGAATATCATTTTTCTGCTGTTTATCGAGGCATAAACTACATTGGGTCGCGTGCAAAGTAAGTGAATTCCGAAGGGGTTCGTGTAAACTTTGCCAGCGACCCAAAGTAGTTTCTAGTTCGATAAACACCTGAAAAATTAAGTTCATTGCTTATATTTACATTCTTTTATGTCTCAATTTGCGTTAGGGCTACAATTGAAGCAGAAAAAATCATTAGTACGCAGTTTTTTTCCGACTTACAGTAGGTCGGTAACTAAGGCTTTCCAGTTAGTTTTAAAAACAGTAAGCATCCGCCGAAGGGATTATTTTTTGTTAAAAATTTTTCGAAAAAAAATGTCACCACTTCCGGCATTTTAACCGGAGGTAGTTCTGCTTTCTGCTTACACTACGGGCAAATTTAAAGATTTAGAGATAGAGAGCAGCCTTTTCTGTACGAAACAAGCTGGAGTAATGGGGCTATAAATTGAAAATAAACCATTATCGACTCTGTCAAAAGAACGCGTCACAGTTTCTTTTCCTCTTCCGGTGAACCCTTGTTTCGTTAATTTTGGCACAAAAAAATGGCCATTAAAAATAACCGCCAATAATTCACTAATTTAACAATTAAATATCAGTCTATCTTACGGCTGAATAGCGAAAGTAGACCAAATCTATTTATGAAGAAAATCAAATTTGAAATGGCATGTATTTTAGACGCTGATGTGCATTTGCGCTTGCGCAGTTGAAGTTTTTGCCACATGTGCGAGCGGCATGTGTCCGAAGAAATGCCAAGCTGTTTTCAACGAACAGCATTTCCTTTCATCGGCTCATTCAGTAAAAAAGAAGCTTTAGGCTTCGAACTACGATTGGGCTGTCGATATGGACCGTTTAAAGATAATGGGATGTCCGGCGTGTAGAGTTGTTAGCCGTGAAACAGACTATACCCTACTACGTAAAACCTACGTTGATCAGTCTCGAGTGACGTATACAATCAGTTGTGTAGAGATTTATGCAAAATGTTGTAAACCTGTGTGAAAGTTTATAAATGTGGACACAACATTTACGGTATGTAAACCTTATTTATTTGCGTAAGCATACGAAGAAGCGAATCAGAAACAGATATGTCCACTGGTGAATCATTCACCAGGCCCTGTGAATAGGCCAGACAGAGATGCGTTATATCGCACCCATATTGGATATTATTTACGTTCAGATTGATCAAATTGCAAAGAAAAGTATATGTTCTGTTTTGAGTTTACTTACTTTTAGTGCCTGTAGGCTGTGAGCCAGATCATTGTCTCATAACTGGATGATCTATTGATGTCTGTTTGTCGCCCTCCAGGACCCCCCCCCCCCCGCTCCACCCAACACACACACACGCGCACGTCCTGTATCTTATTTTTACATCTCTGTTTCTCCCCTCCTCTATCTCAAACTGAAAGGCTTAGAGTTTGTCTGTGAACCTTGGATGATTTAAAAGCGGGGTGAGGGGGGGGGGGGGGAGGGGGGGATGCTGAAGGTATGTAGGACCTTGTTGGGGGTGGGAGAAGGGAGGCATACCAAAGGTCTGTAGAACCTTTTTATGTTTGTTTACTTTTTATTTAAATGTTACATGTTTAAAAACTCCTATTCAAAGAGAAGCGGCTGTAGCGTAGTGGATAACACTCCAGACTACCAATCCAAGGGTCGCAGGTTCGATCCCCCGCTTCTCCGGTCTTTCGGATGAGACTTTAAACCGAGGTCCCGTCTCCATATGACCTCGTTGTTGGTTGGACGTTAAACCCGAGTTCACTCACTCACCTATTCAAAGTGCTTGTAGCAGTATTTCTTTTAATATCATAATGACGTCCCCATGTTCCTATCATGCCTGTGCACATGCAGTGATTTTTTTCACTACTTTGGGAATGGAGCCGGTGCCCACAGAATTGGGAAAAATCGCATCGTATTCTAAATTTTGGAATTTCAGAAACACCTTTATTTAGTCCCAAGTGGTGGGATAGGGGACATGAAACTGAATATATAATATTTACATTCATTTATAGGTATAAAACTGCCAGTTCTCTAAGAAAGCAAGCAAATTTATGCTTGTAAGATGGTCTCTAGAAAAATTATTCCTGCAACTGGAAATTTTTCAACTTGCATTTGGGAAAAAAAGATACTATTTTGGATTGGGACTGGTGCCTTTTATGGGCACCACTTTTATAGAGAAAAAAATCACTGACATGTAATGGCTTTTTCATTTATTTTATTTTGTATTATTTTTGCCAATGGCATTTGGGAGTCTTTTTATTTCAATAGCAGAAATTTACTGCATTAAGATTTTTTTTCTTTTCATTGTTGTGTTTATTTCTTTCTTCTTTTTATTGTTTATGGGTTATACACATTATATAGGCTAGCTATTGGTTTAATTGTTATTGAAGTTATCATGCCCTACCCTCCCCAAAACATAATTATTATGAACTCCCACTTACAGCCAACCCTTCCATCATCATGATGAATCCCATTTTGAAAAGTTTATAATTCAGTAAATTTACTAACCTAGAAAGTGAGAAACTTGGCCTAAAATTATAAAAATTAGGGTTGCCATTTCCTAGATTGTACCAAATTATTTACCCCCAACCCCCCAAAAAATCCTATTGTCTCAGAGTGAGGATTTTGCTAGTTTTCATTTCCTCAAATGTCTTCAAGATAAACCAAAACTTGATCTTAAGTCAAAAATAAAATTTTGTTTGTTTGCAATTGCCTACCTACCCATCTAAAACCTCCCTACCCAAAAACATACTTTGGCCATTTGAGGCAGCATATTTTTTTTTTTTTTGAAAATGGGAAATTTACTGTAATGAAGATAAAGGGTAAGACAAATAGGCCTGGGAAAACATTGCAGACCCAGATCAGACTGCTCCTAGAGAGCAGTCTGATCTTGGTCTACACTGGTTGCCTTTCCACTAGCACATCATATGTACTCCATTTGTGGGTAAATAAGGTTTGTTTATCTGTAGGTTACTGTTATTTTGGTATACATAATATTTTTATTATTTCTGTAAAATTTCATCTCGATTAATTAAAGCTCTTATTTTATATAGATTTTCCCCCAGATTTTATACATGTATATGTTAACCATGTGTCAGGGGCAAATAAACCAGTGGAACAAATATTGATCTAATAATTTGTTGCAGGTTTCAGGAAAATCAGTCTGAACTCTTTTATATAGGTTTTTAAACATAATATTATTCATGCATATAGATATTGCTGAGGCAGGGGCACATATGACACTGGGGGCAAAATTCTGCTTGCAACACCAAGCTTATATTATTTCAATTTTTCATCCAGATATGTCAAAGTGTTAAGGGACCGACCATTTGATATTCTGGGGGGGGCCTGGTATATTTATCAAAAAAATTTCCTGTCTTTGGATATGCAAGAAAAAAATAACCTGGTTCATAAGGGGGTTCAAAAAAATAATCTGTCTTCAAAAGTAAGAGAAAAAAATAACCTGTCTCCACCCAAAATTTCAAAAAAAAAAATATAGTCTGCAGATAATTCCATTGGAATTGAGTTTTTATAATCTCTCTGGCTTCTGGGGGCTGCGCCCCCAGACCCCCATATTTATAGTTATATTTTAATATTATCTACAATTGGTTTACACCAGCAGGCACGCATGTGCATACATTTACAAAAGAAATCCTATACAACATTCACATACATGTATCATTGAACTGCCACATTACTAAGTAAATGTTTCCACTAAAAATGAATTGCAAAAGAGTCACAAGCTTATGGGAGACAAAACCATTATGGCAAAATAAACACTCTAAAAGGCAAAAGTCCCAATATAAAAACCCTTATTTTTACCATCATTCCTAGTTTTTCTCTTGTTTCCAGTCTTAAAATTGCCATTGAAATTGGGAAATTGCTTTAGCTTCTGGGGGGCGTTGCCCCCCAGACCCCCCTTTCTTAACTTCTTAGCACATAACTTTCAGCCATTTTATTAATTGCCATTCATGTATAATGTGACTCTATCAGTAAGTATTTATCAAACTTTCTAAAGGACGAATAAAGCATGTTTGGGCATATATTGGGATAGAAAAAAAACCTTAAATTCCTAATGTTAGCCCTAAAACTTTGCCAAAATAGCCCTAAATTTTGGCCAAAATATCCCTAATTTAAGGCCTAGTTTTTTGCCAAACTCATACAGGGATGTTTGTATCTGTACCTTAGATGAAAAGAGTAACATGCTCCAGGCACTGGTTTACAAAAGCAAGCTAAGCCATGCCCTTCGCCTGGTTAAAGACAGCACCATGTTCTTTTTGTGAGAAAAAAAGGTGTAAAAATACTGATGTGGGTAAAATAAAAGGATATTAAGATCAAGTTAACAAGGATCTGATACTTCAGCTATAAAATAAAAAAAAATAACCTGTTTGAGTTAGTTTGTAAAAAAAATAAATTAGCTTCCACAAGGTGAAAAAAAAGAAATTGTTTCCAAAGGCCAGTGAAATAAAATGTTGTGTCTCCATCAAGAATACCAGGCCCCCCCCCAGAATATCAAATGGTCGGTCCCTAAGGAATTACTGACAAACTTCACCTTAAGAAATGAAAAAGGGCTATAAATCAGTCAGAAGATACTGAAATAAGCCCATTAACAATATCATTGCAAGCAAGATCTTCCCCAGACCAATACACACACAATTTGAGTGTGAAGAATACTTATCAAGTGCTCATGAATGGACAGACAGATGGACAATGGATAGATATATGTGATGAAGATAAAAACACTCAAACAGCTAGCAGAAAAACATATTATCCCATCACTAATGTGTGGCGGGGTATGCACAAAACTTAAGGCGGCACTTGTGCTTCATATAGATAGTACATCAGTACATGTGCAGCCCATCACTGAGAATGTTTCTTTTAACCATGTGCTGTGGAAATGCCATGCCTGACTTGTCCTACTTGTCCCATTTAACTCAGGACAAGTGAAAAAATTTAATTTACCATCACTGGGACAACTTATTTCAGTTATAACAACAAAATTTTTGTTTTAGAAAAATACTAAAGCAAACAATATGGACCCAGATTAGACTGCAGCAGCAGTCTGATCAGGGTCCACAGTGTTTGCCATTCCAATTTATACAGTTACCTGGAAAAAGTTTTATATGTGAAAAGTAAGGGAAAAGATGCTTGATTTTTTGGGACATTAATCATAGAAAAGATGCCTTTATTCAATTTTAAGGCTTTGAGGCTATTTAGAATGAGAGATGAGATTGTCAAAATACTAATTATTTGAGATGAATATTTATGACTGAATATCAATCTTAAAATAATGCAAACATCATAATTTGTGGTTTCGGACAAGTATTTTTTTGCTGGACAATTTGAGTTTGAATTTTTACTTGTCCCTGTGCAAGTAAATTTTTTGCTGTTTCCACAGGCTTGTTTTAACCAATCATACACTCTGTTTTCAGGCTGGCTGTTGGCAACTTGGGTGTACTTTTTTATAGAAAAGAGCCCACCAGACATTTATTACTGTATAAATGTCAGGAAAAAACATTCAACGCTGATCAAAGATGCTAAAAAGAAGAGAGCGAAACAGCTAGATGATATTTGCTGTCATGCAGGAATTTCCTTCTTCAGTCTTGAGACATCTGAAGGTATGATTTTGCAAATTACACCGGTGTCATAGACTATTGCTTTAATTAGAATTCAGAGCTGCAGATAAGTAGGGGCATTGGGAATAATTAAGGTGGTGATAATCTTTGATTTGAGGCAAAGATGAAACTCTGCAAAATGCTGATAATAGAACAGATCTTTCCAAAACTTAGCAGATGCCTTCTTTATGTTGTTTTTCTTAATTTAGAATCCAAAATGCAGGATTTGTTAATGTAAAATTGTATTTATATAAAGAAAGATCAAAGGGTAGTTTACTGCACAGAAATCTCAAAAAGTAACATCCTTATTGAAACTGTACTTAGTGCTGAAGGTACCTTATTGCATCACAAAGAGAATCCTAGCATTTTTTTTTCAATTCTTTCACACATTATTAGAGTGAGTAGATAAAAAAAGACGTAACCTATGTCCCATTTTTGGTCAAAACACACTGGTGAGACTATTTTATCTAGAGCAAGTGAGCAGGGCCTCCCGTATACCCCCGACCAGTGCCACCGCCTAATGAAAGCATACTTTACCACAAAGCTACACTGCAAATACATGTACAAACTTCAAAGTCTGTGGCCTTGACCTTAGGTCAGCAGCAGCATCCATGTGTAAACTAGTATGAAATAAACCTAGTCATGTATCATTAGGCTCCATTCATGTTATACATAAGAACTATTACCCAAAACTATTAAACAAATTGCAAAGTCCTAGTTATTGATCCCTGGCCCCACCCATGAGCCTGACTCTGCAATGTAGAAAGAATGCTATAGAGATATCATGAACAAATATGGAAGAAATCTTCAATGCAGTTACAGAGATATGAGCAATCAAAAAGGTTTAAGGTAAAACTTTTACATAATGAAAATGCCTAAAACCTAATTACTGACCCTTGGCCCCTACCCGGGGCCTGACCCAGGGGCTAAAACAGTTTACACCTAAGGCTGCCTAAAATAGTTTACACCAAAGGCAATGCTCTAGAGATGTCATAAACCAAATATGAAAAAAATCTGATGTGTACAAAAAGGTTTAACCCAGAACTTTGCCCTGGGGCAGGGGGTCTTTGGGTTTAGAAACTAAAAATACTTAAAAATCTTCTTCTCCAGAACTGCTTGGCTCAGATGCTTGAAATTTGGTATGAGGCATTGCCTAGTGGTCCTCTACCAAATTTGTTCAAATGGTGGCCCCAGGATCCAAAATGGCCTTGTGGCAGGGGGTCTTGGGTTTGAAACTAAAAAATTCTTAAAAATCTTCTTCTCCAGAACTGCTAGGCTCAGATGCTTGAAATTTGGTATGTAGCATTGCCTAGTGGTCCTCTACCAAGTTTATTCAAATGGTGGCCCCAGGGTCCAAAATGGCCCTGGGGCAGGGGGTCTTGGGTTTGAAACTAAAAAATACTTTATAATCTTCTTCGCCAGAACTGCTTGGCTCAGATGCTTGAAATTTGGTTTGTAGTATTGCCTAGTGGTCCTCTACCAAGTTTGTTCAAATGGTGGTCCCAGGATCCAAAATGGCCCTGGGGCAGGGGGTCTTTGGTTCAAAACTAAAAAATACTTAAAAATCTTCTTCACCAGAACTGCTTGCCTCAGATGCTTGAAATTTGATATGTAGCATTGCCTAGTGGTCCTCTACCAAGTTTGTTCAAACGGTGGCCCCAGAGTCCAAAATTGCTTCGGGGCAGGGAGTCCCATGTTTGAACCATAGAAATACATGAAAAAATAATAAAAAATCTTCTACTTCAGAACCGCAAGGCTCAGATGCTTGAAATTTGGTATGTAGCATTGCCTAGTAGTCCTTTACCAACTTTGTGCAAATGGTGGCCCCAGGGTTAAAAATGGCCCGGCGACAGGGAGCCCTATGTTTGAACTATAGATATATATAGAAAAATCTTCTTCTGCTGAACAACTTGGCTCAGATGCTTGAAATTTGGTATGTTGCTTTGCCTAGTAGTCTTTTAACAAGTTTGTTCAAATGATGACCCCAGGGTCTAAAATAGCCCCCCAGGGGGTCCTGGGTTTGAACCATAGAACTACATAGAAAAATTCAAAAATCTTCTTCTTCAAAATCACTCGGCTCAGCTGCTTGAAATTGGTATGATGCATTGCCTTGTCCTTTATCAAGTTTGTTCAAATAATGGCCCCAGGAGCAAAATGGCCCTGCGACAGGGAGTCCTGAGTTTGAGCCTTAGAAGTACATAGGAAACTATTAAAAAATCTTCTTCTTCAGAACCACTTGGCTCAGATGCTTGAAATTTGGTATGATGCATTGCCTGGTGGACTCCTACAATGTTTGTGTAAATGGTGGCCCTTGGATCAAAAATGGCCCTGGGGCAGGGAGTCTTGGGTTCGAAATTAAAAACCTTCTTCTCCAGAATCCCTTAGTGCAGATGCTTGAAATTTTGTATGATGCATTGCCTAGTGGTCCCTTACCAAGTTTATTCAAATGATGGTGACAGGGTCAAAATGGCCCCCCAGGGAGTCCTGGGTTTGAACCATAGAAATACATAGAAAAATATTCAAAAATCTTCTTCTTCAGAACCACTTGGCTCAGAGGCTTGAAATTTAGCTTTAAGCATTACCTAGTTGTGTTTTACCAAGATTATTCAAATGATGGCCCAGGGTCCAAAATGGCCTGGCCCCAGGGGGTCCAGGGTTTGAACCATATTCTAACACAGTGCGCCTATAGAAGCAATGGAAAGTTGCCGTGTTTTATTCTGCAACAGTTCACTGTTACGGAGCGCGTGAGTCTAATTGCTGACGTCACTGCAACTTCTGACGTAATTTTGTTACGTTTCGAGACGTCTGACTGTGTAACGTCTCTTTTTCAGTCTAAAATCGCCATAAAAACGTACATTTTTTTAGATACAGTATAGAATATTAGCGGGAGCATGAATGCGCTGGCAGGATGGTTGGGAGAGTTTGAATGGAAAGAATAGTTATTCAGGGTTTTTGAGTGTTAGAATCGAAATAGTTCAGCTCTATCACTGAATTGTTGAGTAATAATTCACTGTTTGTCGGTCAGTTGTAAGAAGATATATCACTCGCGCTCCGCGCTCGTGATATGATCTACTTTACATTTGACCTCCAAACAGTGAATTATTACTCAACAATTCACTGCTAGAGCTGATCTATATCTTAAGCAATATATAGAAAAATATTAAAAAATCTCCTTCTTCTTCAAAACCATTTGGAAATGGTTGCAAAATATCTGGTTTGTTCAAATTATGACCCTAGTTTGACTTTTAACCTTTTGTTTAGGTGAGCGATTCAGGGCGTCTTGGCCCTCTTGTTAGAATTTTGAGAAAGAGTTGGAACAAATAATTGCTAGGATGCTCTTCATAATGCAGTAACATACCTTCAGCCCTAAGTAAATTTTCAATAACAATGTTAGATTTTTAGACTTTCGTGCAGAAAATTACCCTTTGATCTTTCCTTATAAAAAACACCCTTTTAAGCAGCATGTACCTCCATTTTGTATTCTTAACTGTAGTGAACATTCACTGAACAACAAATTTTAAAGTACATGTAAAAAGTCTGCTAACTTTCAGGGAGATATGTTTATTGTTAATGTTTTATGCAGATTTTTGCATTTACCACAGATTACCCCCTTAAAGTATATTTTTCTCATGTCCTATAAAAGTGATTTTTCTGAACCTTGTAAGCAAGAGATTAGTGTAATGAAAGTACATCCTGTCATGACAAAAATCTGTTAGATAATAGGCCTTGGCAGCCCTTGCCCTGGGGTAAAAACTCAGTGAGTAAACTTCAGTGAAATTGGTTTGCAGTGGAGGGGTATCAGTGGTGGGGGATGCTGTTATTTGTTTATTTTATTTATATATTTGAGCCATGACACGAGAAAACCAACAAAGTGGTTGTGCGCCAAGTGCAGACTCAGCTTTACCTGGGCATCCATCCAATAAGTCATTGCTTTGCACTTAAAGGGTGGCTAAGGGTCTAAGCTAGCTCCATGGGGACAGCAAAGACTGATCAGACTGGGCAGATGCACAGGCTGATCTGAATCTGCGCTGGGCGCACAACCACTTTGTTGCTTTTATCGTGTCATGGCTCAAAATTTTATTTTTATAATGAAGTCACTTTCTTTTCTTTTGATTTTATGATCAGGAATTGGATTTTTATTTCATCAAAAATACTTTTTATTATATTTTTTAGAACAGACTCAATTAAACCAAGTCTGCTATTTTTGTGTCTTTGATGTGTTGCTTGCATGTAGAGGATCTCACTGCAGAATTTATTTTAATTGTCTCCGCAGAGCTCCAGATAAGAGGAGGTATTGAGAATAATTCAAAGATAATTTGTCTTATTTCTCAGCAAAAACATATGTTGTGACCCCTCATTGAGACGGTTCTAATGAGGGGTAACAAGATATGTTTTTATAGAGAAATATGGAAAATAATGCCTAATATCTACAGTGATCTTAATGTGAACATGAAGATTTATGAGTACAAGAGGTCAAGGTCATTCTTTTACCTTTGACCCAGAACTCTCATATTTTGACAATTTCAAACAATCTCCTCAAAAGCCACGGGGGCAACTGAAACCAAATTTCATATAAAGCCTCTTGGGGTTGAGGGAACAAAATTTATTCATACAGTCCAGGTAACATCACCAACATGGCCGCCATGCCTATATATGGTAAAAACCTTTAAAAAATTTCTCCAGAACCAATTGACCAATGGCCTTGAAATTTCGTATGTAGCATTGGGTACTCGATTACTATCAAGATTGTTCAAATTATGATCTTGGGTTGGCCTTGATTTTTTTATGGCAAGGTCAAATATGGGAAAATGCTAGAACATAAGATTTCTTTGAAAGTTTGGAAGATTAAGGCCTAAAATTGGCATATGCAGTCATCTTAATTAGTACATGAAGAGTTATGAATACAAGAGGTCAAGGTCATTCTTTGACATTTGACCCAGAACTCTAATATTTTGACAATAATTATTTCAAACAATCTTCTAAAAAACACTGGGCCAAATTGTAACAAAATTTCATATAGAACCTCCAGGGGTTGAGGGAATGAAAATTTGTTTAAACGGTCCAGGTCACATGACCAACATGGCCGCCATGCCTATATATGGTAAAAAACTTTAAAAATCTTCTCCAGTACCAATTGACCGATGGAACTTAATTGAAATGTAGCATTGGTTACTCCATTACTATCAAGAATGTTCTAACTGATGACCTTGGGGTGACCTTGACCGTTTTACAGCAAGGTCAAATATGGGAAAAGGCTAGAACATAAGATTTCATGGAAAGTTTTGAAGATTTAAGCCTAAAACTGATGAATAGAGTCATCTGAATGAGTACATGAACATGATGAAGATTCATGAGTACAAGAGGTCAAGGTTGTTCTTTGACCTTTGACCCTGAATTTTCATAGATTGACAATTTCAAACTTCTTCTTAAAAGCCACTGAGCCAATTGTAACCAAATATCATATAAAGCCTTCAGAGATTGTGAAAACAAAAATTTCTTCAAATGGTCTGGTTCACATGATCAACATGGCCGCCATGCTCTTGTTATGTCAAACACCTTTAAAAATCTTCTTCTCCAGAACCAGTTGACTAATGGCCTTGAAACTTGGAATGAAGCATTGGGTACTCGGGTACTATTAAGATTGTTCAAATTAAGGCCTTGGGTTGACCTTGACCGTTTTTTATGGCAAGGTCAAATATGGGAAAATGCTAGAACATAATATTTATGGGAAATTTTGAAGATTTTGGCCTAAAAATTGGTATATACACAGTCGTCTTAATGAGGTCATGAAGAATTATAAGTACAAGAGGTCAAGGTCAGTCTTCGACCTTTGTACCAGATCTCTCATATTTTGACATTTTCAAACATTTCCTCAAAAGCCAAAGAGCAAATTGTAAATATTTCATATAGGTCCTCCAGGGGATTATTGAACAAAAATTTGTTCAGCCGGTCCAGATCACATGACCAGCATGGCCGCCATACCTATTTATGGTATAAACCTTTAATATTTTTCTTCTCCAGAACTAATAAACCCATGGCCTTGAAACTTGGTGAGTACCATGGACTATGGAGTACTAGAGTACTACCAAGACTGTTCAAATGATGACCTTGGGTTTGCCTTGACCTTTTTTGCGGCATTGTCAAATACGGATAAATGCTAGGACATAAGATTTCATGGAAAGTTTTGAAGTTTTTGGCCTAAAAATGGTATATATGGTTGTCTTAATGAGTACATGAAGATTTATGAGTACAAAAGGTCATGGTCATTCTTTGATGTTTGACCAAGACTCATATTTTGACAATATCAGACATAAGAAAAGGCCACTTTGTCAATTGCTCAGGTGAGCGATTCAGGGCCTCATGGCCCTCTTGTTAGCTCACCTGAGCACGAAGTGCTCATGGTGAGCTATTGTGCTAGATATTTGTTCGTCGTCAACAATGTCTTCAAACGACATCTCCTCCTAGACCAGTAAGCCAATTTCAAAATAATTTCACACAGATGTTTCTGTTAAAGCCCTGAACCAAACTTGATAAATGCATTAAATGGTTCTGCTCCGCTGAACAAAATGGCTGCCAGAGCTAAAAATAGTCTTTGAACGACATCTCCTCTGAAACCAATGGCTCAATTTCAAAATAATTCCACAGAAATGTTTGACTCATGGCCCTGAACCAAAATTGTTAAAACGGTTTCACTCCGCTGAACAAATTGGCTGCCAGAGCTAAAAGTAGAAATCCAACAATAGAAAAACTTTTAAACGACATCTCCTCTGAAGCCAATAGCTCGATTTCAAAATAATTTCACAAAAATGTTTGGCTCATGGTTCTAAACCAACATTGCTAAAACGGTTCCACTCTGCTGAACAAAATGGCCACCAGAGCTAAAAATAGAAATAAATCTTAGAATGACACAGAGGACACAGTTTTGATCTAATCATCATGAAACTTTGTCAGAATGTATATCTTAAAATCTAGACCAAGTATGAAACTGGGTCATGTGGGGTCAAAACAAGGTCACTAGGTCAGATCTTAGAAAAACCTTGTGTACACTCTAGAGGACACAGTTATGATCCAATCTTCATGAAATTTTGTCAGAATGTTTATCCTTATACAATCTAGGCCAAGATGGAACCTGAGTTATGTGGGGTCAAAAAGTAGGTCACTAGGTCGAATCTTATAAAAACTTTGTGTACACTATAGAGGGCACAGTTATGATCCAATCTTCATGCAACTTTGTCAGAATGTTTATTTTTATACAATCTAGACCAAATTTGAAACTGGGCCATGTGAAGTCAAAAACTAGGTCACTAGGTCAGATCTTAGAAAAAACATGTGAACAATCTAGAGGGCACAGCTTTGTTCCAATCTTCAAGAAACTTTGTCAAAATGTTTGATCTCCAACAAATCTAGACCAAGGGTGCAACTTGGTCATGTTGGATCAAAAACTAGATCAGCAGGTCAAACCTTAGAAAAACATTATGTATACTATAGAGGGCACAGTTTTGATCTGATATTCATGAAACTTTTTCGGAATGTTTATATCCAAGAAATCTAGACCAGGTCAGAAACTATGTCATGTGGGGTCAAAAACCAGGTAATAAAACCTTAGGTACACAATAAAGGTTTCATTTTCCATTGATTCTTAGTGAAACTCTGTCTGTCGTACGTATGGATGTCCCTGAGGTAAGTTCGTCGTACGTATGGATGTCCCTGAGGTTAAGTTCATAGGATACTCAGGTGAGCGATCTAGGACCATCATGGCCCTCTTGTTTTCATTACCTTCTGTTTTTGTTATCACGGTATATAAATCATATACGACAATCACGTTTATGTAGAAAATTTATGTTATTGCAGTTTGGGATACTGATTTAAATAAGTCCCTGGACTGTCTTCTAACTTCCATTTGTATGAATTTGGTATTCTTTGTACTGTGTTTGTTGTACTGTATATGATTATTATATGAATAAGATAGTGTTTATTAAACCAAATATTTTTATCTGTTTCTATACACATACCTTAGCTGAGCTTGATTTCTTCTTTTTCAGCGTGGGCTATGGTGAAACAGTGGAATCAGAAGAATATAAATAACCAGATTTGGTCATAGTTTGTTATTCAATGTGAATTTGAGATTGAAAAAAATAAATACCCTAATTTTCCAGAAGGCTTTAGTTTCTTTTATAAAAGTACCATAAACCCTTAAGTATTTGGGCAGTCAAGCGGCCTATGCAGGCAGTTCAGACATGGAGCTGACTTATCAGGGCCTAAAAGTTTTGTCATTCAGTCATCCTTAATCATATAACAAAGTACCTATTTATGAATAAACGATCTTTGTAAATGGATGAATCTATTACAGAAATGAACAAATTAATAATAGTGCCCAAAGACATAGGGTTATAATGGTGGCCCTCTGCTGTGAGTATAGGTTGATGTCCATGATAGCAAAGAAGAAAATGGTGACTGACTTCATCTTGCAGGAAATAAGTCAGAGGGCGATGTGGGATGTTGTACCTGACGTCGCCCATGTGCATGTGCGTTAAAGCTGCGTCTTTACGCGACGTCAGGCTGCCTAAGTCTCCTATTTGCTTTCTTTCTTAGCAAATTTCTTGAGATTTGTTTGTCTAGATGAGATGTCAAGCTATTTTTCAGTTGCAAACTATGTTGCCAACCAATTTCATACCCAGTAAACACACTGGAAGCATCAAATTTGACGCAAAACGGGTAGAAAAAAAGTTGTGTCTGTCTTGATGACCGACACATTGGAATAAGTGATTTTGTGCAATTTCAAAGTATAAAAGAAACAAAAAAATTGACTGTTTCAATGCAAGACTGTCAAAATTTATTTCCATCAGAAATTCACATTCACTTCTTCATTAGGTCAACAAAAATTATTCGGGGTTTGAAGAAAAATCCATGAAAAACTGGTGGAGTTATTAATTACACAAATTCTGCACCGTAAAATGTGACGAACATACAGAGAGACAGACGGGCAAATTTTAATGGTCACGTGAGCATAAAAAAATTAGAGCTGCTGCTTCGTAAATGTTCGAGTTCGAACTCGGATGATCCGCGTGATACAGGAAAACAGGAATGTACCTTACTTTGGACACGCGACGTTGAATCAATACCAGACAAGATTGGAACAACGGTGATTCAACGGTGTGTTTCGAGATTCAACGGTGTATGGTATTGACCACAGTGTAGGGACGCATCTGCAAACGCTTTTTTCTATCTCAAAACAAGGGTGACTACCCCTGTGCAGTTTAAATGTATAAGAAAAGTTTATTTCCCATCTAAGATTCTGCCTTATGCTAATGAAAATTTTGGAGCTCCGAGAGCCACTGTAAGTTAGTGAAGACGTATAAATGAGCCGCGACACGAGAAAACAAAGTGGTTGCGCGCCCAGCGCACTCAGATCAGCCTGGGCATCCGCCCAGTCTGATAAGAATTGCAGTACGTTTAAAGGGTGGCTAAGGGTCTAAGCTATCTCCATGCGGACAGCGAAGTCGCTGATAAGACTGGGCGGTTGCCCAGGCTGATGTAAGTGCTCTTGGCGCACAACCACATTGTTGGTTTTCTCGCGTCGCGGCTCAAATGACAAATGGGTACCAGTTGCATATGTTGGATTATAAACTCGAATGAGATATTAGCAGGGAGAGATTAATAAGTAGGGGGGGGGGGGGGGGGGGGGTAAGAAAACCTGGTAGAGCAGTGTTGAGCACTGGCCTCTGTTGATGTAGAGTTCCCGGGTTCGATTCCCGTAAACGGAGAGCCAATGCACACAGCCTTTCATTATCACACTCAATGGCCAAAGAAGAAGGGAGAGTTTGTCGTGTGTTAAACCGTTAAAACTGGTAGTTGTTTAGGAACCGTGTTGTTTGTTATTAGGTACGGTGTATTGCGGTTATTTTTTTTTTTCCATTTTAAAAGGGGGGGTCTCCATAAGGGCCATTTTCTGGTTACAAATGGATTTTCACCAAAACTCACCAATCTCTACAAGTAAGTGTTGGCTTTCATATACTGAAATACTGATCTCATCGGAAGTGTATTTTGAGTGACGCGCAGTGTCAAAGTGGGTGGGGTAATTCCACCCCATACATTACCATGTATCATTTTTTTCAGTTATCTCTATAAGTATTAATGGCTGATTTACCATTATGATTTGAAAAAAATACAGGCATATATGCTTAATAATTGGGTTATATACCTTACCACTCTTTGCTTATTCAATACCAATATATGAGCTTATAAGTGGTAGCAGGAATTTTACTTATTTTAGCTTCTCCAACTTTACGAAAAACCACAATTTTTCTTTTTTTGTCCAGATATATAAAGGAAACTTTGTAATTATATTGGCATGATAGTATGCATTGCAGAATTATGAGAAAACTATCCTAGGCATATCAATACATGAATTACCTGCCCTTGATTCAAGAAAATATAAGTAATTCAATTTAAAATGAAAGAACGAAATTCCACACTGGAAGGTATATTTTTGATGACTCTTTTGCTCATTTTTCTAATATTATACTGGTTGTTAAGCTTTAAATTCCATATAGTGCCCATGATATCACACAAGAACTGTAACTGGACAGCAGAGCTCATCCTGTTATGAGCTTATATGTGGTAACAGGAATTTTACTTTATTTTGCTTCTCCAACTTTATGAAAAACCTCAATTTTTCATTATTTGTTCAGATACATAAAGAAAACTTTGTAATTATATTGATATGATAGTGTGCATTACAGAATTATGAGAAAACTATCCAAGGCATATCAAAACATGGATTATATGCCCTTGATTCACGAAATTATTAAATTGAAAATGTAAGACCGAAATTCTACACTGGAAGGTATATTTTTGATGACTCTTTTGCTCATGTTTCTAATATTATACTGATTGTTGCGCTTTCAATTCCATATAGTGCCCGTGATATTACACAAGAACTGTATCTGAACTGCAGACCTCGTCCTTGTTTATGCCATTTAATTACATAACATTCAAGATGTTATGTTCCGACCCAAAGTTTGATTTATTGATTTTAGTTACTGATATATCAAATGTTGTTGAATACCTAAGTTTAGAATTTACAAGTCTCACTGAAAACTAACGACAGAGACAGTGTACTATATAGACCCTCCTGCCCAACACACGCAATATTTTTTCATATATCTGACAGTGATTATCCTAATGTTACACATAAACTCCCAAAACTCAGATGGCAAGACAGGATAAGAAAGTCCTGAAGAGAGGCAGGGATGCAAAACATATATATCCTTTTGAAATTGGCTCAGCTAAGATGGGCTGGCCATGTCACCAGAACAAATGCAGAGACGAAAGACATTCACAGACGCTTTTGGAGATATGTTTACCAAAGAAAATATTCCGAGGAGAACTTTAGTGTGAAAATGTTCATAAAGTTGCTAGAAGAAATGATACAAGAACATCCTTAAAAACGAGAATTTGTGAAGTTAACCAAAGGCATAACAAGAGCTTCGCAAGCGTTGAATAATACACCCGTTAAGTTGAGAAATGCCAAAGCCAAACAAGGGAGATAATTCATAAACCAAGTAAACTAGTGCTACCATTCTTGGTCCAAATATAAACCCATGACAATATACACAACACCATTAAGGTGTTTTAAAACATTTTGAACAATTAAGGAGTTACAGAATAAACATGAAGTTTATTCAAGGGCACATAATTTAGGGATTAAGTAAGCCAGAGTTTTGGTTGTTATTCAAGATACATTGTTTCATTATATACATATTCCTAGAAAGTTTCAATACAATATTTTAAAGGATTAAGGAGTTATGGAGTGAATGGGAATAGAATAAAATACTAATCAAAGGGAAGCTACTCCAAAGTTAAGTAAGGGGGAGAAATCATTCTTATGTGCGACGCATTGTCTTGTAATAATGCAGACCACTATAGAGTTTCATCATTATATTTCAAAAAGTTACCAAGCTATGGTATGCAAAAGGTAAGTATACACAAAAAATAGCCTAAAAAACTAATCGAAGGGAAGTAACTCTTAAATGAAGTGAGGGAAATTTAAATTTCAAAGTAAGATATTCAATAACATTTGATATCTCAGTAAATCCATAAATCAAACTTTGGGTCGGAAAATGATATCTTGAATGTGATGTAATTAAGTGGCATGTAGCAGGATGAGCTTTGATGTTCAGTTACAGTTCTTGTGTAATAGCATGGGCACCATATTGATTTGAAAGCTCAACAATCAGTATAATATTAGAAATATGAGCAAAAGAGTCATCAGACATATACCTTCCAGTGTAGAATTTCGATCTAATAACTTATATTTTCTTAAATCAAGGGCAGATAATTCATGTTTTGATACGCCTAGGATAGTTTTCTCATAATTCTGCAATGTACACTATCATATCAATATAATTACAAAGTTTCCTTTATATATCAGGACCAATAAAGAAAAATTGTGGTTTTTCGTAAAGTTGGAGAAGCAAAAATAACTAAAATTCCTGCTACCACTTATAAGCTCATATATTGGTATTGAATAGGCAAACAGTGGTAAGTTATATAACCCAATTAATAAGCATATATGTCTGTATTATTTCAAATCATAATGGTAAATCAGCCATTAATACTTATAGAGATAATTGAAAAAAATGATACATGCTAAGGTATGGGTTGGAATTACCCCACCCACTTTGACACTGCGCTTCACTCAAAATACACTTTCGATGAGATCAGTATTTCAGTATATGAAAGCCAACACATGCAAGTAGAGACTGGTGAGTTTTGGTGAAAATCCATTTGTAACCAGAAAATGGCCCTTCTGGAGACCCCCCCTTTACAAGACCAAGGCTGCGGGGGATGTGGGAGTGTGTGTAGACAATCAGGCCAATTGGAAATGGAGAAGAAGTATTTCTATTTCTACTACACGAAAACTGGCCGGAATGTGAGCATGTGACTGTTTTATATTAACAAATTGGTGCAAAATCTTTTCTGACAGGTACAATGTAAAAATTCCGTAGATTTTAAGGTAGAATACCTGAAAACCAGCTGTCAGTCCATTTTCCGTTATTTTTACGGGCGTTTGCCTGTAAAACATTTTTTTTTTGAAATCCCGATATGTTAGAATTATGCTAACTGACCACACTCGAAATAACATTTATACTGTTGAAGGGCTGCATGATCAAAACAATACCTGTCTTATTCTACTCTACTCTGCATGATGATTCCGCCAATGTTTACTGGCGTCCGTAATAATAACGGGAAATGGACTGGCAGCTGGTTGCCAGGTATTTTACCCTAAAATCTTTTTTTACAGTGTACCCGTCTTGGCCAAGAATCAATTCAGATATATCAAGGAAACATTTTGCAATAAACACCAGTTGGAGAGACATAAAGAGATTGAGTGGGGTTACTGTTCTAGCGGACCGGGTTCGAGCCCCGGTTGAGGCGAGAATCTTCCCTACCGTAAACGGAGTTCTATTGCATACAGCCTTTCATTATCATCCTAACATCGTCCTGATATGACTGAAATACCGTTGAAAAGGACGTAAAATCGCAAGTCATCCATCTATAACCGCTATCTCACTCACTTTCACGTGTTTACACTGCAAAAATAAACGGTAGATTTTACGGTAAAATAACTGGCAACCAGCTGCCAGTCCTTTTACCGTTATTTTTACGGGCGCCCGTAAAAACTGCAGGAATCATCAAGCAGAGCGGGACAGAAAAGAGCATATGGCGTTTTGGTTATATAGCCCCTCAACAATACAAGGTTATTTTCGAGTGCGCCAAGTTAACATAAAACTTCCATTTCGTGACTTCCAACAATGTCTTACAGGCAAAAACCCGTAAAAATAACGGGGAAAGGACTGGCAGCCGGTTTCCAGTTATTCTACCGTAAAATCTACAGTATTTTTTTTACCAGTGTACGTATCTATCCATACGCACGTGAAAAGTGATATATTTTCAGTTTCCGGTATAATTTTAAGCCGCTACTCCGCTTACTTAACGGCTCATCAATTACTCGAACGATCGGCGTGATTAAACGAGGCCACATAATGTTCAATCGACGTTGAATTAACGCCATACAACGTTGAAACGACGCTGAGTCATCGTCGATTCAACGTTATGTGTCCACAAGGTCGGAACGCCTGTATATTACAATACAGAACCGACAAACAGCGCAGACACTGATGAGATGATGCTTCTCCTGTAAAAGGAGCAGACTGATGCGGATCAGCAGTGTCAGGATTTTTCTTAAAACAAGGGTGACCACTTTCTCACACTTTAAATCATAACAACCACTGGAAGTTTAGCTTATTGCAACATATGGCAAAAGGTGGGGGTTGGGGAGGCTGGGGTTGACACTTGAAGTTAGCCTATTGGAGCAGGTGTGAGAAGGAAAAATGGCGTCAGACATGAAAATACAGGGGGGGGGGGGGGGGCGGGAGGAGAGTGCGATTTTTTGTGTTTTCTTTCCTTTTTTGTATCATAACCCAACAACATACAGTCTCCTTCAAAAGACGGAGAAGCGTGGAATGGAACCTGCAGCACCCGGGTTGGTGATCAAGTGCATTCTCCTGAGGAGAGGTGAGAGAGAGAGCGATTGCTGAAAAAATGCAGTCATATAGTAAAAAGGAAGTCAGCCTATGTGAGAATCGTGTTTTTCCTCTCTTTTTTTTCGTGGCACCTGCCCCTTATATAGGCATCGTTAGTTTTCTCTCTCTCTCTTGACATGTAAAACTGGCAGGGAAATATCTTAAACTCTGTCAGTCGAAAACATAGCCGAAATTTTAACGAATTTATTACAAAGTTTTCCAGCAGGTGCCCGTTTTGATTTTGAAAAGGCAAACCAACAATCCAATGATGTCATCGAAAGTTCTCGCAACAACCACCGATTACAGAGAGGGAGCTCTAGTTCTAAGCAGAGGGCAGTGATAGATCCAGCGCATGAAAAAAAAAAAAAAAAAAACAAAAAAAAAAACAACAACCTCGTTTGCTTTTTTAATTGAATGCCCTTCAGCACGTGCTAAAATTTAGAATTAGTACCATCCTTACGGATATGGGACTCTAACATTGACAGCTCGGGACGGAGGGAGTTGGGGGTCGCTAAAAGTTGGTGGGGTGTCGTAGATGTGTGAATAAATGTAACCGGTAAACTTTGCAGAGTCGACTTTAAGTGAAATATGCAATTATGCCGTGAACTTTGGCACGCGCCCTAACTGAACATTCGTTAAAAATTAAGTAGGCTTTACAACTTAAATATCGATTTTATCCGCAATAACTTCAGTATGTGAAACAGACTTTAACCATTTAAATCGTGTCAGCATATTTTGACGTCATTTAATTTTATGTTTATGTTGAAATGTGTAATACACAAAAGGTCAGCTGTGACGGATTTTGCCTGGAGAATTTGCGTTGATTCTAGTTCACATTAGATGCTTTTTAGCATGATAAAATAAATAAAAACTTTTATCATCCGCTTCTATGGTTGATCTATAGTTGTTTCACACGAGGTTTGAGTGGTATAACAGCAGATACTGAGAACTGAAGGCGAAACGGGTAAGACACTGCAGTTTGATGACTCAGAAATCACGGCCATCTTTGATCTCTCCGAGAGAAACTGCAACCGGAAGTAGTTAGTTAATTTTGGCACAAAAAAATGGCCATAAACAGATTTTGCCCAAAATTGACATAACGAAAGAAAAATCTATGCCGGATTTGATGGAACTAGTGAGAAAAAGTGACCTTGTCGCTTATTTTATGTATTTTGTAGTTTTCTGAACCCTCTCAAGTTGTTAAATTTTCGCTATCTTTAGCATGCAGATACGATCCTCCGTTGCGCCGTTCGCTGTTTGTCTGCAGTATTTTTGACAGAAATCTTTATGATCTTTGATTTTTATGCAGTATTTGACATTTTCTCCATCAAATAACGGCAGAAATAGAGTGCAAAGATGGGTAGTGGCGGTTGCTAGCCATTTAAAAAAGTAGTGCGTTAGAACGTTTTCTCGAGAAAAATGTTTTTAGATTTCCTGCGCTGGGCCACTATTCAGGCCTACTGTTACTGCGGAACAACGTGAAGAACGTCATAACGTTGCTTACGTTCAATCAGATTGGATCGAACCATTGTTTATTTTGACGTCACTTAACCTTATTCACGTCGCGTGAACCGATGTACTCATTGACGTATAAACTACATTACGTTCTAATGGCTTACCATAGGGCTTTTCAGTAAATGCACTGAGAATGTAAATATTAAAGATTGATTCAACGTTAATTCAACGTCATGACGATAAATCTATGTTGATTTATCGCTGATTCAACGGTGTGTGCCTGCTGGGATATTACGTAAAGAACCCAGTTAATGCCTAGCGCCCTAGAAAATGGATATAGGTACAAAACAGCAGACTCAACTCAGACGCCACATGAGGTGGAGTCTGATCAGTGTCTACACACTATTCTCATATTTTTTCCTAAGAATTTCTATAAAATTGATAAAAGTTACATATACCAGACATCCCTATAAATATGAAATGACTCATCCAATCAACAAGTGGAAGAGTCCAGTGAGCCTAAGTTGTGAGATACCATATATCTAACCTTAGTGTGTTTGGATACACCGCCCCTTTTTCCTTGTCCTTGTAACAGGGAAGCAACTTGTACTATTGTGACGTCCTGTTTTTTTTTCCCTTGACGACTAAACCCTTCCAAAAGACGCCTAGATAAACTGGCCCCAAGGTTATAATATAACAATCCATCATGAGTGTTCTCATCCAAGGGATCGGAATTTTCACCAGGGACGAGGTTTTGTCGTGTCGCGGCTCATTTTAAGAAACCCTAATTCACTGAAGTTTTTATTGCAAAACGGTAATCACTTTTATTAATAAAATATGTCGTTTATGTCTCTTGTAACCATGTCAACAGAAAAAAATATTATAATAAGTATTTTTTGGTTAAGTATATTTCTTATACCAACTTAAATATTTTACTACTGCAATTTTCTGAATAAAATTTAGTGCTTGTTATGTACCTTTATAGATTCACTGCTTACACCCGAGGATTTTCAACGTTTTAATTGCACAGAATGAAACCATTTTGTTGTCGATTTAAGCGGTACTACCGGGGGTATATGGGAACTCTTCTGGCTGGGCTGGTTTGCATTCAAAACAAAACGAGAGAAAAATCACTGAATGAAGATATACATGGACCTACCATCAGTTCATCCATGTTTGATTGAAAGTTTTCCCCAGGGAGCCATAATGCACATTGCTCTCTATTGTTTTGGTTAATCATGTGTCACATCATCAAGTATTAAAACAATCATAGTTTTTTTCCTTGATAAACCTATTGGAATTAATGGTACGGCATGACGATTATTTTGCATGTACACATGTCACACCTATTATGAATTTAATGTCCGTATTTTGCTATGTTTGTCCATAAATGCTTTTGAAACATCACCGCTATATGTCGTAAAGACACTTTTTTGTAGATTTATTTCAAAGAGAAACGGATACACTCTTAGGGAAAACAATTCTGCCAATTTTATTTTGCCTCCCTTTTCAAATGTTCGATCCACTTTAGCAAAATATTTTCCTTGAAAGTAGGTACAATTTCGGTAGGTTTTAGCATCCCAAGATGCAATTCAGAAGTCACAAAAAGTTGTTTTTCTTTGTAAAAAATGGCAGAAAGCATTGCGGTGTACCTATATGCTTTAATTTGCGACATCAGCGATAAAACATTCTCACTTTTCAAAAAAGATATGAAAACAAGAGGGCCATGAGGCCCTGTATCGCTCACCTGTGAGCAATTGGCAAGGTGGCCTTACCTAATCATGTCTGAAATTGTCAAAATATGAGTCTTGGGTCAAAAGTCAAAGAATGACCATGACTACTTGTACTCATAAATCTTCATGTACTCATTAAGACAAGCATATATACCATTTTTAGGCCAAAATCTTCAAAACTTTCCATGAAATCTTGTGTTCTAGCATTTTCCCATATTTGACCATGCCGCAAGAAAGGTCAAGGTAAACCCAAGATCAATTTTTGAACAGTCTTTGTGGTACTCTAGTACTTCATGCTACTTACCATTTTTAAAGCCCATAAATGTACTGGTTCTGGAGAAGAAAAATATTAAATATTTATACCATAAATGGTAATGGCGGCCATGTTGGTCATGTGACCTGGACCTTTGAACAAATTTTTATTCAATCAACCCCTGGAGGCTCTATATGAAATGTGTTTACAATTGGCCCTTTGGCTTTTGAGGTAATGTTTGAAAATGTCAAAATATGAGAGATCTGGATCAAAGATCAAGAAATGACCTTGACCTCTTGTACTCATAATTCTTCATGACCTCATTAAGACAACTGTATATACCAAGTTTTAGGCCAAAATCTTCAAAACTTTTCATGAAATCTTATGTTCTAGCATTTTCCCATATTTGGCCTTGCCGTAAAAAGGTCAAGGTCAACCAAAGGTCATAATTTAAAAAACTTGATAGTACTTGAGTACCCAATGCTACATACCAACTCTCAAGGCCATCGGTCAACTGGTTCCGGAGAACAAGATTTTTAAAGGATTTAACCATATATGGGTGTAGCGGCCATGTTGATCATGTGACCAGGACCGTTAGAATTTTTTTTCATTCCCTCAACCCCTGGAGTCTCTATATGAAATTTTGTCACAATTGGCCCAGTGGTTTTTGAGGAGATTGTTTGAAATTGTCAAAATATGAGAGTTCTGGGTTAAAGGTCAAAGAATAACCTTGACCTCTTGTACTCACAAATCTTCATGTACTCATTAAGATGACTGTATATACCAAATTTTAGGCCAAAATCTTCAAAACTTTCCGTTAAATCTTATATTCTAGCATTTTCCCATATTTGACCTTGCCGTAAACAAGGTCAAGGTCACCCCAGCGTCATAATTTGAACAATCTTGATAGTATTTGAGTACCCAAAGCTACATACCAAGTTTCAAGGCCATCGGTTAACTGGTTCTGGAGAAGAAGATTTCTAAAGGTTTTTGCCATATATGGGCGTGGTGGCCATGTTGGTCATGTGACTTGGACCGTATGAATAAATTTTAGTTCGCTCAACCCCTGAAGGCTCTATATGAAATTTGGTTTCAATTCGCCCAGTGGCTTTTGAGGAGATTGTTAGAACTTGTCAAAATATGAGAGTTCTAGGTCAAAGGTCAAAAAATGACCTTGACCTCTTATACTCATAAATCTTCATGTACTCATTAAGATGACTGTAGATACTAATTTTTAGCCCAAAATCTTCTATAGTTCCAAAGATATCTTATGTTGTAGCATTTTCCCATATAAAAGCATAAGGAAGCAGATTTGACCTTACCGTAAAATAGGTCAAGATCAACCCAAGGTCATAATTTGAACGATCTTGGTAGTACTCACCTACCCCATGCTACATACCAAGTTTCAAGGCCATCGGCCTGTTGGTTCTAGAGAAGAA
Source organism: Ctena decussata (assembly GCA_963989385.1). Classification (NCBI taxonomy): domain Eukaryota; kingdom Metazoa; phylum Mollusca; class Bivalvia; order Lucinida; family Lucinidae; genus Ctena; species Ctena decussata. The sequence continues at coordinate 14,798,706 of OZ022507.1, read as the reverse complement.
GATTTTTATAGATTTTTACCATATATGGGCATGGCGGCCATGTTGGTTATGTGACCCAGACCGTTTGAACAACTTTTCGTTCCTAAGGTCCCAGGAGGCTCTATATGAAATTTGGTTACAATCGGCAATGCGGTTTCAGAGGAGAAGTTGTTTGAAAGTATGGACGGACGACGGACGGACGGACGACGGAGACTTACCATCCTATAAGCTCCCCCGGAGCCGCTGGCTCAGGTGAGCTAAAAATACAAACCTAACTCTTTATAGATTAAAAGAATTTATTACATCTATATACAACGGGGTCTTGCAACATTTGTAAAACCCCTCCCCTACAATATGTTCCGCTGCAAGACATAGCAAGAAAGTTATACGGTGTACCCGCATTTTTAATATTTAAACTCAATATAATGTTTGCGCACTTAGAAGAAACAACGATAAAAACGTCGTTCCGGTGCCTCTCGAAATATTTAAGATGGTACTCGATGTTTCTACGCAATTTTTGCAAAGAAGGGTAGCCTGACTGACGTCCTGTTTGCTTTCCTTGGCGACGTAGCTACTTCAACATAAAATGTCCTTCCAGGATAGGAAGTAGGTGCCACCTATATTGCAACCAACCAACATTATGACTTCAACACTGAACACTTTGCAGTATGCTCAAAATACCATGTAACAGGGCCGATAAACTCAATACCCTGGTAGCGGCGTTAATATCTCGGTGTCCTGAGCACTTCAGTAGTTTATCATTTGAAGGAATGTATGAATTTGTCCCGTCTCACGATACTTTTTCCCTGTACTGTCTACTACGACAGAAGCTTATGACATGCACAAGAGCATGTACACATACTGGTTGTATACTATTTGCTATGTAATGTAAACTGTGTGCTGTTAACGGTCAACTGTGTGCTGTTATATTTTTCTTGTGTACAGTTTTATGCCTACTGCAAAATAGTTTTTGCGCCAGTGCGAGAGAATGCACACACACATCTATGCATGTATTTTGCACGTGTTTTTCACTTGTGCAAAATCAATGCCGCAGTTGACAATGTTCTGTGATCATTAAACAGGAAGCAGTAGACATTAAACAGTAAACAACTTACACAACAGAAAATAAATATGACATACTGGAGACTATAAAGTCAGTATATGTGCTCATGGAGGCGTAGTAGTAATTAGAACACAATAAAAAGAGTGTTTTTTTGTTTCTTTTCGATTTTTCAAGCCAGATTATTTGCCTTCCAGTTTGGCCAGTTTTTCCTAGACAACTCAAGGGCGCATTGTTTTCATTAGAAGGCCCAAAATATTATTATCGTAATCCTATTTTGAAAAGAAAAAGAAAAATCAGATTCCACAAAGAGCATTAGATCGTGGAGCTTTTCATTATTTTCAGACGGAATCACAAAATATTACAAGAAATAAGCTTTGACTAGATTTTGACCGTCTGAATTAAACAAACCTATTTTTTTACATCCTCCAAAGCTACCAAAATTAAGAACTTCCTCTCAAGTTCCCTGAAAATAATCGCAAGTGTCCCAATCTTCCTGAAAAGAAATGTTTCAGCTCCCTATAGCCCAACGGAGGGAATATCAAGTATCACAACCCTACATGGAGCCGAAAATTCCAAAACATTTCGTAACAGGAATTATTGGTTGTGCACTGTCTATGTTTTTTGCATGACATCATCATGTCGTGACACAGATTTCCAAACGATGATGTTTACTTCAGCTGCTTAAATATTTTTACAATGTCAAATAGAAGTGGAACAAGTGGCAAAGTGCACCGAGATTTCGACAATCAATAATTATCGGATGACAAATGAATAGTTTGATGTTCTTATTCCACACGAAAACGACTGCATTTTAAAGTATTTAAAGGCCCCAAGTCTTTTGATCTTGATAAATTCATTGCTGCGCCTTCTCAGGAGCTGCTGAACTTGGCCAAAAAGACAGATTTATTGGATATTGCAGCACATTATGAATTAACCTCAGTCAAAAGGTCCATGTTGAAACATGAAATTAAGAATATTTGATTCAGTTCTTTGTTGATGAGGAAATTTCTGATTCCTCTGCAACCGCTCACATTCTCGTCACTCAAACTGATTTGCAGATGCGAGAATTAGAAATTCAGAGACAAATTGAAATGGAAAAACTAAGATTGGAACATGAAGAAAGAATTAGGCTTGAAAATGCTGAGCGTGAGGAAAGAATTAGGCTTGAAAATGCTGAGCGTGAGGAAAGAATTAGGCTTGAATCATCAGAAAAAGAGAAATTAAGGTTAGAAATGGAAGAACGAGAAAAAGAAAAAGAAAGAGAAATGGAAAAAGAGAATTTAGAGAAAGAAGAAAAAGAAAGAGAAAGACAATTTCACATTAGAATGAAAGAAATGGAAATGCAAGAAAAGACCGCATCAAAATCTTTGCCTTTGGATTCTAAAAAAGTTTTTGACGTCACCAAACACATCAGACTCGTTCCTCCATTTCAAGAAAAAGAGGTTGACAAATATATTCTTCACTTTGAAAAAGTTGCAGAAAATTTAAAATGGCCTAAAGAGCATTGGACCTTGCTTCTGCAGAGCGTTGTGATCGGCAAGGCTCGCGAAATTTAACCTCAACTTTCTCTTGAGCAGAGCTCAGATTATGACAAAGTAAAGGAGCTTATTCTTAAAGATTGTCTCCCTCGTTTATTTCATGTTTTCAGAAACAAATATTTTAACAAAATTTCGTTAGACAATGTGAAATAGTCACATAATTAACCGTAAAAGTTTTGAGAAAATGCATATTTATTCGATAAATGTGGAATGAAAAATAATCTTCAAATTAAAATGCAAATTACCTTTTTCCTTCACGACCTATAAGAATATCGATTTTGACCACGTGTGTCATGTGATCCTGTAAAGGTATTTTTCTTAATCGTGCACTAGATTGTGGCGTATGAATAAAATATTTTTGTCCAATAATGCGATTTCAGCCGCGGTCCGCGACTGTATAAAAAATTACCTAATTTCTTGTTTAATGTCACTTTTGTCAAATATTATTATCTAAACTCTAATTCAAATGTATGTCGGAGGTATTGCATGAAATATTTCTTCTAATCATTTTTGTTATTAATATAAAGGGCGTAAATCTTTAAGGCTTATGAGTTTGTCCCTGAGGCTTACAGGCAGCAATTTAGGAACTGCAGAAAAGAAAATTACCAGACTTATGTTGAATTTGCTAGAAGAAAAGAGCAGTTATTTTATGGGTGGAGCTCATCAAAGAAAGTAGGCTCTGATCATGGAAAACTTAGGCAGCTCATGCTTGTTGAAGAGTTTAAAAGGTGCATTAATTCTGATATCAAATCATTTTTAGACGAAAAGCAAGTTGAAACTTTAGAGGCAGCAGCTCGTTTGGCTGATGATTATGCTTTAACTCATAAGACATCTTTTGTGCACAAGCCTTTTCCTAAAAAGACATTTTCCCCTCAGTCAGGTCCAAAATTCAGTCCCAGTAATCCATCTGGCAATTCCAGTCCCTCATATACTCCAAAACCCAAACCCCCTGGTGAAAACAAAGGTCAAAATCCCTTATCTCAGCCTATTTGTAATTATTGTAAGCAATCAGGACATATAATTTCTGAATATTTACTTTTAAAGAGGAAGAGAGAAAAACAAGAGGGTCCAAAACCCACCGGTCTTACCTCTTTACGGTCAACACCACAGTCTTGTGTTCAGGATCAAATTTCTATTCAGGCCAAAATTTCTGAGACTGATTCTGTTATGGAGATTTATGAACCATTCTTATCAGAAGGTTTTGTGTCACTAAATAGTGACTTTGCCCAGTCTACCCCTATTACTATCTTACGAGATACTGGAGCTTCTCAATCTTTTTTTTTTGGCAGATACCCCGCCATTTTCCGAGAAGACTTCTTCTGGGACAAGTGTCCTTATTCAGGGTGTAGAATGTGGATTTGTTAATGTACCGCTTCATAACATTTATTTGTCCTCAGACTTAATTTCTGGTCCAGTGGCTGTTGGTATTAGACCTTCAGTACCTTTTAAAGGTGTTCACTTATTGTTAGGCAATGACCTAGCAGGAGATAAGGTTGTGGTTAATCCACTTTTGACCAACACTCCTTGTGTTGATCAACTGCCTGACCCCATTGAGTAGGAAATTCCTGACCTTTACCCTTCGTGTGCTGTCACTAGGGCTATGGCAAAAAAGCCATGTTGAATGAGGGGAAGCAGGACATTGATTTGACTGATACTTTTATAGGTCAGTCTTTTAATGATGAGATTTCAAAATCTCTTTCACCCAGCCTGTCTGACATTCAGACAGACTTTACTCCCAACTCATCAGCGTCCAACACAGACCCTTCTCCTTCATTTTCAAATGACCAATGTCATGACCTTCTGTCAAGGTCACAGCTTTGCAAAGAACAACACAGTGGTCCTGAGATCTCAATTTTATTTGAAAGGGTTTTAGATGAAAATGACATGTTCCAGGTTCCTGTTTGCTATTATGTCAAAAATGACATTTTAATAAGAAAATGGCGTCTTCCTGATGTCTCAGCAGAAGACGAGTGGACTGTTGACCACCAAATTGTAGTTCCAAGGGTTTATCGCCCTGGAATTTTAAACTTGGCCCATGAAACTCCCTTGTCAGGTCATTTAGGTGTAAACAAGACCTACCACAAAATTCTTAACCATTTCTACTGGCCAGGATTAAAATCTGATGTTTCTAAACACTGCAAATCTTGCCATACATGTTAAATGGTAGGAAAACCTAATCAAACTATCCCTAAAGCCCTTTTGCAGCCCATTCCTGCATTTGAGAAACCTTTTAGCAGAATAATCATTGATTGTGTAGGTCCTTTACCCAGAACAAAGTCAGTTTGTGAATATCTTTTGACCATAATGTGTGCTGCCACGCGTTTTCCAGAAGCCATTCCACTTAGGAATATCCAGGCAAAGACCATAGTTAAAGCTCTTGTGAAGTTTTTCACATTTGTAGGTCTCCCTGTTCAGTCAGATCAAGGCTCTAATTTTATGTCAGGAATATTTCAGCAAGTGATGCATGAGTTAGGCATTAAGCAATATCGGTCATCAGCATATCATCCAGAAAGTCAAGGTGTCTTAGAACGATTTCATCAAACACTGAAAAACATGATCAGATCTTACTGCTTTGACACTGAAAAGGATTGGGATGAAGGCATTTATTTCCTGTTATTTGCTGCTAGGGAATCCGTACAAGAATCTCTTGGTTTCAGCCCATTTGAGCTTGTATTTGGTCACAAAGTTCGTGGACCACTGAAACTTTAGAAAGAGAAATTTCTTTCTGATGCTAACAGTTCTTTGCATTTGCTTCAGTATGTCTCTGACTTCAATAACAGACTGTCAAAAGCCTGTGCAGCTGCTCGGTCCAATCTCAAATCAGCTCAAAGCAAAATGAAACTTCACTATGATGAAAATGCTAGGGAAAGAGATTTTAAACCTGGAGAGAAGGTACTTGCTCTTTTGCCAATTCCTGGCAGACCTTTGCAGGCCATATATTATGGCCCTTACACTGTTGACAAAAAGCTCAGTGATGTAAATTACATTATCAACACACCTGGGAGGCGCAAGCAAAAACAATTATGTCATATTAATATGTTGAAAAAGTACATTGATAGGGATAATTCAGTTGTTTCACCAATAAGTGTAGTAAATTCTGTCCCTCAAGAGCAATCTGAAATGGACTCTGAGGAAGTGAACTTTAAAATCATCAAAACTTCAGAATTCTGACATCTTAAAGGATCTCGACCAGAAACTGTCACACCTGGATCCAGTCAAGCGACTTGAACTCAAGCAGTTAATTCTTGAATATGAGCACTTATTTCCGGACATTTCAACCAGGACTGACAAAATCTTTCAGGATGTTGACATTGATGGCGCAAAGCCTGTGAAGCAACATCCTTATAGAATGATCCCTGTGAAACAACAGTATCTCAGGGAAGAGATTCAATATTTGCTGAACAATGACTTTATTGAACCAAGTCAAAGTGACTGGAGTTCTCCTTGTATTCTAGTGCCAAAACCTGGTGGAACTTTTCGCATGTGTACAGACTATCGAAAAGCAAATTCTGTGACTAAAACAGATACATTTCCAATCCCACGTATTGATGTCTAAATTGATCAAATTGGAAAAGCAAAATATGTTACTAAATTTGATCTTCTGAAAGGATTTTGGCAAAGTCCTTTGAAAGACAGAGCTAAGGAGATTTCAGCAGTTGTTACACCAGATGGACTCTATCAATATAAGGCTATGCCATTTGGTATGAAAAACTCTCCAGCAACGTTTCAGAGACTTATAAATAACTTGACATCTGATCTGGGTGGCTGTAAAGCATACATCGACGATGAAATCATCTTCAATGATGAATGGAAACTACATCTACAGACTATCAGAGAATTCTTTCAAAGACTTAGTGATGCATAATTGACAATCAATTTAGCCAAAAGTGAATTATGTCATGCAAATTTGACATTTCTAGGGCATGTTGTGGGTCAAGGTCAGGTAAAACTTGTAAAAGCTAAAGTGGAGGCTATCTCGGGTTTTCCTGTTCCTACATGCAAGAGACAACTGATGCGCTTTCTTGGTATGGCAGGATATTATAGGAAGTTCTGTAATAACTTCTCTGTAATTGCAGAACCCTTGACAAATTTGCTGTGTAAAGGAAAGAAATATATTTGGAATGAAAACTGTCAAAAGTCCTTTGATAAGCTAAAGACCATACTAAAGAGTGCTCCAGTTCTCTTAGCACCGAACTTTAATAAAGCATTTAAGATGGCGGTAGATGCCAGTGATGTTGGTGCAGGCAGTGTTTTGATTCAAGAAGACGATAATAGTGTGGATCACCCTGTTTGTTACTTTTCTAAAAAGTTTAACAAACATCAGAGAAATTACTCCACTATTGAGAAAGAGTGTTTATCTCTCATTCTTGCTCTTCAGCAATTTGAAGTGTACTTATCTTCTTCAGCCACACCAATTGTTGTCTTCAGTGATCACAATCCACTGACATTCATTCATAAAATGAAGAACAAAAATCAGCAGTTACTCAGGTGGAGTCTCATGTTGCAGGAGTGCAATCTTGACATCAGACATATCAGAGGAAAAGATAATATTATCCCAGATGCACCTTAAAGAGCCTAAATTTGGCTATTACTACATGATGTCTGGATTAGTACGGATATATATATATATAGTGTATAAGCATTAAACTTAATTTTGTTTCATAATAATTGGTCATATGGCAAAAGAAAGCTTTATTTCAAAAAACTTTCTTTTCCTTGAAGAGGGGAAGTGTTATGAATATGGTGTTTAATTTGGTGTAAAAATTTTCTTTTACCATGATTTTGCAGTTTTTAGATGTTTACTAGGTTTGAAATAAACAAGTTGTTTACACTGTACTTTAGAACATTCTGGAAAATTGGGGCATCTTCAGAATGTTCCTGAAACAGAAAGAATTGTCTGGAAAGTTCTGGAATTTGCTCCCCATTGTCAAAAGAACGTTGTTGAAGCTTCAGGAAACTTTGAGAACTTTCAAGATGTTTCGAGTATTTTCTAGAAAATAATAGAAATTTCTGTTGTAAACATTAAGAATCTTCTGGTATAAAATTATGTCAGAATTGAGAACGGTCTGGTAAAATCTATCACTGGTTAATTCCTGAATGTTCCTAGATAATATATGAAGACCACAAATTTTCCTTTAGTCATCTTTACACTTTCACCAGTATATAGTTATATAAGTTATACTGGAATTTAAATATATTGGATTACTTTGTGACTTTCATTCTGGGATTATTGGAAATATTCTGCTGACTTTAATATTTGGGATCAGAAACTGTGAAAGGACTTGTGTTTTAAACATGACATTTTGATGTACATTCAGGATATTTTAAGGTATCGCAAATTACATATTTTCTTGATTGATTAATGACTGTTTTAATTTTGATATACATGTAAATAAATTTTGTTAAGTTTTAAAACAGGCTTGTTGCTGGTTTACTTCCATCTTTTTTGTTACCTCCGCCAGGTCTTAACACCATTGCTCTATCAGCATGAAATATTTTATCGTGAGGTATCGCTGCAAACTTCTCACTACAGTTTAGCATTTGATTATTATCGTGATTAGTCGGCTTAAAAAAATCAAAACGTCCTTGAGTTTACCATAAAATAGATTTGAAAAATAACTAGGTCATTTTAGTTGCCAGCTAAAAATGACCTACTTTCGCTTTCATAAGCTTTATTTCATGGTAAAACACAATGTACAGGAGGTAAAAATACAAGGTACAGGCGTTTTAACAGGTGATAAAAATACAATGTACAAAAATATTAACTATGGAGACTTTAAGTCCATAGTCCTACCAGTAGTAAAAATCTTCAAAACACAAATCATTATGAAATCTGTACAGCCTTCAGAATTGATGAAAATATGTCGGTTGATGTGCTTTTTTGTATCATATGACTGGCAATAAAGGAACAAGGTATTTTGAAAAGAATGATATGTCTCTCCATAAAATACGGTGTTCGTCTCTGGTTCGGGAATCCCCGTTTAGCAATGAATTAATGCAACAGCGGCACAATCAATGGGATCCTTGCTTAATATTTTTGTTCATTGTATGTTTATCACCTATTAAAACGCATGTACCTTGTATTTTTACCTCCTGTACCATGTGTTTTTACCATGAAATAAAGCTTATGAAAGCGAAAGTAGGTCATTTTAGTTTGGCCGGACCAGTAGGTCATTTTAGTTGGCAACTAAAATGACCTAGTGTCTTCAAATCTATTTTATGGTTAACTCAAGGACGTTTTGATTTTTCAAAGCCGACTTATCACGATAATAATCAATTAATCAATTGCGAAACTGTAGTGAGAAGTTTGCAGCGATACCTCACGATAAATTATTTCATATATTAATGATATGACACATGATTAACCAAAACAATAGAGAGCAATGGGGCTTTTAAGTCTCCTTTGCACTTCTACATGGCGAGTATTTTCAATCAGATTCGATTTTGGGTCACCTAATGTGTATCTTTTTCTCACTAATTAAAATATGTTTATTTGCAGGGGAAAACAAATGTCTGAAAGTCATATCAGCTAACACTTAACCACAACTTCCTTATCTTATTGTACAGTTAAAACAACCAAGCAAATGTTGCACGCGTCAATTTGTTATTACTACAGTAAATGTGTAGGCCTATCCGACAAGCGCTAAGAAACTAATGAACTCCGTTCTTTTTTCTTATAGTCTTGTAGAGGAAATATGCACATTCAAAGGTAGAAAAAATATGTTACCAAACCTTCGCTATATCCTGAAAAACAAACGCTGCTCTTCCGACACATCCATCACCCCACCATCGGTGGCTATACTCGGTGGTTATGAAACATGTTTCTATATAAAATGAAACCTGTCTTAAGGTGTCTCCCAGCGGGGCATACGAAAATGGCTACTTGAAACAGGCGACCCCAACAAAGGCTCTCCAGCACTTCACCCCAGCCCAAGGGACCCGGAAAAGATGGATACTTACAGCAGGTTACCTCTTAAATCAGTTTGACTGTAATGTAATCAGCACTATATGCAGAAAATGGGCCTACAGAGCGGTACCAAGAAGAACCTAGTGCACCATCTAAAATCCTGGTAGAACAGCCAGACGGCCCATACGGTCTGCTCAGGCATTTCTCTGGTCTAACAAATACAGACCCAAAACGAACAAAGCACATAAACTAAATCATTTTAAAACTCACCAAGTCCGCCCCATATGGTGGCTGGTTTGTGCCATTTCGTCTTTTCGCCGCGAAAAGACGCCACGCGAAAAGACGAAAAGACGAAAAGACGCCATGCGAAAAGACGAAAAGACGAAAAAACGCCAGGCGAAAAGACGAAATAACGCCAGGCGAAAAGACGAAACCCGCCACGCGAAAAGACGAAATTTCAGCACGAAAAGACGAAAAAACGCCATACGAAAAGACGCCATTTGAAACTCTTAAATTGTCGTCTTTTCGCGTGGCGTTTTTTCGTCTTTTCGTCTTTTCGCCTGGCGTCTTTTCGTCTTTTCGCTTGGCGTTATTTCGTCTTTTCGCATGGCGTTATTTCGTCTTTTCGCGTGGCGTTATTTCGTCTTTTCGCGTGGCGTTATTTCGTCTTTTCGTCTTTTCGCATGGCGTCTTTTCGTCTTTTCGGCGCGAAAAGACGAAAAGACGCAATGCGAAAAGACGAAATAACGCCAGGCGAAAAGACGAAATAACGCCATGCGAAAAGACGAAAAGACGCCAGGCGAAAAGACGAAAAGACGAAATAACGACACAGAAATACCCTTTTATTGATAACTGTATTGATTCCTGATACTAAGACAGATTTGTCTGAGTAAACAATATAGACTCATATCAGACTACTGCAAACGCAGCTACAGAAGCAGTCTGATCACAGAATTTGCCACTGAAATGCTTTTTAATATATCTTTTTGACAGCTAAAAATTGTAAGGATAGACTATAAAATTAACGTGGGGTCGGCAACATTTTCGGTCAGTATGGTACCGTTTATATTGAATAACAAATTTATGCCTTGTTGACTAAGATCAAAGGCAGATATAATCAAGATAATCAGTGTCAAACATCAGTTTTATAAAAATTAGAATGGATTTGCCACTAAAACTCTATCTTATCCGACAGAAAAATAAAACTTGTTAAAAGTGAAAAGTTTGCTATGAATATTAGTATGGGGTCGGCAATAATTATGGTTATTGATTAAAATAATTGGGCCATGTTGACTTAAAAATTAGCAGACGCAAATTTACTGATTCAGGAGCGTAGGCAGACCTAATACGTTGTTGTAGCAAGCATTTTTGAGAAATACAGTCAAACCTGTCTTAAGGGGTCACCCAAGGGAAGGACAAAAAGTGGCTACCTAAGACAGGTGACCCCATAATACATTTCATTTACACTGTATTTTGGTTCAAAGGACCAGGAAAAGGTGGCTGCTCAAGACAGGTGATCCCTTAATAAAGGTGACCACATAAGCAGGTTTGACTGTATAGCTGAATGTATACACCTCCAAGAAAGATCTCTCTAATACTGAACATTCTGTCCCCTTCTGTCATATTTACAAAGGGAGGCAAATCTTGTGACATTCTATTTGCTTCCCAACAGAAAAAATAGATTCTTAAATAGGTCTACTCTTAAAGGAAAGAATTTGCTCCTAGAGGACCAAATTCTACTTTCAAGAGCTGACCTTCCTTAAGAAAGGAGGCAAAAATGCAAAATTGCTTCCCCTGAGAGTGGTCCCATCCACCTTAAGCACAGATGCAAATATGTTGAAGCCTTGAAGCCTGTGTCTCCATGCATCCTACATAAAAATAACCGTTTTTTTTTTTTTTTTTTTTTTTTTTTTTTATTAATTTGAACAAGTAGATCTGTATCATAACATACGCAGAATGCTTACCAATGCAGAGCCTGACCAGACCACTCTTTTCCCAGAACACATATGTCCTGGGTTTTAGGATCATAATGGTAACATGGTCCAAATTTATTACTGAATGCTAGCACCTAATCTACTATTTACATGTAATATTTTTTTAGTAAACTGTGTTACAATATTATTGTTCAAACTGAGAGATCGAGAGAATTGGGCAAAACGTCCCACCAATGCTAAAGTCATATGAAGACAGGGCCTCGCGGTTTAGAGTCACATCTGAAGGACCACTGAGGCGAGGGTGTGTGTGTGTGTGTGTGGAGAGAGGGGGGGGAGGTCGAACTGACTGCAACCGCTGGTCTAGTCTATTCTACCCCATAATCTTGTGAGGTCGTTGGGGGCACCACAGATGATTCTAAAACACCCCTTTTCCACCTAGTCCTGCCTTCAGCTGCCCTAGTTGAGCTAGCAAAATCCTTCCCTGTCGTTCAAAGAAGACGAAGAGGAAGTAACAGTAGTTGTGCCCCTTTGTAACAAGAGGCCCAAATGGGCCTGATATCGCTCACCTGGCTATTGTGCAACGGAACCATTCTGATACAAAATTGGTCCAATTCCACTGAGAATTTCTCATTTTCACATTTTGCTACTTTTAGTAACAGAGGCCAACTTGCCTGGTCTTTATATATTTACTTTTGAAACACGTCAATGCAAGAATCATTTTGCCACAAATTACATCAAAATCCATTCAGGGGTTACTGAGATATTGCCAGTTTCATGTTTGTGCTATTTTTAGTAACGGCAGATGGCGGCCATCTTGGATTGCTAAAATGCAAAAAATCGAAAAGCCTTCATGCAAGGACCATTTTGACACAAATTTGGTCCAATTCCATTGAGATTTTCTGATTTTCACATTTTTCTATTTTTAGTAACAGAGGCCAATATGACTGGTCTTACAGTTAGATATTTTTGAAACATCTCAATGCAAGAATCATTTTGACACAAATTTCGTCAAAATCCATTCAGCTGTTACTGAGATATTGTCATTTTCATGTTTTGTGCTATTTTTAGTAACGGCAAATGGCGGCCATCTTGGAATGCCAAAATGCAAAAAAATCGAAAAAGCTTAATGAAAGGACCATTCTGACACAAAATTAATCCAACTCCATTGAGATTTTCTAATTTTCACATTTTTCTATTTTAAGTAACACGGGCCAATATGAATGGTCTACAGTTAGATATTTTTGAAACATCTCAATGAAAGAATCATTTTGACACAAATTTCGTCAAAATCCATTCAGCGGTTACTGAGATATTGTTAACGCTAAGTAGGTCACTGTGACCTATTTCCGCTATAGATTTTTTTTATTTTTACAATTTTTAATACCAAGGTCCCACTTATGTTCCATGCAAACTTTCAACCAAATATACCAAATGGTTCTGGAGAAGAAGTTGATTTTGTTGTTTTTGCTATTTTTAGTAACGGCAGCCAGCTTGGATTCTTGACCTGACCCAATTTTATAATTTTGAAACCCTGCAGTCTGGTCATGTTCCATGTGAAATTTGAGATCCATGGGCTCAGTGGTTTTAGAGAAGAAGTTGTTTGAAGTTGTTTAAATAGGTCATTTTTTGACATTGTAATTTGAGCAAAATTACACACGTAAACAGAAAGTAGGTCACTGTGACAAAACTCCGCTACAGATTTTTTTCATTTTTACAATTTTGAATACCAAGGTTTTACTGATGTTCCATGCCAAAATTCAGACAAATATACCCAGTGGTTCTGGAGAAGAAGTTTATTTCGTTGTTTTTGCTATTTTTAGTAACGGCGGCCATCTTGAATTTTCAACCTGACCCAATTTTACAATTCTGAGACCCTGGAGTCAGGTCATGCTCCATGTGAAATTTGAGAACCATGGGACCAGCAGTTTTACAGAAGAAGATGTTTGAAGATTTGTTTTTAGGTGTTGATGGACGACGCACGGACGCACGGACGCACGCCGGACGCATTGGTATGACAATAGCTCACTATGGCCCTTCGGGCCAGGTGAGCTAAAAATGGCGGAAGGGGGCACATTTTCAATTTAAAATGGATCTCTAACAGAGGTGCATTCAGATTAAAAATACTTCCTATAAGAAAATATGAAGCTCAATGATACCATAATATTCTTAAATACTGGGACACATATGCGTAAGCCAAAGAGAAGTCTAATCAGGCTCTGCTCTGTCTGCGATTGGCACGTCTTTAGAAAACTATGAACTTGTTCCAATTTTGGGTTAGCTGCAGTTAAATGTATGTCAAATTAGGGAAAATACCGTATCATTATTTTTTCATACAGCGAAGTACAACAATGTTTCAATGTTTCTATTCCATATAGTTTGAGAGAGATTACCTGGTCAACAAGTGGTTAATCTTTTAGGCAGTTTAATATCAAAATTAAGATAGGATGAAACTTGTTTGGAGTGTTTTACTCCAAAACATTAGGACGGCTCATTTTCTTTTCTGTCCGTTCAGTAGAAATACCATAATGACTTCTTTCCTCATATTTTGGTAATGTTTTAAAAGAACAGTTTAGCGGCAAAAGCTGCAAACCGTGATTTGTACACTTCTTTACAGATTGCATTCTGATCAGGGTCTACACAGTTTAAAAAAGAAACACCTGTCTAAGTATTCACAGTATTAACTGCATTTAGAATAGGATATATTGATACATCTTAATGTAAAACATGTGATGCGAAAAGACGAAAAGACGCCATGCGAAAAGACGAAATAACGCCACGCGAAAAGACGAAATAACGCCACGCAAAAAGACGAAAAGACGAAATAACGCCATGCGAAAAGACGAAATAACGCCAAGCGAAAAGACGAAAAGACGCCAGGCGAAAAGACGAAAAGACGAAAAAACGCCACGCGAAAAGACGACAATTTAAGAGTTTCAAATGGCGTCTATTCGTATGGCGTTTTTTCGTCTTTTCGTGCTGAAATTTCGTATTTTCGCGTGGCGGGTTTCGTCTTTTCGTCTTTTCGCCTGGCGTTATTTCGTCTTTTCGCCTGGCGTTTTTTTCGTCTTTTCGCATGGCGTCTTTTCGTCTTTTCGCGTGGCGTTTTTTCGCGGCGAAAAGACGAAATGGCACAAACCAGCCACCATAGCCCCACGTGTTCGAGTGCAAAAAAAGGCTTGACTCAAAACAAGCATGGTTATCAGTCAATCCCCATAACAATCCCTGCATGCTCAAAGCCTGTCCGAAAAGCGGACTGACAAGGAGCGCACAAGAAACCACACGACAGGACTCGATCACAACCGAAACCTTCTACTAGACCATCTAACTCTCGAAGAGGGAGAGGTCACTTCACGGTATAGTGGTGAGCCTAACCGGATGTGAAGTATACTTATGACTTCTTAAAACTACAGAAAGCTAGACCAGTCTGCGTATGAATCGAGCTACATTTACAACTGATATCTATGCTCATGGTCGCCAAGGAGGCCTTCATTGGTCTGAATTATAAGATCTATAACAAGAAAATTACTGAGCCGCAACACGACAGAACCAACGAAGTGGTATGTGCGTCCAGCAAAGACTCAATTCAGCCTCGGCATTCACCAGGTCAGATCAGTCTCCGTTGTGTGCTTAGGTAGGATCTAAAGTACCTCCATGCCGACGACGAAAACTCTAATCAGACTACGTAAGCCCAGCTCATCTGAGTCTTCGCTGGGCGCATATGTCACTTTGTTGGTTTGCTCGTGTTGCGGCTCAGATTATTTCAATTTGTTAAATCCCGTCACAATCTTGAAGACACACGTCAAAAGGCTCACTCGTCTCGGCAAAATCGTGAATCACAGTAGGAAGAGCTTTAGTGTTTATGAAGGGGAGGGTAATCAAGATAAACCACTGTCTTTTAAATATTTACCTAAGAAATGTCTGGGTGATCCGGCCCTAAAAGAGGCCACAACAGAAAAATAGAATCTATCATTGGTCTCCGATGCGGACAAGGAAATCCCAACCCGAGGACATACGGGGTGTGTCGGAAACGAGGCTTGCCGAGTTTCCGACACACCCCGTCTGCCCGAGGGTTGGGATTTCCCTGTCCGCATCGGAGACCAATGATTGATTATTTTTCTTACCTACGATAATATTTACTTCAAATTGAACAGGGAACTAATAGGCCTATTTCATGCGAACGTGTACAAGTGTAAGTAGTACAACCGTGTCACCCTCATGGCTGCTGTAATCAGACAAGTAAAATATAGGCCCTTGACAAATCCGCATTTTTAGATTTTCTAATTGAAATTTACATTAAAGAACAAAATTTGTATTGAGACGACTACAGAAAGCGCGTGTATTACGTTAATTGTGACGTAATGTCAACGTCATTTCAAACGTCAGTTGGTAACGTCTTCAAAATGGCGGCCTCCTCGACAGTGTTTGTCACGGTGAAACATTGACTATTTTGGGTCTTTTTACGACTTTAAGACCTTGAAACAGGCTTTAATGGGATTATAAAGAATGAATAACCTTTCTTGGGTTGGATTTTATCGATGTGGCAATTCATTCCTATGAAAGAATAATACATAAAGTATGGAGTCGCCAAGCCGGGCGCACCGTATTTCAATGAGCGCGTAGTGGTACACAGAATTCAAGCTCATGTGAGCTGTCCCAGCCCATGGGCAAGACAGAATTTTCCAGCACCGCTAAAAATCGAACAAACTCTGTCTCGTTGGTAAGAAAAAGGTATTTGTCGAAGGCATTATCATTAGCAGGGTACAGTCCACTAAATATTCATGAGGACTTGCCCCGCCTATTTCGGGGAGAGCATTAGGTTTACATTGTACGAGAGATGACGTCATCTGTCAATCATGCATGTTAGATTTCTTGCAGTATAAAAAAAGACCAACAAATGATAGTTACAAAAAGGCATATTTAATTGAGAAATATTTTACCAGAAGGAGATGGGGTTGATTTTGGTAACTGATCCCCTAGGAAAAAAGTATGCTCTTTTTTTTGGTACGAATCGATGGTTGCCATACTCAGCCTAGCTTAGCGGCTCACTGAGATGGGAAGGCAGTGGATGTTTTCATCTCAAATTGATAGGCTAGGATGACACTTTAAAGCAAGACAGGTTTGGAAAACTTTGTATGTACAGTTTTGTAATAAAACGACCAGATGTTAACATTGTCGTCTATGGAAAATTAATGGTGGAATGCAACCAGCACGGTATAGATTACTATGGGCCATTTAAACTCGCATGCCAGTCTACAGCCTAATTGAGTGCGAAGGAAGAATGTGAGGAATTAGACAAGCCCCCCAGTAATTCATTACTGACCGTTCCAAGGCGGTAGTTCTGTTGTGGTTCTCTGTTGCCTGTTTTTGGTGTCAGAGTTTCTGTGATGTTTTACCTTATGTATGTTCTTATTATTTTTGGTTCGGTTTGGGTTGCTGAGTGGCCACCTTTCGAGAACAAGCTGCTCACTCGGTTGGCCATATGTTCTCTGTATCTTGATTATTTGTAATCTTAGTTGTTTCCAACTATGGTTTGAGGGCTGGATTTGGATTTTGATTGTTTCAGTTCCTGGTCTTTGCATACTTTTTACTTTTTTTCTGAGAAAATGGAGCCGAAAAGGTCGAGCAAATTGAAAGATATTATTGAAAATGCTAGCAAAACAAACTATTACAGCTAGAAATCATTAATATTCCACCATGCAAATGATTTGCTAGGATTAACATATCAGTTGGAACGCAAACCCTCGAAAAGCGGTGATTGTATTTACAACGGTGGATCCTTCCACATAAAAAATAGGCCCAAAAAATGGCGAACATGGTTCTTGACGAAATTTCCCATTATTCTCAAATGTATTTAGGGGTATTGGCTATATTAAAATGATTAAACACATTAAAATGTTTTGCTAACTAGTATTAAGCAGGCTTTCTCAACAAAATTCAGGGCCAAAATTGCTCGAAATGCTAAAATATTCATCGTCAAATGACAATACTCTATCTTGATTCTACCGAAAACTTGCATCAACATAAAACATAATTGACAGAAAGCTGAGACTCTCTCCAATGCGCACACCCATGCCGTCGAAAACTTTATTATTTCTTCTTTTTGCATGTGAAATTTCAAGCAATATTGTTTTGGAACATTTTTAAATTGCAAAATGAAAGATTGCACTTGTAGTTTTAACGCTCAGGAAACGGTCTTGCACGTGATATGAGCACCAGCAATACTTGCCGGACAGCCACAATTTAGACAGAAAATCGAGGTTGACAGCTTGTCAAACATTAGCTCAGATTGCTAAATACTTGAAGAGGAGAAAAATTACGGAGTTTAGTTAGCTAAGATAGACTACAAACTGGTAGAACGTACCTTACCTGACTGCTGACCTGATTGGCATTGTACAAATCTGACGTTCTGCCACTCAAATTTGTGAAAATAATATTCTTTTCTAATATTATTTATCTTTCAAACAGTCATCTGTTTTCTGTCAAATAAGTTATTAGGTCAGTGTTGTGACGTAATGAAAGAAATGACGTATATTGCCGCGAGCTAGATTGCCAGTCCGCATGCCATGTTTAACAGATTATACATGTACGTCGAACATTTATAGTACGAAGTATAAAGTTTCTTTCTTGTCGTTCAAGTTTTGTTTGTCTAGTTTTCGAAAAATTTACGATCTGATTTTATAATTTGCTCAACAGTTACAGAGAACATATGAGCCGCGACACGAGAAAATCAACAAAGTGATTGTGCGCCCGGCGCAGACTCAGATCAGCCTCGACATCCGCCTAGTCTGCACAGAGTCTTCCCTAAGCGTTTTAAGGGTAGCTAAGGGTCTAAGTACCTGCAGTCAGCAAAGACTCTGGTCAGACTGGGCGGATGCCCAGGATTATCTCTGCGCAGGGCGCACAACCAAATTGTTGGTTTTCTCGCGTCGCGGCTCAAGTTACTTAGAAAGAAACAGGCCAGGTGGGGATGGAAGGAGGCGGTTGGTGACGAGGGTGGGGTTGGGGGCCAGGGAAGTGGGGGAATTCATCTTGACTGATGCCTGGAGTGATGTATAGGTCCCAAACATGACTTGAGCAGTCGTTGCTGTGACAGCGTATTCTCTCTCTCTCTCTTTCTCTCTCTATCTCTATCTCTCTCTCTCTCTCTCTCTCTGCCCGATTTGGCTTCATTGTTGTTACACATACTGAGATTTATTACAATCGTTTGAATCTTACCAACAGCTGAGCCGCAACAGGGAAAGAGGAATCTTGTCGGATATGATAACAGCAAAATCTGCTTAGTCTAACAAGACTGCTTCAAGATACAAAACTGTGAATATAAGCGAATAGCAAAACCCTGATTGGCTTGCATGCAAACTCTTTCCGTTCTGAATTAAGTTACGAAGAGCATTTCGTGTGTTCGATGATGAGCATGAAAATGTATCGGGGTGTGCGGATGTGGGAGGTGTGCGGAAAATTTGGAGGCTTGCTACGTGCCATCCGACGTTTGGCACGTGGCACAAAAAACAGCCATTTATTCCGTGGAAGCAAAGTACTGTACATGAACTTAAACTGTATACGAATCGCTCCACTTTGACCAATTCCACATCCCGAATAAGCGTAAAGACCATTGACAGTATACTTAAACAATCTGCTTGAAAGTTGAAAATAGCGGGCGTGTGAGAAACTGTTGAAAAACGCATGAACTTTGTATACTTATTCAAGCAACCCATCATTGCCGTCATTTAGCAAAATGTGCATGAACAAAAAAGCTAACAGAAAAGATCCATAATAGAATGCACACATACAAGCTGTTCATCTTATCTTTTATAACATTTGTGGTGCAAGCTATCTTAGTCTTTGCTTGTTGCAGGTCATCCGTGTACTTACTGACCCTCAGAAAATACTACAGTAAGGGAAAAAGTGAAAACCTTCCCGCACGTCACCACATTTGGTAGCTTAGAGAGTTCAGATGAGAATCTGAAGGCCGTTAGCTCAATTCCTATCATTGCCTAATGAATGTATTTCGACTGTTGTCCTATTCGATTCGGAAATCGACTGCCCAATTATTTAATTTCAGGACGCAGAGTATGAAGAATAATGATTAAGCCCAGAGTTGAGTATAAAGTGTATTGGATTGCCCTTTACATGTGCCTTCGGGACGATTCGTAAATGCAAAAATATCAAATCTTCTGGTGACCTGCAAGATACCCGGGCCTGCTAGTCAACCGGACAATTACAATGTTACAATTTTAGTCGGCATACAAATGAAGAATGAACATGTTAAGCATTGGAAGGAACTTAAAAGAAATTGAGAGTGTACATGTAAATGTGTGGGCCTAGGGCAACCGGGTACACTTTCAGGGAAAGCATCTCGGCGATAGTATTTTGATTTATCCTACCTTTCCAATGGGAGTAAACTCTTTAAGGAAAGTATTTGCTCCTTTGGGAGCAACGAATTTTTGAAGAGTCTCCCAGTTCAGGAAAACTAACAGGAAATTGATAAAGTTGTGTATTGATAATAAGTCTACGATATTTTGTGCCAGTTATCCATGAAAACGTGTTGCGGCTGTATATAGAACCTCCTCGCCAAGCCTACTCTAATGTGAGGCAACATCAGTCATTGGAAAAACACGATCTGAATTATTAGTAAATGTTTTTGTTGTTTGTTTATATGTGACTGCATAACCGAAAGGGTTCGTAATTGGAGAAATAAATCTTCTATTCTATTCTATTATTTTATGTAGATCTACCCATGTATCTGCAGATTTGTAAATGTTGCCCCCCTCCTCCCCTCCCCCCCCCCCCCCCCCCAAAAAAAAAAAAAAACTCAGATGCCTGACGAGTTTCTCAAACTTATACAGGCAACATCGCATGCATACAGTGTACTGCTAACCCTTCTCAAAGGCGTAACTGCCTGCAGGCTAATAGCCAGGTGCATATTGTAATTTTGTCAAATAGACAAACTTTCAACAGGTATCGCCATATTTGATGATGCTGGTATTTGTAAATTGAACAAGATTTCAATAGTTAGCGGCAATATAAAGTATCTTTGGGGCCCACCTCTTATTCTTGCTCTCAAAGGATAAACATAATTGTGCATAAAGTCTAATAACCCCTACACTCCTGCTTCTAACCGCCGTCCCACGAAGGGGTGTGGGGGGGGGGCATTTCTCATCCCTCCTAGGTTACTCACATACAACCGTTTATTTGACTTTTGAAATCAAGCGCGTGATCTGCTAATTAAAAAAAGAAATAACCGTTAAATGAGGGAAAGGCTAATCCTGAACGATAGCATGAACTGTACCTAAATGAACATCAATTGCTGATTAAGTCCGTCTTTTAAGCCATGATTATACAAACTTCTAATCGATTCAAAATCACGTCATAAGCTTGTGTTTACGATTTGCTAGAGCATAGAGGTGAGAGTTGACATTATTGTATCTGACAATAAAATATGAATAAAATGTATTTGCTTGAAATGTATTCGGTCTTTGTTGAAGATTAATCAGTGAGAGGTGTTACGTTTCTACGGACAGGCCGAAATGTGAGTTTGTTAATTTGGCAGTGAACACGTAAGGCTGGCATGATTTCGACGCTATTTTCGGTTTGTTTTCAAAACAGGTGGTCATATGTTATTTTGCAATTTTAAAATGTTCCAAAACCAAATTTTCTGAAATTTCACATAATAGTAGAATATATATCAATATTTATCATGGCATAGGTCTGCGTTTTGGAGAAATTCGAATAAGCTGTAAATCGTAATTTTTTGTTCACATGTTTGACGCTGACGTAAAGGGTACGGTTTCGTCAATAATTACACAGGCGGAAAATGATGTCCTGGAATTATTTTAACAGAAAAAATCAAAAATGGAAGTCAGAAAAGTGCTCTTAAAATTTCAACCGGTGGGGCGATTTGATTAATCTGTATGGTGGCGTTAAAGTACTATGGGGTTCATCGATAGCCATTTTGATGGTGACAATTTCGAACAAAAATCCGTTGCTATGTGTTTGATTATATCCCTACTCCTTGGAGCTGCGTTCCAACTGTATTATGAAAAATGCATTTCTCAATAAGCTTTGGTCATACTGCATATAAATACATTAAACTGAATGAACAAAAGACCTATATGTCATCAAAACCATGACCAGGCTATCAAAAACTGCATAAGAAAAGAACCTTTTTTTCTAACCGGTTCCTACACAAGGCATAAAATGGAGATGAGAGCTGAGATGACCGAACTGATGATTAACATCGCCAATGGCATCCATAGGGATATCAAAGTTAAAAGAAAGAAGCTGGGAACGGAAGCATGGAAAGGTTACAAGCTTCAAGTTCGTTGGAACGATTGTCTCAGATGATGGGCCAAAGCCAGAGATTCTCTTAAGTATTGCACAAGCCACTGCAGCTCTGACAAAGCGGAAGTCACTGTGGGGAGATAACTACATATCCTTTGGATCAGTCGTGAAACTGATGCACTCCCTCGTCATTTCCATGTTTCTGTATACCTGTGAGTCATGGACCGTGACAGCAGAATCAAAGAACGCAGGTCTTTGAGATGACATGCTATCGAAGGCTACTGAACATAAGAACCACATCACTATTATTAATGAGGGTGTTGGCAGAAAGATCGAAGCAGCCATTGGAGAATAAGACACACTTTTTACCATGGTTAAAACAATGTGCTGGTTTAGCCATAGCCTCCCTACTTCCGTTTTCGGCGTTCTTGTGAATCCGCTAGTGCGTGAAATTTTACTTCTCACTTAATCTCGCGAGATTCTGACAGCTGTCAGTTGGAAAATGTAAACAAACAAGAAGTCTACACGCTACCCTTTCCCCGCCAAAGATGGAACTCAGAAAGAATCGAACATACATCAAATAAAGCTCCCACTTTACTTTCACACCATTTTCCTATTCCCAAATTTTGCTCATCTTCAGAATCATTTTTTCCTTTCAACACAACACGTTTTACACAGACACAACACGCTGACGTCTGCTCCATGACCCCAGTCTAGGTACATCAGGTGACTAGGAAATTGCCTGCTATACTGTTGCAGAAAAGTAAGGCAACATGCTTGTGGGGCTCAAGGCTGCTGCAGTTTTTCTTTTAGTTGAGAAAAGGCACACAAAAGACATGCTGGTCCCTGTTTAATCTTTTCTGCTATCAAATACTAACATCCATGCTTGTGGCAAGCAAATAAGTGAGACTTGGTCATGCAGCATGCTATAAATTATAAAAAATACATTTTTTCTGTATACTTGAACTTTTTATTGGGTCATGATTTTTTTTTGTACAGGATATAGATCTAATAAAAATAAATAGTGTGAGAAGAGATGAAATCATTTAAGTATCCCCTGCATCTCATCCCTGTTATCACAGTGTCCATTGTTTTTCAGTCCTTGGGTATTATTTGAGGGCCCTTGAGTGTACATGGAAGTGAAGGGCAGAAAACACACAGTAAACCAAACATACACTTACCTGACTGTAAATATTTTCTTTTATATTTGTTCTTCCAGTTTTTAGAGTTTTTTTCAAAGTTCTGTCACTTGTGGTGCCTTATTTTTTATGCACAGTATAACTAACGGAAACTGATGACGTAGTACACAGATCACAAAGGTCAGTGACCTCCATTTGAAAAAGTTTTTGACAGTTTGTTGCAATGATAAACAATTAAAAGTCTGTTGTATTTAAAAGCAAATATATGCTAGAAAATAATAGAGAAATAAAAAAATGATACCTTTTATTTCAGCAGATATTACCACGTGAGTTTTCTTACACTTATGAACTAACAAGAACCCAGAATATCCTAAGATCTTCTGGCATAGCAATGCGATTCAACAGGGCACAGTGATAAGAAAAAGAGCTAAACAGAAGAACAGAAGGGAAGACAATTCTAAATAGAGGACAGGGTTGGCTGTTGTTGTTTTTTTGTTTTTGTTTTTGTTTTTCTGGGGGGGGGGGGGGGGGGGGCGTTAACTGCTCTTGAGACAGTGTTTCAGTCTATATCGGACCATCTCCCAGAGGGAGGGAGAAAGAAAAGAAAAATGATAGACGAGAGCAAAAACATCCAAACAACCCCCACCTGCACATACGACACGGATAGACTTTGCAGCTGAGGAAACGGTGGAAAGGGATTGTTTTGTTTTAGAATTATCTGTGGTGCCCCAACGAGTGCCCCAACGACCACGCAAGGTTATGGGATAGACTACCCTCGACTAGTGTAGCCTACATAAGGCCATTTAATTTTGTTTTATTGAGCCTGAAATTTGGTAAGTCCTGCAGACATTACTGTGGTATCGTAAATTGAGGCAGCAATGCGTGAACAAACAGTGAAGACACAGATCAGGCCCCGAGGTTATAAAACTTTTTTCATGCTCAACTCAGCTGAGCATGAAATTTAAAATGCCCATTAATATAAAATACCAAGAAATTCAGCATCTTTTAGGCTCAGATAAGCCAAGAAGGCTATATTTTTTCTGCTCATAAATATTAAAATGCCAACAATTGTTGGCATTTTAAAATTTATGAGCAGAAAAAATTTCATGCTCAGCTGAGTTGAGCATGAAAAAAGTTTTATAACCTCGAACCCAGATTGCTCAAAAGACACACTTGATCAGGGTCTGCACCAATCGAGGGTAAATACATTTGGTAAATGCACTTGGTCAAATTTACTGATGAAAGAGTAATTTGGGGTGTCCAGACATTTAGACCCAATTTCCCGTCGCCGATAAACCGAGAATTTAGGCCGTTGGATGCTTATTTTCATAGATAATCTTCGGAATGAATTTCACGTGCAAAAATTATTTTCCATTATGAATAAAATGACGGATTATTTTGAGCTTCGAAAAACGAAAGATTAAGGACTGAAAAACATTGATTCTATGCGGAAAATGGATGTGCGTAGTACATGATAATTTTATTGACTGTCTGGTGGTGTTGACATTATGAGCTCAAGAGACAAAATGACACTTTAGTAGGTAATCCTAATTTTATCCCCGATCCCGATAATTTTGGTTTAAGGTATAAAAAAGCAATTAGCTCTGAAATTGCATATGACTGAACAAGTTAGAATAAACACGAATTCTACTGCTTATGAACTCTAGTGTTATTCTCATATATTGTACATAATGTTGTTTTAGTTAATTTATTTTTACTACTTCACTATAGTGTCTTCCTGTGGTCTTTGAGATTTGTTGTTGTTTTGTTGCTTTACGGTCCTTGGTAAACAGCTATACTCATGTTGGGATGGACATTCATAGATAATCTTCGGAATGAATTTCACATGCAAAAATTATTTTCCACTATGAATAAAATGACGGATTATTTTGAGCTTCGAAAAACGAAATATTAAGGACTGAAAAACCTTGATTCTATGCGGACAATGGATGACTATAATGATTTCATTAACATAAATGATATTCGTGATGCACAATGAGCCGCGACATGACAAAACCAACAAAGTGGTATGTGCATCCAGCGGAGACTCAGATCAGCCTGGGCATCTGCCCAGTTTGATCAGACTCAGAGCCTTCGTTGTTCGCATGGGGCTAGCTTAGATTCTTAGCTACCCTTTCAGCACACAACAAAGACTCTGATCAGAGTGGGCGGATGCACAGGCTGATCTGAGTCTTCGCTTGATGCACATGTCACTTTGTTGATTTTGCAATGTCACAGTCCATTAATGTTTGAAAAAGCCCGAGAACTTATATGGTGTGCCAAGTGGGTAAAAAGCACCGATACGGATTGAACCGTATTTTACGGGTCAATCCGTAAATGCAAGTAGACCCGTAAAATACGGGTCGATCCGTAAATATACCCGTATTTTTACGGATCAACCCGTATTATACTGGTCGACCCGTATATTTGACCTGTAAATATACGGGTCGACCGTATCTGAAATACGGGTCGACACGCAAATTTACGGATCGACCAGTAAACATACGGGTCGACCCGTATTTAACAAATACGGGTCTGAAAATAGTGGTCGACCCGTATCGGTACTTTTGACCCTCTTGGTACACCATATACTTTTAAATATTACGATGGTACAGTATTTGTAGTTCAGTTTTGTTTCACGAAGACAGAAGTGCGAAGGTTGAGTGGCTGATAAGGTACCGAATGGAGGACAACATTGTTTCAATTAATAGGAAAGTTTATTTCGAATTAGATCAGGCAGATTCTAAAATAATGGTAAAATACTTTCCTTAAGGGGTGGGGTGCGTTTTACCCCCACCTCCTTTACTATACCTTTACCAAATATAGAACAGAGCAACAGACGTAGGTTTCTGTATTTGACTTCTTATGTATCGCTGAATCGCAAGTTTTTGATATACAAATAAAATGGGAACGTCTCAGTAGGCAACGACCGAACGCTTATTGATGCCATCCGCGAGACTCAGTAGCTGCAGCCATCAAGTAAAAGATGGCTGCGTATGAAATAGCGAGCGCAGGCGGTCCCCACTGAGCCTCTTCAACCAGTACATCCCGAGAGACAAGAAAAAAAGGTGGTGTCTTCATAATGGTGCTAGTTACCCAAGAATAATAATAAAGAATAATATCCTCTAAGGCAGCCCTAGTCTTGCTGCGCTATTAAATAGCCGTGTCTTTGGAAGTTGCTCTTATTCCGTAGCGCATACCAGATTCATGTTGAGTCAGTTTTATATAATTTTTTACATGAAAGAATAACCAGCTTGGCAAAACCGTGGTTTTGCTGAATCATGCAGAATTAGCACACGTGAACTCGATTTAAACCGTGGTTTTATTGGCAGTTTAGCAAAGTCGCCACCGCAGTTTTAATCACCAAGAAATAAATCGTCGCCGTGAAATTGGGCCTTAAAGAAATATTGTATGTGTGTTTACGGCAAGAATTCACATTCTTGCATTCCCATGTTTTGTAAATCAAATTTACTTGTCAACATGAACAGAACACTTTTCCGCGATGTGGCTTAGCCATTCATGCTGATATTTTCCTATCTTTGAAGAGGGAGAAATAAAATTCGGACAGGCTCCTCTACTCCATTCCAATCCATTTCATTCCATGTTTTAAACTTTGCCGAGATAAAGGTTTTTCTTAGGCTAAGGCCCGATTCCACGTCGCCTTAAAACACAGACTAACTTTTAGTTATCGAATAATTTACCTTTACGGTAATGCAACACTAGTCATTGATTAGTGCTTAACCCATTTTGGACCGGATATCCGTTTTGGGGTATTACGCAAACAGTGCAGACCCAGTTCAGATGCCACAGAATGTGGCATCTGATCAGGGTCTACACTGTTTGCTTACAGGATATTCTATGCAAAATACAGTAAAAGCCAAAAAAATAACCAGAAACCCCTAAAACTTGAAATGGACTAACCCAAATAATATGGATGGACAAGTCCACTGGTCAAAAAAGGGTTAAAACATGCTTTAAGGTGATGTGAAATCGGGCCTAAATCTGGACAATCTTTTGCGCTTTACTTTAATGAATGGTCTTTAATGAATGGTATTTCAAGTCATTTGTATATTAAAATATGTTAGATATGCGCAAATATGCTACAAATGAATGGTGATGTTGTGTTTACCTAAATGGAAATGGAAACGAAAGTAATATAGAAATATCACGTAAACCAGTAGCGTGTTATTCTTTTTACATCAATGGTGATTATTAATCGCAAGCCACATGATTGGTATGTAAAGTGATGTGTTTACCAAAACAGAAATGAAAACGAAAGTAATAAAGAAAAAGTAGTCACGTTAAACAATTTGCAGCTCGACTAGTCTGACACTCCTTTCAATTGAGTGCTGTTTGTCATTGTAAGGAGTTGTTCATGGATATATCGATTTCAGCTAAACTCTATTTTCAAACTGCCTCGGAATGAGCCCAATGATCCTAAAGAACAAGAAAATATGTAATCTGCACTATAATAATATACGTAGGGACTTTTTACGGCCACCACACTGCACAATTCTAGCTGCAGTGAAGATGAAACAAGAAAAGTCATTAAAAAAGGTAGTCGGCGCAAATTAATGGAAGTGTGTTATGTTATATGTCTCTAGGTCAAGAGTTGACAATAACTTTCATGAATACGACTCAAGTGAGCTATGTCGGTAGGCACCCGCAGCCGTAATTTTGACACTGGGCAGCGACAATGACCCATCTCAAGATTGGCTGTCCACTTGGAATTCCAAACTGGGCTGCGGTCAGTCGTGTCACATCTTGAAATTGACCTGATTCCAAAACAGTTACCAATATGATGCAACGTTTGTTTGTGTGTACTGAACCGAAAGTAGAAACTGAAACTAGATCTTCAAAGAAAAAAAAAGAGTTTTGAATATCTGTGTCTGTTTTCGATAAATTTCCATTGAAAATTTACAAACAAGAAAAACATTTTGAATTAAAATCTGACAGAGTGCTACATGTAGTATTCACGCAGTGCAGTACAACGGGAATAAAATTTCCTTTTAAAAGGAAGGCTTGCCCAGCTAAGACAGTGAAATTTTCATGAGTTGTTATTGAAGTGAACCCGATTGTTAGAGCACTTTCTGTTGCTAAATTTTATTTAGCAAAGTATTTAATTTCTAATTTATGGAATGGTGGCATTATCCACGGGTGTAAGGTTAAAACAAGAGTAGAATTTATTTGAAAAACAAATTGAAAAAAATATTTAAACACACACACACACACAACAACAACAACAAAAAAAACAGTTTTCCAACGTTTTGGCCGGCCGTTTTAGGCATATCTCAAGGAAAATAACTATATGGACCTATTTCAAGTCTTCTTCACGGCTGTTGATTGAGTCTGAATCAAAATGTTAGGAAAGACTGTTTCAAACCCATTTCTATGGAATCTTGGCACATCTGAACTTGGCATCAAAAGAAGACAATAAATTAATATTTACTGAAGTTTATTTTTGGTTTAAGTGGCATCAGTGGCAGTGACTGGAACAAAATTTTGACACTCTGAGAAGAAAATGCATGTTGCTGTTGTTTGGGACAATAACTTGCTTTACACCATTTGGGAACAACAAAGCACGGAAAACCGTTGCGTTCGAATTTCCATGAACTCCCGACAAATGAAATTTATCTCTTTTCAGTAAATGTGATAAGGGAAGAAAATCGTCAAAAGCGCTTGTTTCTAAATTTAAACAATAAATTTGAACTCTGCTCTTTCAGATTTAACACTGATACACAGATCAGTCCACTTCGGCATAAGCGCAGTCTGATCAGTCTAGCCTCAGCATGAAAGATGAAGAATATATATGCCGAAAAAGACTGATCAGATTCAACTAATGCATCGGCGCTGGACAGTGTGCCGGCTGCTCTGACTAGTCAGATTATGCGATGCCCTAATGCCTAGTTTTTGCGAAGCCGCTGCATGATTTTTTGGAAAAGCTAATGCTTTGCGCTAAGCTATATATAAACACTGGTTCTTACACAAATTTTGGTATATTTCTTAGGATGCAATGCCAAATACTTTGCATTGCATTCAGAGTTTCATTTTTTATGCAATCAGTATATAAAAAGCAAACGAAATGTGGCCAAGTTCACGGCACTTGTAAAAGAAAAACGTGCTTTTTAATGGAAATATTTAAAAAAAAAAAGTACATGAACTTTCAAAAATAGAATAAAGTTTCCATCGTTATTTTTAGCAGATGAGGCAAATCAGATATGGATAAAAATAGACAAAATCGGACGAGGGATTTGTTTGTTATGTCTGTGAAGAAAATAATGAAGAAATGCTACATCTCAACCCGGAACGCACTTTCCGATCTCTTTGGCTTAATTGCGGTCCTAAAAGTTTAGAACGAATCGTTGCAGTACACACTCACTGTGTACACACTCTCCTGGTATTTTCCGACTAAGCGTGACGTATCGTTTCTTCCGAAAATAACTCGGTATCACTAAACCACTTAAATACTGGCTTGCGTTCGACAGCGCAAGCCAAAAAACGAAAATTAAATTTTCATTGATCGTTGAGTTTAGTAGCTAAATTTCTACATTAGCGTTATCTGACCAATGGAATCTTCTGAATTGTGAAACAAAAGTGAAAATTCTGAAGAAAAATCCTCTGTCAAATTTCATCATCATTACAAGTAATACCTATACATGTACAAGTAATAACTTAGTGTAAAACTTATTTTCATTCTTACCCGAAGTATGTTCACGTTTAGGCAAAGCAGTAGGATTTAACGTACGCCAAAATTGCCTTTGTTTGTTTCTTCCTTAAATTCTTCCTTTCTTTGTTTTTATTTAATTTTTTGTGGACGTTCAGCGCCATGCAGTTTAAAAAGTGTGAATCACATAAAAAAAACTGGTGACCGCAAAGGTACATGTATGTGCAATGGGGTCGCTGTGTATAGGTAATTTTTATTATCATTATTAAAAAAAGCAGCGCTTGAGTATTCTCGTTCTTTTTTTTGTTTTGTATTTTGATGTTTTTCTCTCTTTTTTTCTTTTTTCCCCGGCTGAATTAATACATCGTTTCACAACTTTAAAGTCCAAGGCTTCTCTCAAAAGTACACGCCTTTGTTGTTTTCGCCATTTCCAAAAAAAAAATGAATATATTAAAATAAAAAAATACAAATTTCGATAGATAATGTAAAATCATATCAAAATCCCTTAAAAAACAGATTAAGTATTTCATCCGAATGTATTTTCTAAATCAAAATATAGTATCGAGATTGAAAATGTAAATGAACACTAAGGTCAGCAGTAGGGAAGTCGACACCACGCCGTATTTGACGATAACTAGGCTTTTTTCTGAACCGTGCACGCGCTAGTGACGTCAGAAAAAATTAATTCTATCCAATTAGGCAATTTGGATCGCGGTGTCATATTTTACAAAAATTACTTTTGTTTCTTGGTTTAATATTAATTTTAACAAAAATGCTCTCAATATCTATTGTCGAATGGGCCTTTCCGAAGTAAGTGAAAATATTTCATGGAAACGTTTTTGTAATCATAAACAAGGGCGTGAATCTTTAATGGACAAACTTACTCACTTGAGAAACATTTTTTTCTGTTTTTTTAGAGTAAAATAATAAAAATTGACAATGACCAGGAATTGATACAATCTTATTTCACATCCCGCCCACGACACGGTGAAAAGTTACATGGAGCAACAACTTAAGTAATAAAACAACACGAGCTGGTAGCAAAATAGTTAGCTATTCCTAAGACGATGGTTATATAGCTTAGCCAAACCAAACCAATATAAACTGCTCAAAATATGAAAGGGGACATCAGATACTTTCCCATAGACATTATTACAATATATACCTAGCTCAACCGGCCATAAATTCTACTGCCAGTGGCAAAGAATTTCCCGTTCTTTTGCAGCAATTTGAGGACGGGTCGAAATTTCAAACAACAAGAATTTCAATACAAGTGATGCCCTGCTCATTTCCATTGAACAATTTTTGCAATTTTCGAATTTTCTGAAATTGAGGCATTTTTCTGGCAGTCTATAAGATCTGATAAGCCTGAACATGAATGGAATCTTTCAAACGAGTCACCTTGTACGACGTTTAGTTTCATAGACAAAATTGTTGTTTTGATTTTGGTTGGCTTTTTCATGCTTTGCACCTGTTCTCTGAAGTTGCAATTTTTTGCCATAATTCCATTTTAACAAAAATCAATCCATATACAAGGGAAGGATAAATGCTGGACAAAACTTGTGCAGTCAAAAACCTCGACCCTCTTTAAACAATAGCATAGTAATTGGAAACTCTTGTGTCTTTTTCATTCAAAAGTTAATTGCTCTGGAAGTGAGAATGCGTTGTACCGTCTTATATGAAAAGTATTAGGTGTTCCTTTAAATATTTTGAGCAGTGTATATTTGGCTTAATGAAAACATTTTTTCTTTCCTTTTTATCATTTTCCTTTATCTGTACTTACGTATAAAAACTGTAAAACCAATAAAACAAAACCGCAAAACCCGAATGTTCATTACTTAGCTAGATGTTTGTAGTTTGAAACATTACCTGATGTCTCCCCTGCCCTTCATATTCTCACATCAAATATTTGGATATATATATGGTACCACTGTTTGTTGTGTTGGATTAAGGACATTTATTGAAAATGTATGTACGTCTGAAGGTACTTTAGTGCACAACAAAGGGCGTCTTAGCAAATTAGCAATTATATTATATTTTCAAAACCGCAAAACCCGAATGTTCAAAGATTATTTAACTAGATGTTTGTAGTTTGAAACATTACCTAATGTCTCCCCTGCCCTTCATATTCTCTCATCAAATATTTGGATAAATATATGGTACCACTGTTTGTTGTGTTGGATTAAGGACATTTATTGAAAATGTATATACGTCTGAAGGTACTTTAGTGCACAACAAAGGGCGTCTTAGCAAATTAGCAATTATATTATATTTTCAAAACCGCAAAACCCGAATGTTCAAAGATTATTTAACTAGATGTTTGTAGTTTGAAACATTACCTGATGTCTCCCCTGCCCTTCATATTCTCTCATCAAATATTTGGATAAATATATGGTTCCACTGTTTGTTGTGTTGGATTTAGGACATTTATTGAAAATGTATATACCGTCTGAAGGTACTTTAGTGCACAAAAAAGGGCGTCTTAGCAATTATTTTTTCCTCTTTAACACATTATCAGGTTGAACAGATGAAAAAGAGGACGTTTGTGTCTACATGTTTTGGCAAGAAAACATTGGCGTCTACTCTTTTCAAGGCTGAACAGTTTCACTTACACACCTGTCTTAGACATAGTAATGTAGTATTTATACAGTATGTAAGATATTGATATACCTGCCTATCCTATGCATCCAGTATACATGCACCATATCATTGGTGGATGGTTTGAGAATAAAAGCTACTGCTTTCACCCGACCAAGCTTACATTTTAAGAAAGTTTCACGGTCTTCCGGTCTAACTTAAACTTTTAGAAAGAGTTGGAACAAATAATGGCTTGGACGCCATTCTTTAAAGTTCCTTCAGACTTAAGTACATTTTCAGTAACATTGATTTTTTTAGATTCTTTGCGCACAATTTTTACTTTGATCCTTCCTTTCAAAACACATTTTTTAAACAGCATGTCGCTCTTTTTTCTGTTCTAAATTGTAGAGAACAATAAAAAATAGAAATCTGCTAACTTTCAAGGCGATACGTTCATTTCAAATGCTTTTAATCAGATGTTTGCATTTTCCACAGATCACGCCCATAAGCAAACACAACACTTATAATTAATAATGAACAACAATAAGCACCGTCTTTGTACAGTCAGATCAAATGTGGAAGGGCCTCACCGTCCAGGGAAGAAAACAGGAAATTACAAAAGCTGTTTCCCTTCAAAAAAGTTAATTAATAAAATAAATAAATAAAAATATGGAGGCAAATCAATGAAGGCTAAAAAAAGTTCACCATGAAGGTGTCGCGCAAAAATTACTTTTTTCCATTGCTTGGCTGTTGGTTAAATGACAACAAGAGGTCCACGAGTTCGTTTTTTGAGACTGTGAACGGCCTACCTTGTCACATTTACATTGTGAAATACATTTTGTTCAAAATCAAACTTAACTAGATGTTTTGTGGTTTGAAACATTACCAGATGTCTCCTCTGTCCTTTATATTCTCTAGTCAAAATTTGGATAAACGTATGGTTCTTATTCTCTGAACATCAATTGACACGGTTTTGATATTTTTACCAAGTTTTCTGAAAATATCTGTAAGGATTGTAAAAGATATTTTCACGGAATTTGGTACAAAAATAAAGCATCTCCACCTGTAATTTTGACGGAATCGTATCCTTTTGTAATTAGCGGCTACGATTTCCAAACTTTAAAGGCCCCATTGCTCTATCAGCATGAAGAATTTTATCGTGAAGTATCGTTGTAAGCTTCTCACTACAGTTTCTTCATTGTATATGATCGTGATTGGCCGGCTTTAAAAAATTAAAACGTCCTCGAGTTTCTCATTAAAACGATTTGAAAATTAACTAGGTCATTTCACAAGTTTCATAACATGGTAAAAATACAGGGTACAAGAGGTAACAATACAAGGTACAGGAGATAAAAATACAATGTACAGATGTTTAATAGTTGATAAAAATACAATGTACAGATGTTTAATAGTTGATAAAAATACAATGTAAGGCAAGGATCTCATTCTTTGTCTCGCTGTTGTGTGAGTTTATTGCCCAACGGGGAACCAGAAACGAAAACCGTATTTTTACGGGGAGACTTGTCATTTTTATTCAAAATACCTTATTGCTTCTTTTTTTGCCAGTTATATGACACAAAAAAGCACAGCAACTGACATATTATCCTCAGTTCTGAAGGCTGTGCCAATTTTATAAGGATTCGTGCTTCGACGATTTTTACCACTGATAGGACTATGGAGACTTTAAATTACAAAGGGCTTAAATCCGTATTTATGTGGCTGGAGTTATGATTCTTGTTATCTTCACATCATCGTGATATTGCTTTATATTTGTACCAAGTTTTGTAAAAATATCTTCAATCGTTTTTAAAGTTATTGCGCGGACTCGATTTCTACACTGAAAATTACAAAGGGGCATAATTTCATAAAGCATGTAGTTGGAGTACGACTCTTGCTTTCTGCTTATCATCTGTATAAAGTTTCACGAAAATATCTTTGAAGGTCTTGAAGATACAGAGCAGCTACACATTCTGAACACAAAATTACAAATGGCATTAGTCCGTAACAAACATAGATGGAGTTATGATTCTTGTTTTCTGCGCATCGGCTGATAATGTTTTATGTATTATGTGTACCAAGTTTTGCAAAAATATCTTTAACGGTTTTAAAGTTATTTTGCGCACACGATTTTTATACTGAAAATTACAAAGGGACACAATTCTGTGAAAAAAGTAAATGGAGTTACGTTTCTTGTTCTCTGCACATCGCCTGATAATGCTAGATATATTTGTAAAAAATTTCATAAAAAAAAAACTCGAACAGTTTCGGAGTTACGGAATGGACACGATTTGTGACTTACAGACGGACTGACGGACGGACGGACAGACAAACAGACAGACACACAGGCAATTGTAGGAAAAATAATATGTCTCCCTCAGAGGGGCCGTTCACATAGATAAAGTTTATTTGTCAAGGTAAATTTGACGAGAAACGTTCGTTCGTGTGAACGCCTCAAACAAATGTTTCTTTGTCAAAATGTATTTGGTGAATGTTATTAATTGCTCCGTATGAGCACAGAAAATTCTTTCAGAAGTTTCTTCGACCAATAAACTTTATTCATGTGAACAAGTTAAAGAGAACGAATGCGAATGCAAGATCCTTTTTTCTATCTACTTTTTTTCAATAATAGCGTTATCTGCTCCGAACGTCGTCTTTTCGCCATTAATAAAAGAAGGTTCGTCTGGTACCATTTCGTTACTTATCGGGCACACAACATTGAATCAACATTTTTTCAATGTTGACTCTCCGTTATGTGCATGTAGAAAGGCTGCTACGAACATTTTTTTTAATTTGTTTTTGCTGTTTCGCGTTTTCACTTCAAGTAAAGCATTATATCCCGATTTAGCGTCGTGTAGCATTATCATTTACGTTAATGATTCTCCTTACGAGAAAAATTGTCTTAAGTCAGTTTCGAACAGCTTAAATCAGACCAGCCTGAGAGTATTCCAAGAACAATCAAACTTTGCAATCGACTAAGGTTCACTAGACTGTCGATACCGAAAGAGAAGACTGATCAAACTGTACGGATGCACATGCTGATCTGTATATATCCTATTCGCACAATTTATGATATAGACATTTTTTTATCGTATCGCAGCTTATATTTAACCAAGCGTCGTGAAACAAGTCGCATTTTATAAAGGATCATTCAAACAGGTAAGAGGACTCTATCTTGTTCTGTAAAGTTGCCGGCACTGATAAAATTCTGATAACTGCCACGAAAATGTATGTTAAGTGTATTCATTTGACTTCCCTCGCCAAGGTTGTTTTGAGTCACCACAACATATGTTATAATGAAAACAATGAAAGCATTTTTGAGTTAGACGTTTTGTGCAGAAAAGGGGGAGTCTCCACCAGGGCCATTTTCTTGTTACAAATATACTTTCACCAAACCTCACTAATCTGTTCTTGTAAGTGTTGTCTGTCATGTATTGAAATACTGATTTCATCCAAAGTGTACTTTGAGTGGAGCGCGGTGCCAAAATGGGTGGAGTAATTCCACCCCATACCTTACCATGTATCATTTTCTTTCAATTATCTCTTTAAGTCATGGTGATTGATTTAACTTCTTCTCAGTGAGGACAACTCTTGAAAGTAGGAATTGGCTCCTTCTAAGCACGAATAATGCCTTTTTAAGCAAAATCCTATAAGTGTAGACCATTGGGCAGGGCTACTTCATCCAGAAAAATAGACAGAAAGTCAAGAAAGTTACCCCTCCCCCACCCTTTCTTGCGTGAATGCCAAAAAACAAGAATGTGAACCCATAAAACTTAAAACATATGTTGTGGACACTCATCAATCAGTAGACAAATGCTGAACTAAACCACTGAAACATGCTGGTGATCCATATAGAACGGCACCTAAGCGAGGGTATTGCAGTATCACAGCATATGCTTTATAGCAGGGCAGATATGTGACAAATTTTGGCCATTGTGCGCTTCTTGATAAAAACTTAAAATTTGGTACAAAGTTAGATTGGTCCATTATTTCGATTTTTAGGGTGGATGCCAAGCTGAATTTTGCCTCATTGGAAGGTCATCTTGATTTTCAAAATATCGGTGGTGATATACATAAATCATAGTGATCAGAGACATCTTCTGTGCTACAGCACCTAATTAATATTTAGTTTTTAGTGTACCAAACGTCGATTTTGTGGTTTCTAACTATTTAGGCCTTATTCATTTTTACTTAACAATTGCCTATTTCCGGGCTGGGACCTTTGCTTAGACCAAATGGGTCTTAGGCCCAACAAAAAGCTTCCTGACGTATTAGGAAAGACAGAAAATTATTATGCGTTGTATAATTACATATCAGGGTCAAGGCATGCTGCCAAGAAAAACCTTACCCTGAAATAAGGAAATGCAGATTAAAAATAGTCAAATACTGAATCAAATTGAATTGCTCATTTCAAGTGGCGGATATGTTTATCGTTTTGATATACTGCACGGAAAAACATGTCCTTGTTATCCATTTCAAATAGTTTACATTCGGTACGCTATCAGCCACCCGACCGATTGCAAAGACACCTCGAACGCCCCAGAAAGAGTCAAACTATTGGATAAGGAGTATGTCATAGAATTTTAATCGGGGTATGTTGGCACTAAACTGGCGAGGTACGTCAATTCAAAATTCTGCCCTAAGATTTTTGTTGCACAATAAAAAAAAATATTACTGTTTCGTATGATTCGGAAAAATATGGTGTGGGAAATTATGTATGGAATGGGAACTATTTGAAATAAACAGACATGTCTATTTACCCTGAATAAAAACTCGGCAAAATGAATTGCCATTTTCCGTGCATTCTATCAAATCAAAATACAGTTTTGTAGTTTGTCATAGTAAACGGTAGCACACTGGAAAAAGCAACGAATACATAATTGTCACATTACTCTTTCTGTTCAATCAGTAGTCTCTGTTGCACTCGCCTCGACAATTGCACAATGCAGTACACTTTAATGCCACTTTATGGCACCGACAGTTACGCTGACATCTTTTCTTACAACCACATCTGAGAGCTCAGGATACTATCAACTGGTAAAGCAGACCACAGCGGTTCCCAGTCACCTGCAGTATCTTAAGCCCATCCTCGGTCACTAAGAGAAACCTCCTCGGGAGTACGAACCCCAAATATAGCCGGCTTGGTAGACAGCATGTTCAGCATGTAGCAATACTCCTTTAGCTGGATAGAAGGCTTCAAGAG
Source organism: Ctena decussata (assembly GCA_963989385.1). Lineage (NCBI taxonomy): Eukaryota > Metazoa > Mollusca > Bivalvia > Lucinida > Lucinidae > Ctena > Ctena decussata. The sequence continues at coordinate 14,761,427 of OZ022507.1, read as the reverse complement.
CCTTGCTTTCGCAGGAGAAAAGGTGCTTACGACACTGGGCAACACACAATTCACCACTTGTGCAGTCATACAGAAGAACAACTAAACTTTGCAGTTTGGCAATATATTGTCTGTTATGGACACATGCACATTTGATAATGCTTGAAATGAATCAGTGGTATCCTTATATAGTTTCAATGTTTTCCATCCCGATTTCTTTCCTCTCCCACCAAAGGCAGATACCGTGTCACAATCAGTGAAACTATGAAAGCCTAAAAGTGCTTTTGATTTTGCTTGGCCTGGAGCGTTGCTATTAGTGTGAGCTGCGATATATCTGAAACTTCTGCCGATACCAAAGGCCACCAACAATTCTTGCAGAGACAGCTGATTTACGAGGGAAACAGCTAACACAACCACATCTGTACCAACGTTGCGGATTGCGATTTTCTGATACCCGCCTTGAACAGCATCTGCGGCATGGAGAAACGGGTGACTATCAGCCCCTCATATGAGCATGGTGCTAGTCTGGTGCGGTCTAATAGTTGCAGATTGGTGACAACTCCTTCTCCATGTGTTACATATGTCTCCTTTTTCCTATTTCTGATTTGTGGCTAACAAAGTCAGCCAAGAAACTGAACAGTTCGGTTTTATTTTATCCGAGAAAGGCTGGGCAATCAGTTGAAAGGTTATTTTTTCCAGTAACACGTCTACGCATGCCCTTACCACGTTTCTGCCTAGCAGCTGATTTTAGACTTTTGTCAAAGTATTGGGCAAAAATCAAAATCCAACTTGCTGAAGCTTGTTTACTAAATATGGATAGAATACTTTCTTAGCGTATTCTGAAAATGTCTTTGATGCTTCTGGCTTCATTATACGTAAAGCTCCTACACCATCTATCAACATTGCATCACTCGCCGGTGGCTCAACGGTTTCAGGCTGTGGACATGGCGTCAGCAGACAGTCTAGCCTTGTCCAAGGCTTAGAAATATACACATTTGGATTTTTCATAAATTTTCTTGAATATACATTTTTTCCTTTGTGCTAGTCTATAGTTATGGGGCTATATCTCAGACAAACCCACAAGAGAAAAAATCATTTCTAGACTAGCCAAACATCGACCATAAAAAAAAGAAGTGAAACATCAAGTATGATAAAGAAATATATATATATGTGACAATATAATATATCCGACTGGAGCAAGTCTACAGAGAGTCAAGCAAATCTGATTTTGTACCTTGTCGTAACTGTCTGTTGATTGAAAGCGGTAGAGGAAATGCACTGTTTTCATGCTGAAAAAAGTGTCAAGATCAGTCATACGAGCCTACCATGCTATATACAACTTTAAAAACAGAGAACATTCATCCTTTATGGAAGCAGCTTGAAACGGAGGCTTAGATATCTCTTTGCCTTTAGGGTTACTAAATAGTTTAAGCTGGTTGCGTTTGACTGGATCAAAAGCAAATTTATGTTTTGAATTTAGGCGCTCATCTATAAATTTCTGAAACTGATCTTGGCACAGCCTTTCAATTTCACACACAGTTTTTGTTGCCTGTTTTTGGTGTCAGAGTTTCTGTGATGTTTTACCTTATGTATGTTATTATTATTTTTGGTTCGGTTTGGGTTGCTGAGTGGCCACCTTTTGGGAACAAGCTGCTCACTCGGTTGGCAATATGTTCTCTGTATCTTGATTATTTGGAATCTTAGTTGTTTCCAACTATGGTTTGAGGGCTGGATTTGGATTTTGATTGTTTCAGTTCCTGGTCTTTGCATACTTTTTACTTTTACTTTTAACAACACTAGTATCTGCAATATCCCTATTATCAAGTACAAGCAAGTCATTGCTTTCCTCTTGGAATGGGTTATCCATTTCTTCGATGACTTCAACAAGCATTCGTTTATCCTCTAGAAAATGAAATATGTATTTCTCTTGTCTGTTCATGGTGCTTGGTTGAAATCGCTTTCTTTGACGACTTCCCAAATTCTTCAATGTTCTGTGAGAACCCTTGCTACCTCGGGACCTGCTATCTTCCGACGCAGAAACACCGAGGGATTATCTGTTAGGCCTATAGCGCCACCTTCATCTTTCGCCAGTGCATTATTCTGTTCATGTGCCTGATCAAATGGCATAGCTGAGAATTTTCTCGAAGACTTTCTAACAACAAACTGACCATTAATAAACTCTCTATGTGCACCTGGATGTTTTCTTGTGGGGAAAACATGCCACAAATATGCACCGGCAACTATTTTGCATACTAACTATGGTCAAGAGAAAACAGCCATGGAGGCAACTTAGACAAAGCTTCAATGTACAGTTGATAGTTTGCCGCCCTCAGTGCTCTAACAAATATATGTGTATCAAGACTAGCAGTTCGAGTTCCACCGTCAAATGCCAGTTTTGGAATTGTGGGCTTTCTTCAATACTTTCCACAATCCAGTCACTAAAATTCAGTGTATCTGCTTTGGATACACCACCATCATGGTACTTCCAGTAGGCATCATGTAGGTGAATGTGGAGACCGCTGTCAATGGATGTGCGTGCTTGTCCGTGCCACGTGAAAGATTCTGCAACCCCCGCGGGTGCTATCTGATCTTGAGTAATTGCATTTGTCCAGCCGCTGTGTGCTAGCCAATTTCCTAGACATTTCCAAAGGGCCATTTCTGTACGCAAACCACCAAGCATTATCACAAAATGCGATTCTCTGCATAGATACACCACTGTATCTGTTTTAACAGAGCATACAAGGGCTGGTCAAATGTGACAACTGCTACCTGACCTCGATTTACATTGTTGAATGGCTGATTTGATTACAGCAAGTGAGTAATGAATCATTGCAACAGCTTTCGAGTCTTCGTGAAAAAGAGGAAGCAATGATGTAATACTAGGTAAGAACTCTGGCTCCTGCTGCTGACTGGCATGATATGCAGATGTATTTTCATTTTCTCCAGGATCCTTCGGGATACCATTTCTCTAACATGTTCCAACCAGCGATACTCTTGCATAGTTACTGTTGGTAGTAACACTATAGTTGGCAATGGTGTGTCCTTTTTAAGGTCAACCACTGGATTGATTGTTGTGTAAGATTCCGGAAGCGGTCCAGTGAAGTTTCTAGCAAGAGCCTGATCAAGATTAAAGTAATTTCTGTCTGTGCCTGTATTGGATAAACTTGGTTGTTCAAAAAGTGAAATTCCCGTACCATGAAAGCAATCTTTTGCTGCAGTTGAGCTGGGATTGTTGTTGTCCAGATTATCTACAGCTGCAACTTTGAATAAATCCCGACTCATTCTTAAGGGACATACATCATTGTCAGATCTATATAGCTGACAAACAGTACTTTAAAGATCTGTAGAAATGGCCAGCACTCTGTCATAGGAAATCGAAAGACCATGATCAAACAAAGGATCAACTAATTGGCGTTTCCTTGTTTGTGCATGACCCTCCAAGCTAATATAGATAAGTAGTGGCGATGTTTATAGTCGCGCCGTTTAATATCATGTTCACTAAGCAAGAAGAGGTTCTGGCACTAATGATTATTGACATCCTTCTTTAAATGTCCCTTTAAATGTGGTATTAATGCTAAGCATGTACTTTCGAACAATCCTAGCTGCCTTTACTAGGTGGATATCTTCATCAAAAGCTCGCCTTATTGCAGGTCAATATGCTTATTGAAGGCTAAGTGTGACGGCCATCTCAGTGTGCGTCAATATTATGAACGTGAGACAAAAGTCTTTTAGCCTAGTTGTATGGATTCTATTGGCACCAGTTAGTCCTAGTTGTTCAAGTCTCTGGTTGTGCTTTTCTGCTAAAATCATCCAATCTGAAAACTAATGCTGTATCATCATTGATCCTAGAGTAATTGATATATTCAACAAGTTCTGCAAGCACAATTCCTTGAGTCATTCTCTCCTTGCGACTGCTTTCTTGCACACTTTCTTTTTGTGTTCTGTTATATAGTGACACTAAACATTTAGTATGATACTTGGCCTCTTGAACTATGAGATCATCAGCACTCAATTTGGCAAGCAACACTTTTTTTTTTTTTTTAACTTTTCTAAATTTTATTTCCAACTTTCACAACATTTTAATACAACATATACATGTATACATAATTGCAGTTTCTATAACTATCTATATAACAATTTACTAAACTTGTTATTCTAACATACAAAATTACTCCTTAAAGAATCAGAGAACAAGAAAAAAATGCTTATAATAATAAGGAACTTATAAGAGTATAGCTATTAAACATTTCTGTTTTACTTATTGTAATTTTCTAAATTCATTTAATGAGAGAGAGAGAGAGAGAGAGAGAGAGAGAGAGAGAGAGAGAGAGTATTTAAACAATATTTCTATATTCATCCCATCGCCACTCAGAACCACATGTATATATAAAATTAACGCTTATACGGGTATCCAACAAATGCCCTTCAACTTGTATCTATGCATTTAGTAATTCTCACCAAGAAACTGCAGAGGATTTACTATAATAACCAGCATTTATCTTTATATCTTATATGCAAATCTATGATACGCTCTCCTAGTCCACAAAGTCATACTTTTCACCGACTAAACGTTGAATCAACGTTAAATCAACGTCTAAACGTTGAATCAACGTTACGGCGTCAAATCTACGATGATTCGACATCGTTCCAAGTTCCAACGCTATGTGCTCGCAGGGCATCTGCTTTAGGTATGTGTCATCTGGGACACCATAATTGAATTATACCCGTACAATTAAGATTATCGCTTCAGTGAACTGGAGCGGCACTGGCAACGCGTGCTTTACTGAGTATAATGTATCGTAATGTATTTATTTCACAGTGTATAAGCGGACAGTCACCAAATCGGAAGCGACAATTGACTGTACACCCGAAAATCATTAGTGACACATAAACAACTTGTGAGGTGAAACGGTCAAAAGCAGGTAAGTCCTTATCGAATTTGTTCTTTTAGATGCGGTTTTCGACATCGGGGAGAGAATTGGATGTACTTCACCTGTAGCATTGTCAGTTTGACATATCACCACCCAATCTCTGTGTAAAAATCAAGTTTTCCTGCTTAATCACCAGGTTTGCTTTATTTTCTGTCGATCGACACGGACAATCGGGGTTAAAAAGACTAGAATTATGGCATCATTTCTGTTAAAACCAACATAAAATCATCGCTACACCTTTATCCTGTGATATCCAATAGCTGAATCCATCGAAACATTACTTAAAACAAATATATTGCCTCCTGAATCGCACACGTTCGTCTCATTCGACTGTCCGACTAGTGACAAAAACAAAAAATGGTGTTGAACGACTAGCGACGATTTTCTTGTAAGTCTTATTGAGCAGAAAATGTGTTAGTAAATATTTTTACTTATGTATTCTTTATCGAAATATAACGACAACGGAGGGTAAGAACTTCTACTGGATTGAGTTTGTTTCAGAAGTCCAGTATGCTGTTTATATTTACCATAAATTTGCACAGATTAGCATGGCAGGCTCAATGATTTATTCGTAAGATTCGAAATAAATTGAAAATACTGAGAGTGTTTCTGAATATTTCTGTGTAAAGAAAATGTACTTTGAATGTGTTTTTCAACAGGCGAAACTAATTACAATGGTCAGACTAGCAGCTTAAAAGATATGAAAACATATTTTACAAACGGCACAATATTGTCACCTAGATCTACATTGATACCCTATACTACCTTTGTGGATATCCATTTTCTCTGAGTTGAAAACAATTTTCAATCATATCAATGATTTTTAATCATGAAAAACGTGTTTTATATCGACTGACCAGGTAACCGTAATGATAACCTATCGGATTTTTCCAATCGTGACCTTTGACCTTTCTCCTCCAGTCCAACCGGAAACTCGAAACTCCGAGCTCGCTTATTAATGTAATGTGTGGGTTTTGACCAATGACCATCGATTTTCTGAGACATAGCACTGAGTTTGTCTTCACAGACACAGAATTTGCTTAGAAAATTGATCGATTAATAATAATTGAGGTCAAAATGTATTTTTACAGGTAAGGGGTGGTTGGGGTTTACATGTAGCTTGTAACTTGTAACTTGTAACTTGTACTAAGGAGTTCCACTCTTGTTAGGGTCACCGTAGTTATAGGTATTCTTCTGGAGTGAAGAGCTGACTAAAAACTTTTACAGTACGAGGCAGCATGCACCAGTCTGTATCTACCACTGAATGTCTTTAGTAATCGAAGGGCACTTAAAATACACCGGGCAGCGTTCACGCGGCATTTTCATCACAAAGATTTAGCCTTCATAAGTATAGTCGCTCCATCCACCAGAATAGTTAGCTTGCTTTACTTTTTATTGCATTTATGGTTGCTTAAACGCTACCGAAAGACGGAAAATGCGAATTTCTGAAAAACCAGTAACGCATCACAAAAGCGGTCCTCGGCTAGGTCACAATTTTGATTGAAATGTTGACAGAGAAAAATTTAGCCATATGATCATTTCTTTATCAAGAAATGCTTGATAGCCTTCTCCCCAAATGATGATCCCAGTGAACGCATCCAAAACGATATTTTTATTACCTTTTTCAAGCATTTGTTGAAAATGATCGTCATGAATGTGAAAATACAATCATTGCTAGTCGGACAGTTTTTGTTTCTTGGTATGTCGCTAATGATTAGGTACAGTTGTCACTAGTCGGACAGTCGAATGAGACGAACGTGTGCGATTCAGGAGGCAATATATTTGTTTTAACTAATGTTTCGATGGATTCAGCTATTGGATATCACAGGATAAAGGTGCAGCGATGATTTTATGTTGGTTTTAACAGAAATGATGCCATAATTCTAGTCTTTTTAACCCCGATTGTCCGTGTCGATCGACAGAAAATAAAGCAAAACTGGTGATTAAGCAGGAAAAGTTAATTTTTACACAGAGATTGGGTGGTGATATGTCAAACTGACAATGCTACAGGTGAAGTACATCCAATTCTCTCCCCGATGTCGAAAACCGCATCTAAAAGAACAAATTCGATAAGGACTTACCTGCTTTTGACCGTTTCACCTCACAAGTTGTTTATGTGTCACTAATGATTTTCGGGTGTACAGTCAATTGTCGCTTCCGATTTGGTGACTGTCCGCTTATACACTGTGTATTTGCAACGTGGCATCCGACGTGATCACAGTGTTTGTTTAGTGATAATGCAAAAGGAATAAAGAGGAGTACCTATAATACATATATTCGGGGAAGTTATACATCTATGAGTAAGTAAATATATATTTTCATCATTATAAGTATTTTATACAACTTATCCCCGCGCTACAAGAATCCACATCACCTGCGAACAGGTTGATCCACACTAGCCCGATTGTCATCGCAGTCTGACCGGAGTCTATTCATGTTCGGAAAATATACCGACCGCTTGCAAAATGTAGAATTTATAGGCTCCAGTCAGTCCGCGGGGCATTTCAGGTGAACCTTAGGATCCCCTGTTCGCAGGTGCTTATAACTTATAAGTCATTTAAAAATTTAGGAACAGCCTCGCGTGGGTATCGTAAGCTGGCTCTGTTGCCGGTTGATTACAGAAAAAAAGGAGAAAAAACGGGTATTTTATTTGCATCATGAAAACATGATTTCGTTTTGCCTATGATCTTCTAAATGAAACATACCGTACAGCCGTAAGGCTTCCAAATAATGGTACACCGGAGATACAGCTGAGATAGCCGCGTATTTATCCTAAAATGGAGAGATGCGATTCGTCAACGAAGTAATGCGTCCTTAAGTGCAGATGAGTTCGCAAACAGTGCAGACGCTGATCGGACTATTCCTTTAGGAGCAGCCTGGTCCTGTTCTGCACCGTTTACTCAGACCAATTTGAACCAATGATTAAATACCTCAAGGGCACTCATTGTCAGTTATGGACACAGTTTTAGTCTCCGCTCTTAGCCGTACGGCATAAAATCACGCGTAAACTCCTAAATATCAAACTTTACCGACCATGATTTTTTTATTTATTGAAAAATATTTTACTCCAGCTAGGTAAACGCTCTTTTCTATAATGCAGTGTCCATCATAAGTGATTCCTAGCATATAATGAAAATAAATGTATTGAGAGAATTAAGGTACTAGGAAGATTTAAAACGCAGAATATGAGAAATCTAGACAGATCCCAGTACGCGATCGAAACTTTAAACTCGATCGAAACCATGCGACTTTAATGACCTAACAGTCAGATTTTCATACGAACGTGAAAATTACCTAATAGTGTAAAATCTGATATTGATTATCTTCTTGGCTTTCGATCTTGCTCATTTGAATGTACGAATTAATAAGTACGAAAAATATAAGTTGCTTAATCTATACTAGAATGAACACTAAAATAAAAAGGGCCTTCCCTGCAAGCACGCAGCAATAAACACCATTGCTTCACCAACAATCTAACGCCGTGACGTTGAATCAAGTAAGCTCAAACGCTCACCATAGCCACCCCAGTGGGCTTTCCTCTCATATTTATTACAATTAAAAGCCCCTCAGACAAAATACCACTCCTGCAAGTAGTTTTCTATAAGTTGTATTGATAAACTTTCGTGGGCGGTTTGTAAACAAGCAAATTGGCCTAAAATACTTGGTAAATGATAAATATTCAAATTTACTTTTTATAATGTCAACTTCTTTGCTAGAAGTAATTATATAGCGGTGCCCATTTTACAAGAAACGTTGTCATGCTATGATTTACACAAGCTAAATATCGTTCATTTTGATTTTTTTTCAACATAATTGATTTGAAATGATCTAAGCTTAATTCTTTGCCTCCAAATTTATTTACATATATGTAATGTTTTACAATAATAGAAATATATGATTTCAATTCATTTTTGTTTTGATATGAAAATAGAATACTTTTTGGCTGTAAGTCTATCAATATATCGAAGTTAGTGGACAGCCAAATATTTAACTGGTTCCAAAACATCTTTACTTTTTCGCATTCTACTAACAAGTGATATATTGTTTCAGGTTGTTGCTGACAATATTCACACAGATTATCATCAACTTTATATATTCCAGCAAAAACGATTTAGTAACTAAAATTTTATTTGAACTTTTATATTGAAAGTCTTTTAATTTAGTTTCCTTGAGGGAGATTATAAAATTATTATATTTCGTCCAATCTTGCGGGGTAATGATTCCTATCTCCCGGTCCCACTTATTTTGTGGCACAAACTCATTCGCTGATGCCCATACATCATAAATTCGTCTACATCCTTTTTTATCTTTGGTAAGTTGTTGCACATAGAAGTTACTTTTAACATTATATCTAGTTAAAATAGACACTATTCTGTTACTATTCAGTATGTTCTTCCACCCAGTTGGAATTCTTCTAAGCAATGATTGATAGTTCAAAAACGTACCTTTTACATTAAACTTTTCTTTAAAATCCTCAAACTGATAAAACTCTCCATGTTCATTCAAAATATCTGAAATTTGTCTCACACCTTTTTCCCACCATTCTTTTATACAAAAGTTAGTACCATTATTCAGATTTCTATTGTACCATACAGGGGAATCAAGAATATGTTGGACCGTCTCAACTTCGATCCGATTATAGAAATCTGCCCAGTTTTGTAATATTTCTTTCCAGAAAGGATTATCAATTAATTGTTTGATTTCAATTACGTATCCTTGTCCAAGAGAGAACAGTTTTTGAAAATCTATTTTGGATAGTTTATTCCATGAAATATCATCTGAACTTACAATAACTCGTCTTAGCCATGTTATTTTTAATGCCTTGATAAAGAAATTAATGTTAATCATTCGAAGTCCACCTGCTTTCAAATCTTTAATTATTATATTTCTTTTAATCCGGTCCGGCCCAGAGTTCCACAGAAATTTAAAAAATATTTTTTCCAACCTTTTTATGAAGTCCCCAGGTGGGTTAGGCAATGCTAAAAGTAAATGGATAAATTTAGCCAGTGCTAATGACTTAATAATTGTTATTCTACCGAGAAGAGTCAGTTTTCTTTTAGACCACTGTTTGAGTATATTTTCGATTCGTGTAAATGTGTCCTTAATATTAACGTCCCAAATATCGAAAACCTCTGTTGTAAATGTTACCCCTAAAATTTTAAATGGTCCTTGGGACCAATCAAGATTATAGTTTTTGCATATTTGTCGCTTAGAGTTACTTAATGGCCCAATCCAAATGGCTTTTGTCTTTTCAACGTTTATCTTTAATCCTGACATGTTGTAATATGTATTTAAAATACTCAGAGATTGTTTTAATGAGCCTTCACTCCCATCAAGAAAAAGCTGTGTATCATCTGCATATTGACTAAGTTTAAATTCTTCCCCATTAATCCTAACTCCTTTTATTATTTCATCTTTTCTTATCATTTGTCCTAATATTTCCGCGCTAAGAATAAAAATATATGGAGAAATAGGGTCTCCTTGACGGCATCCCCGTTTTAGATTAAAAAAGTCTGATATAAAGCCATTCTGGATAATACATGATTCTGAGCCTTTTTGGAAAAGATGAAGCCAAGGTATAAGGGATGGTCCGAAATTAAAGTAATTTAATACTTTTTCTATGAACTTCCAGGAAACAGTATCAAAAGCTTTTTCAAAATCTATCGATAAAATTAAACCGGGTATTTCTTGACTTTTTGTTTCAAATAGAATGTTGTAAATAAGTCTAACATTTTCTCTAATAAATCGGCCTGAAATGAACCCTTTTTGATCATCGTGAATAAGATTTTTAAGTACTGATTTAATTCTACATGCTATAACAGAAGAGGCAAGCTTATAAATGACATTTAAAAGAGAAATAGGCCTCCAATTTTTTAAAAAGTGTCTGTTTTTACCCGGCTTTGGTAAACATGTGATAATCCCTTGCCGTTGTGTGACTGATAAACTTCCATTTTTGTATCCATAGTTTAATGACCTTAAAAAAAACCCAAGTCGATCCAAAAGAACTTAAAAAATTCTACGGTAAACCCATCAAGTCCAGGGCTCTTATCATTTTCATAGTTTTTAATGCCTGCGTTAGTTCACTATATGAAAGTTCCCCTTCTAATTTTGCAGCATCCGCATTTGATAACTTATTATAATTTTCTCCTATTATTGACCTGATCGGTCTATCATCAGTTATATTATTGTTATCGTACAACTTTTCATAAAAACGTTTTTGACTGTTCAAAACATCGTTTGAACTGGTATGCTCCGACCCATCGTCTTCAATTATTTTATTCATTACCTTATTAGTGTACTGTCTATTCTCTAAATTAAGAAAATATTTAGTTGGCTTTTCCCCTAAATCTTGATACCTGCATCTCGAACGCAACATAACTCCATCAAGTTTCTGTTGCCTTATTTCAGTTAATCTTGCCTGCTTTTGTGATAATCTTTCTAATATCTCTTCGTTAATATTTTGAAAATTATTATTGATATCGTTCTCTAGGCTTTTTATATCATCTTCAAGATTTTTTTCTTCTTCCATGTTTTTCTTTTTTTAAGGGAACTATACTTTATTGTTTCACCTCTAATAGACATTAATAATGTTTCTAAAAACAGTTGATCGTTTATATTAAAGGTAAAATCTTGATTTGGAATATCGTTATTTATTGGTGTATTTCATTTATGACGTATGCATTTTTTACTTCTTGTATTACGTTTTTAATTTTATCCACATATGTTTTTTCTTTAAGTAAGGTGTTATTAAACTTCCAATAACCCCTGCCGCGCTCATTATTTTGTAGTTTCAATTTTAAAGTTATGCCAGAATGATCAGTTCTGTAGCCGGGGATAATTTCCGAATCGGTTATATATTGAAAAATCGTGTCGCTAACTAAGAAGAAATCTAACCTTGCCTGTTTTTTAACAGGATTTAATCTGCGCCAGGTGTACTTTTGAACTTCCTCATGCATGACGCGCCATGGATCAACAAAATTTTCTACTTCTAATAAGTTTAGAACGATTTGCCGTGCTTTTGGATTATTTATACGCGAATAATTATAACTATCTATTTCACTGTTTATGACTAAATTCCAGTCACCACACATTATAACGTCTTCATTTTCGAATGCTGCAACTTTATACAGTAAATTTTCATAAAATTGTGGACTATCATCATTTGGACCATAAAGATTTACCAGTGTTATTTCTTTGTTCTCAATAATCATATCTAGTATTATAAAATTTCCATTGTTGTCAGTTTTAACTCTGTTGACCTTATGCTCGAAATTATTATTAATTAAAATCATAACACCCCGACTATTGGTTGTATTTGAACTAAAATATACATCAAAACCCCATTCAGCTTTAATAAATGATTCCATTTTACTATTTATATGCACGTCCTGAAGACAAATAATATTATACTTTTTCGCCCTGACATAATGAAATAAATCACGCCGCTTTGTAGCCAGCGAGAGCCCTCCTCTACAGTTTTGTGAGAACATTGTCAAACTGATCAGCCATTTTCTTCATATTTACCAATGCAAATTCTATACTGAGAACTAAATGACAGGTTTAGGCATTTTTCAAACATATTTCTACTAAAGTTGGAGTACCAATAAATCAGAACAAACTGGAAGGACACGTGTGAAAATCCTATAAAATTCTTATGTAAACAAATAAAATCTGAATAGCGTTGGGATAAAATTATTTGAAATAACGAAAAGCTTATGCAGCTCACCTTAAAACGCATCATTTTCCGGCTTCGCTGTATTGATTATCAAAAATTCCTGAAAGATCTGTACTACGACCATTTCACTGGTTAATTTTAGGAAGAGAATATATGGTTTTTCTATTATGCTGTTTTTGGATTTACTCTAACATATTGTGTATTGTAGTTCTCTATCTCAGAATGTGAGTTCTTTATCATTTCAACGATTTTACCACCTATATGATCCTGCAAATACTAAGAAGTATTGAAAAACTTGAAACATTTTCTCCGGTTACAAACAGTTTCCCTTTTTAACTTATTGCCCCTGTATTATATTATTTAAAAATTTACCAAGGCAAAATTAATTACCCAAAACCAGGTATTAATAAACATCGTTATTTACTTATAAGATAACTCTATTCTCTTTGTCTATTTGAGCTCAAAATTCTTACATAATCTAAGCGTCTCATAAAACCAAGATGACCCACTTAATTATGACAAGTCCCAAAATCGCATGCTGGATCAGACAGCTCCTACTTAGTGTTTTACCCCAAACTGTAACCTGGGAAAGTTCTATCTTCGTCAAATTTTAGACGTTTTTTCACACAACATTTTTCTCTCCAGCTTATAACATACAGTAATTTAATACAAATTATTCATCTTATATCTTATGTAACCTAAACGCTCATACTCTTTATTTCTATGAAATATCAAATCACATATTAAGATCAAGAACCTAATGGGATTTCTGTAATAGAGTTTTCTAATCCATACTAGTACCTTCATAAATATAAAGAAGCCGAAAATTAGCTATTTTTTACCACATTTCCGTCAAAAATTGTTCATTTAATATAGGCATCCTTTTCAGATATAGGACCAGTCAAGGTAGTCCTAGAGTTAACATATCAATCTTTAAGGACACTTGATAAACATAATACCTTAATGGGTTGTCTTACAAATAAACCTTTCCATAATAAGTTATCGAGCAGTGCATCCATCTTAACAAATCAAGGAACACCTACCTCTGACAAAGATGCTTAAACATTTGGATATGAACAAATATTGTGATTACATACTCATATATATGCATGCTACCTAAGTATTGAAGTTCAGGCAGGGTAATAGTCAGCCTTATCTTACGTCATAAGATAGTGCATGCCTGTATAGTGATAAGCATAAAAGCTTTCACATCATCTTAATTTATCAGTTACCCTTAAGGGTCTATAATGGAACTAATGACCCAGCATGAAATCTAATAGAGCAGATATGCTTTAGTAAAATATAAGTACATTTATATAATTAAACTGATTATAGTGACCATATACAAAAAGAAGTGGTCTGACTTTTGTGAAAATTCAAGCAAGTCACTTCAACAAACTTCAAACTCACTACTGATACATAATATATTTTAGTAATATTATTGACTTGCTATTTTATTTATAATGTTTTAATGGTGATTATCCTGCTTATACGAGGCATCACATCTAAACTTTGATTCAAATTTTAATAAGTTCTTCAGTTGCTTACCATTTCTAACACATACTAGTACCTTCTAGAGTATAGGGAAATCACATGGAAGTTTTGCAAAACTTGGATTCAAGAATTGCTCAGTGACAATAGGTATCCCTATAAGAAGAGGCCCTTGCATCATGCCAAAATATTAGCATCGCAATTTGGTAAATATAATAGAATCTGACGACAAATACTTGTAACGGCCCCTATCAAAATAGAGGCAGTATGGGCTGCTATACAGACCTCTTCTGTCGATTCAAATGATGTCTGCCTTTTACAAAGATGTATATACATCAGACTATTGACACATGTAATGATATCTTTATATCATGCTCATATCCATACATAGTCATTTTGAACTAAGACTAAGGATGCCTTATAAGTCAGACACATTGAATTACAGCATCATTTTGATTAAAGGGTCACTTCTTTAACTAGGTATAAGTTCATTTATTACCTATTAAGTCAAAAAATATTTTTACTCTCCGTTCATTAACACAGTATATTCATTTTCATCAAAGTAAGGCCCTTTTCTAGCTTTTAGATTTACAATAAAGTATAAGAATCAATTAAAGGTCCTACTCTTATATATACTACTAACACCTTAAAACTGTCACATTAAAGATTTCCTACCTTCTAATAAGAAAGTTTTTCAGCCTAATTTTATTCAAAACTGCTCTTTGTTTAAAGAGTGTAAACCTTTCTGTCAGTCAAATGACCGTCTTCTCTCGCAAAATATAATTAAAAAATATCCCATGATGAGATAAAAATAAGCAGAATTGCCATCATTGAGAGTAGTAGCTATGTTCTGAAACTAAAAGACCATCTAATCTCCGAAAAAACGTTTCAATGTCAGACAGCGATGGCAATTTTTTTATGGGCATATTCAAAACTATTAACATTGCAATGCTTGGAAACAATCATACTTTGAGTCACAGTAAAGATACCTGCTACTCAAGCTATTATTGTTTCTACAGCCATAAAGTTGCACATATAGTCATCAGACTACAATCCTTCAAATGTACAAATAGTAATAAGATTGCCATGGTCTAGATGTATATAAAATGATGCTCAGTTTTGTTATCGATTTCCAATGCAAGACGACTGCTTCAGACATCTTGTAAATATTTTTAATTTTTATTCAGAAATTCTTTCCAGAAATCTAATCAAAAACTATTTCCAAGAGTGTAAATATTTCTATCGAATAGATTGCCATCACTTCTCACCAAAGACATCTGCAAAATATCCTGTGATGAGCTGGTGGTAAGCAGAATTGTCATATGCCAGAAAGACAGTTATGAACTAAAGGTAAAAATACATCTAATTTACTCAAAATGTTTACAGATCAGACATTAGTGGCAATTTTGCTTATGGATAAATAAATATCCATCACTTTTCACCAAAGATATCTACAAAATATCCAATGATGAGATAGTGATAAGCAGACTTGTCATAGTAAAAAAAGCTACGTACTAAAGCTAAAACTCAACTAATATACTTAAAATGTTTACATATCAAATAGTGGTGGCAATTTAGTTTATGAATATATTAATAGCAAATAACATGATATCAATCTTTAAAAACAATCTTACTTTGAGTTACAGTAAGCATTCTACATTCATAAAGTTGCACATATAGCCACCACATTGCAATCTTATAGATGCATTAACGTTAATACGTTTGCCGTTATCTTGGTGAATATAAAAGTTCATTTTTTATTATCAAATTCAATTCAAGGCAACTGCTTCAGTCACATTGTAGATTTTTTTGACATTTATTCAAAATGTTTTCCTAACTTCTGTTACAAAACTATTTCTAAGAGTGTAATATATCTATGAAATATATGACCATCGCTTCTCATCAAAATATCCAATGATAAGATTATGTTAAGCAGAATTGGCAAACAAGAAAAAAATGCTATGTACTAAAGAAAAAAGACCATCTTATCTACTAACAATGTTTTCAAATAAGTGAGTGGTGGCAATTTCGCTGGTGGACAAGTTCATTACTAATGACATTTCAATCTTTGGAACAATCCTATCTTGAGTCACAGTAAAATAACTGTTACTCAACATAAGGTTGTTTCTACACCTATAAAGTTGCACATATAGTCTCGGATTACAATTGTATAGATATAAGATGTATAGTAGTTATAAGATTGCCATAATCTCGGTCAATATAAAAAGGGCTCAATTTATATTGTCAAATTCTTATTAGGCAACTACTTCAGTCACATTGAAGATTTTTTAACTGATTTCCAGAAAGTCTTTCCTGATTTTTATTCAAAAATTATTTCAAATGAGTGTAAATGATTATCTTCTAACCATACATACCTTACAAAATATCCTCTGATGAGATAGTGATAAGCAGAATTATTACAATCCAGTAAAATAGCTTCATAGCCGGAGACCATCTAATTTACTCAAAATGTTTACATATCAGAAATTGGAAGATTTCAATTTTTTGAAACAATCATACGCTGAATCACAGTAAAATAACTATTTCTCAAAATGTGATTGTTTCTACATCTATAATAATGCACATATAATTATCAGATTGAAGATGCACAAATAGTTATCAAATGGCAATGAAATAATTGTATGTATATGAAAAAAAAGAAGCGTTTTCTATTACCAAATTGTTTAATCCATGTTTCAATCACATTATTGCTTTCTTACTCTTTTATCTAGAAAACTTTTTTAACTTCCATCTTAAAGCAATTTCAAAGACTGTCAACACCTCTATCAAATAATGGCCATCACTTCTCACCAAAGGTATCTACAAGAACATCCTTTCATGACATAGTAATAAACATAAATTCCCTAGTTAGTCAAAATGCCTATTCACTATAGCCAAAATATTGTTCAATTTACTCAGGATGTTTACTTATTAGTCAGAGGTGGCAATTTAGTTTCTGGACATAGTCCTGTTTATTAATATTTCAATCTTTAGAAACAATAATACTTAGAGTCAAAGCAATCATACCTGTTACTCAAAGTTTAATTAAAAAAGAGAAAGATCTACTTCAAATAATGTAACCATTTATATCATATAGGTGGCCATCACTTCTTACCAGAGATGTTTTCCAAACATCCTATAATGTGATAGTGATAAGCAAATTTTCCCTCCTCAAGAATAACAGCTATGGACTAAAGCTTAAAGACCATCTACCTTACTCAAAATATTTACATATCAGTCAGTGGTGGCAGTTTAATTTACTTTCTAATGTCAAATTCCAATTCCTGGCAATTGTTGTGTCACATTGTAGATTTTTCTAACTTCTTTTTAAAAGCTTCTTCCTGTCTTCTATTTTAAAGACCCCCCAAAACATCTACTTTACTCAAAATATTTATATATCATTTAGTAATGACAACTTAATTCATGGGCATATTCATGAATGATAGTATTTAACTGTGCAGAGACAATCATACTTTGGGTCACAGCCAAAAGGACTGCTTCCCAAAATATGGTTGCTTCTAATCTATAAAACTGCCTAATATAATCATCATATATAATGTTTACATGTAAGTCAGGGGTATCAATGTACTATATAGACATATTTATGACTAAAACAAATCATCTTTAGAAACAATCATATCTTGAGTCACTGTAAAAATGACTGTTACCCAAGACACGATTTTTTCTGCATCTACAGAGGTGCACATATAGTTAGATTGCAACTTTATGGATGCACAAAAATCAAATTGCATTTACATGTACCTAGTTGTATATGAAAAGGGGCTAATTGTCTTTTGTCAATTTTCAGACAAATGTTTAAATCGATTTGTAGATTTTGCTGTATTCCACTTTGAATATTTACCTTATTTCTATTTGAAAAGCTCTTTCAAAGAGTGTAGCAAATAAATGGCCACCCCTTCTCACTAAGAGGATTTCATCCACCTATTTTGAAGTTGTTTCCTTACTTCTGTTTGAGAAATAACTATTTGACAGAGTGTAAACTTTTCTATCAACTTAATGGCCATTACTTCTCACCACAAATATCTGCAACATAACCTATGGTGAGATAATGGTAAGCAGAAATTGCCTTAACAAAGAGTACATGTTGTGTACTAAACTAAATGATCACTAGCCTTATTCCATCTTTTTTCATATCGGTCAGGGGTTGGCAATTTTGCTTATGGACATATTCATGACTTATAATATGCTAATGTATAGAGACAATCATTTCTTGAGTGACATGAAAAATGTATATCACTCAAAATATGATTATTTCTACATCTACAAAGGTGCATATATACTCATCAGATTGCAACTTTATAGATGCTCTATTTCTTATCAAATTGCAGTTAGATAGCTGTGCAGAAAAATGCATTTTATATCATCAAATTTTAGGTAACTGCTTCAATAAATAGAAGATTTCTTAAATTTCTATTAAAAAAAAAAACTTTTAACTTTCATTTAAAAACTATTTAAAAGAGTGTAAACATTTTCATCAAATACATGGCCATCATTTCTCACCAAAAATATCTTGTGATAAGATAGTAAAAAGTTGTCAAAAGAAATAGCTATTTACTCAAGCAAAAAGACTATATAATTATCTCATACGGTTTACATATCTGTCAATAATGGTACATTAATTTATGGACATATTCAAGACTGATAATATTTCAGACTTTAGAAACAGTCATACTTTGAACTGCAGTAAAAATAACTGTGACTCAAAACATGATTGTTTCAAATCTAAAAAGGTGCACATATACTCATCAGATTGTGATTTTATATATGCACAAACTGTTTAGAAATTGCAAATATCTAGGTGTATGTTAAGAAAGTTCTCCTTTACTCAGACTGTGTAGATATCATTCAATGATGCCAATTAAGGTATTAAACTTATCCATTACTAAAGACTTTTCAACCTTTTGAAACAATCATAATTAGAGTCACATAAAAGACAACTGTTACACAAACCATGATAGTTTCTACATCTATATATATGAAATATCTTTGTATATGAAAAAATGAATTTTCTATTTACATAGTCCAGGCAACTCTTTAAGCCCCATAGTAGATTTTTCATCCTCCTATTTTGAAGTTGTTTCCTCATTTCTGTATAAGAAACTATTTGAAAGAGTATAAACTTTTCTATCAAATAAATGGCCATTAATTATCACCAAAGATATCTGCCACATATCCTATGGTGGGATAATGATAAGCAGAAATTGCCATAATCAGGAATAAATGCTGTGTACTATGCTTAATGACCATTTACTCCAGCTATTTACATATCAGTAAGTGGTAGCAATTTAATTTATGGACACATTTATGACTAATAATATGCCATTATTTAGAGACATTCATTCTCTGAGCAACAGTTAAAATAACTGCCACTCAAAATATAATTGTTTCTTCATCTGCAAAAGTATATATACTTATCATATTACAACATTATAGATGCTCAATTAGTTATCAGATTGCAGTTAAACAGTTATGTAGAAAAATGCATTTTATATTGTCAAATTACAGGCAAGTGCTTCAATAAATAGAAGATGTTTTTAAACTTTTATTTAAAAGATTTCCATCAGATAAGTGGCCATCACTTCTCACCAGAGAGATCCTATGATGAGATAGTGTTAAGTTGTCAAAAGAATTAGCTATTTTCAAAAGCAAAAGGGCTATCTAATTTACTCATTAGGTTTACATATCAATTAATAATGGCAAATCAATTCATGGACATGTTCAAGACTAATGATAAAATGTCAAGATTTAGAAACACTCATACTTTGAACTGCAGTAAATATAACTGTGACACAAAACATGATTGTATCAAATCTACAAAGGTGCACATATACTCATCAGATTGTGACTTTTATATATGCACAAACTGTTTAGAAATTGCAAATATCTAGGTGTATGTTAAGAAAGTTCTCCTTTACTCAGACTGTGTAGATATCATTAAATGGTGCCAATTAAGGTATTAAACTTATTCATTACTAAAGACTTTTCAACCTTTTGAAACAATCATAATTAGAGTCACATTAAAGACAACTGTTACACAAACCATGATAGTTTCTACATCTATAAAGGGGCACACATAATCACCAGTTTGCAATTCATATATGCACAAATTGTTATTAAATTGAAAATGTAAAGTTGTATATAAAAAAATGAATTTTCTATTTACATAGTCCAGGCAACTCTTTTAGCCCCATAGTAGATTTTTCATCCTCCTATTTTGAAGTTGTTTCCTCACCTCTGTATAAGCAACTATTTGAAAGAGTATAAACTTTTCTATCAAATAAATGGCCATTAATTATCTCCAAAGATATCTGCCACATATCCTATGGTGGGATAATGATAAGCAGAAATTGCCATAATCAGGAATAAATGCTGTGTACTATGCTTATTGACCATTTACTCCAGCTATTTACATATCAGTAAGTGGTAGCAATTTAATTTATGGACACATTGATGACTAATAATATGCCATTGTTTAGAGACATTCATTCTCTGGGCAACAGTTAAAATAACTGCCACTCAAAATATGATTGTTTCTTCATCTGCAAAAGTATATATACTTATCATATTACATCATTATAGATGCTCAATTAGTTATCAGATTGCAGTAAAACAGTTATGTAGAAAAATGCATTTTATATTGTCAAATTACAGGCAAGTGCTTCAATAAATAGAAGATGTTTTTAAACTTTTATTTAAAAGATTTCCATCAGATAAGTGGCCATCACTTCTCACCAGAGAGATCCTATGATGAGATAGTGTTAAGTTGTCAAAAGAATTAGCTATTTACAAAAGCAAAAGGGCTATCTAATTTACTCATTAGGTTTACATATCAATTAATAATGGCAAATCAATTTATGGACATGTTCAAGACTAATGATAAAATGTCAAGATTTAGAAACACTCATACTTTGAACTGCAGTAAAAATAACTGTGACACAAAACATGATTGTTTCAAGTCTACAAAGGTGCACATATACTCATCAGATTGTGATTTTATATATGCACAAACTTTTAGAATTGCAAATATCTAGGTGTATGTTAAGAAAGTTCTCCTTTACTCAGACTGTGTAGATATCATTAAATGGTGCCAATTTAAGTATTAAACTTATTCATTACTAAAGACTTTTCAACCTTTTGAAACAATCATAATTAGAGTCACATTAAAGACAACTGTTACACAAACCATGATAGTTTCTACATCTATAAAGGGGCACACATAACCACCAGTTTGCAATTCATATATGCACAAATTGTTATTAACTTGAAAATGTAAAGTTGTATATGAAAAAATGAATTTTCTATTTACATAGTCCAGGCAACTCTTTTAGCCCCATAGTAGATTTTTTATCCTCCTATTTTGAAGTTGTTTCCTCACCTCTGTATAAGAAACTATTTGAAAGAGTATAAACTTTTCTATCAAATAAATGGCCATTAATTATCACCAAAGATATCTGCCACATATCCTATGGTGGGATAATGATAAGCAGAAATTGCCATAATCAGGGATAAATGCTGTGTACTATGCTTAATGACCATTTACTCCAGCTATTTACATATCAGTAAGTGGTAGCAATTTAATTTATGGACATATTTATGACTAATAATATGCCATTGTTTAGAGACATTCATTCTCTGAGCAATAGTTAAAATAACTGCCACTCAAAATATGATTGTTTCTTCATCTGCAAAAGTATATATACTTATCATATTACAACATTATAGATGCTCAATTAGTTATCAGATTGCAGTTAAACAGTCATGTAGAAAAATGCATTTTATATTGTCAAATTACAGGCAAGTGCTTCAATAAATAGAAGATGTTTTAAACTTCTATTTAAAAGATTTCCATCAGATAAGTGGCCATCACTTCTCACCAGAGAGATCCTATGATGAGATAGTGTTAAGTTGTTAAAAGAATTAGCTATTTACAAAAGCAAAAGGGATATCCAATTTACTCATTAGGTTTACATATCAATTAATAATGGCAAATCAATTTGTGGATATGTTCAAGACTAATGATAAAATGTCAAGATTTAGAAACACTCATACTTTGAACTGCAGTAAAAATAACTGCAACTCAAAACATGGTTGTTTCTACATCTATAAAGGTGCACATATAAACATCAAATTGTGATGCTATATATGCACAAATAGTTATAAGATTGCAATTATCTAGGTGTATATTAGAAAAGTTCTTTTTACATTGTCAAGTTCCAGGCCCCTGCTTCCATCAATTATTCAACTTATTATTCAGTTTATACAGCCATGTTTATGAGCTATCTCTCCCAGAGTGTTCTTGTTTAATTATGTTATATATGCCTGTCCCATCATGTCCTGTCTTAATGCAAAACCACATCTTTTAGCAGGCAACAGCCAGTCTATCTAATAGTGTCTTCAAATATTCATTTTGACTTGTTGATCTTTACAGAAGCAGTTTAAATGCCCAGTCTATTAACGTCTGTAGCTTCACCTGTGTTCATCTAAACAATCAAGCATCCCCACCATCCCCTAGTTTATTAAGGTCATTTAGAGCAAAATTAGGAGCAAGGTATTTACACATTTAAATTTAAATTGCAAAATTGGTCATGTCCCCCTAACCCAATATGTATAGATACACCAACTCAGCACCACTATGCAACCCTTTTGACCCACTGGTCTGTCCTTTCTTTTCTCACTTCTAGTAAGACCTCTAGACCTCTGTCTCTTATCCTAGTTTGGAGGCCTTCTCTTTTTCTAATATGAAATGCTTCTTTAGCCAATCTGCCTCTCTCTTTCTTCATTATAACTGGGAGGTCTGGCAGGATCCTTCTTCTGGACCCAGCTAATTTAAAGGCTCTCGACAAAACTAGTTCTCTATCTTCGTATGACGTGAAACGCATAATGAGTGGCTTTGGCCCCTCTTGACCTTCTGATGGCATACGGTGCCCATGAGCAAAGTACATGTTGTCTACTTTTTGTTGGTCAATCTCCAAATCCTCCACAAAAACATTTCTCAGTTTATCAAACAGGTTTTCACCCCTTTCTTCTTCAGCAAAACCATAAAAGAGCAGATTATATTTCCTATCCTGCTTCTCCATTAACAACAGTTTTCTGTTTAAGTCTTGTAATTTTGCATCTATCTCAACCTTAGCTTTGTTCAAATTGGCCTGGAGTTTTTCGTCATTTTCTGCCACAGTTTTACTCTGAAACTCCAGACTTCTTTCAATTTCATCTACTTTCTCAGACACTGTTTCTATATCTCTCTTTGCCTCATTAACTTCACTTCTCAGAGTGGACATTTCTGATTTAAATTCATGAAATTTATCAGTAAATTTAGTATCTAGTGACTCAAACTTTGATGAGATGGTATTATTCATCTTTTGAATCATGGACCTTATTTCCTCCTTAAAACTATTAAGATCACTATCCTGTCCTTTACCCTCACCTGCCTGTCTGAATAAAGTTGCAATATCAGACCCCTTATTTTCCTTACTTTTATCAAGGAGTGCAACCTTTACTGTACTTCTTGGAGAATCTTTTGGGCTATCTTGTGCTTGAGGCTTTACACTCTGTCTTGTAGGCTTATTATAGGACATTATGATATCTTATGTAAAGCACTGACCGTCTTCTTTGTGTTACTGCTATTCGTGTGTGTGGGGAACAGCCCGACACTTTCAACACCAGCTTTTGAGTTTATTTCTTAGTTCCCTTCCAAATTATCGATGTAATTATAACATTTATACGTTCATATTATATTCAATGTCTTAATCATATAACTTTTACTGTCTTTTGTCGTAACAACAGCATTTCTCTATGTTTACAGTTTCATCTTCGCCCAGCGCGAACACCATCAAAACCGGAAGTCTGGCAAGCAACACTTTGTCCTTCGATGGCACACTTGTGAACACGTACATTCATACCGAACGTACAGGCTTCACGCAGCGGACATGAATCATCTTCGTCACAGAAGAAGCACGTTGCTTTCGAAACTGTGGCGGGACAACTCTGTCTGGCATAATTAGGCATTTTTTGTGTCCCATGATTTAAATCCTCATCAACTGATTTCCGTTTCTCAGCTCTCAGAAGCCTTGATTTCCTGTAAATTAACTTATATGATTTTTGCTCACGTGCATTATTTAATTTTAGGGCATGTCAATTGCCGTTTCCCTCATTAAGTCTTTCCAAATTGAATGATAGAAAACCGAGCGCATAAAACTTAAAAAATATTTCAGCAAACACTTTATAACCTGCGCCATCATCTGACTTAGCAGGGCACCTTAATGAGTCTTAATCTCTACCTTCCTGATCTATTACACATTTCCTCTCATCTGTAGACTAGGGAATGTTTTTGTCAGTTTTTGCTGGTGTTGATTGATGTACATCTGTAAGTGACAATCTTCTGGGTGACATGGTTGACATGTTTGCTGATAAATATTAAGATAATATACCAATAGGCTGTTTGACATCTAAAAAGAAAATAAAACATTGGTTAAGATAGAATGACTTACATTGACCACTGATGCATAAGACAAGTTCATGCGTCATGGTACTTAGAAAACTACAGACAGATGAGCCTCGGTGGTAGAGGTTCTGAAAAGACGCAGCTCTATAATTGCTTCAAACCATTAGCAGTTTGGAGTACAGGATGATTACCAAAGGAAGGTCACAAAAACGTATTATGTTCTAGTAACTCTGAAATTATATGATTTTTCTATATATGTACAAGTATTCAACTGAAAACAATTAATGCATTACATAGATGTTGGTGATTGTCTGAGACCAAAGACATTACCTAAACCTGCATTTTCAAACATGTGAGACACACTGAAACACATTCTGTCTATATGGGATCATTGGAATCCGTTTGCATACAAATGAAACGGTTATATCTTTATCGGTGTCAAGTCTAAGCCCATTAGAATAGATGCGTCTATGCCCAGTATCATATTCAACACTGCTGAAATGACAAGGTATATGAAAAACTTATGCTAAAAGGTAAGACTGGCACGTTAATTTACACAAAACTGGCCATTTCAATGACATCTCATAATGTTTGCCACAATGCATATTTCTGATGTCAGTCATTTTGAAATTCAAGATGGCTGCAATGAATGGATCTTTCGAGCTTGACATCCAACCTATAATCGCTTAAAATACGTTTGCCTATCACTGTGCCAAATTTCATGCTTTAATCAAAAAGTGCGTAATTCTTTCACACATCTGCCAAGCTATTAGTTAAAGAAATATCCATTAGACTAGGTCATGGTTTCTGATCGAACATACACAAGGTACCTGATGATTGAATAGTTAGTACTTAAACATATGTTATTTGAAATAATCCAAGCAATGTGAGGTTAATGAATACCCAGAATGAGAGGCGCCGTGGTCGAGTGGTTAAGCCCCAGTCACACACACACATTACGGATCCTCAGTTTATCCGCAGAATTTGTGGGCGTGGCCTAATTTTGTTTAATGAATTTACGGATATAGTTACCAATAGATGCGTATGGATACGGATAGGTACGAACTACTAACCTTCCGTTACCTTCTGTAACCTTTAGATGCGGATAACTGCCTTCAGATGCGGACTGTTGCGCATGCCTAGCGGATAGAAGACTAGAAAAGATTAACTGCGACGTACACATCTGTGTCTACTCCTTGTTGCTCCAGTCACACACACACATACGGATTGTGCGGATACTACGGATGGCCCGTCCGTATATATCCGTCTTATCCGTAATGGATCCGTATCAGATCCGCAGAGTCCGTAGCTGTCCGTATCATATCCGCAGAGTCCGCAGGATCCGCGTCGAAATTTTGAAAAGTTTCAAAATTCGGGCGCGGATGAGTAAGCCGTAATGGTGCGTTACTAAACGCATATATCCGCATCTATCCGTATCTAATCCGTGTCGCATACGTATCTATTCCGTATCTTATCCGTTATTGAACCTATCATTCCGCAGTCCCACTCCAAGTTGAGGACCGATACGGTTTCAAGCGGATCGTTACCTTTCGTTACGGAAGTTACGGGTCTCGTTCGGCGTACTGTAACGGACTGTTTTCTACAGTAACGTTTCAATACAAAAAGGTTGCGTTCCAATACTGACAGATACCTACAGGATGGTTTGGAGAGGCGGCTGTACGGCGACAACACCAGTAGGGGGGGGGGGGGGGGGGGGGGGGGCAAAGAGACAGAGACTGTATTTCAAGGACTACTACAACAGTGAGGCCGGGTCGGTGCAATGGCAGTGACGTATGGTGCAGTTATGGTGCGATGTTATGTTTCTTATTTGTAACAGCCTAGTGGGGTCATCTTTTCATGAACATGCCAATAGCAAAAGTAGGGCCATCATTCCATAATCTTATTTGACTTTTATCAATTTGAATTAGTTGTCCAGTATAGGACAAAGTAATGTTTTTATTAATTACAATTAGTTGTCCAATATAGGACAAAGGTTAATGGTGAAATGAAGCAATAAAGATCTACTGGTCAGGCTTGAGTAGCCGAAACTTCGAAGATGGCCCATGTTCCTTCTTTCGAATGTGTTATCTGCTCTTGAATGAACTCTTTTAGATTTCTATTTTACTTCAGTGCCACTGGTTTCGTGCCGTGCGGCGACCGTAAAACGTCTTCCCGTACGTCACCTATAGTGCAATTTATATATATTTTTTTTCCTTTGAGATCAAGAAAATATTCTGAGATATCAGAAATTTTCGTTTGGTTTAAATTTATAGTCTAGATTATTGCATTTTTTCCATTTAGATCTTTTATGGTACTAATTAGTCTTTGAATTTACTGCCTTATCAAAATTAAGAAATTACATTATGCTTTCTCTGGTTTTCGTAACCAAATCATATCGGGGTCACTGATACGGTTTGAGTAGCCGAATTCTCAAAGTATGGTCCATGTACCTTCCTTCAAATGTGTGCAGTGTTCTTGAAGGATTAGAATAGTATCTACTTTATCAACTGCCGACTGAATATCTATGTCAACCAAGCAGTAAATGGGTACCTTTTTCAAATCAGGGAAGGACAAGGCAGCGAAAGGAGAGAGATGGGCTCCGCCGTTCATATGCTATGCCCAAGATACATTGACCCTAACCACCTACTCCCACCCCTCCTCCCCGAAGCCACCGCCCCTACGGTCATTAGGCTATAGGAAACATTTACCTTTACCCAATTTATAGTTTGAATCCAGGTATACAAATTTAAATAAAAATCTAATCCTTCATGAGCACAGAACACTAAACACATGCGAAAGAAGGAGCATGTGCCATACTTCGAGGTTACGATTTTTAGAGCCTCATAAATGACCCTGACATGACCCATTACTTCCGTAACTAAAGGTAAAGCTCCGTATGAAATCGTATCAGTCCTCAACTTGGGACTGCGGAATGATGGGTTCAGTTACGGATAAGATACGGAATAGATACGGATGAGAAACGGATTAGATACGGATAGATGCAGATAAATGCGTTCAGTTACGGACTTTTACGGTTTACTCATCCGCGCCCGAATTTTGAACCTTTTCAAAATTTCGACGCGGCTCCTGCGGACCCTGCGGATATGATACGAACAGTAACGGACTCTGCGGATGCGATACGGATCCATTACGGATTAAATGGATAGATACGAATAGATTCGGACGGGCCATCCGTAGTATCCACAGAGTCCGTATATGTGTGTGTGACTGGGGCATAAGAGGCGCTCGGTTATGGTGCAGAGAGTCGCCGGAAGGTGCAGAGAGTCCCCGGAAGGTCGTGAGATCGTGCCCAGGTTTCGCCATCCGACGACTGGAAAAATCTCTCTGTCAACCCAACAGTAAATAGGTAAGCTGCTTCGAATCAGGGAAGGCTAAGGCAGCGAATGGAGAGGGATGGGTTCCGCCTTTCATATGCTGTGCCCAAGACACAGAGGGCCTCTAACCCCCACTGCCCCTACAGCTGTTAGGCTATGGGAAACCTTTGCCCTTACTAAAATAATCTTTTTTCTGAAAAAGAAAAGAAACACAGATCTTACCCAATAAAATATGTGTAAACTGCAGCCTTTTATGCTGGTCTTTACCTTCTATGTACTAGTACATTGTCTGTCAAAATGAGACAAACAGCCTAATTCAAGAAGGCGGGGGGTGAGGGGCTGAGCCACAAAACCCTTGTGAAAAATTCAGCTCGTGATAAGCACGCAGTGTCTGCTATACAAAACCAATAGTGGTTACACGTATGCTCCGTAAACGCTTTTTTGGAATAATTGGATTATCAAAGTGGGAAGGCTGAATCAGTATTAATCAGCATGAACCAGACTTCGTATTGTAAGCTCCAATTCTCCTTCATATTTAATGCCATTCATACATGCATTCCTTTATAAGTTAAAACAATATCTTTGATGAATTATGTTTACAATTTCTATCCTTCAGAGTAAATTGTTTTGCCTTCAATGTTCTTTCAGAGAAACTGTCAATTTTACTTTAATTTTAATACTTCGAATTCAATATATTCTATCAAATCTCTGGAACCAAGGGATAGATTCTTATCAAACTAATATTGCAATGCTTTGTAGTTCACATGAGCCGAAGGCTCACAGGTTAGCATATAGTTTAGCCATGGTCCGTCGTCCGTCCGTTGTTCACCATTTTCCAAGACCTTCTCCAAAACGGCTGGGACTATCAAAGCTTAATTTCATATGGCGCCTCAGTGGGGTGGGGGAACGAAAGTTTGTTCGCGGGCTCTGGGTCACATGACCAAGTTGGCCGCCGCCTTCAAAAATCTTCTCCAGAACCGAAAAACCAATGACCTGGAAACTTTGTATGTAGCATTGGTGACTCAAGCCCATTAGAGTTTGTTCTTGTCTTAATTTATGGCAATGTCAACTTTTTGTATGTTATACTTTTTATGGGGAAATGCTTAAACAGTGGATTTCTCATAACCTATTTAAGTGAAAGGTATTATGTTTGGTAAATATGATTAACTAAATGACCAGATGAAGATATTATGTTGCTAAAGGCAAAGGTTATTCTTTGGCCTTTGTTCAAGGTCACTTAGATTCTGTCGCCCGTCAGCATTTCAAAACATCTTCTTCTCTGAAGCCACTGGACCGTTTGAAGCCATATTTCATATGAAGTTTTCCCTAGTCATGGGAACAAAAGTTTATTCAAGTGGCCTTGGTCACATGACCAAGATAACTTCCATGCCTATATATGGAAAACACGCTTTTAAAATCTTCTTCTTTATAACAAAAAGGCTGATGACCTTGAAACTTGGTATGTAGCATTGAGAACACAAGCACATCATAGTTGCAAATGATGGCCGTATGTTGACCTTGACCTAATCTATGGCAAGGTCAACTTTGGTACGTTATGCTTTTATATGGGGAATGCTTAAACGGTAAATTTCTCATAAACTATTTAAGGTGTAATATTTGGCATGTATGATTAAGTAAATGACCAGATGGAGATATTATATTGCTAAAGGACAAGGTCATTCCTTGGTCTTTGTTGGAGGTCACTAAGATTATGTTGCACGTCAATATTTTCAAACAACTTCTCCTGTGAAGCCACTTGACCAATTAAAACCATATACCATTTGGAGTCTTCCTTATTCAGGGGGACAAAAGTTTGTTCTGGTGGTCTTGTTTACATGACCAAGATTGCCGCCATGCCAAAAACCCTTCAACAGTCTTTTTCTCCAGAACCTTAAAGCATATGACCTTGAAAGTTTACATAAAGCTTTATGATCTCAAACATATTATGGTTTGTATAATTGATGACCATGATATGACCTTGACCTAATTTATGGCAAGATTTACTTTCGTACGTTTATAATGCTTTTATATGGAAAATGCTTAAACATCGGGACCCAAAATGCTTTAAAGAGTGGATTCCTCATATTTTTTTAAGTCTTAGGTATCATATTTTGTATACATGGTTAACTAAATGAGCAGATGAAAATATTATGTTGTTAAAGATCAGTGTGATTCTTTGACCTTTGGTAAAATTCATGTGGAGCCTTCTTGAGTAAGGCAACAAAAGTATGTCTAGATGGTCATGGACACATTACCAAGATTGCTTCAATGCTTATATATGGTAAAAACCTTTAAAAATCTTTTTCTGTAGAACCGAAAGGCCACTGGTTTTGTATGTAGCATGCCCGACTGGGCCCTATAACGTTTGTTCAAACGAAGACGCTGCACTGACTTGACCTAATTTATGGCAAGGTCAACTTTGGAACGTTATGCATTTATGGGAAAATGCTTAAACCATCGATTTTTCAGAAACTATTCAAGTCTAAATGATAATATTTAGTATACATGGCTAACTTAATAAGCAGGTAAAGACATTATGTTGCTAAAGGTCAAGGCCATTCTTTGACCTTTGTTCTAGGTTACAGATAGTCTTATGTCCATCAACATTTTAATCTCACCTGGCCCGAAGGGCCATATTGGGCTATTGTCATACCAATGCGTCCGGCATGCGTCTGGCGTTGTGTGTCGTCCGTCAACAATTGAAAACAAATTAACATCTTCTGCTATAAACCACTGGATGCATGGTTCTCAAAGGACTACGTGCATTAAGGCCCAAAAATGGCCCCCAACCAAAGTGACTCATATTAGTATGAATAATAGCTGTGTTATTCCCCTAAATGATACTGATAAGGAAATTGGTGACAGACATTATATATGGGGACAAAATGGGGTCAAAGGTTATGATCCTTATGCCATAAATTACATTGTCGTGTATATGTTTGTAGCATGTAATTTTGCTTTTCTTTTTTAATGAGTCTTAAATTAAACATACAGCATACAAAGTATTTGCAGACTATATAAATTTTGTTGTTTTTTCCGTCAGTTTGGCTATTTGTTAGTATATTTGTTCATTCGTCTGTTTGTCCGTCGATTGTTTTTCAAATTAAAATTTGACCTTAACTTTTTTTTTGGTTGCTCTTCTTCTTTTCAGCTTCTATTCATATTTGGTTCATGGTATCTCTGTAGGTTTTGTTTTGACAAGGGATATAAAAGCCCCGGGGTTGGACCCATGGGTGGGTCCAGTGATCAATAATTAGGACTTAGGCATTCGTTGTAAATGATTGTTATTAACAGAGTCAGTATACAAGAATAGAGTCTCTTGATCAACATGTAGAGCAAAATTGAAATTGATTAGTTGACATCAGTTTTACTGCTGTCCTAAGTTCAAGGTCACAGACATCAAAACTTAAATCGAATTTGCATTAAAGTTTTCTGTTAATAAGTTTGTTTTGCTTAGGCAGGGGCAGTGGCAGGGGTATACGTAATCCCTTGCTCACTTGTTCTCTGATCCACCTTCAGTGTTTTGAATGTTTCCCTTGCAGTTGAAAGAAGTTATTTATAATTTTTATTAGAGATTAGTGTTTGCTCCAGATAATAAACCAATCAGATCACCCGAATTTTCAAATTTTCAATAGATTTATTGGTGTAGACTCATCACTTATCCATGAAGAGTCTTCACCAATAAATCTACTGAAGACTTGAAAATTCAAGTGATCATAAATGTACAGTCTTCTGTGGCTTGTCATGTCTAAAAATAGCTTCAACATGACAGGTCAAACTGATTTAAGAAGTCAATGTAGATTTCTCGAATGAGCGTTTTTTCTCATTACAGAGGAACAGATGAAAGGAGTATTTAGCAATATTTTCCATAAAAAGTATTTTATGGTTACTCATTAGAACCACCTCGACGAGGCGGTTCTATGGCAATCCATAACATTATTTTTAAAATAAACACATAATATTGTAAAAACGTGGATACTTATTAGAATTGCCTCGACGAGACAGTTCTGTGGGTACCCACAGCATTGTTGTAAAGCATGTTGTAGATATTAGTTAGAATTGCCTCGAAAAGGCAGTTCTAATAAATATCCACAACATATTTTTTTCATGGAGAAATAAAAATAATTCCAAATTATGACAAAGTACTCTTCTTATATATGTCCCTCTGTAATAAGATGCATCTGATTACACAAATCAAATAACTATGATTTGTCAAATAACTATAATTTGTGTAAAGAGAAGAAAATAATCCTCATTCAACAAATGAAAATCAAAGTGATCTGCCATGATTGAGCTCCAAAAACTGAATGAATGGGAATGTGCAAAGACATCTGAACACAAAATTCATAAATGACAGCATGACACTCACTCTAGAAGCAGTATTCTAATTATGCTCCTCCTCTCGAAGCTAAATGACAGCATGACAAAAACTTTAAAAGCAGTATTCTAATTACCCAGCTAACAAGAAACGTTTTCGCAACGTTTGTGTTTGGTTGTATGAAGGTTTGTTTGAGACCAACGTTTAGTAAACGTTATTTCAACGTTTGAACATGTTCCACGCTCTATGGTATAGTTGCAGTCAACGTTTTATGAACGTTGCTCCAACGTTATATTTTTCCGTCCTAATAATCGTATCCCATTGGCGATATCATGAATATGTGATGTAATGTGTGGGCCACATTTCATGCCATTTTGATGACTATTGCATAATTAATGCCCCTTTTTATTCTGAAATGTGTATTTCCTTGATTTCGATGGGTACCAACTTATTCCAAATAAGCTGCAAGAGCCTTCTTAATTATGCAAATATAGGTAATCTAAAGGTGTCTGGTTAAGATAACAAAAGTCTTGAAAGAGACAGAGAGGGGAAAGGACAGCTCTTATCCGTGATTTTTTTTGAATACGATCTCTCTGGACACAACGTTTTCGTAACGTTTTTTAAACGTTGGCTAAATCTTTTAGAGCAAGTGGCTAAATCCTTTAGAACACGTGGTAGATATTCACCACAGTTTCGTATTTCAAAACTTTCTCAATTCCAAATTGAATTTTAATTAATCGAATTTAATTACTAAGATAAATCAAGTGCGTTTAATAATGCTTATTTTAACGCAAGCGTACCAAGAAAATCTACATTTGAAGCCGAAATTAATAATACAAAACTACCGACTTCCTTCTTTCCAAATTTCAAATTTTGAAATTGGAATTCAAATCAGGTACACAATTAGCTATTTGGCACTAGCTATTTTATGCGAGTATTCTTTCCAGTAGCATGTACTCTAATAGATTGTAGGTTGTGAATAAGCATATTTCCCGATCGACCTGTTTGCTTGTAAGGTAATTTTAGCTGCAACGCCGATTTTAAAGTTTTCATCTTATATTATTTAATATTGTCACACATTTCCGCGACCCTTTGTTGCGTGCATGCCAGCATTCCAAAAACATGGGATACAGAGGATCCTTATCATCGGAAGTTCCACTGATTTTCTTTTCTTCATTTTCAAAAAAATCTGAAAATTAAAATTGTTTATTGCCAGCTATATTATTAATTAAAGTTAATAACTAAGATTTAGACTGAAGAAACGTTTCCTAAACCTTTCTGCAACGTTACTACAAAACTTATTTCTAATGGAGAAACGTTTATCACATACTTTTACTAGTATTGCCCTTGATACGAGATATTTGGCTAAACCAATATAGCCCTGTCAGAAAGCGCTGTCCAGCCCTGTAGTCCAAAGACCACGTGTAGGGCCGAGATCACATCACGTGTATGGCGAGACAGAAATTTCATGCACAGTGGATAAGGATATTCGCGTGCTTCCCCTGTACCTACAAATCTTATCTCACCCATGTTATCTCACCCAGGGCCGGATAAAAATCACAAGCATTCAATGCACAGGTTTTGTAATGGAAGTCACGTTTATGCGTCAAGTGACGTTGGCTTTTTACATGATGACGTAACGAAGACGACAGAAATGACGTCAGTTTATGCACGCCAGACGTTGACATAAAGAACCGAATGGCGATCGTTGAAAGCGGCGCCTTCTTTCAAAAGCAAATAGAAACTTCTCAAGCAATAAAATTAGGCATTTTAACAAGTTCTAAAGTTAAAACAAAACGTGATGTGCAAGAAAAAGTATCTGTCATGGATGGGTGTGAGGTGCGGATAGAAAAATCCGTCACTCGGGATTACTGTTCGGCATCAATCGGCATGCTTCGTGATGCCGATCAGTGACCCTCGTGACAGATTTTTCTAGCCACACCTCACACCCATGAAAGATACTTATAATAATCTCAGCCGTCGTATCAGCCCTCAAATTTGGAGCTAACTTCAAGTGTTGTCGCTGACGTCATCAAAACAACTCAGCGGGCCAAAGGACTTCTGCCGCCCTGTTTTATTGCCGCACGTCGACTGGTTGGAAGTTCCACACAGAGGCTGTGTAGCTTGTTCTGCTTCCAGAAAATCTTTCTCGGTAAGTTTTATTTTGTAATTTGAGCCATTTACGATTAAAATACCTAACGATTGTGTTGTGTTTTCTTGATTTTATATTCAGTTGTTTTTCCAGCTGAAAGAAAAATGGCGCTAACCAACCATGATCTTCCGACTTGATCATCTCCATGTTATTTCATCCAATAAAAAGGGGTGGACGGGTGGTGCGATGGTGCTGCGTGTAACTTCCAGCGCCGGGGCGTCCTACTGATTTGGATAATAGTAGGGCAAGGGCCTACTGTACTTGCAGTAGGTGCGGGTGGGGTTGTTTGGACATATTTTCTCTCGTCTAACATTTCTCTCTTCTTTCTCCCTCTGTCTGGGAGACGGCCCGATATAGACTGAAATATTGTCTCAAAGGGCCGTTAAACCCAAAACAATCAATCAGTGAGTCAATCAATGAATGAATCAATCAATCAATCATTCAATCATCCAATAAAAAAGAGAAAACAGACATATTTTATTGGAACAAAATATGCACTTTTTCTTACAAAAGTTTAATTCTATAAAAAAAGTATATGATAAAAAGAGCATTACACGGTTGTTTTGATCCCAGCCCTGATCTCACCCCGAGTTGACGGTATCAGCCCTCACCCTTCGGGCTCGGGCCGATACAGTCAACTCGGGCTGAGATTCGGGCTCGGGCGGATACCGTCAACTCGGGCTGTGATCCGGGCTGGGATCAAAACAACCGTGTAATAATCTCTATTTCTTACCTACGAGACAAAGTTTGTTCTATTTTTAGCGGTGCTGGAAAATTCTATCTTGCCCATGGGCTGGGACTGCTCACCCGCGCTTGAATTCCGTGTATCACTACTCGCTCAATGAAATGCGATAAGCCCGGCTCGGCGATTCTACATTTTTTAAAGCATTGAATTTCCTCAATAAAATCCCAAGAAAGAAATTCATTCTTTATAATTCCATCATTATCTGTTTCTATGTCTTAACGTCGACAAAAAATCCGAAATAGGCAATGTTTCACAAAAACGATGTCGAGGGTGTCGTCATTTTGAAGACGTTACCAACTGACGTTTGAAATAACGTTGACGTTACGTCACAATTAGCGTCATACATGCGCTTGCTGTAGTCGTCACAATACATATCATGAATTTCAATTAGAAATTCCCAAAATGCAGATTTGTCAAAGATTAAGTCGGAAGAGAAAACGCTGTTAAGCAGTTATTACTTGTTTGTTCACACCAGGAGCCATGTGGCTGGCACGGTTGTCCTACTTACAGTTGTACACGTTCGCATGAAATAATAGTTCTCCGTTCATTTTGAAATAATTATTATCGCGGGTAAGAAAAATGATAATAAAATGAAGTCAAGATGCGAAGACATCTTTTCGTTTTAAAGCTGGCACTGCAAACCTTCGACAATCTAACGGCGCACGCTGAAACCAGTCGGCGCCGCGACCTATCAAAAGAAACCATCCAAATAAGTCTACAAAAAACCTCAAATCAAAATGTTTTTTTATAATCAAAACACAACGTTTAGCTAACGTTGCAACAACGTTTTTGCAACGTTTTATGAAAACGTTTAGCTAACGTTGCAACAACGTTTTTTGCAACGTTTTATGAAAACGTTTAGAAATCCCAAATAAAACCATCCAAAAAACCCTGCATAAAACCAAAAATCAAAACGTTTTCACAACCAAAATAGAACGTGCACAAACGTTGCAACAACGTTATTTTGTTAGCTGGGTAAGCCCCTTCTCTCCAAGCTATTTTGGGACTGTCATGATATTGCATCATGTTTTGACGTTGCATCATTACTATGATCAAAGTACATTGGAGAATGGTCATTTTGGGATTTTTTTTAATTTATCATTATTTTTTTCTTTATTTTTATTTTAAGCACAAAAAATTTCTCAAATACAGATTATCTGAAAGATGTTGGAAAACTGGGAAAGACCAGGATCAGTTTATTATCTGGGGCAAACACTAAGCCGGTTAGAGGCTATGAAGAGAAATCTTCGCAATTAAGAACCTTCTGCTCGCTACGCTCGCTTCAGGTTCTTAATTGCGAAGATTTCTCTTCATAGCCTCTAACCTATACTTAGATTACTATCATAAATAGTGTCATATGATAATAAAAAAACATTTTGCTGTCCATTTCAGCTTAAATCTGTGTTGAAATGTGTCACTCAGTTTTGAAAGCCTAAATGGCAACATTTCAAACTACTTGCTGGCTGACTTTAAAGTCAGTCAATTTCTGATTGACACCTGTCAGTGTGAACCAAAACAAATAATTTTATCATTTTACCTGCAGAATCTTACACGGGTGGTAAAGTTTCAAATTGACCTCCGCGGAGGTCTGTTGCAAAACAAATTGACTATTTTCCGGTAGGCAATTTGAATATATCCTGTCATGAATTTTCGCGGTTTACTGACAGGGTTCAGACAAGATTTTTCTCGCTAGAAATGGTATTCCAAAAATTGGAGAATGTCATGCTATATATATTTTGCAGTTGTACATTGAGACCAAATGACATGGAGCAGTTTGAAGCGGTGTTTTTTAAATTACTTTTGTCCTCCAGGTTCAGTACCGAAAACGAAACTAGGAAGGAGTCCTGCACAGATAAATCGGCTTTTTGAGTGCATTTGCAGGCTTTCTGTGAAATCTTACCGATGCAGTACGACACGTAGCTTATATAGCTTTGTTCTAAACATACTTTCAAGAATATGCATGCTTTTGTTACAACATGCTTACCTAATTTGTCTCGGCGGTCAATTTGAACACCATGAGAACAATTTGACTAATGGAGATTAACATGGAAAAATTGAATCAGCTAAAAAGAAGAAAATGCTTGCTGAATTTTCATGAGCCAGATATCATATGATTTGAATGCATGATTTTATACGTCTTAAGTACACCAGATAATATTGCTCACGCAACATTCTCTCTTTTTTTATCATGAAATGGTAGTACAATAGTGTTTTATCACTTTCTTTGGGGTAAAAGCAGACCTGTGGCTCTCATTTGTTTGTAAAATAAAACGAACCCATCCAGACTAATATTTGCAGAGAAGAGAACCGATATTCAAACAATTTAGAGTGAACCAGTAAGAAGATATCAAGCAAACATACCCGCATGCCCCCCGCCCCCCGCTTCGAGGTGATTACACTCCTGAAGTATCCGTATTATAGAAACACGGGTAATCAACATGAAACAATAACAACATCATTATCGCCGCTTTAGAATGACCTGTGAAGGCTGTGGTGAAAAACAACAACGGTAGGCTCAGTTTAATATTCGTTTTTATTTTACGGAGACATCGTTCATCTGCGGCAAAATCGGTTTGACGACGTACATGTACTTTCAATATTGCTCTCTTCAAGTATTTATTAAATAGCTATATGTGAATTTACCACAGCAGATCCCAGGGCCAGGGTTATGTGCGCGTTATTATTGTCCCCATTCCTCTTTTGTTTTATCTAGTTGCCGATGTTTTAAAAAATTGCCGCTTTGTTTTAGTTATGGCTTCCTTGTGGCCCTCTGCTGTGAAAAGCTGTTCTTTTTTCGTTTTACTTTATGTTTTCGATAATGTTTGTTCATAACTTCTACCTTTCCTTCTACTCTGTACTATACAAAGTCGCTGAAACCCAATCGGGAGTTGAGCCTGCTCCCTTTAGTGAGCTGAAGTCGAAAGAGCTAACTAATTGGTCACAAAACCTTAACCAGTAATACACTAGTGAGTTCTTCCTACAAAATGGGATTTCCATTGTAAAAAGCAGTTGGTAAAATTGAATAGTTTTATTCAGTTTTATGTTTTCACATCAGAGTGAAGTTTGCTATAGAGACTTCATTCTGACTTCATTAAACCAAACACTTATTATATATTGACACAAAAAAGAAACGTCCGTTTTCTAAGGTTCTGCATCTTTTAAGCCAATAAAGTTGTAGCCATGAAAAATAAAACAAAATGTGTCCCGAGCGTCTGGCACACATAAAGTTGCAACCGTTTTAGTTTTTCTCTATAGCCACAAGATTTATCAAACCTAATGTCAAAACACCATTTTTCTTTCTCAACAGCATTTTATTCATCAAAACCTGAAACATTTTGCGTTAAACGAGGGTCAGAAACATCGAAAAACGAAAAATCAACTTTTAAAAACAAAAAACGCTTATAAAATGAACGAGAAAGCAGCCAAAAGTCTTCGATTTATAAGATTATCTCCCTTTTAATTAAATTAATAACGATTTTAGAACTTCCGTATCTCCATAACCATTCATCATTTTGAAACCGTTTTTGTTTCAGTTGACTATACTTGTGTACAATTATGACAGCATGCATCAAAAAATATAAATTATGGCTGACATTTGAAATCCCGGTGCACTAAAACCAGGTTTTATTACCCCACCTCTTACAGAAAAGTAATCAAGTAATTTTGAAACCAAATTTTTGCAATGCTGAATGATGCTGATTTCAATGCTATTGATGGCTAGAAATGAATTTTGAAGTAGTCCTATGCCATTGACTTCCAAACTGATTGACCAACAAGGTAATGTTTGCGTGTATCTACGCACGGTCGTGATCGACGTTTAGTGACGTCACTTTACGTGACAGATTTATGCCAGCGATCGTGACAATTAAGAATGCATCCACCACCCATAGAATCTCAGCAGCATGTCTGCTCAGTGATGCTAGGATGAGCTTCGATGGTTAAAACGTGAAGAACACACGAGATACTGATTTTGTGACTTTCGAATTTTGGGTACTGGCGCTTGCGGTGTTGTTATTGGCGCCGATGTTCATTGAACAGATTTCCGTTTAGCGCACACCATTGCTGAATAATCGACGTTATTGAAATAAAACAATCGAATGAAATGTCTGTGTGCATTTGGGGTTCAGAGACACAATTGTAAAGCGGACGTTTCTTGTTTGTGTCAGTATATATGCATTGAAACAAAAATAACAGACTGGCTTTGCAGAACAAGAATTATTTTCCCGGGATGAAATGGAATTAAACTGACCTCACGCTTTTCAAATTGACCACAATGTCAAAACTTTTCTAATATAAAATAATTATGAATAGTGAATTTGGTTTCACTTGCACATATTAACCTGCATCGGTTCGTGCTATGTTTACAAACAAATCAATGTCACAGGTCTAGTTTTACAACAAAAGAAAAAAATATAAAGCACTATTGTGCTATTTCTCGATAAAAAAGACAATGTTGCATGGTTGGTTGATTTGATGCTTAACGTCCACGGTAAACAACTAGGGTCATGTCGGGACGGTCAGTTAACCTAACCACACTATTCCTGGGCAGGCTTAGACCTCCTAAGCGGTTAACCAGTACTAAGTGCACATACTTTCGCCAGTAACTGACAACTGCCCTTCTTGAATCAGCGGAAGAAGAAACGAAAGTATGCGGCCAGACCGGGATTCGAACCCAGGACCTCTGACTTACGAGTCAGGTGCCCTACCGATTGCGCTACCCGGCCCGGCACACACACAAAAAAAAAAGACAATGTTACAGAGCAATATTATCTGATGTTCTTAAGAAGTACGAAAACATGCTTTCGATCCGTTGCTACCTAGCTTCTGAAAAGTAAATTAAGCATTTTCTTCTTTTTGGCTGATTAAATTTTTCCATGTTAATCTCTATTAGTCAAATATTACCTAATTTTTGTTACATGAGAAATATTATCTGATGTTCTTAAGAAGTACGAAAACATGCTTTCAATCCGTTGCTACCTAGCTTCTTAAAAGTAAATTAAGCGTTTTCTTCTTTTTAGCTGATTAAATTTTTCCATGTTAATCTCTATTAGTCAAATTGTTCTCATCGTTTTCAAATTGACCGCCGACGAAAATTGGATAAGCGTGTAGTAATAAAAGCATGCGTATTCTTGAAAGTATGTTTAGAACGAAGCTATATAAGCTACGTGTCTTACTGCATCGGTAAGATTTCACAGAAAGCCTGCAAATGCATTCAAAAAGCCGGTTTAACTGTGCAGGACTCCTTCCTAGTTTCCTTTTCGGTACTGAACCTGGAGGACAAAAGTAATTTAAAAAACACCGCTCCAAACTGCTCCATGTCATTTGGTCTCAATGTTCAACTGTAAAATATATATAGCATGACATTCTCCGATTATTGGAATAACTTTTCTAGCGAGAAAAATCTTGTCTGAACCCTGTCAGTAAACCGCGAAAATTCATGACAGGATATATTCAAATTGCCTACCGGAAAATAGTCAAATTGTTTTTCAACAGACCTCCGCGGAGGTCAATTTGAAACTTTACCACCCGTGTCTTAGGTTTAGTCAGGTTCATGAATAAAATAGATAGTTTCCTACTTTCTACAATGTCAAAACTTCAAACAACAAGCTCTGGAATATGTGGGGCTATAATCAGTAAAGTAAGTCTAACTTAAGCAAGGTACCGTAATTTTCCTTAATATTAAGATAAAATTCCTAAGCAGTAAGTACAAACCCTGATAAGACTGCTTCTAATTTAGAACAGCTTGCTCAGAAGCGAAACTATTATTTTTACCAAATAAAATGCTGCTTTTGGATAGCTGCTGTACTGGAAAAGGTCCTATTTTAGGATAATTCAAATAATGCAACATTTTTAGGATATTTACTGTAATTTGTTGAAAGGTGGTAACATTTTAGGGTAATTCAGTTTGGGAAGATTTACTTAAAATCACATTTAAATTTTATTTCTTATGCCTTTGAATGGACACTTACAGCCAAGTATACATTTCACCACGTTTATTATAGGCAAACCTATAGGTAAACGGCTGTCTGCAGAATTCAGTTTTTTTAAGAATTAAATAAGAGCACAGTCATTAACCAACAAAATCTTTCAATATAATGTGATTTACAGCAATATACATTATATGTTAAAGGGATATTTTGGTTAAAGTAATTTGTAAACTAAATGACTAAAAATTGACCAAAAATGACAAATTCCATGGTTTTAGCCTGTTTCAGCAGCCTTTTTTCCATACTTAACGCACAACAAGATTCAAACTGAAACTGAAATGAAACACTAGAAGTATTGGTCTAATGAAATCACACAATGAAATACTTTTATCTCGACTTACATATTTTGACCTCAGATGGGGGCCAAAAAATGGCCTTAATGCACGTAGTCCTTTTACATGGAGCATGACCGTACTACAGGGTCTCAGAATTGTCGAATATCCAAGATGGCCGCCGCTACTAAAAAAGCAAAAATAACAAAATCAATTTCTTCTCCAGAACCGTTGGGTATATGTTGCTGAATTTTGGCATGGAAGATCAGTGGAACATTGGTATTCAAAATTATATCAATAAAAAATATATAGTTTTGTCACAGTAACCCACTTTCTGTTTACAAATGTGATTTTGCTCATCTTCCTTTGTCTAAAAATAACTTTTTCAAACAACTTCTTCTCTAAAACCACTACACCCATTGTCGTCAAATTTCCAGACGGAAAGGATGTCCAGACGGCAGGGTTTCAGAATTATAAAACTGGTCAGGTTGAGCACCAATGTCGCTGTTACTAAAATTGCAAATACAACAAAATCAACTTCTTCTCCAGAGCCATTCGGTATACTTGGTTTGCATAGCACATCAGTGGGACATACGTTTGTAGAAATATAAAAATAAAAAAATCCATTGTGAAATTTGGTCACAGTAATCTACTTGGTGTTTACAGGTCCGATTTTGATCAAATGCCAATATCTGAAGAAAATTTGTCTGGATTTTGGTCAGATTTAGTCCTTAAACGGTCCTTGAATTGAAAAATTTGAGATTATGGAAATGAATTATTCAAGATTGCTACCAGGGGTGTCACTACTAAAAATAGCAAAAAAACATGAAATAGACAATAACTAAAGAACCCTTGAAAATCTCAATGGAATTGGACCAGTTTTGAGTAAGAATGGTCTTTGCATAAAGTCATTTTATTTTATTCTATTTTATCTTATCTTATTTTATTTGCATTTTGGCATTCCAAGACGGCCAGCATCAAAAAGAGCACAAAACATGAAAACGACAATATCTCAATAACCATTGAGTAGATTTTGACGAAATCAATGTCAATTTTTTTCTTGTAAAAGTTATTCAAAAATTACGAAAAATAGACCAGTCAAGATGGCTTCTGTTACTAAAACTAACAAAGTGTGTAAATGAGAAAATCTTGATGTAACTGTAATTATTTTGTTTCAGAATGGTCTTTGCATAAAGCAATTTCATATAAATATTTTTATTTTTTTTTTTTATGCCCCCGTGACGATAGTCAGGGGGCATTAAGATTTGCCCCTGTCTGTCTGTCCGTCTGTCTGTCCGTCCGTCCGTCTGTCTGTTCGTCACGCTTTATGGTATAGAGTTTGTGTAATCAACTCCTCCCACAGTTTTCAATGGATCTGTTTCAAACTTTGCATACATGTTGGGAACATATTGAAGATGTGCATGTGGATTCTTGTTGGACCTAGAATTAATTTTGACAGAATTACGGCCTTTTAAACTTAGTCATTTTAGGCAAATTTTTGCATTGTAGGGTATAGAGTTTGTGTAATCAACTCCTCCCACAGTTTTCAACGGATCTTTTTCAAACCTTGCATACATGTTATGGACATATTGAAGATGTGCATGTGGATTTTTGTTGGACCTAAAATTAATTTTGATAGAATTACGGCCTTTTGAACTTAGTCATTTTAGGCAAATTTTTGCATTGTAGGGTATAGAGTTTGTGTAATCAACTACTCCCACAGTTTTCAATGGATCTTTTTCAAACTTTGCATACATGTTGTGGACATATTGAAGATGTGCATGTGGATTTTTGTTGGACGTAGAATTAATTTTGATAGAATTACGGCCTTTTGAACTTAGTCATTTTAGGCAAATTTTTGCATTGTAGGGTATAGAGTTCGTGTAATCAACTCCTCTCACAGTTTTCAATGGATCTTTTTCAAACTTTGCATACATTCTGTGAATGTATTGAAGATGTGCATGTGGGTTTTGGATGGCACTAGAATTAATTTTGACAGAATTATGGCCTTTTGAACTTAGTCATTCTAGGGAAATTTTGCATTGTAGGGTATGGATTTTGTGTTATCAACTTGCTCCACAGTTTTCAATGGATCTTTTTCAAACCTTGTCTACATATGGTGGACATATTTGAAGATATGATGAGGCATATTGATAGGTCTAGAATTAATTTTGACAGAAACACAGCCTTTTTAACTTAGTCATTTTGGGCAGTTTTTTTCATGGCAGGTTATGTTTTCAATGGATTCTTTGTAGGTGCTTTATGGATATATACATATCATGTGACAGGCACTGCACGGGGGCATCATTAGTGTCTTACAGACACAATTTTCTAGTTTGCATTTTGCATTTTGCATTTTGGCATTCCAAGATCACTGCCATCTGCCTTTTCTGCGGAGCCCATCTCTCTCCTTGCGCTGCCTTATCCTTCCCTGATTCAAAAAATGTACCCATTTACTCCTCGGTTGACAGAGAGAGTTTTCCAGTCGTCAGTTGGCGACCGTGGGCGGCGAACTCACGACCTTCCGGCGACTTTCTGCACAATAACCGAGCCACTCTAATCTTACCACTCAACTATGGAGCCTCTTAAAGGTAA
Source organism: Ctena decussata (assembly GCA_963989385.1). Taxonomy (NCBI): domain Eukaryota; kingdom Metazoa; phylum Mollusca; class Bivalvia; order Lucinida; family Lucinidae; genus Ctena; species Ctena decussata. Next base: position 14,717,485 of record OZ022507.1, on the reverse strand, counting down.
ATTAACTAATAATTATATGGGTATGGGAATGTAATACTAAATAGGACCAGGGTACGAATCGACCAGTATTATGGTACGAATCGACCAGAAATATAATACGAATCGACCTGCGTTAGCGTACGAAACGTCCAGTGTTTGGTACAAACCGTCTTGGGTGCGAAAAGTCCTGGGTACGAAACGTTTGTCATTCACTTGAAATAGCACAATACAGAAAAATCACAATATCTCAATAACCACTGAATGGATATTGACGAAATTCGTGTCAGAATGATTCTTGTCTTGAGTTGTTTAAAAAGGGTGCTAAAAATAAACAGCTAAGATGGTTTCTATTACTTAAAATAGCAACATGTGAAAATGAGAAAATCTCAATGGAATTGGACCAGTTTTGTGTCAGAATTGTATTTGCATAAAGCAATTTTACTTATTTTATTTCATTTATTTATTTTATTTTTTCGCAATTTGGCATTCTAGGATTGATGTCATCTGCCGTTATTAAAAATAGCACAAAACATGAAAAAGACAATATCTCAATAACAGATTTTGACGAAACCCGTGTCAGTATAATAATTGCACAGAGTTTTTGCCAAATCTATTTAAAAAAAGACCATTCAAGATTGCTTCTGTAACCAAAAACAGCAAAATGTGAAAATGAGAAAAAATCTTAATGGAATAGAGGACCTATTTTGTGTCAGAACGGTCTTTGCATTAAGCCATTTCATTTTATTTATTTTTTCTGCATTTCGCATTCCAAGATGGCGTCATCTGCCGTTATCAAAACTAGCAAAAAACATGAAAATGACAATATCTCAATAACTGCTGAATGGATTTTGTGTCAGAATGACTCTTGCGATAATTTTTGCTCTTCTTTCAACATTAAATGAAAATAGAGCAGTTAAGTTGGCAAAAAAGGCAAAATATGAAAATGAGAAGAGCTCACTGGAATCGGACCAATTTTGTGTCAGAATGGTTCTTGCATGCTGCCATCTGATTTTCTTGCAATTTGCCATGTCAAGATGACCGCCGTCTGCCGTTACTAAAATTAGCACAAAACTTGGAAATGACAATATCTCAATAACCACTGATTGGATTTTGACCAAATTTGCGTCAAATTGATTCTTACAATTAGGTCTTTTAAACTTAAGTAAAAATAACTGTGAAAATTAGAAAATAGTTACTAAAATGTGGTCATTATACTTTGTTCGTTCTTTGCTATATGAGCAAAGAACGAACAAAACATAATGACCACTATCGCTAAATATTGCAAAATACAAACATGAGGACATTTAAAGAGCCCCGGATGGCTTTTATCAAATCCATTCAGGACCATCTGATCATTGGCGTTTTGCAAATTTATGCAGAGTGACAGGCTTCAATCTACTGTTACTGTAAGATGGCAATTAAATTAATTGCAGTTTACAGGTAACACAAGGTTCTGTCTTGTTAGCTGGTTTGGTCTCATCAGTATCAAATACACAGGTGGTCTTGTGCATTGCATTCAGGTTGTATATCATGTCTGCCCTGTTCAAGCTTGAGAGATACAGCTCATTCCTCTTATGATTGCCTAGTAGCACCACCAAATATTACTAAATATCCAAAGACAACTTTCAAAGTATCCGTTGACTTTTCTTGAACATACCCAAATTTACTCCAAGGACCATCCATTAGAGGACTTTAATATATTGTAAAATACCCAGGTGAGCGATATCAGGCCCATATGTACATCTTGATAAACATTTCTCTGAAGCCACAGGACTGATTGAAGCCATATTTCATATGCAGACTCCCTTGGTCTGGGGAACTTAAGTATATTCAGATAGTCTTAGTCACATGACCAAGATGCCAGCTATGCCCATACAGGGTATAAACCCTTTATAAAATTTTCCTTCGGAACTTTTAGGCCAGTGACCTTGAAACTTTTTATATAGCCCTGGGGCCTCGGACCCTATGCATGTTTTTCAACTGATGAGCCTGCATTGACTTTGGCCTAATTTATGGCAAGGTCAACTTTCGTTCCTTATATTACGCTTTTATATGGGAAATCAATAAACAGTGGATTGCACATAAAACTTTTTAGCCTAGAAATAATAATTGGAACATGCGGCAAAGTAAATGAAATCACGACAACAGAAGGTCACCAAAGGTCAAGGTCATTATTTGACCTTTGTTCAAGGTCACTAAGATTTCAAAATTAAAATATGCACTCTTCTAAAGCCATTGGTTTAAAGTTCGTAACAAGTGAGCAAAGTGACAAATTGTGTTTGTTGACAGTAAGGTCTCAGGTGAGCTACAGGACCATTGGTCCTCTGTTTTGTCTTTACCCAAGCACTGGACAGGAAATAAGGGTACCCTTATGCAAATCAGTGATCCACAGAATTAATATTTATTTTGTTCAAAACAATTTTAATGTCATCTCTTACTTTATAAACAAGTGTTTGTTTAGTATGTCTCGGGGATTATTTGATTCTTCTACATATTATTATATATCCAGGCCAACTTGTGGACAGGCAACTCGCAAGTTTTCAAGATTACATGTGATCAGTAGCAATGTCTGGTAAGTACTCCGTATTTCAAATCTATTTGGAAAAATGGCAAATTTGATAATGACACTATTATTGAAATATTCAATACAAGCCGACGTGTCCTCATCATTTGTTTTTATGGATTCTAAGGAGACCTGGTAGCTCAGCGGGCTGAGAACAGTACATTAAACTCGTCATCCGGGTTAGAATCATGCTGAAGCTAGAAGTCTTTTTTTACCGCTAACATAGAACTCCAATGCACACAGCTTTTATTCTGACAAGGAAGCCGAACCAGTGACCGCAATGGAAAAACTATGGGCAAATACTGACCATAGTAGTATACCTAGCTAGAGGTCACAGTGAAAGATAGTACAGACCATTACCAACACAGTGACGACAAAGCAAAACAGTGCAGACCCAAACCAAGCTGTCCAGATCGTGACAAATATTTCAAACAGGGTGACAAAGCAACCCAGACATTTACCAAGATGCACACAGTACAGATTCTCTCCAAGTTGTCCAGCCAGTGACGTCACCGTAAAACAGGCAGGCCCTGAAACGCAGCCTTGGCAGTTACGGGAATGCAAAACAAAGCAGACACAGACCAAACAGCCTAGTCACGGACCATAATGAAAAAGGTCAATCCCCGATTGGGCAGCCAAGAAATGAAAACAAATGCAAAACTGTGCACACTTGGTAGTCCAGCCGGAGACCACAAAGAAAATAAAAAAGTGCTTACCTTCAGTTGACCATAGGAAGGACAGTACATCATTTAACTTTAAATGTATCATTCATCAAGACTTTTAAGATACCGGTATGCATGACTCCTTACTCTGCAAAAAAGGCTTACATTTTAATGAAAAGTAAAACGATAGCATTTTTTTGCAGAACGTTTAGTTGTTGAAATATAATCCTCTGCAATTTTAATCGTAATAGTGGAGGGAGGGGAGGGAGGGGTTAAGATATCAGTTTCCTGCTTGCAAGTACAGAGTTAGCATACCTGGTAAACAACAGAAACAGTTACTGGGCGTTTCCTGCGCAGGCGCAGAATGCTATGTTTGTCTCGTTTAATTTATTAATTTACAAGAAATCCTACAATCCAGAACCATCTTAATCAATTCTGGACAAGCTTTCATATAGCAAACATTGCATTTTAAAGTATACGACAGTGTAAATGACCATTCTTTGAATAGAAACTGTCGGAACTTTGATTTTCAGACTATGGGCTTATCAGTCATAAATTTTAGCTCAGCTTTTTGAACATGTAAAAACCTTTTTTGCAATAATCTTCAATAAGAATGCTTTAGTTTATTTTAAAATTGTGACAGGCATGCAGTTTTGAAATGTTAATGGTAATGCCACTGCAAATTTAGAACACTTGGCTTTTCTGCCCAAATATTGAAATTTAGAAGTGCTAGATTATCGTTTAATCTGTTTTGAAATCCAATTTTCTTCAGTATATGAAACAGATGGAATCAAAAAAGGTACCTAAGAGGAACAGATGGGAAAATGAGAACTTAAACAATAAAGAGAAGTTTGTTCTCGAGGAATCTCGAAAAATTAGAAATAATCCCCACTGAAACTGAAAGTTGCGCAAACTGACGATTTACCTTCAAGTTTTAAAACTCTCTGTCTAACAATATAAAATGCCATGTCAGTTCTACAATGAATCTTTAACTTTATTCGTGGACCTTTTCAGAAAAAGATGCTGAAGTCAATGTGACGGAACTCATTTTGCCAGTATACGTGAAGGCAAATTACAAGCAAGAAGTAAAAGGATTTGAACGAAAGCTATCGAAAGCTTACATAGTTCATCTCCATAAACTGCATGTTTTCCGGCGGACGGACGAATGGTGCCTCGTTACTGCGGCCATGGGTTTGTTCTGCTGAGGGGCGGGGGGTGAGGGGGTACGTTTCGTTCCGAGAATTGAAACACACACATTCGTGCTTCCCATATATGTACATGTACCATGTGTCATTAAGCCGTGCTTTCAAAATTTACGATAATTGTATCCGAGATAGCAATATGTTTTCCCATAGACTATAGTGTATTTTAGCTGAACAGTGTTCCTGTGTTCAACTTCGATTTTCATTTATCAGTTGTATAAATTAATCCATTCTTATAAGGAATTGAATAGACTTCATAAAAAAGAAACTTCTAATAATTTAAATTTCATAAAAAAAACTGTTTACCCATATGTGCCACCAAAGCATGAATTTTTCTGATTCGTATCTATACCTTTACTTTAAAAAATACTCAGGATTCTTACATTGTAGTACCTGTGGAGCAGATACGAGTGTAATCTTTTTTGACAAAAGGTTTCGTAACACTTCAACAGGCAGTCCACATATGTGGAAGTTTGTGGCATTGTCTCATGTTTGAGTTATTACTTGCCGTCCCCAGCGTGCCTTTTATAACTGTTCAATTACATTTAGTTTTTTTAATGTTGTTGTTGTCTTTTTTGTGTGTTTTTGTTTTTTATTGTTGTTATGTTGTTTTATCTGCCTCTGTTTGTCTTTGACGGCTTAATGGTTTTTTACATGTATAACCTGGCCTCGCGGCCAAATGCCGTGAACGTGTTATCTTTTACTTAGTGCTGTTATATACTGTTTTTGTTTGGTGTCGTGGGTGAGACGTATCAGTTCCTGAATGGTTTCTAATTAAACAATTTTGATGTTACAGGAAAACAACCAATGAGAGATTTATACAACTCTAAAGTGAGCAGTGCCGAGTATGTCACTAGGTGCGTATACAATTCACAAAAATTCATACCAGTCACAAAAAACTGTAAGCGCAACGCAAAGCGTTCCTAATAATTATTTGAATATATAACCCTATTGTTTAGCATAATTATGAGGGTATTAAGCTAATTAGTAAAGTCTAACAACCCTTGCTCAGATATTTCAAATACAGTAACAGAAAACGTCATCTATGTCAATATAACCAAGCAACAACAAACGAACATACATATCTAAAGTCTTCTTATTAACTTTTGTTTTTCGTAACGCTTTTTGGTATTCATATTAATGTGTGGAAGTGAAAAGGACAGGTGTGCAGTGTTACCTGACGAGAAAAATCTTTGCAACGTTTCATCGAGAATTACAACTCATGAACAGATTACTGATTGAACGTTATGTTTCTCATAAACTATACCATTTTCTACCGTTACATATTTTCTACCGTTACATTTTTCACGTCTGTGAAGTTAGCAGTATAGCAGTACAGCAGTATGAAGTTAGCAGTAACAGTACAGCAGTACAGCAGTATGAAGTTAGCAGTAACAGTACAGCAGTAAAGTTACCAGTACAACAGTACAGCAGTATAGCAGCAGTATTGCAGTAAAACAGTATAACAGTACAACAGTAAGTACCACAAAGTAGGTACCCAATGCACACAATAGCATGTTGTGCAAGGCTCGGTTACCTCGATCAACGTCGAAAATTCCAGAGGCGGAGCCCCGAAGTAGGTACCCCACGCGCACAATAGCCCTATGGCCAAAACTTTGACCGCCATTTTGACCCCTCCAAACCCATTGCCACGGGGGTGCACCTAGTAGGCAGTGTACAGCTCGGGCGCGTGTACGTGGCCACACCCTCGGTTACCTCCAACAACGTCGAAAATTCCAGAGGCGGAGCCCCGAATTTGGGGTCGGGAACACTCACTATGACGATATGGACCTAACTTTGACCCACGTTTTCACCCCTCCAAACCGATTGCCACCGGGGTGCACCTAGTGGGCCATGTAGAGCTCTTATGTGCGCGTATTGTGCAAGGCTCGGTTACCTCGAACAACGTCGAAAATTCCAGAGGCGGAGCCCCGAAGTAGGTACCCCACGCGCACAATAGCCCTATGGCCAAAACTTTGACCGCCATTTTGACCCCTCCAAACCCATTGTCACGGGGGTGCACCTAGTAGGCAGTGTACAGCTCGGGCGCGTGTACGTGGCCACACCCTCGGTTACCTCCAACAACGTCGAAAATTCCAGAGGCGGAGCCCCGAATTTGGGGTCGGGAACACTCACTATGACGATATGGACCTAACTTTGACCCACGTTTTCACCCCTCCAAACCGATTGCCACCGGGATGCACCTAGTGGGCCATGTAGAGCTCTTATGTGCGCGTATTGTGCAAGGCTCGGTTACCTCGAACAACGTCGAAAATTCCAGAGGCGGAGCCCCGAAGTAGGTACCCCACGCGCACAATAGCCCTATGGCCAAAACTTTGACCGCCATTTTGACCCCTCCAAACCCATTGCCACGGGGGTGCACCTAGTAGGCAGTGTACAGCTCGGGCGCGTGTACGTGGCCACACCCTCGGTTACCTCCAACAACGTCGAAAATTCCAGAGGCGGAGCCCCGAATTTGGGGTCGGGAACACTCACTATGACGATATGGACCTAACTTTGACCCACGTTTTCACCCCTCCAAACCGATTGCCACCGGGGTGCACCTAGTGGGCCATGTAGAGCTCTTATGTGCGCGTATTGTGCAAGGCTCGGTTACCTCGAACAACGTCGAAAATTCCAGAGGCGGAGCCCCGAAGTAGGTACCCCACGCGCACAATAGCCCTATGGCCAAAACTTTGACCGCCATTTTGACCCCTCCAAACCCATTGCCACGGGGGTGCACCTAGTAGGCAGTGTACAGCTCGGGCGCGTGTACGTGGCCACACCCTCGGTTACCTCCAACAACGTCGAAAATTCCAGAGGCGGAGCCCCGAATTTGGGGTCGGGAACACTCACTATGACGATATGGACCTAACTTTGACCCACGTTTTCACCCCTCCAAACCGATTGCCACCGGGGTGCACCTAGTGGGCCATGTAGAGCTCTTATGTGCGCGTATTGTGCAAGGCTCGGTTACCTCGAACAACGTCGAAAATTCCAGAGGCGGAGCCCCGAAGTAGGTACCCCACGCGCACAATAGCCCTATGGCCAAAACTTTGACCGCCATTTTGACCCCTCCAAACCCATTGCCACGGGGGTGCACCTAGTAGGCAGTGTACAGCTCGGGCGCGTGTACGTGGCCACACCCTCGGTTACCTCCAACAACGTCGAAAATTCCAGAGGCGGAGCCCCGAATTTGGGGTCGGGAACACTCACTATGACGATATGGACCTAACTTTGACCCACGTTTTCACCCCTCCAAACCGATTGCCACCGGGGTGCACCTAGTGGGCCATGTAGAGCTCTTATGTGCGCGTATTGTACAAGGCTCGGTTACCTCGAACAACGTCGAAAATTCCAGAGGCGGAGCCCCGAAGTAGGTACCCCACGCGCACAATAGCCCTATGGCCAAAACTTTGACCGCCATTTTGACCCCTCCAAACCCATTGCCACGGGGGTGCACCTAGTAGGCAGTGTACAGCTCGGGCGCGTGTACGTGGCCACACCCTCGGTTACCTCCAACAACGTCGAAAATTCCAGAGGCGGAGCCCCGAATTTGGGGTCGGGAACACTCACTATGACGATATGGACCTAACTTTGACCCACGTTTTCACCCCTCCAAACCGATTGCCACCGGGGTGCACCTAGTGGGCCATGTAGAGCTCTTATGTGCGCGTATTGTGCAAGGCTCGGTTACCTCGAACAACGTCGAAAATTCCAGAGGCGGAGCCCCGAAGTAGGTACCCCACGCGCACAATAGCCCTATGGCCAAAACTTTGACCGCCATTTTGACCCCTCCAAACCCATTGCCACGGGGGTGCACCTAGTAGGCAGTGTACAGCTCGGGCGCGTGTACGTGGCCACACCCTCGGTTACCTCCAACAACGTCGAAAATTCCAGAGGCGGAGCCCCGAATTTGGGGTCGGGAGCACTCACTATAGTCCAGTCAAATTGTGGGACAACCTAAAACAAATTGCAACAAAAGGTTTCTTTGCAGTAATAAGCTCCTAAGACCTACATCTTTAACATACTAAAAGTAGGACAAAATCGGAGAATGCGAAACTTGATTTTTTCATATGTCTTGTTTTCGAAAGATTTAAACCACTGCACAGCTACTTTTGGTCGCAAAGCCACTTCTAAACATCATTTCTAGACAAGTTAAATCCATAGAAGTCGTTGATAAAGCAGTTATATACTGTTCTTTAGCTTTTGTCTACCATTAAATTTGCTGATTATGCATAACCGGTCGATCATATAGTATATTACTATTAGTTTACCCCACCCACCAGTGCAAATTTTGTTTTTACCATAACCTCTGTTCAGATGGACAATATGGATAGTAATGAAGATAGTAATCAGAATCATTGTTTTTAAATGAAGACTGCGACAGAACAATAGAGGAAAACAGCTTGATGTAACTCCTATTTATCAAATGTTGGGACATCTGAGAGTGTTGTTTTGTTGCTTCACGTCCACGGTAACGACCATGGCCATGTCAGGACGGTCAGTTAACCTTATGACACTATTCTTAGGCCGGCTTAGACCTCCTATGCGGTTAAGCAGTACTAAGTGCGCATACTTTCGCCAGTAACTGACAACTGTTCTTCTTGAATCAGCGGAAGGAGAAAGTAAGTAGCCGGACCGGGTATCGAACACAAGACCTCTGGCTCTTGAGTCAGACGCCCTACTGACTGTACTATGTGGCCCGGCTAAATACTTCATGTGTTGAAAGGATAATCCACTAGAAGGTTAAATATGCAGATAACTTGGACATGCTTTGGGATATCAGGTGATGACCTTCATGTCATTTTTGCATTCACAAATGGTGAAATGTTTACTTTTCTGGTTCAAAATTTACAAATTATACCTCTTTCCCACATAACAGCCACCTCCCCACGCCGCCTACGCCTCTGGAAAAAAGTTGTTGTTTTAGCTCGCCTGAACAACCTTTAGGAAGAGCTATTGTTGTCACCCCGATGTCGGCCTCCGCGTTTGCACTCGCGTCCTTGTCCACCTTTTGGGTGTTATAGGACATATTAAAACACCCATATCTCTTTAACCCACTGATAGCCTAAGTTGATACTTTCACTTATGCTAAATAATGGTCTTACGTTTTACACCATTGCCCCCCTCAGTGACCTTGAGGTCAAGGTCATGGAATTGGAAATTTCATGTTAAAATATGGGATGTTCTTTAAGGTTTTATCTCATCTGTCAAGGTGAACTTATAGTATAGCCTTGGTCCGTAGTCCGTTGTCGTCTTCCACACTTTAAAATATACCTCCTAAACCATCTGCCCAATCTTGATCAAATTTTATGTGAAGCATTGTTGGGGTGGGGGACTGACTGCATAAGGTTGAAGGGCAGATCAGACTGGAACTCTGGTTGCCATGGCAACATAAAGCTCCCATAGACTTATAATGGGGAAAAACTTAAAAAAATCTTTTTCTCTGAAACCATGACGCCCAGAGCTCATACATTTAGCATTAAGCAATGTTTTGTGGTCCCCTACATCACTCCTGCCAATCCATACCCTGGGGTCTAAACTGGACCCACCCTAGGGGCCCACTGCTTTATATAGGGCTATATAGCTAAAGAACCTTATAAAAATTTCCATTATGAAACCATGAGGTCCAGACCTTACATATTTAGTATGTAGCAATGTTGGTGGTCACATACGTAAATCCTGCCAACCATGCCTCTGGGATCCAAATTTGCCACCCCCAGGGGCCATTAGCTCCCACAAAGTTATGACGAGAAAAACTTAAAGAATCTTCTTTTTTGGAAACCATAAGGCCCAGAGCTGATATATTTAGCATGTAGCAGTGTTTAGTGGTCCCCTACATAAATCCTGCCAACCATGCACCTGGGGTCCAAACTGGCCCCATCCCAGGGTGGGTGGGCTTATTTGTTCATATAGGGCTAAATAGCTATAGAACCTTAAAAAATTTCCTCTCTGAAACCATGAGGCTCAGAGCTTACGTGTTGTGTATGTAGCAATGGTTAGGGGTCACCTACATAAATCCTGCCAACCATGCCCCAAAGGCCCATATTGGCAACGCCCCAGGGGCATTAGCTCCGATAGTCTTATGAAGTGAAAACTTAAAAAATTCTTCTCTGAAACCATGAGGCCCAGAGCTTAAACATTTAGTATGTATCAATGTTTAGTGGCCTCCTGCATAAATCCTGTCAACCATGCCCATGTGGTCCAAAGTGGCCCCACCCCAGGGGTCATTTATTAATATAGGCCTTTATAGCTGAGAACCTTCAAAAATCCTATATCTGAAACCATGAGGCCCAGAGCTTACATATTATTTAGTATGTAGCAATGGTTACCTATTGTTAATGGTCACGTACATAAATCCTGCCAACCATGCCCCTGGGATCCAAATTCCAAATTGCCCCCCCCCCCCCCCCCCTGCCAACCGAAGCCCCCATCCCCGGATCAATCATTGGCTGACATAGACTTATAATGGGGAAAAACATAAAAAAATCTTCTTCTCTGAAACCATGAGGCCCAGAGCTTATATATTTATTTAGTATGTAGCAATGTTTATTGTCCCATAACTCCTGCCAACCAAGCCCCTGGGGTCCAAACTGGCCCCATCCCAGGGGGTCATTTGTTTATATAGAGCTATATCACTAAAGAACCTTCAAAAATCTTCTTCTTTGATACCATGAGGCCCAGAGCTTACATATTTAGTATTTAGCAATGTTTAGTTGTCACGAACATAAATCCTGCCAACCATGCCTTGGGTCCAAATTGACCACGCCCCATGGGTCATTAGCTCCCATAGACTTATAATGGGGAAAAATCTATAAAAATCATCTTCCCTGAAACCATGAGGCCCAGACCTTACATATTTAGTACGTAGCAATGTTTAGTGGTCCCCTTCATAAATCCTGCCGAGGAGATTTACAAAGACTATTCATAAGTATGTTGCACAGTTTGTGTTATTATGCATGTAGTATTCTGCTCTTTGTGCCTTTGTTTCGGGCTTCTCATGCCTTCAGAGATCAGTATTCTAAATTGAAGCAGATTTATGCTAAGCGAAGTCATCAGTATGACATATTTCTTGTTGCAGTTCAGTTACTGACCTTCGAAAATTCACTTCAGATTTTAAGGCAGAATAAAGTGGGTGGGGTAATTTATACCATTTTAAGACCTAGATGGCTTTACATTCAACAACAAAATGTGTCAAATTCAATCTTAAGCTTCTAGATCCAATTCTGGAAGAGGCAGAATAGGTTCTTAGAAATAAAACTCACAGCAATAATGTTATGTCATATAAAACATTACAAATAATTGGTATATTTAAGACGCAAATAGGCACATGTAAAAATGCAGAAAAAATATATTTTGCATTATCCGATTTCATCCTACTTTTGATATGTCATATGTGAATGTTAGTCCTCAACAAAAATGCAAAGAAAGCTTTTGTTGCAATTTGTTTTGGGTTTAGGGAAAAAATCGCCAGTTTGCCTGGACTACTATGACGATATGGACCTAACTTTGACCCACGTTTTCACCCCTCCAAACCGATTGCCACCGGGGTGCACCTAGTGGGCCATGTAGAGCTCTTATGTGCGCGTATTGTGCAAGGCTCGGTTACCTCGAACAACGTCGAAAATTCCAGAGGCGGAGCCCCGAAGTAGGTACCCCACGCGCACAATAGCCCTATGGCCAAAACTTTGACCGCCATTTTGACCCCTCCAAACCCATTGCCACGGGGGTGCACCTAGTAGGCAGTGTACAGCTCGGGCGCGTGTACGTGGCCACACCCTCGGTTACCTCCAACAACGTCGAAAATTCCAGAGGCGGAGCCCCGAATTTGGGGTCGGGAACACTCACTATGACGATATGGACCTAACTTTGACCCACGTTTTCACCCCTCCAAACCGATTGCCACCGGGGTGCACCTAGTGGGCCATGTAGAGCTCTTATGTGCGCGTATTGTGCAAGGCTCGGTTACCTCGAACAACGTCGAAAATTCCAGAGGCGGAGCCCCGAAGTAGGTACCCCACGCGCACAATAGCCCTATGGCCAAAACTTTGACCGCCATTTTGACCCCTCCAAACCCATTGCCACGGGGGTGCACCTAGTAGGCAGTGTACAGCTCGGGCGCGTGTACGTGGCCACACCCTCGGTTACCTCCAACAACGTCGAAAATTCCAGAGGCGGAGCCCCGAATTTGGGGTCGGGAACACTCACTATGACGATATGGACCTAACTTTGACCCACGTTTTCACCCCTCCAAACCGATTGCCACCGGGGTGCACCTAGTGGGCCATGTAGAGCTCTTATGTGCGCGTATTGTGCAAGGCTCGGTTACCTCGAACAACGTCGAAAATTCCAGAGGCGGAGCCCCGAAGTAGGTACCCCACGCGCACAATAGCCCTATGGCCAAAACTTTGACCGCCATTTTGACCCCTCCAAACCCATTGCCACGGGGGTGCACCTAGTAGGCAGTGTACAGCTCGGGCGCGTGTACGTGGCCACACCCTCGGTTACCTCCAACAACGTCGAAAATTCCAGAGGCGGAGCCCCGAATTTGGGGTCGGGAACACTCACTATGACGATATGGACCTAACTTTGACCCACGTTTTCACCCCTCCAAACCGATTGCCACCGGGGTGCACCTAGTGGGCCATGTAGAGCTCTTATGTGCGCGTATTGTGCAAGGCTCGGTTACCTCGAACAACGTCGAAAATTCCAGAGGCGGAGCCCCGAAGTAGGTACCCCACGCGCACAATAGCCCTATGGCCAAAACTTTGACCGCCATTTTGACCCCTCCAAACCCATTGCCACGGGGGTGCACCTAGTAGGCAGTGTACAGCTCGGGCGCGTGTACGTGGCCACACCCTCGGTTACCTCCAACAACGTCGAAAATTCCAGAGGCGGAGCCCCGAATTTGGGGTCGGGAACACTCACTATGACGATATGGACCTAACTTTGACCCACGTTTTCACCCCTCCAAACCGATTGCCACCGGGGTGCACCTAGTGGGCCATGTAGAGCTCTTATGTGCGCGTATTGTGCAAGGCTCGGTTACCTCGAACAACGTCGAAAATTCCAGAGGCGGAGCCCCGAAGTAGGTACCCCACGCGCACAATAGCCCTATGGCCAAAACTTTGACCGCCATTTTGACCCCTCCAAACCCATTGCCACGGGGGTGCACCTAGTAGGCAGTGTACAGCTCGGGCGCGTGTACGTGGCCACACCCTCGGTTACCTCCAACAACGTCGAAAATTCCAGAGGCGGAGCCCCGAATTTGGGGTCGGGAACACTCACTATGACGATATGGACCTAACTTTGACCCACGTTTTCACCCCTCCAAACCGATTGCCACCGGGGTGCACCTAGTGGGCCATGTAGAGCTCTTATGTGCGCGTATTGTGCAAGGCTCGGTTACCTCGAACAACGTCGAAAATTCCAGAGGCGGAGCCCCGAAGTAGGTACCCCACGCGCACAATAGCCCTATGGCCAAAACTTTGACCGCCATTTTGACCCCTCCAAACCCATTGCCACGGGGGTGCACCTAGTAGGCAGTGTACAGCTCGGGCGCGTGTACGTGGCCACACCCTCGGTTACCTCCAACAACGTCGAAAATTCCAGAGGCGGAGCCCCGAATTTGGGGTCGGGAACACTCACTATGACGATATGGACCTAACTTTGACCCACGTTTTCACCCCTCCAAACCGATTGCCACCGGGGTGCACCTAGTGGGCCATGTAGAGCTCTTATGTGCGCGTATTGTGCAAGGCTCGGTTACCTCGAACAACGTCGAAAATTCCAGAGGCGGAGCCCCGAAGTAGGTACCCCACGCGCACAATAGCCCTATGGCCAAAACTTTGACCGCCATTTTGACCCCTCCAAACCCATTGCCACGGGGGTGCACCTAGTAGGCAGTGTACAGCTCGGGCGCGTGTACGTGGCCACACCCTCGGTTACCTCCAACAACGTCGAAAATTCCAGAGGCGGAGCCCCGAATTTGGGGTCGGGAACACTCACTATGACGATATGGACCTAACTTTGACCCACGTTTTCACCCCTCCAAACCGATTGCCACCGGGGTGCACCTAGTGGGCCATGTAGAGCTCTTATGTGCGCGTATTGTGCAAGGCTCGGTTACCTCGAACAACGTCGAAAATTCCAGAGGCGGAGCCCCGAAGTAGGTACCCCACGCGCACAATAGCCCTATGGCCAAAACTTTGACCGCCATTTTGACCCCTCCAAACCCATTGCCACGGGGGTGCACCTAGTAGGCAGTGTACAGCTCGGGCGCGTGTACGTGGCCACACCCTCGGTTACCTCCAACAACGTCGAAAATTCCAGAGGCGGAGCCCCGAATTTGGGGTCGGGAACACTCACTATGACGATATGGACCTAACTTTGACCCACGTTTTCACCCCTCCAAACCGATTGCCACCGGGGTGCACCTAGTGGGCCATGTAGAGCTCTTATGTGCGCGTATTGTGCAAGGCTCGGTTACCTCGAACAACGTCGAAAATTCCAGAGGCGGAGCCCCGAAGTAGGTACCCCACGCGCACAATAGCCCTATGGCCAAAACTTTGACCGCCATTTTGACCCCTCCAAACCCATTGCCACGGGGGTGCACCTAGTAGGCAGTGTACAGCTCGGGCGCGTGTACGTGGCCACACCCTCGGTTACCTCCAACAACGTCGAAAATTCCAGAGGCGGAGCCCCGAATTTGGGGTCGGGAACACTCACTATGACGATATGGACCTAACTTTGACCCACGTTTTCACCCCTCCAAACCGATTGCCACCGGGGTGCACCTAGTGGGCCATGTAGAGCTCTTATGTGCGCGTATTGTGCAAGGCTCGGTTACCTCGAACAACGTCGAAAATTCCAGAGGCGGAGCCCCGAAGTAGGTACCCCACGCGCACAATAGCCCTATGGCCAAAACTTTGACCGCCATTTTGACCCCTCCAAACCCATTGCCACGGGGGTGCACCTAGTAGGCAGTGTACAGCTCGGGCGCGTGTACGTGGCCACACCCTCGGTTACCTCCAACAACGTCGAAAATTCCAGAGGCGGAGCCCCGAATTTGGGGTCGGGAACACACACTATTCCTCTCTCTCTCATGCTTCTTAAAAGATCCTGGACGCAGGCCCTTGGACTCAGGTCCCGAAATTTAGGTATCGTTTGCCCTGTTCTCGTAAAAAATCCCTGATGCTTTTTAGACTCTTACAAATTATATAATATTGCATGACATGTAACATCTGAGTCAGGGGTCATTTCGTCTAATTTTAAGACTGTCAGTCTTTGGAAACCTCCTAGGTTGTTGCCTCTTACTGGCACACAAAATAGGTCCACTTTTATTAGGTTAAAACATCATAGATTGTAGTCTCTGAGCTCCAGTTCTACCTGAAACAGGCCGAACATTCATATATCTTATAACTCTCACATGTCATACACTCAAATCAGGCTCTTTTGTGTTTCTTAGGAACTATTTCACACCGTACCAAAACACTGTGACGTCAATAGTAGTGCGCCACCAATTGTTGAAATAACACGCACAGCTTCATTTAGAAATACAAGTACAGGCTTTCGAAAAGTAGCAAGCATGGTAGTAGAAATACGTGTAGGGAAGCATATATATAGGGTTGGATACCAAAGACGTATAGGGAAGCACATTTATAAGGTTTGATACCAGAACTTCTACTACGGGTCAATCAACTACTGCAACATTTCGTTGTTGGAGGAGATTCAGAAACGTTCCGTTATCTCAAAATAATAAAAAAACAAAGGATCAAAGTACTTTCTTCACAGACGGCGGCTCAGTTGATCGTTGTCACAAAATTTATTTATAACGGTACCTGTCAGCTACATTATAACGATTTCCGCGGCGGTCACTTTGCTAGCTATCGGTTCACAGAATGACGGCACAAATCTAGTTACCGCGCCCTTTACTGAGCGGGTTTAATACAGTTATAATTGAATCAAAGAAATCAGTTTTTCGACGGAATGTTTGATCTGACAGTTGACCGTAACAGATTTTCATTGCCTTTAGAAGGATGTTTGTTGCAGTAGATACTTTATGCGTAGTAAGTGCAATATGTAGCACATGTAAGGAAAGCAGCCAATTGTATGTCTGTACTGGAGGAATAAGGCTTAGTGCAGGTTATATTGTAAATAGCATGAAGATAGGAGGGACATAGAATAATGCAGGTGTATGCGTCTCAGTGTTAACTAATGTAGGTAGGCGGGTAGGTAGGTAGAGTTAGTTTCTTTCTCTTTTTTTTCAAGAAAAATGAATACCAAATTAAGGTCAGTGGGCGTATCTTTAAAATTTATCAATTCCGCCAATTTCATTTTGTCTCCCTTCTCAAATCGTACAACTCTTGAGAGGAGCCAATTCTGTCCCTTTAGAGTAGACCATTTGGAAGGGTTACGTCGGGAAGCAAACAGGAAGTCACAAAAGTCATTCCCCTTCTTATAATGGCGACAGAAATTTGGAGTTTACTCTTACACCTTAAAACATGTAAGTAAGTAAGTAAGTAAGGTCTTTATTTAAAGAGGGTAACTCAATTGGCGAACCAATCTTCCTTGAGGCCCTCTGATAAGACACATAAACATACAATATATACAAAGTGCAATTTGAGACCAAAATAAAATTACAATACATCTACAGATACTAAAAAAAAAAAACTCTCTCTCTCTCTCTCTCTCTCTCTCTCTCTCAAAGACATGTTCAATATGCATGTAAATGTTATAAGGATACATCTACATGTATTAAGAAAATGAAAATGTCTTCAGTATTTAAATATCATATAAGGTATGGCGGTGGGGAAGTAAGCCCAATTAAGCTAATTTTTCAACCAAGCCGTGCATTTATTTACAAATGAACGTATAGTTGTCGCATTTTCAATATCTATAGGGATACTGTTCCAGATAAGTGAAACCAGAATAAGACATACTGTTTTTAAATAGGCCTAAATTAGGTTTAAATTCCTGTTACAAACTGATCGTAAATTAGAAGTCGTATCATTTGAGTTGTTATGTGTTGATTGTTAATCAATTAGACGATTACCTACAACATAGATTTAAGCAGAAAATACATTTATAGAAAAATCAGCAAATTGAACTTTTTGCTTTTCACATTAACCATATAATTTTAATACCGCAACATATTATTCAGCTTAAGAATAGCCCTCAAATTATGTCATGGGTTTCTAGTCAAACGTAAAAAACGTTTCTGGTGATGAAAAACTGAGTACTTAAATATATATTAATATGAAATAGGCGCCACTTATATTGTCACTTATATTGTGTTGTATAAAACTTTGATTTTGACATATTTTGCAAGGTATGAGGCAACCGATAAAAATTCTGGTGATTTTTTATTTTTCCAAAGTCAAGGTCATCGGAAAGGTCATGAATCATATACATGTATGATACATTTGGCAGTTGAGCATTAATATCACAAATAAAACTTGATGATACCAGTTTGTGCCCGAACACCATTACATTTTGCATAGTTTTCAAAGCTGAAAATATAAAATTGAAATCCCAGATACGCCATGTCTCATGTGATACATGGCTGACTTTGACTTTGAGGCTAAGGGTTGCATTCTTTCGTGTTTTATAGTATGAGCATGTTAGGCCTGCTACATGATTGCAAAGGCTTTAAAATCTCATAATTCAATATCAGAATAGTTTTACAAGATAGACATTTATATGAACAGGTTACCCAGCCATCGGCACCATTTCACACAATGTATCATGTATGATACGTAGGGTGCTAGAGGGTTATACTCATTATCCCGATAGCGGCGATAAAATTTCGGTGTCCTAATCACTTCAGTGATTTATCATTTGCAGGGATGTATATATGCTACTTCTTCTATGTACTGTTTCCTTGCCCTGCCTATTTATAAATGCATTATTGCATGCACACATACTGGCTGTATACTGTTTGCCTGTTTCCTTTAACCCTAAACTGTGTACTGTTTAAGACTACTGTGTAAACTGTGTATGGTTTACTTTGCTCTGTTTACTTTGCCCCATTTTTTGTCTTCTGCGTACTGCAAAGTAGTTTTCCCAAGGAAAGTTCCTGGCAGTTGAGGTCGGGAACGTTCACTGTGACGATATGGACATAACTTTGACCTCCAATCCCAATGTCATTTAAAAAAAGTTTTTCATTGGCTCACATATGGTTTTCCGTGGGGTGATCATTAAATAATGGAAACACCTTCGTAGATTGGTTGATTATATACAGAAATAAGTATCCTTATCTACAGAAATAAGTATACTTCATACCACCAAAGACTGTCTTTTGAGCTTTCGAATCCATGTTTGAAATTGAAATTTTAACGTGTTACCATAGCAATATATGACGTCACGTTCATGTCAGGTAACGCGTGTGATTTTTTTCGACGTCATGTTGGTAATAAGGTGCTTGTATTACGCTTATTATGTACGATATGTAAAGAGAAATTATAAAAATTAGGAGCACCTTCCTTTTACGTCAGGTTTTGGCTTTAGAAACACACATATAATAATTGTCATTTGAAATGTTCAGAAATCTGCAATTTCACATTTTATTTTGTTATTTTCAGTATTAAGCTAAAGTTTATTGATCCGTTATCAAGTACAGGATAATTTTGGTTCTTTCTGCTATACCATTCTCCCAAGACTCTGCTCGTTAAATTGCAATGACGTCACAAATCTGGGCCCTCTGTCTTAAAATAAGCGAAAAACGTTGAAATTTACTCGATCAATTGTATTTTGCCGGATTTGAGAGCAAGTCATAAATTACTATACTTTTCTGTTAGTATCTGAGGCTTGCATCAAACCATTACACAACCGAACTAATTTCCACTCTTTGTTACTTATCAGAAGCAAATATACGTGGAAATATGCAAAATTTAGAAAATAAACCCTTATAAGTTTAAGGCGTCGTTGCCACGGCAAAGAAATTCCTAAACAGGACTGTAGAACTTAATCATATGTCACAAGCTTGATTCTTAGGTATTATTTATCTTTAGTACTGTAATGATTCATAGCTAATGAAATAAATGCTAGTTTCCATTATCTAATGATCACCCCTCGTACCCTTTTGAAATTGCTCGCTGTGGGTGTAAAGAAGTAGACTTTGAAAGGCGAAATATGGTAGAATGCAACAGAATGGAATTAACTTTACAGAAAATTGTCATTTCGGGGGTAAATCATCGGTTTTATGATCGCAAAATGTCCGACCATGAAACCGACGATTTAACTCCCCAAACGACAATTTTGAGTACAGTTAGCCCCTAAATATATACACAACATCAACGATACAGCATCAGAACTGGACGTGTTTTTTTAAAACTTACAAAGTCGAAGTCAGAAGTTTTTAAAAATTTGTCTGCCTGTGCTGTCTGCTCCTGCACTGAGACTATATGTACATGTACAAAATCATGAGAAAAAGTGTACACTTGAAATTTAAAGGGATTGATTCATCTTAAACTTACAGTAAATGATCCAACGTAGACCTCGCTTATAATAGTAATGATAAATAATTAATAATAAGAAGAAGAATAATAATAAACACGTTTTTAAACTGGCACTGTCTAATATCACAAAATCGATTTTTTGAAATCACAAAATTGATTTTGTGATATCATAAAATCCCTCTGATTTTGTGATATCACACAATCGAATTTGTGATATCATAAAATCGAATATGTGATATCATAGAATCTAGTTTGTGATATCAAAAAATAGTGATGCTTTTTGATATCACAAATTCAATTTTGTGACATCACAAATTTAATTTTGTGATATCACAAATTCTGTTTTGTGATACCACAAAATATTTTGTGATATCACAAAATTGAATTTGTGATATCACAAAATAGGGATTTAATAATAAAACGGCGCCTCATACAGACACACTACTGCATGGTTTGTTGTATATCTTTAATATCGCTCTCCTTTATACCATTTCCATTTCCTGGTGAAATGAATGTCCTTAGACCAGTAAACAATTCTGATTCAGCTTTTGTGTCTGTTCCTTCTGACAGTAGCACAATATTCCAACGTAGCTGGAATAGGGAAACGTTTAAATGCAGCAATTTTCACCTCTTCATGACTAGTTTAATGCGCAAATTTCGGCGAATGTAGTATTGCCTTTCTTTACGTTTCTGCTTGTCAAAAAATAGGTCCCATGATGAGTTCCCAGGACATATTTTTTGCCAACTCAACCCAAGGTATTTGGTTATTTCGTTAATTCTTCACATTAATAAACATAGCTTCAGATGGATATCTGAGCAGGAGCGCAGTTCGCTTCCTTATCTTACGTTTGCGCGTTACTGCTCTGCGTGACTGCTGTACTACGTTCATCCTTTGACACATTACTCCTGTGCTGCTAGCCTGCTACATCGCTGTAGTGCTACGCTACTGATCTACTATACTCCATGACAGCAACACCAGTTACTGCTGTACTACAACGTCTACAATCACTTGTGTCTACAATACTGCTGTACTAGTGTACTGCTATACTGCTGTACTATTAAACTGCGGTACTGTTGTACTGCTATACAGCTGTACTGTTGTACTGCTGTATTGCTGTATTGTTGTACTGCTGTACTGTTGTACTGCTATACTGCTGCACTGTTGTACTGCTATACTGCTGTACTGTTGTACTGATGTACTGCTATACTGTTGTACTGATATACTGTTGTACTGTTGTACTGCTGCACTGTTGTACTGCTATACTGCTGTACTGTTGTACTGTTGTACTGCTGTACTGTTGTACTGCTAACTTCATACTGCTGTACTGCTGTACTGTTACTGCTAACTTCATACTGCTGTACTGCTGTACTGTTACTGCTAACTTCATACTGCTGTACTGCTGTACTGTTACTGCTAACTTCATACTGCTGTACTGCTGTACTGCTAACTTCACTCACATTACATTTTCACATAAAAAAGTTGACGTTTAAGTACTGGGATTTACAAAAACGTGTAACGTTGCTTACAATTCAGCATGTAACACATTTGCTTAACAAAGCTGTCGACCAAGCAAGCACCGACCATAGTTTCCTGAAGATTTGATCGATAGAAGAGCAATAACGGTATTAATGACGGTCGACCGAGCTGATACTGTGACAGCCACTTTTGTTGTTGTTGTTGTTGTTGTTGTTGTTGTTTTGAGTTATTGTTTTACGTCCACGGTAAACAGCTATGGTCATGTCGGGACGGTCAGTTCAACCTAACCACACTACTCCCGGGCAGGCTTAGACCTTCCAAGCGGTCAGTCAGTACTGAATGCACATACTTTCGTCAGTAACTGACAACTGCCCTTCTTGAATCAGCGGAAAAAGCCACTTTACATGTAGTGTAACTGACTAGGCTGGTCGTTGACAGAAATTGGGCGATTAGAAATACCCTGGTGATAATTCTAAACCTTATCATCTGATATTAACTCATATATATTTCCCTCATCACATGCAATTATTTTTCAGTGCATGTTTGTGGTGTTGCCTTTTTTTTTTTTTTTTTAAAAACCCATCTAATCAAAGTGTTCAACTGTAAAGATTTTGCATTCTGGATACTACATGTAGTAGTAAGTTAATATTCCAGCGCTGACTGTTTTTTGTCGCATGGAACTAGACTCTAGGAAACAGTTTGTACAAAAATTTTATCCCTTGACGGATTACATAGAGGATCTTACATGAGTGCTCATGTATTATTAAATTTATTAAACGAGTTGGGGGAAATGATAAGATGCGATGCTTTGCCGAGCATCTTATCGTTTTCACTTACGAGTTTAATAAATTCAATAATACAGGAGCACGAATGCAAGATTCTATTTATCATAGGACACTAAAATCGCATTTTATTAGCAAATTTTGCACTAAAACGTCACGATTTCGCCATTAGAAAACACACCCTTTTATGGACGTCAACGCATAACGTTACGATGTAATTTGCATATCTAATCCACTAATGGATTATCGTTTTTAATGCATGGTTTTATTACACTCTCAGATGCGACGTCATATGATAAAAATCCGTAAGATAATGTCACTGTTACATTGCCTTTACAAATGCATTTACAAACCCATATTATTACAGTTTGAAGGTATATGGCAATAGCATTTAGCCATTATTACATGAACACATGTCTCTTGTAGACATAGTAAGGATTATAATGAAAGGTTGCAGCATCTAATGTTAATTTTATACCGCTAGTTTGCGGGGAAATTTCTTAAATCTGTCTTCTGTTGATACTGCCACTGCTAACTGGTACCCAACTATTATAAAATATGCCAAGCAGTTCTTTCATTGATGGGCATGATTCGAAGAAAAGTGATGGGGTATGTGCAATAACTACCCATGTATTAACTTTATTCCACCGATTCAGTCTGAATCTAATGGGGTTTATTCAGATGTTTAGTTACAGTTATATACGTTAAATATGAAGTGTAACTTTTGACTATTTTTCAGACTTCATTTTATTTTTAATATCAAAATATTTAAAGAAATAATTATGACTTTAATTGTTCACTACAGCTCATTTCTTACATATAGCTGCGGTTATAGTCCTGTGTTTCCGCACCCACGATTTTGGCCATTTTCAAGGCAAAATGTATTAAGAAAATCTTTTAGATTCTAAAAGACTACCCTTTATGACTATGATAAAGGTATAGAATTGACATACATGCCAACGGGACCCTAGCTATACTATATATGGTCCTGGACTTATACTTTATCCTCACTATTATTTGGTGAAACAACCTAAGCATTTATCCTGAACTGCTGCGTATGATTACTTGCTAAACTTCAAACGTTTTCAGTTTAAGTTGTAAAGTTAATTAAGCTATCTACCATACGATATACGAGAAACAGCTGACGACGCTATTCCTGGTACATTCGCATGAATGGAATTTTCCTTTTCCATAAGTGTATCTCTCTCTCTTTTTAGGTGAAACCTTATTCCTTACCCCCATCGAGCCTCATTTGAAAGCATTTAGCATTCATGTACGATATAATGTAACCTCTTTTCAAACTTGAAGTATAGTTACTCTTTCAATTTGTACAGTCACTTACTGTGTACTGTAGGAATTGTTTTTAGAAATGGAATAGATCTGAAGTCAAACAGCTCTTCTGGATCCCCGTTTGTATAACCATGTATTGATGTTGTCTCTGTTCTGTTTGTCATTGTCATATGCATATAATGCATATAAAATAAATAATGTTTAAACTCCTGTGAATTACTATTTCGAGACGTATTATTTCTTACGTTGTAACGGTCAAAATCATTTGTTTTGAATCAAATTAGACCTGGTTATTCATTCCTGAACTTTCCAATGCGTTGCTTCTGTTGCGGCTCATTATAATTGTAACAGTTCGACCGCTTTTTGTTTTTCCTTGGCTTAGTTCAGTCTATTTATGGTAGCTTCGAGATCATCTTTTGCGAAAGAGCTGTCCTCTTGGCTTTTCGCTAGTGCTGTTTATTCTAGTGTCAGCTTAGCTGTAGATGTCCCTTTCCCATTTGGTGTTCAGGGCAGGATGTGAAATTCGATTAAATTCATTCTTGATAATTGCCTTTTCTCTACATTTCGTTACAATAAAGAAATTTTATATATACATGCATTGCTGTATTCCAGACCACTTGGCGATAAAGACGTTAAGAAAAATGTTCCTTTTGCACACCATGCCGGTGTTCGTGTTACCACAAGTTCCGGAGATAAATATCTGGTTCATAAGGGACCCAGTTACGGTAGAAGTTCGGACACTGTTGTGACTCCAGCTAGCAATATGTCTGACAGGTATGTTTATCCTTTTCCCAGTTAAGGTTTTCAAATAGAACCAACCGTTCGAGACATTTAAGAAAAAAGTATAATATAGTCTCTCTTTGACACAAGTGTCTTACGAGTCTTGGAAGAAAAATGAATCTTTTGCTTGAATGGGAATACATTTCACCAAATAATACTCACTCAAACATATTTATGTTATTTTAATTTATTTTATCGTGCGGTATTGCTGCAAGCTTCTCGTCATAGTTTCGTCATTGTAAATGACCGCGATTAGCCAACTTTAAATCAATGAAACAGCATTGCGTTTCACATAAAAAAAAGTTCGACACTTTATTTGGGTCATTTTAGTCGCCAGCTAAAATGACCTACTTTCGATTTCATTAACAATGAAAAATGATTAAAATACAATGTGCAGTCGAGGATTCCCATTTACAGTCTTTCAAAAACGTTTCGCATACTTTTTCCCAGGTATATGGAGCAGTATATGCATAGCAACCCGGATTTATCACTATTTGAAACGTGAAGGTTGAAGCGCTTTTTATAATAATTTACGATTAGCCGTTTTTATCCCTTATAGGACTATGGATACTTTAAGTGCTGTGACAGGACTTACGGATTCGTCTGCCGCTATATAACACTAAATAGACATTTGTTTACAGCTTTAAAGTCGAGTCAATTATAAAGTTGATGAGAATTTGAGACCAAAAAGATCAACTCTGAATCCATGATGCCCGTTTCCGCGATAACAAAGTTACATATATAAATATTTTAATAGACTCACTATGCATCCACCTAAATATATCACACAACAAATTAAGCGTACTTCAAGAAATTATTCGTGTTTTGCAGATGGAAAACTACCGGATCGAAGCCTGTCAGCAGCAGTACCGTTGGAGACTTCGTGAAGCATGGCCAGCCTGATACGTCATACAATTTACTGACGTCTAACTGTCAGCATGCGGCTAACTCGATGTGGAATAAAACTAAATGATTCTAACACCGAAGAAAGAGAAAAAACCTACGACTTTGAACAAGATAAACACTGGAAAAAGATTGATGTTATATACAAATATTTTATACGTTTTCGCTTTTGATTTTATTAGACTATGTCTTTTAAGCAATAATATTTAGCAGATCAATTTGACAGACACCAAGCTGCACTGTGCAGGATAGCAAATATGAAATTTCAGTATGATGCTGACAGAGCTGCAGACATAACTGAGCCGCGTCACGAGAAAACCAACAAAGTGGTTGTGCGCCCAGCACAGACACAGATCAGCCTCGGGCATTCACCCGAGCTTAAAGGGTAGCTAAGGGTCTAAGCTACATCCATGCGAACAGCGAATGTCCTGGTCAGACTGGGCGGATGCCCAGGCTGATCTGAGTCTGCGCTGGTCGCACAACCATTTTGTTTGGTTTCTCGTGTCGCGGCTCAATTATGGCCATTCAAGCTAAAAGCGTTCGGAAATGAATACTATTAGGGGTTTTGCCAAATATTTTAAAAGAGCTGTACTTTGTTCATTTGACATTACTGATATCCTTACAGGGATTGCGGTGTTAAAACCTACTACCTGGAACTACGCAACTTAGCACAAAATTATGAAGATAATTTCAATAATGCTATCGAAGTAAATACTCAAATAAGGAAACGAATAAAACTTAGTTTGGTAGAAAAGATTCTGTGGCAAGTTTGCATTTTGTTTAGCACCCTCTCTTCTTTGACGCGTAATATCCTTCAAACAATTGACCATTTGAACAGTTTTGAGATTTTATCTTAAGAAAGGAAGATCCTGCAAGTAAAATAGAATCTTTAACTAAAGCTACTGCATTCCTTAACATTGCACAGTATCATTTTTAATTGTTATTATTTTCCTTTTTTCTTTTCCCTTTTCTTTTTTTTTTTTTTTTTTTTTTTTACTTTTGTTTTCTTTTTTTTTTTTTTTTTTTTTACTTTTGTTTTCTTTTTTTTTTTTTTTTTTTTTTTTTACTTTTGTTTTCTTTTTTTTTTTTTTTTTTTTTTTTTTTTTTTACTTTTGTTTTCTTGTTTTTTTTTTTTTTTTTTTTTGCTTTTTTAGAGAAACAACAATGCTTTCCTTTTTTCTTTTATTTAATCTACATAATGAAGCTTATCTTAATATTTCCTTGAATAGATTAATTAACTATACTGTCTCTGTGTGAATTAGCTGTTACCATTAGCGAACCAAAAAGGAATCGAAACCTGACAATTATTATGATAACTTAATATACGATTTCAAAAATAAAATGTCGGTTGTCATGCGTCTTTTTTATCGATTTAGGAGAATAACCTATCGCTATCAACAAACGGATACAGCATGTATCAGCCGGATTACTGCTTCCGATTGCCAGACTTTAGTAGTATAGACAAGCAGCTGAAAACTGTAAATCAGAAATGTTCATCCATATTTTGCATACCTGCAAAACATAAATCAGATATGTTTTAAACAACTTTTAGATAAAAATACAAAAAAAGTATAAAACGTTACACAAAAACTGGCTTTTAATGTCATCAGGCGATACTTTAACCCTATATATTCAAAATGTATTACAACAGATTCATTCACTAGGATACAAGAAACATCTCACAGTTTCCCTTATAAGTTACACTAGTAAACTAATATAGTCATTGACATCTACACTGGCGCTCACGTATTTGTACACCAAAAACGCGTTCGTACCGCGTTGCATGCGCGTGCTGCGTGCGTATCACCTAGAACCGCGCATCAGACGCGTCTAGACGCGCCCTGACGCGTCTCGACGCGGGAGACGCAAACGATGATAACATGAATATTCATGACTTGTTCAATACGCGTACAACCGCAGATTGTACGTTGGCCTAATTAAAATAGTTTTAAGATAGCTTAAAACAATATAAGTTACTAAGTTAATTAAATATTGTCTCGATCTCTCTACCGGGAATCTGTCCGAATCGATGCGCAGAAGACGGGAACCATAAAGTAGTCCCACATTATCTGGGTCAATTTTTACATAACAACTCGTAACGTCTGGATTTCTGAATTCAATGGGACTCATTAACTACTATTTAGACTAACTCTATAATAGAACTTCTATGCTTAGAAACTATACATAACTTCTATTTTTCTTAACTTCTAAGCCCAGAAAACAAACAAACAAAACAAAACAAAAGCAAAAAAGTCACAACTTATCTGGGCCAGAACACACACGGTAACCCTCGCTAAGAATTAAACTGACCAGTGAAATTTGGACCCAGACTATTATATCGAGTTAAACAGTACCACAGGGTATAATCGATTCCTCTAATTTTCGCTTCCTGCAGAGACTGTACATCATATTTGGCTTCCGCCGAGACTGTCCGCGAGTTTTTGCTTCCTGCCGACACTTCTGTACATGATAAATGGCTTCTTGCAGAGACTGTCCGTATGATTCTGCTTCCTGTCGAGCCTCTCGTCAGGAAGCAGAGTCACGCGGACAGTCTCAGCAGGAAGCCAATTATCATGTACAGAAGACTCTGCAGGAAGCAAGAACTCGCGGACAATCTCGGCGGACTTCACATCATATTTGGCTTCTGCCGAGACTGTCCGCGATCTCTTGCTTCCTGCAGAGACTTCTGTCCTCGAAAATTGGCTTCCTACCGAGACTGTCAACGTGACTCTGTTTCCTGCCGAGATCCTCGGTAGGAAGCAGAATCACTCGGACAGTCTCTGCAGGAAGGTTGGTGGTATTCTTCAGGTACTCCAGTTTTCTCCACAACCAAGGCCACAAATAAGCAATTATCCTTGCCTTTGAAACAATGTAAAAACATTCGCATGCCTGAATTTTCTATACCTTCAATAATCCTGTTAAGACTAGAGTTTTAATCCGAATCGAATCAGAATTTGCTTTGAATTAACTGTTTAGACTAGCAAATCTTATTCGAATTAAAAACTTATTCGGAGTTATTAAACTAATCCTACAGAGTACCTTGGATCGAATCCGAATTAACTTTTACTTCGGATTAAAAGTCCTGTCTAAACAGCAAACCGAAGCAAAGCCGCATTAAAATTTATTTTTGAACTGACCTCGGACATGTTTAGGTCATGATAAAATTTGAGCAGGCTGCATTTACTTTACTGCAAAGTAACTTGCACCCAATCAAAAACATTATTTTACTACGAAGTAACTTGCATTAAATTGGAAATGGTATAGTGGGTTCTCTTCGGATTACCGTATTGCAGAGCAATCTGTGCCGAATCGAAACAGATATCCTCTACACAGAGTAAAAGTAAACAAAATAAAGTTTAAGAATATTTCATTTGTAGCATGTAGTTTTGGCGAAGGCAGAATAGTAACGTACATTCCAAGATAAACTTTGATTTCCAGAAAGCAATTTAATGCTGCAAAAATTATCAGCATATGGGGCCAGAGATGAATGATCTCCAAGATGACTGAAAACCGAGAACCCCGGCAAGAAAAAACACCTGACTCTCTACAAGAAGTAAAAAGTATGCAAAGACCAGGAACTGAAACAATCAAAATCCAAATCCAGCCCTCAAACTATAGTTGGAAACAACTAAGATTACAAATAATCAAGATACAGAGAACATATGGCCAACCGAGTGAGCAGCTTGTTCCCAAAAGGTGGCCACTCAGCAACCCAAACCGAACCAAAAATAATAAGAACATACATAAGGTAAAACATCACAGAACTTGGTTTTCTAACCGAAGTTAGACCCAAGCTGGAACAAGCCCCCCTGTCCTGGCCAGGTCCAAGGCAGTTCTATGGAGAAAAAAAGGGGGAGGAGGAGGAGGGAACAAGATGCAAATTCTTGGATGGGATGCAAATTCTTTGGTGGGGAGGGGGGCGGATGCAAAAGACTGCCCAGATTCATGTGTTAGTGGGGTTGCACCGAAGTGGACCTGTGCTGGGTCATGGGCAGGTGACGTCTCAGAAAAAGGGAGAAGCAAAATCTTTGGTGGGGAGCAAAAACTACCAGAAACATAAAGTAGCAATGGGATAGAACCCAAATGGACTTGTGCACAGATCCACATAAATCACTTCCCATGCACACAGCCCTCGCGACCCACTGTGGGTTGGCTTTAGCAATAAAATTCAGGGCTTCTGAAAACGCATGGCATGAGAGGCACACTTCAAGCCATAATGCATCTTCCCCGAACTGCAGGCCTCCATCAGACTTCACTTTGCTAGTTCTGCCGGAACAAGCCCCATGTCCTGGCTGGGCCCAGGGCAGATCTAGGGGGGGAAATGGGGAGCAAATTCTTAGGTGGGGAGCAAATTCCCTTATTAACTAATGCAATAGGCAGTGGGGGATAAGAGATTGAGGGTGATCTGGAATGCAGTTGTCTCATGTTTTTGTGGCCCTCATGAGAAATTGAGACTGCCTGGGTTACATCATGAATTGTGACCGTTGGTCTCAGAGAAGACCGTAGCTTAAATCTGTTGGGAGGGAGGTAGGTGGGGTAAAAATTCCTTTTGGGACCTAGGACTGTAGCATTTGTTCTAAACCTTATCTTGGTTTAGTTGATTCCAAAATATATTGCATATTTAAACTTTTAGGGTCCTGTATTTTCATGGGAGTTTTTTTAGTGTTCTAATATTTTGGGAAATGGAGAATATTATTAGTCAACAACAGGACTGTAGCTAATTTCTTATTGTGGATTGTTGGGAGGAGAGAGCAGTTTCTTTTTGCTGTTTCTAGGGAGCAAATGTGATGAACCTTATAATGGTTCAGTTGGTTTCCAGGTAACTAAGCCTGGGTATGAGATTAAGGAGGTTGGATACATATTATTTTTTGGAGGGGAAATGGAGAAAATTATTAATAGACACGGGGACAGTAGCTTATTTCTTATTGCGGGTTGTTCAAAAAGGACGGCGGTTTCTTTTGGCTGTTTCTAGGGAGCAAATGAGTTGAACCTTATAATGGTTTATTTAGTTTCCAGGTAACTAAGCCTGGGTATGAGATTAAGGAGGTTGGATACACATTAATTTGGGGGTGGGGAAGAAATGGAGAGTATTATCAATGGACCAGAGGACTAAAGCTTATTTCTTATTGCGGATTGACGTGAAAAGAGGGCAGTTTCTTTTGGCTGTTTCTAGGGAGCAAATGTGCTGAACCTTATTATGGTTCATTTAGTTTCCGGGTAACTTAGCCTGGGTGTGACATCATGAATTGCGACCGTTGGTCTCAGAGAAGACTGTAGCTTAAATCTGTTAAGAGGGAGGTAGGTGGGGTAAAAATTCCTTTTGGGACCTAGGACTGTAGCATTTGATCTAAACCTTATCTTGGTTTAGTTTGTTCCAAAATATATTGCATATTTAAAGTTTTAGGGTCCTGTATTTTCATGGGAGTTTTTTTAGTGTTCTCATATTTTGGGAAATGGAGAATATTATTAGTCAACAACAGGACTGTAGCTAATTTCTTATTGTGGATTGTTGGGAGGAGAGAGCAGTTTCTTTTTGCTGTTTCTAGGGAGCAAATGTGATGAACCTTATAATGGTTCAGTTGGTTTCCAGGTAACTTAGCCTGGGTATGAGATTAAGGAGGTTGGATACACATTATTTTTTGGAGGGGAAATGGAGAATATTATTAATAGACACGGGGACAGTAGCTTATTTCTTATTGCGGGTTGTTCGAAAAGGACGGCGGTTTCTTTTGGCTGTTTCTAGGGAGCAAATGAGTTGAACCTTATAATGGTTTATTTAGTTTCCAGGTAACTAAGCCTGGGTATGAGATTAAGGAGGTTGGATACACATTAATTTGGGGGTGGGGAAGAAATGGAGAGTATTATTAATGGACCAGAGGACTATAGCTTATTTCTTATTGCGGATAGACGGGAAAAGAGGGCAGTTTCTTTTGGCTGTTTCTAGGGAGCAAATGTGCTGACCTTATTATGGTTCATTTAGTTTCCGGGTAACTTAGCCTGGGTGTGACATCATGAATTGCGACCGTTGGTCTCAGAGAAGACTGTAGCTTAAATCTGTTGGGAGGGAGGTAGGTGGGGTAAAAATTCCTTTTGGGACCTAGGACTGTAGCATTTGTTCTAAACCTTATCTTGGTTTAGTTGGTTCCATAATATATTGCATATTTAAACTTTTAGGGTCCTGTATTTTCATGGGAGTTTTTTTAGTGTTCTAATATTTTGGGAAATGGAGAATATTATTAGTCAACAACAGGACTGTAGCTAATTTCTTATTGTGGATTGTTGGGAGGAGAGAGCAGTTTCTTTTTGCTGTTTCTAGGGAGCAAATGTGATGAACCTTATAATGGTTCAGTTGGTTTCCAGGTAACTAAGCCTGGGTATGAGATAAAGGAGGTTGGATACACATTATTTTTTGGAGGGGAAATGGAGAATATTATTAATAGACACGGGGACAGTAGCTTATTTCTTATTGCGGGTTGTTCGAAAAGGACGGCGGTTTCTTTTGGCTGTTTCTAGGGAGCAAATGAGTTGAACCTTATAATGGTTTATTTAGTTTCCAGGTAACTAAGCCTGGGTATGAGATTAAGGAGGTTGGATACACATTAATTTGGGGGTGGGGAAGAAATGGAGAGTATTATTAATGGACCAGAGGACTATAGCTTATTTCTTATTGCCGATTGACGGGAAAAGAGGGCAGTTTCTTTTGGCTGTTTCTAGGGAGCAAATGTGCTGAACCTTATTATGGTTTATTTAGTTTCCGGGTAACTTAGCCTGGGTGTGAGGTTAAGGAGGTTGGATACACATTAATTATTGTCAATTGACAAAAGTTATTTATATGACCGTAGGGAAAGTCAGATTGTAGTCGTACAGATGGGTTCTGGGGCTTTTCCTGGGTAATGGGAGTTTTTGTCATGAGCATTGCACTTAGTAGGGTATAAATGTGGATCCAGGGATTTTGGGAAATGGGTTTGGTAGGTGGTTAGCAACAGGGGCTCGAATTAGAGAAAATTAGGGGGATTTTTTCCCCTATTGTATTGGAATATATCTATATCCTGGCAATGATATTGGTTTTGTCTAGGTATTCAAAGACTGCCTTCTGTATTGTATTTGCATGTTTCTTTGGGGGAGACAGGAGCAGTCTCAGGTCTATTGTGTGATAGCCTAACTTGAATATGGTGGATTCTATGGTCTCGCCTTTGATTGTTATGGGGCCACACAGTCAAAGAAGATATGGTTGAGATCTTCTGCATCATTGCAGTGGGGGCATAGGGCGGACTGGTTACTGTAGTGAAGGCAGCCCTGCCTGCAGTGTCCTAGCCTTAGTCCGGAATAGGCTATGTCGAAACGTCTATTGAGACTATATACGTCACATTGAAGTTTAACCTTTGGTTTGACGAAATGGAAGGTGTGGCCCTTGTTGCTATTGGTCCATTGGGATTGCCATTTTTCGGTTACTGCTTCATTTATTAGGGGATAAACGTCCAGTTTTGAGAGTTTGGTGGTCAATAATTTACAACTGCCTTTCTTGAATCAGCGGAAGAAGAAACGAAGTTTGTGGCCCAACCGGGTTCTCGAACCCAAGACCTCTGGTATGAATCAGGTGTCCTATCGATTGCACTACGCAGCCCGGCACCTTCAGCTGTAGGAGTTTAATTCCACATTCAACTTCTAAAGCATTAATAAGGGCGGAGTGGTATGCCCTCTTAGCAATACGGAGTGCTAAGTTGTTTTGGATGAGGTCTTGAGCTTTGAAAGTAGATGTTTGGGTGCCGAGTTATAAGCTTGCGCACCATAAGAGACTTTTACTGAGGATTAGGGCCTTATATAATGTCAATAGGATTTTTTATCTGCTTCATAGGAGGTGCCTGAAACCATCCACATGAGGTTTAGGTCTTTATTACATTTTTCAATCAGATTTTTAATATGCTGACCCCATATGTTAGTTTGTTATCTAGGATCATGCCCAGGAAGGTGATATGGTCACTAAATTCTATTTCTGTCCCAAAAAGGGTGAGTTTTTAAAGTGATTCAATATCAAGTTTTTTTTTTAAGGGAAAATTGTAGCCTTTGTCTTAATAGTGGGTATTTTGAAGCCCCAGAGCGTGGACCATATCTCGATTGTCTGGAGGGCTGACTGGAGTTTTACGAGAGCATGTTTGGGAGAGGAGTAGTAGGTCCAGATAGCACTGTCATCTGCAAACTGAGAACCCCCCCCCCCCCCCCGGGCATCATCAAGGGTATTTATGATTACAATGAATAGGATAGGGCTGAGGACACTGCCCTGGAGACAGCCGTTTCCAAGTCATGTTGATCAGAGCAGTGACCTTCCACTCCTCTCCCAAACATGCTCTCGTAAAACTCCAATCAGCCCTCCAGGTCACTGCTATTTATAGGTCACTGATCAGAGGTTTTTTCCCCCCACCCTGACTTGAATTCTTTAAGATTCAAAGTGACTGCCGCCTGGCACTTATTTTCCATAAAGGCCATATTCATTTCAGATTCCACAATTTTAATTTCTGATACGAAAGGAATTTATGGCTGAAGAGTGCGATTTATTTCCACTTCGATGGCGAAGTGTCATGGGACTGTCCCAGTCGCATTTAGTTTTGAGGATTTACGGATGTTTCGCTACCTTGCGGTTCCGCACCAGGAGACTTCGCACCTTCTCATTGGAGAGTTCGCTACTCGGTATTTTTCGCACATTTTCGACCCAAGACGTTTCGCTACCTCGTTGTTGTTCGCGGTTGTTTGTCAGTTTACCGTTTGTTAATTAATCACGCTGTTCAGTGACCTATATATATATATATATATATATATATATATATATATATATATATATATATATATATATATATATATATATATATATAGGGAGAAATGAGACAAACATCAAACAAAAATCTTCCCGGTAGCACTGGATCCAACAAATGGATTCAAAATGATTGAAATAAGTATATGGTAGGATTAAATCATCAACAGTGCAAAACAATATTTACTGAGCGCTTTCGGCTTTCGCCTTCTTCAGAGTTTACAGGTACAAGAAAAAAATCAAAATTTCAACATTTCTACAGGTAAATCAAGAAAAAACAAAATAATCATGAAAACGTTTCTCAATTTACTATTCAAATTCACATAAAACGACCAAAGAAATTGAAAAAAGGTCGTTTAACAAAGCAAAATTGCTACAAGGCGGCCGTTTCACGGCCCCAGTTCGAATTTGAAATTGCAAATGGCTGCCAAAATGAGAAAAATCGTATTATGCGATTTGTAGCGGTGTATTTATAGCGATATACATTCTGTATACTGGCCATTCAGCTATGATGCAAAACTCACCATAATGAAGGAAAAAGAGAATTTTACATGTAATTACATCGCTACAAAAGCAAGAGTGGAACACTGTATGTCTGGAATAATGCAAGATGCCCCTGCAGAAATAGACTGAAGGTGGGACCGAGGCTAATCTCCTTTGTTAATGCCGCTTGGATTCAAAGTGTTAAGACGACGTATCCAGTAGCTCTCACGACTTTTTCTGGCATTGTCTTTCCACTCTGAATTGCTTTCTAAGCAGCAAACAGAGGCATGACTGAGAAAGTCATGTCCTTGCAAGCAAAAGTGCTCAGCGGTAGGAGATCTTTCAAATCTCTTGTGTCTCCAGTCATCTCTGTGACCATTCATTCTGATATTCAGAGGGCCCTTGGTTTCCCCAACATACTGCTTTCCACACTTGCCACAAGAGATCAGATACACAACATTCTGTGTCCTACAATTGGTGTCACCTTTAAGCTCGTGTCAAGCTTAAAGGTGACACCAATTGTAGGACACAGAATGTTGTGTATCTGATCTCTTGTGGCAAGTGTGGAAAGCAGTATGTTGGGGAAACCAAGGGCCCTCTGAATATCAGAATGAATGGTCACAGAGATGACTGGAGACACAAGAGATTTGAAAGATCTCCTACCGCTGAGCACTTTTGCTTGCAAGGACATGACTTTCTCAGTCATGCCTCTGTTTGCTGCTTAGAAAGCAATTCAGAGTGGAAAGACAATGCCAGAAAAAGTCGTGAGAGCTACTGGATACGTCGTCTTAACACTTTGAATCCAAGCGGCATTAACAAAGGAGATTAGCCTCGGTCCCACCTTCAGTCTATTTCTGCAGGGGCATCTTGCATTATTCCAGACATACAGTGTTCCACTCTTGCTTTTGTAGCGATGTAATTACATGTAAAATTCTCTTTTCCCTTCATTATGGTGAGTTTTGCATCATAGCTGAATGGCCAGTATACAGAATGTATATCGCTATAAATACACCGCTACAAATCGCATAATACGATTTTTCTCATTTTGGCAGCCATTTGCAATTTCAAATTCGAACTGGGGCCGTGAAACGGCCGCCTTGTAGCAATTTTGCTTTGTTAAACGACCTTTTTTCAATTTCTTTGGTCGTTTTATGTGAATTTGAATAGTAAATTGAGAAACGTTTTCAGGATTATTTTGTTTTTTCTTGATTTACCTGTAGAAATGTTGAAATTTTGATTTTTTTCTTGTACCTGTAAACTCTGAAGAAGGCGAAAGCCGAAAGCGCTCAGTAAATATTGTTTTGCACTGTTGATGATTTAATCCTACCATATATATATATATATATATATATATATATATATATATATATATATATATATATATATATATATAGGTCACTGCTCTGTTTCAAGAACTCATTCAGACTGAAGACAAGATTTTAGAATTGAATTTATGTTGAGTTTGTTTATTAGGTTAGCAGAACCCTATCTATCTAAATTTACTTTTCATGCGTCTTATTTTTTTTAACTATTTTTAATTTTTCATTAGAATAAATGAATATTTGATTCTTTTTATCTTCATTGTAAAATTAGATAACTGCAAAAAAATTTAAATGGTAAAATTTGTTTAAACTTCATCAGTATCAGTTTTGAAACTCTTTTTTAATTGCGCATGTACAGAATAAATAAAGACTTTTAATTACCTTTTCTAACGCTTAATTTCTTCTACTATTTTATTTATTTATTTATTTTTAATTAAGATCATGAATCTTTTATTGATTTTTTTTCTTCTTCATTATGAAATTAAATAATGTAAGAAAAGTTTAAATGACAAAATTTGTTAATATTTATTCAATGTAAATTACATAATTACAAGGAAAAAGCACAAATTAACATGGTACAGGATCTGACGGTAAGCAAACGCTTATATAAAAGTCATCTCCTGGAAATAGGGATATGTTATAATAAAATTTGTTATAACTATATCTGTCTGGATTATAAACCTTTTTCTCTTTCATTCCCAAATTCCCCTATTTCGGTGGCTATAATTTGTTGGGTAGCGAATATGCAGGGTAGCAAAAGCGTATAGGTAGCGAAAACGTTGGTGGCGAAGACGTACAGGTAGCGAACATGTATAGGTAGCGAAGTGTAAGGGCGCGAAACATCCGGTAACCGTTTTGAGTTGCCGGTCGAGTTTCTAGGCTTCTTTTTTTTCTTTCTTTCCCGTTATGGTTCAAGTAAGACCAAATTAGCATTCGACATCAAGCTTGATGTAGACTAATGGCTCTTTCTTTCACATGATTTACTTAAAGTTGACCTCACTAAAATGCGCATTCAATGCGCGATTTTGATTGGTTCCCGTACGCGCGCGTTGAGACGCAAAGGACTACGTCACTACCCGTATCATGTGCGCAATTTTGATTGGGTCCATGAAATTTGCATAAAATGCGCGTTGCACGCGTCGCTTTGCGGTATACGCAAAACTGAGAACGAATTTTCATTGGCTACTAAAATATTCGCGTCCATAATTACCGCGTATCCCGCGCGCATCAACTGCGTCCCCGACGCGTTTTGAATGTGTACAAATACGTGAGCGCCAGTGTAGTTACGAAACAAAACATTAAAGATTCAGAATGTAACTGCAAAACATATATCAAATATGTGCGCTTGTACAGGCATCTTTTAATGGGTTGTTGTTTGTCCGTCATTGCCTAAAGCCTTGAGCTGTTCAGTTAGTCGTGGAAATCCTCTGCGGTTGTTAGGTTTAAAGAAAAACACTCACTTAAATATGAACAGACTTCAAACTATAGATCTAGATTAGCAATTAAATTTGGTGAAAATTTCATGAAAATCGGACTTAAAATAAGAAAGATATGAAGATTTTAGAAAAATCAAAATGTCGGTCTTGGAGGCCGCCATTTTGGAAGTTCCTGTCATGTGATAAAATTGAATCTAGAATTAGATCATAAAGTGCTTACTTTTACAGTATTATTTAGTTTGAATTGTTTCTTTATGAAGTAAAATATAGATTTATGCATTTCATTTATGTACAGTTTGTTTCAAACTAAAGTTATTTAGGATTTTCATTTTTGACTGTGAGTTTATGACGTCATTAACTCACAGATTTGCTGGTTCCCAGCTTAGCATTTTAATATCTTTATACTGTCCGATTTTCATGAAATTTTCGGCAAATTTCATGTTTGATTAGAATCTTTAATTTGAGCCCAACATGCATTTAAGTGAGTGTTTTCCTTTAATATTGGTTGTTTGTTGTTGTTTTTTGTTGTTGTTTTTTTGTTATAAAAGGGCATGGCGCCCATCTTTGTCATGCTGCTGAGAGCATTTTAATATTTGACTTCACTTCCAACCCTTCCCCTCAATATTTAAATAAACTAAATAAATTAATTAAAAACAAAGATATGCCCATGCAAAACATGTATCTTACATTTAGTGGGTATCGCTTTATCCACTACGCGACGGCGGACAGTGGCGTTGTTGTTATTATTACTCAGAACTTATACCGTGCAGAATGCTGACGGATATCAAAGAATGCATTCGGATATATTGCGAAGAGTTTTGCTTTAGGTATAGTAAAAATAATCCAATGGAATCGGCGACCATTTGACACGACAGGCTAAAAAATTCATCTATACTGAGCTTATGTTGTCTTTTTCTGATATGCGACGTTAAATAATTAAGTTTTTTGTTCCACGTTTCACACGATTGCATTGGTCAAATAACGCGTATGTCAAAATTTAGCCAATAATATCAAAGCATACTTGCTATGTAATTTACTGTTGTTAATATGCCCGGATAGGGCCCATTATGGAAATATACAATATTCTATTCCATTCTATCAAAGGTCAATGAATATTTAATCTTCGTTTTTCCCCCGATGTATTGCAATGCGTCAATACAAGCACTCTGTCAGATGTTAATTCAAAATGTTTCTTTTGTTGGTAAATTTATAATGGAAATTTTATCGAAAACAGACGCAGATATTCAAAGCTTATTTTTTTCAGTATAGATCTACTTTCGATGTCTACTTTCAATTTAATACAGACAAACAAACATTACATCATGTTGGTAACTATTTTGGAACCAGGTCAATCTCAAGACTGACCAAGGTCCATTTTGGAATTCCAAATTGGAAGCTCAATCTTGAGATAGGTCATTGTCGCTACTCAGTGTCAAAATTACGGTTAGTTTAAACATATTTATTTCAGTCAAATATACACATATAATTACAAATTACTAACAAGCAGTTTAAGGACTTGAACGAATGCTAATAAAAGCTTATATAGTTCATCTCCTTCACGATTTTATTTACGATTGCGGGTGCCTACTGACATTGCTCACTTGAGTCATACTCATGAAAGTTATTTTCAGCTCTTCATTTCAAAATACACTTCCATTTAAACTGCGCCGATTATCTTTTTTTAATAGTTTCTTGTTTATCCTCATCTCTATCTTTAGAGCGACTCGTTATGGTGCGGAAGGTCTCGGGTTCGATTCTCGGGTTGGGTCAACCGACGAGTAGAAAATTCTCTCTGTATACCTAGCAGCAAGTGGGTACCTTTTTCAAATTAGGAGCGGATAAGGCAGCGAAAGGAAAGGGATTGGCTCAGCCTTTCATTGGCTGTGCCAAAGGTACAGTGAGCCTTTACCCCACTGCCCTACGGTCACTAGGCTATGGGAAATATTAACCTTTATCTTCTGATTCCAGCTATCATGGGAACGACAAAAAACACAAAGGTGCGGCACATCCTGTAAACAAATAGAAAATATTTGATTAAATTATAGTCCTCCAAAGCTGGAAGCGGGAGTGATTAACGGGCTTTCATTCCAAACAGCTTTTTATTATCACCCGTCTGTCTGTCTTTCTTTTTTTCTATTTTTCTTTTTTTGTTCTTTCTTTTTCTACGTATATGGTTACACCCTTTCCTGAGAAGTATGAGCATTGTACGATGTAGGCTACACTCTAGTTTTGTAGTATGAACCTCCTTGCAGACATGTTACTTTCGTCGTGATATGACTGAAATACAGTTGAAAGAGGACATAAAATCGCGTCATCTATCCATCCATAGGAAAGCACGAGCTTGAGACAGGATGGAAGCGTATATGCCATAATCGTTATAAAAGGCCCCATGGCCCCGTCTGCATGAAAAGTTTTATAGGAGGTATCGCTGCAAGCTTCTCACCGAAGTATGGTCATTGTAACAATTAGCCAAGTTTAAACAGATAAAACGACTTCAGTTTTATATAAAAAAGGTTTTAAAATTTTGAAAAGGTAATAAAATTTAAATTGCTAAGCTTCTCCAACAGGGCTATCGGTATCATAAACTTCGAAAAGCTTTTTCAAAATTTCATCGCCGACACTATGAATTGAGTTCTAATTTCAAGGTTGGATTAAAAAGTCTTTTGCAACAAGGCCTATCGGAACCAGAATTTTATGGTGACTTAGTTTATAAATTCCAAAAAAAATGTAGGTAGCTCTGATTTTTCTGAGCAGTTAAAAAAATGTCGTTCGTTACAAAATTACTGGATATAACATAAACGTAATGCTACAGTCTACATGTTAAGTAGTTAACCCAATCAAGGTTAATAACTTTGCTTCCCTCTTTAATTGCACGCCGGTTGGTCAGGTATCAGACTCAATGATAGGCCCGACATAATGCAATTAGTTAGTTGGCCGGGGCCGGAGTTCGCCTTGTCTGTTGCTTGATTATTCGGGGTCTACCTGATGGTTTTCTTTTGCTCCGGTATTTCAGTGGTGTTGTTTGACTTTCCAGTGGTCTCTTGGTGTTGCAATACGTTATTTCCGTCGAGTCCTCATCTCTGATTCATCATAGGTCTTATGCGTGATTTGTTTGTTTCCGATGATTTTTCATTGATGGGTTAGGAAACCTTCGTGCAGACCAAACAGCGAACTAAATGTTTCGAACTACAGCAGAAGCAGAGGGCAAGGTTTGGTACCAGTAAAACATTTTTAAGCCCCCCTCTCCCGCCCTTCCCCCCCCCCACCACCCCGTCACGCTGAGTAATCTTTTGCTGACTTTTGCTGGTATTTCTGTTGTGGTTCCTTGATGTTACATTGTGCTATGTCTGCTTGACTATGTGCTTTGGCGGTTTGGTCACCTGTTTTGCCAACCAATCCGCCTTTTGTTTTGTAAAAAATAGATGTTGATGTTGTTTTTGATTAGGGTAGCTGAATGACCATCTTTTTGGGAAAGAGCTGCTCATTCGGTTTGCCGTGCGTGTCTTTCGTAAACTTGTGTCAATTTTTCCGTGTGTGTGTGCTTCTTTCCCTATTGGTTTTGAGAGCGGGATGTGGGATTTGATTGCTTTACTTTAAAAGTAATTTGGGTAATTTTAGTGTCCAACTTTCGATTTCATGAACTAACATAAAATGGTAAAAAATACAATGTACAAGCGTGGGCCCCATTCACTGTCCTGCTTTTGTTTATATTGCATCTCTCAACGGGGAACCAAGAAAGAAAAATTCTATTTTACGGAGTGATTTGTCGTTTTTTTATGGCGCCATGACAATAGTCCAGGGGCATTAAGATTTGCTCCTGTCTGTCCGTCCGTCTGTCCGTCTGACCGTCAGACCGTTCGTCACGCTTTAGGGTATAGAGTCTGTGTAATCAACTGCCCCCACAGTTTTCAATGGATTATTTAAGAAAATTTGCATGCGTGTTGTGGACATACTGAAAATGTGCATGTAGCCTTTTGATAGAGCTAGAATTAATTTTGACAGAATAAGGGCCTATTGAACTTAGTCATTTTAGGCAGTTTTTGTATGGAGTTTTATGTAATCAACAGTTTTCAATGTATCTTTCAAACTTTGCATACAGGTTGTGGATGTAATGAAAATGTGCTTGGTGGGTTTTTGATGGGGTTAAAGTAATTTTTACAGAATTATGGTCTTTTGAACTTAGTCGTTTTAGGCAGTGTTTTGCATTGTAGGATAATGAGTTTGTGTATTCAACTCCTCCCGCAGTTTTCAGCTTATCTTTATAAGACTTTGCTATGCATTGTGAACATATTAAAGATGTGCATGTTGGTTTTTGATGGGGCTAGAATTATTTTTTAAGGAACAACGGCCTTTATAAACATATTCATTTTAAGCAATTTTGCAATTTAAGGTATGAAGTTTGTGTAATCAACTCCTCGCACAATTAAGTTTCTATAATCAAGTTTGTAGACTTTTTTTTTGCAATGTAGGGTATGGGTTATGTGTTTAGCCTGGGCATCATTCATGTCTTACAGACACAATTTACTAGTTTACTAACTTGTTCACCATACATTTTGCCCGTTACATGGATCAATGTATGCGCAACAACCCATATTTTACTACTAATCAAGAAGGTTGAAGTGCTTTTCATAATGATTTACGAAAGGACTACACTGTAGGTAGACATTGATAAATCTGATAGGACTATGGAGACTTTCACATCTATACTATTTAACGTATGTGCATGGTGAGTTTTTATCCCCCGACCGAAAGGTTCGGGGGATATAGCGATGTGCCTGGCGTCCGTCCGTTCGTCTGCCAGTCTGTAAACATTTTCTTGTCCGCTATATATCTTGAGTACCCTTTGGAATATTTTGATGATACTTCACAGTTATGTAGAACAGGTCATGGCCATGTGTCGCGAACAAAAATGGTAATTTTGCTATTGTACGTTTTGAGTTATCTCCCCTTTGGTCATTTTTTGGCAGATACGTGTCCGCTTGTTTGGCATATTCGTGTCCACTCTGTAACTTGAAAATC
The DNA here is from genome assembly GCA_963989385.1 of Ctena decussata. NCBI lineage: Eukaryota > Metazoa > Mollusca > Bivalvia > Lucinida > Lucinidae > Ctena > Ctena decussata. Next base: position 14,675,320 of record OZ022507.1, on the reverse strand, counting down.
CTTTGAAATAATTTCATGATACTTCGCAGATATATAGAACAGGTCATGACGATGTGTCGCGAACAAGAATAACAACTCTTGCTTCCTTACTTTTTGAGTTATTTCCCTTGATAGTTTTAGATGTGATTTCGTCTCCGCTCTGTAACTTGAATTCCATTTGGAAATTTTTCATGATACTTTACAGATATGTAGAACAAGTCATAACAATGTGTCCCGAACAAAGATGACAACTCTTGCTTTCTTACTTTTTGAGTAATTTCTCCCTTGATGGTTTTAGGTGTGATTTCGTGTCCGCTCTGTAACTTCAATACCTTTAAACATATTTTCATAATACTTCACAGATATGCAGAACAGGTTATGACAATGTGTCGCAATAAAGAATGACAACTCTTGCTTTCTTACTTTTTAGTTATCTTCCCTTGATTGTTTTAGGTGTGATTTCGTGTCAGCTCTATAACTTGCATACTCTTTGAAATATTTAAATGATACTTCACAGATATGTAGAACAGGTCATGACAATGTGTCGCAAACAAGAATAAAAACTCTTGCTTTCTTATTTTTAGTTATTTCCCATTGATGCTTTAGGTGTCAGCTCCATAACTTGAATATCCATTGAAATATTTTCATGATACTTCAAAGATATGCAGAACAGGTCTTGAAAATTTGTCTCATACATAAATGACAACCATATTGGCTGATTTCACCGTTGTTCGTTCTTAGTACGAGGGTCATCCAAAAAGTTCTGTCACTGGCTTATATCTCAAAAACAAAAGGTGGTATTCACCTAAAATAAAAACCATTCAAAACCCTGTTTTGTATCACATAGCTGTAAAAAACTGACCCTTGAATCAATGACATAACATTCACAATCTGCTTTAAAAGAAGGGTACCCTCACCCTACTGGCAAATTAGTAGATGCAACTCCGGCAATGTTAAATGAAGGGATGTCTGTTATCGCTGCCTGATGCCTACGATATCTCAGGTGCTAATAAACACAGCAAAAAATTCTCCAAATCAGTCTGCCCATTTTATAGAGTTTACAGCATTTCGTAATCTCAACATTATGCAAACAACGCCATAGGAAAATCGACTAGGTCATGTTCTAAGTACAAAAGCGTCAAAAATGTATAATATTTCGAATTCTTAAGCACATATCTACTGCAGTAGATCATGAAAATGTGATCTCAATCAAAATTTTAAAAAAGTTCCATAAAATGAAGGCACAGAGGGTCCTTGAAAATCACGTGACTGTATAGTTCACCATATTTCTGTGACACCATAAAAATCAAACTTTTGCACCACATTTAATGAACAGAAGTCGCTGATTTTTATGCAGTTTCCCACAGAATGCAACACACAGCAACCCTGAAAATTTCAGAATCCTGCAATATGTAATTGACGAGATATGCAGCATGAATCACAAGACAGCAGAAAAACAAAAATCATGAAAATAAGCCAGTATCAAATACAAGGTCTGTATTTGAGCTTATAACTCAACCAGATGGCATGTTTTCACCATGTACCTGATATCAGTATTACGATAAGAGATTGTTCTTTTGATTGTTGCAATTCGTGATAAGCTATCTCGTCTGTGAGCAAAGCTATGAGTCGAGTGACAGAATTTTTTGGACGATCCTCGTAGTAAAATAAAACAAAACCCAAAATGACACCAACCTTTGTTTATCAATTTTTCGGCCTGGAAACTACCCCGTTATGTCCCGTATGTGGCTTGGGAACAAAATTACGTTAACACAATTTCGTGGTAGTTCCTAGGTTTACCACCCGTGACTCTTGCAATCATGCTTTCTGAGTTATCCAGTTTTGGAAGTTTGAGCTGCAGTTTGTGTCTCTGCTCCACATCGGTATGACCCTATTCCGCTCCACAATTTTAATACCCTTATACCTTTTAGAATTTTGATGATCATGCCATGATATCCCATCAGTGTTCCTAGCTCTCTGTGACCCCTCCGCACCTCGGACCCCCATCCCATCCCCCTTTCAAAAAAATCTTCTTATTTTTCAGATTTGGATTCTTTATCCAAGTTCACTTACTAGAGAGCTCAAAATTACACTTGTAGGGCTTGCACTGTAGTAGTTATTCACACATTTAGAAATGTTGAGTGTGTCACATGCTATAAATCTGTGTACATGGTGGCTGTTTGAGATTTTACCTCTTTAAGCAGTCAAGCATACTGTTTTAGTCTTACTGTAAGAAAATCATGCATCTGTTAACAGATAATGCCAATCAGAAGCATAAAAGAATGACAAAATACCACTTATATGTGTTTTGAAATGCACCTTGTTTACCAAGGTACATGTGGCCTTTGGTCGGGGAATTTGCCATCTCCTCTGATGGCTATTTTTGATGGGGTATAAGGTTTTTTTTTTACAAAATTTCAGTTATATCTCGGAAGTAACTGAGTTCTCGGAAGTAAATATATGAAAGAGATAGACAGTTTGGGCTACCATAATTCTATGATACACACAAACTGCTATTTTGTTAAAAGAAAGGACCTGTGACAGTTTCAATGCTAATTTGCCTATTTTTCGACAAATTACTGCAGCTTCCATGGGAAGCCAATGTTGATAATTTTAGCATTAATATGTAGTCTTATGCATTATGAAGAAGTTTTCACATTGATTTTGAAAAACGATCACGTCTGCAGACTAACTCTCGCTGACTTTCTCAAGAGGGGTAAGTGGAATTTTCGGTCATCCAAAATACACCAAATTTTAGAATTTTCTTATTTACTGAATTTTATTTTGTTAAACATGCATAAAATAAAGTAAACACTACAACTGCATATAGCATGCAATAATGTGTAAATAAAAAGTATGCTAGCCTGATTTTAAGATGCAATGGGTCTAATTACCCCACCCACTTTTTAGTTTTTCAGCTGTAGACTATCATTCCCCCCCCCCCGTGCCTCAGCTTGCCACTCACATATAATGTGTATATTGACAGTACACACATACATGCAAAGTGGCTAGCTGAGGCACGTGGGGGAAAGTATCTTTATAAAAGTTTTCCTATTTTCCATATATTTAATTATAAAAACTTGCGTTTTACACCAAAAATATCAGTCTATGTGTTAAATAGCCGAAAAATTGATTTTGTACCAATTATGGGGAGTTCCGAGGAAAACATTTCAGTGGAAATTTTGAAGTGTAGCAAAAGTTCATTTTTGACCATTTTTATAGGCAAATTTACATTACAACTGTCAGAGGTCCTTTGCTGTTATGATAATGCCATATTAACAGGTTCATGAAATCTAGTCTCTTGGAGAACACGATAGCCTTCTAACTAAGACTGGTTTAGGGACGAGTCATTTATTAACAGGTGCGGGGGTGTACAATTAGGGGGTCGGATTTTTTTTGTGATGTACTGGGGGGTCGGAAATCAATAAGCCTTGAAGCAGGCGGGGGTCATATATTTTATTAAGCATATTGGGGGGAGGGGGTCAGAATTCTTCCATCAGTCTTGATTTTTAAAAAATGTCTCAGCGTCTGCGGGGCAGCCCCCCCCCCCCCCCCCCCCCATTACTCCTAAAATTTCAGACTCTATTATTCAAACTCAAATCTGGAGAGGTCGGGAAATAAAAGCTGTAGAGGCTGGGGGGTCGGAAAAATTTTGGTGAATCATATGAAAATATACCATCCCTACCCCCACCCATCTGATAATAAATGTGCCGTTCTGTAACACGATAAACTTTACATATATATATTACATTTTCGATTTATACAAGTGTTTGTAAAACTGCAATGATTACATACTACAGTCTAAAAGAAAAATATCAATCAGATGTTGTTTGCAGTTGTTTATGAAGTTTTCATTTCTATTTCTTCATGAACTAGGCCTACCTTATCCACATTCAACTTATACATATATCTCAAACTACAGCATCACAAATCCCTTGAAGTCAGATATACATGGCAATAACCATACAGCCATCCGCAATGAATTTACCACAATACGTATATAATATTGTTTCATGTTCACAGTATCCGAACTGTCTGTACGAGCTCTTCCGGTTTTCATAGCGTCGAATCGAGAGTACAAACATTCGCTTATAACCAGTAGTCGGAAATCATTATGTTTTGAGATTTTATCCGGCATGTGCTGCGTCATTTATAGTTATTCAGGTTCGAAAATGTAAAGAGGTAAGTTTAATATCATTTGCTCTTCGGTCTTTTACTTTATTGCCCTGTACAATGTCGTGTATGGGTGGATAGTAAACGGTACAGTATTCAAATCGCCCTTGGCATGATTCTAAAACCATTTTTAGCCCTTTCTTACATGTTTTATAAAAAATCTTAAAATAAACGGAAGGCGTTATCAATCTACAGTTTGTTAGTTTTTATAATAGGGTGATAGCTAGGTTTTGCACGACACAAACTCGTGTTAAATTCAGCTGTTCGGAACAAAATTTCTGTGGCGGCCATGAGGTTTTCATTGTACAGGGTAATAAAGTAAAAGACCGAAGAGCAAATTATATTAAACCTACCTCTTTACATTTTCGAAGCTGAATAACCATAAATGACGAAGCAGATTCCTGATAAAATATCAAAACATAATGATTTCCGACTACTGGTTATAAGCGAACTTTGTACTCTCGATTCAACGCTATGAAACCCAGAAAACATGGTACAGTTAGTTCGTATACTGTGATGTTTACTCGTATTATTTTAATTTCGGTAGACGTAGTTACGTACAAGCGAGCAGAAAAATCGCAAAAGATAGTGCACATACTTCAGATCAGATTAAACACAGTATAGAACAATCTGACCTGGTCTACTCTGTTTGTTATTCATCATGTTTTCAGTAAAAATAAATGCACACACTTCCAATGACCGTCGGATGCAACTTTGTCATTTTCATTTTGTTTCCCTTTTCTGTGACCAGAGGGAGGCAAAGAGACAGGCATAGAAAATGTCCCCCATTCAAACAATGCGGAAAATGGCGGTATATCTATTGAAATTAAAGAATCTGATAAGACTGGCCGAACACGAATGGAGTACACAATGATCGGCTCTATCCCGGGATGTTGGTACAATGCGCATAGAATTTCTAATTTTACATATTTTATAGTATTTATATACCGGTATTAAACAAACATCTGATTGAAAAAGAACGTAAGTTGCAACTTAAGAAATTCCTGGATGAAGGTGGTTAGAAGGCCGAACCAGAGGGAATAGGGTTTATTTTTAATTACAGATGCTATCTTATTCTCTCTTTGAATAAAAATACAGTAAAAGTTATTGTTTTTAGTTTAAACTCAAAATGGTATATTTCTTGCTTCCAAAGGATTTAACTATTCAATATTTGGCGGATCTTACAAGAGTGGTCATTTCATATGAAAATTTATTAAACAAGCCTTTGGCGAGTTTCATAAATTTCATATGAAATGACACGAGTATAAGATTCTGTTTATCATATGACCATTTGAAATGGGATTTTAGCACCTTCAAACTGTAACAAAACGCATTGTTGATACTGTCGTTGTCAATGACGTTACATGTACGCGCCACTATGTTATTACGTGTGTGGTCATACGATTTGTACTACACGATATATACTGACTACAGAGACGTCAATCAACAAGCTACTCTACATTTACTTTATCCGCTACTATAAGATGAAATAAATCAAGGAGCTACTGTGTACAGTAATGAACGCTTTAGCAATTCCTGTAGTGATATCTGTACGTGTATATGAAAAAGTAGAAAACCAAGTTTGGATTTCAGACACATATAAAACCTGAGCAAATGAATAAGGAAATGGAGTTCTGTGTCCACTGTTTTCTTCTTTCATTCTAAAAACATATGAGCCAGTCTCTGTGAAAAGCGGGCTTAATGACATAGAATTTAAAATTTAGATAACTGCATCACTGGTAAGAAACAGCTTTTCTAAAGGTTTCCTGAAAAAATTGAGAGGGTTACCATTATTTATCACGAAAATATGTGCTTTAAAATCAAACAGGTAGAGCAGTTTCTTTATATGACGTTATTAACGTCGCGCAAGTATGTTTTGACGTCAATGCCATAACGGTCGTGCGTACGAGCTCTTGATGCGTGCCAGGCAAAATAACTCGGACAAAATGTGTGTTTGCTCATTTTCAATGTGAATGTGATAGCACACAAATGTTAATTTGTATTATTCAACGTTCTTTCACAAATTACAAGTCTTTGTTATGGTATACCATCTGTTTTTAAGGCTTCGAAGTTGCCATAGATTAAGCGTTGCCATGGCCATGTCATAGTTATAACTGATTTTTGTCTGAATTCAAAGTTGTTATTATATATTTCAAATACTTAGGTATTTTCATTGAAATAAAGAGAGATCCGAAAAAAAAATTGGCGTTTTTCAAACGTCAACAACGTAATTATTACGTGTAATTAAGCCCGGTTTTCACAGAGAACGGCCCAATGATCATTTTCGAAAACCTTGTCAGAGTAAAAGGTCGCAAGAAATTAGTTTTAATTTAGGAAATTAGATGAAAAGGGAATGGTCAGGAACTGTCAAAATCGATTTTCTCATCCTGCCCTTAAAGAAAATAATCAAGCCGGCACAAAAGAAAAAACAATGCAAGCATCAAGCCAAGAGGCCAACTCTTTTTTAAAATATCCAGTTGATGGCAGTGAGGCTATCCTAAATAATACAAAAACTCAAAGATTAAAGACACATTTTTCAGCCTATATGAGAGGGGTGGCACTCATTATCACCTCCAATAAACATACCCTTTCCCAGTTCCCAACATCAAAGGATTTTCTTATCTAAGTGATTATGAGTGTCATAAAATCTCAATACTGTAGCCTCTGCCTGTATGAAGTAAAAGGGTCTCTTTGGGTCCCCAGCTGATTCCCGATCTCATATCTCCATATTCCAATAAATGGTCATTAGGGTGTTATGCAATCAAAAATGTGTCTTCTATATACAAACAGTGGCAATAATAGTAAACCACAACAGAGACACAGTGTTGGGACCCTGGCAGCATATATTTTTACTCAAAGGTACCCATACGTATTAGGGGTTCGAGTCTGGTCAATTCGGACAGCGGGTAAATTCGGACATACCATTGCAAACAGTGAAAATCCAGATGAGACGGCTCATAATGAGCCGTCTCATCAGGATTTTCCCTGTTTGTCCAGTTAATTCCGTTTTGATTCCAACCAACTGACATATTAAGGAAACAATCTCACTGTACCTGCTATCCGAATATACATGACTTGACCCTAACTTAATTTCTTCTATAGCCTCTGACAGGAAGTGAAAAAGTGTGGCACAGTACAAAACAAGAATTCTACGGAATGCGGTGTCTCGCCTTCTGGCGCTTTGTCACAAAACAAAGCTAAATCAGCAAAGATGTATGAATGAATCAAGTCTCTTGGCTCTAGCCCTTATAGTTTCTGAGAAAATGACCTAAACGCAAAAACTCGACAAACAATTGCAAAGTCAGTCAACCATAAAATGTAGGTCAAGACTCAATATTGCTGATGGCTTTGAGATCTACTCTTCCAGATGTAAGCATAAACAAAGATGGCTTTGAGATCTACCCTTCCAGATGTAAGCATGAACCAAGTTTCATGGCTCTAGCCCTTATAGTTGCTGAGAAAATGACCTAAACGCAAAAAACTCGACAAAAGTTTACGCCACCGCCGCCGTCGACGACGACAACACCGGAAAAGCAATACATATGTCTCGCCTCTGCTTCGCAGGCAAGACAAAAAACACAAAATCACAAAGTTTAAAGTGGCAAAGACAATAACAAATGGCTAATACTATCAATTTCAAAATTTTTGTCGGCCAATCTTTGGCTGAAATACATTTTCTGATTTAACATCGTGTTCCATCGACATTTCTATTCTGAAGTGCATCATTTCGATATCTGTTTCCTTCCAAATTACGGCTCCTCGTCAGGCGAAGTCGATGGGTTTCTGGAAAATAATAATAATACTATTTCAGGTGAGAAATAAAGATACATTGAAGATAATCATCCTTTCCTAGTATTGTGTGTTTGTCAGCACTGCTTCCTACTACATGATAAAATCTGAGGCTAGGCAAAAGGTTGTGCTCAAATGCTCTTGGCTGCATCAGTCAAGCAAAACTGAAGAAGTTTTGTTTTGCCTAGATTCTAGAAAAGTCAATTCAATTTTGCTAATTTTCGAAGCAATTTTGGTACACTGATATATGTAAGGAAAATAAATGACTTCTTTTGAAAACAGAGACTGCAAACATGAATATGTGCACTTTGTGCAACTCTGCGGCACGTCCCATAATACCTCAGTATACTTGCATACTTTAAAAAAGTAAGTAGAAAAATTCTCAGGAACTGACAGAATTCGATCCCAGATCCCACCCAAGACACCATGTGGGAAAGAGGCAACTCAAACTTAGTGACCATTACAGACATCATCAGCAGCAGCCATGGGAACAGCCATTTCCCATGTAGGTGGTAAACGGGCTAGCCTTAACATCACAAACACTATATCAATACCAGACACAGCAACACAACACATTAAACAACTAAGAAGGCATACATCCGTTTGATGATATGCTAGGCGTTTGTAGACCTTGGCAGACAAGAGCTGATAGTAAAATCGGTACGTAAAATTCATGTGTTCAAAACTGAATGTTTTTCAAACTGAAATTAAATTCAGTTAAATATTTTAATTCATTGTTGCAGCCATGAAACATAAGTGGCTCGGTATGGGATGACTTAGCTGGCTAGTTGATATGTAAGCTTCTGCAGCTGGTGTTGTGCCGTGTGGCGGCCGTAAAATGTCTCTCCGTACATCATCCATAGTGCAGCTTTTATTTATTTTCGTCCTTTGAGATCAGAGGATATATTTAGAAAAATCTGAAAATAAAGATTGGTTTAGACTCTTATTCTAGATCATCGTCTTTTATATTAGTTGGACCCTTTTTGATACTAGTCAGTCTTTGAATCGACTGCCCAATTAAAATTAAGAAATTTCAGTATGCTTTTCTCTGCTTTTTTTCACCAGATATTGCCAAGGTCACTGATGAGGCTTGATTAGCCGAAACTACATAGTGTGGCCCATGTTCCTTCTTCTGCATGTATTCTCTGCTCTTGACGGAACTCTTTAAGATTTTAATTCTCTTACTTGATGTCACGTCACTCTGCTGTCGGATTAGGTTTGTAAGTGTTTGCAAGGAGTAAACGATTGATAAGAAGTACTTTACAATCTCATGTCTTTGGCTCCTTGGTTAGGGTGAAAGGTTAGTAAATAGATACTTGCATTAAGTGTATGTCATAAACGCTAGGTATTTTCTTCTTCGTGGAACAATTTTGGTATACAAGTATTACTAAAAGCATACTTGAAAAGTTAAAAGATGGCAATGATCAGGAATTAATACAATCCCACATTCCGCTCTCAAAACCAATAGGAAAAAAAAGAAGCACATACACACAGGAATTGACACAAGTTTAAGAAAGACACGCACAGTTAACCGAATGAGCAGCTCTTTCCCAAACAGATGGTCAGTCAGCTACCCAAATAACAGCATCAACATCTGCCTTTACTTATTTTTTATTTTAATTACAAAACAAAACAGAAGGCAGATTGGGCAGCAATACAGGTGACCAAACCGCCAGAGACCATAGATAAGCGGACACAGCACAATATCCGCAACAGAAGTAACGCCTTGGGACGGTCAGCAGAATATTACTGAACCAGATACTGTGTGCATGTTGACTTTATTTCATATAAAAGTATACGTCTGATCAGTGATTCTGTCAGTTAACGCCATAATGTTTCTTATTAATGTATATGTACGAACCATGGTTTTATAATTTAACTCCATATTATTACATTTAAAAGTATATGTTTGAGTCGTTAATTTTATATTATATGGTTGACACGATGACTTATTTTAACGCCATATTAAAATGGACATTAACATCAACCAAGTTAAAACCTCTTTCAAAGTGCCTCTATAAGCACTTTACCTGCAAAAAGATGCAATAATTCCACTCCATTTTACTTTTAGACAATAAATACACACTCCTACTGCAGCCAGTGCCGTCAGTCCAGCTGAAGTGAACAGAGCAACTACTCTTCCTGCATCATTTAAGAAATTGTTGGAAGATGCAATGTATGTTACCACAGCATACTGCGTATTTGATGTACTGTAAATTGATGGTATTGAGGTTGTCGGGAATAGGAATGGTGTTATAGAAAATTTGCTAGTTGTAGATTGTTTATATTGTAACCCTGGTGTACTGAGAATTTCAGATATAGAGGATGAAACGGTTGCCGATTGCGTTGTATATATAGCTGTTATATACTGTAACGTTGGAAAGCTAAAACGTCTTGATACAGAGGATTGCATGGATGCTGCTGGCGTCGTAGAATATACATTTGTGGTTCCCGAAATATACTGCATTGTTGGAGTGCTGCAAGCAGTCGTGTTTGCTGATGATCCTGTAATTGAAAAAAAAAAAAAAAAAGCGAGTTTAACCTCGGAATGCAAATAGAATACTTAGCACATATATAGCTATACAGTCTAGCTGCAAGATGCAATTCATCATGTATCTATAGATTACTTAGTTACAGAAAACACTACGTACAAAGACTGCTGGACATGGTCAAACTGCATGGACGCGGACCTCTTTTCAACAAAGAAAAATGCATCTTAAAGTAGAAGAAGAAACAAGCACGCTACATGTTCCCCTTACCTCTTAAGGGATTGCATTTTAAATTTTCATTCTTGTCCCTTCTATTTAGTGTTTGGGGCAGGATGTGGATGTGGAAATCATCCGGAGATGAATACATTTACTGTATACCGTAAGGTGTGATGAACGGACGGACAGATGCACAGATAGAAATAAATGTTTATGCTCCCTGGCCCTCGTAACGTCAGCATATGCTCAAGCCTGGTTCCCATAACGTCTTTCGGCAAATCAAGCGAGGAAATCAACGTCGATGTTTTTACTGCATACAGGCCTTTACTCGCTGACATGTCTACCCTTTCAAGGAGGGTAACTAAACACTGAAATTTTGTTATACCTAAGCCACGATGCGAGTTGATAATGGCGGCCTTGTAAAGTTTAGCGTACCTAGCTCAAATTACGCCTTTTGACAATCTTAGGAATAGCTTTTGCTCCGAAAGCATTTTAGAAAAGGTTATGACTGGTTGAATATTATTTTCTATTAACTGGTTATCACTGTTATTTTGCAGGGGTTTGATCAGGCCCACAAGTGCCAGGAAAGGACCGACATGGACACGGTCTAGTACTATCACTAAGTGCCGAACATTTGTAAACACAGGTCACTTCTATTTGGCGATCAAACCTGCTAGCTGATCGGCTTAGGGTAGTTACATGCAGACACGAGTTTCATTAGCCAACCAGAAATCTGCTAGATTAAAACCGAGAATGTGCGATAAGATCAAGGTGACTGTTGACTTGGGTTTGGTAGAGTCACGTTCTAACCAAGATGCCAACACAAATTAATGTGTGCTAAGCTTAGACCCAAGTTTTTTTGTAACAGCTAATACTTGTCTTACCTGAGTTGAGTTGTCCTGTCAACCAATCAAAGCATGACCCGCATAGTTACCTCTCAATGATATCACGAATACTAGCAGTGATGCAAGGAAAAGACAATAGTAAGCCGACTATGATTGCCTGACCCGGATGTCTTACGCATTATATGTCAGGTTCTGCCAGAACGATGCTCTATACTGAGAGGGCCAGGGTTTCGCCCTTAATGTGTCTCAATGAAATGCATGTGCAATATAGCTGGATATATGGCAGTAATGTTTGTCGACACTGTCATACAGATTCACGTCACGTTCGACTGAATCCAAGTGGGGTGTTACCCAGAGGGCTTAACCTGGTTTTTTAAAGGTCAGCCCTCGCGTAGGCTCTGCTAGGGTTCACCAGATACTTTGTCGTTGTTCCGATATTTTATAAGAAACATATATTCAACAAAAGAGAAGACTCGACGGAAAACCCTAAACTTATAAACTTATAAACTTTGTTTTTGGTTTTACAAAAAGAACGAATTACGGAGTTTATAAGTATAACGCTGGGTTTCCTTACCTTCACAGCAGTGTAAAACAAACAATATTTAAATGCACCGCAGGCAGTGCATAATACCCCAACACTGCTGGGCACCGTTACTTTTTTTAAATGTATGATAGCTAAATAGCCACAGAACTGGGATAGACAGAGATATGATGTCCTAACTGTAAATAGATATAATATAATCCACTCATACATGAGCAGTCTTGTGAGATTTCTAACAATGTGGGGCACTCTGACTAGTGTAGATTTAAATCAGGCTGTAAAGCATTTCTTTCAGCTGAGCGACTCCGTCTTTTATTCTATGATGTTAAACATATCTATGAAGTTTCAGTCAGATATTCTATATAGTATAGGAACTACATGTCAAAAACCAGTTTTCAGATCTATCAAGGGCGGATAACTAATGAGCTGGAAAAGTCAGAGTGACGGTACTTAGTCTAATATGTAACCTTTGATATGAAACATATCTGTGAAGTTTCATTCAGACATTCCATGTAGTAAAGGAACAACAGGTGAAAAAAAAACATTTTTCAGATCTATCATGGGCGGATAACTATAACTCACGAACTGGAAAAGTAAGATTGACCGTCCTTAGTAACAATATGTAACCTACGATGTTAAACATATCTGTGAAATTTCATTAAGATATCATAAACAGTAAAGGAATAACAGGCCAGAAACCATTTTTCCAATACGAATAAGGGCAGTAACCCAGCTAAAAATAGACGGATTTTGCCCATTAACAAATCCATACCACTCATCCCCGATAACAACATGTCTGAACAATTTGAAGAATTTCCGCTAATAAATACTCAAGTTATCAATCCGAAATGGTGAGCACGGACGGACGGGCGGACGGGCACCGGAAGGAATATCATAACACCCCGCAACTACTGAGTGGCGGGTATAAAACAATGAAAAACATGCTTTTGCTAAAGTTTTCTTGAAATTGAAGATCTTGAAAAATTGCTGTAATGGGGAGATAACCCATACACATTTCTTATCTCGTACAGGTTAGTTTTTAAGTTTATAAAAGCTTTATGCTTTTTTTGGGGGTATAAATTATTTCGAATAAGTGTAATATACGAAGTTTTGTAACCTAAGTGCTATGATAGACAGGGTGAGACTTCTTGAGTAAACGGAATCTACCAGTTAAACTCCAGTGGGCCAAAGGCCGAGCCGTGAGCACTGATCCCATGGCATCTGCCTCAGAAATAGTCTAGGTACCCAAAAAAAGCCAAGGAGTTCAGTGATACTTTGCCGGATCAGTATGAAAGTATGTAGTTATACATGTCTGGTCGACTTGCCTGTAGGTGATGGTATAGTTGATTTATTCACATCTTTGGTTGCATCTAAAAGCTTTACAACTGTTGTTTCATCTGAAGTTTTCGATGTAACTTTGGATGATGGCGAGGGCAGTTCTGTAATAGTATTTTCTGTTGTTGATACGTTACATTGTGTCTCCGAGAGGGACGGATAAGAACCTGAAAAATTCATAGCTGAGTTTTGATCGTCAGAAGGCGTGGCTAAAATCAGAACTTAGAATTGCTTGTAATTTTATAATTATTTAAACAATGCCTACCTATACAAGTTCTGTTAATGAAGGTCCAGCCGTCCCCTAAAGATACAAATCCATCACAGGATTGTATTAGTATGCAGGTAGCCATATATTGATAGTAGTTAAGTCCTCTGCAATATGTCGTGTCAAGACAGAGAGCCAGACAATACTCAAGATGCGAAATATCATTATGACTAACCACATCACCACAGACTTGGCCGCCGTATCCAGGATACGTTCTTAATTTGTATACCAAACAATCTGTAAATATATAGAGGACGCATAAAGCTAAAAGTAAAATGATATACAATGATTCAGAATTATAACAATCAAATCCCACATCCCTCCCTAAAACCAAAAATGAAAGAAGCACACACACACACAAATTGTCAAAAGTTTACGAAAGACACGCACGGTAAACTGAATAAGCAGCTCTTTCTCAAACATGTGGTCATTAACCTACCCTCATTAAAACAGCGGCAGCATCTAGTTTTACTTATTTTCTATTTTTAAATCCGTGTTGATTGGTAGTTTTTGACTAACGAAAAAAAAAGAGGTGAGTCTGGATTCATGGAAAAAGTTTGTTTCTGCTGCTTTTCACTTTCATTTTGTCTGTTCAGCCATTTCTGCAAAGTGGTGATTTAGCCACCAAAAATACACACGGATCGCCTCTATGGCACACTTATAAGCAATATCCACATACTGAGGTCTCACATACATTAACTTTGTATCGCACTGTAAAAATACCGTAGATTTTACGGTAGAATACCTGGTAACCAGCTGCCAGTCCATTTCCCGTTATTTTTTACGGGCGTCTGCCTGTAGAACATATTTTGAAATCTCGATATGGTAGAGTTATATTACTCACCGCACTCTTTCTTTCTTTCTTTCTTTCTATACTGCAACACCCCCTCGCGAGGATTACGTGCAGGTGGATTGCGTCTTAAAGCCACGGTACAAAAGTGTAAGAAAAAGAACAAGGTAAAAGGCAATAGTGTTAAGAAGACTGTACAAGAATTAAAAGCAGGTTAAAAACAGATTTCGTTGAGCTAGAACATGTGATGGTCAAGTGACCGCACTACCACACTGAACTGATCCAGTGTAGACAGTGTCACTACTGTAACAGAACTAGGTAATCTGTTCCAATACACAATGGCTGCAGGGAAGAACGAATATCTATAATACTAAATAAACGAAGTAACGTATAAACTGCAAAATTGGTGGCATTTTCAAGCGTAATTTCTATACTGGTTCTTTCGCATATTGCTATCATTGATAATTTCGGTTAGCGTGTGTTTTAGTTTCACGTAGATTTAAAGAATTTGGGAAGTAAATTCGTCTTTCATTTTAAATTCTCCCAAGTATTTTTCTAGAAACTTCGACTATTTGTCGAATTTTTTTTTGTCAACAATGGGTGCGCTCGAGTGAAATTATCGTGTACTCGAATACACGTTTTAAATTAATCCGGTCGTTTCGGCTCTGCGTCGTTAGATCGGCGCGCTGCTTAGCAAGTCCAAATTTAGCAGGTTCTAATGCAAAAATCCGACCCATGAACGAACGTAATTCCCCATAAATATCGATTTATTTTTGTATTTTTGCTCATATGTCTAAACGGATGAAGAACTAAATGGTCATAGTCCCGACGGCCCTGGCTCGAAACGACCCATTTTCTTCCAGAACGATAGTCAATACGAGTAGCCAATCGAACTCGCCCATTGAAGAATAAAGCTCAACGCACATGGTCTTTCGAAAAGTTGGACGGACACACGGCGCCAAGTGTATGCGGCTATGGTTACGTACCGCTGAGCCACTTGGGGAACGTCGTTAGGAGAATTCAAACTGAACTGAACTTTCGAAAAGACAAAAATTAAAAATGTCTAAGGTTAACACACATGCGCCAGGTAAGAAAGGGCATTTTTTTCCAGCGAAGCAGACAAATCAATTTCAATGATTCAGCGAAGCTAAATAAGCCTTCAGTCTTCAGAGGGCTTGAATATTTTCCCCCAAAACGTTCCAGGACCCAATTTTTCCAGAAAAAAAATACCCAGGACAGGTCACATAACCAAGATGGCAAACATTTATTATGGTAAAAAATTTCAAAAATCTTCTCCCCCAGAACCACGCCGGGCCGCGTAGCGCAATCGGTAGGGCACCTGACTCATAAGTCAGAGGTCCTGGGTTCGAAACCCGGTCTGGCTACATACTTTCGTTTCTCCTTCCGCTGATTCAAGAAGGGCAGTTGTCAGTTACTGGCAAAAGTATGTGCACTTAGTACTGGTTAACCGCTTAGGAGGTCTAAGCCTGCCCTGGAATAGTGTGGTTAGGTTAACTGACCGTCCCGACATGACCTTAGCTGTTTACCGTGGACGTTAAGCATCATATCAACCAATTCTCCCCCAGAACCACAAATCCTATGATCTTGAAACTTAGCATGTCGCATCAAGGACTCAAAAGCTCAACAAAATTTATATAAATGATGACCCTGGGATGACCTTGATCTGTTTTACGGCAAGGTAAACTTTTGAGTCACTTAGGTCTTTCTATATTTTTTTTAGAAACAATGCAGTCTGCTACCTGAAAGTTTGTAGATGCAGACAACTAATTAGGTAAATGAAGCTTTAGTGAGTATTCATGGTAAAGGTCATATCTTCACCTGGGCCTAAGGCCATTTACATTGAAAAATTAAAACTCGCTTTTTTATATAAACTTGACCATCATGAAATATTTCCGCGCTTGCGCGGGCTCTTTTCTAGTTTATAATAATTAACGGAAGTGTGTATCTGACGCAATGCGAGGGAGTGGCTATGTCGTGCCATTCTATGGGGCTGTTCAAAGTATGATGGCAAAGGAATGGCAACAAGTCCATGTGTGATTTTAAATAGCATTATCACTCTTGCATCTGCTCTCCTCTGTTCAAGTGTTCTTAGCCCAAGTTGATTTTGCATTTGAGTAACGCTAGCATAAGAAGAATATGAATTTTGTGTCCATCTAATTGCTCTTCTCTGAACCATTTCGATTTTATTCATATCTTTTTTAGTATAGGGACTCCAAACAGTACTAGCATACTCTAGTTGAGGTCGAACAATGGTCCTATAAGCTGCCTCTCTTATACCAGAATGTTTTGTTAAAATGTTTCGTTTAAGATAATCTAGGTTTTTAGATGCGTTAGCAGTAGCACTCGAAAATACCTTTATAGAATTGAAGGGCTGTATGACCAAAACAATACCTGTCTTAACATACCCAGCTCTGCGTGACAATTCCGCAAATGTTTACGGGTGCCCGTAAAATAACGGGAAATGGACTGGCAGCTGGTTGCCAGTTATTCTACCGTAAAATCTACGAAGTTTTTTTTTACAATGCAGGTGTAATAAATCTCAATTAGGACAAAGGCGTGACAGCAGTATTTTTATACATTTGAGTTTACAAATCGTTCTACGTTTACTGAAGTATAAACTACATCGGGTCACGAGCAAAGTAAGTGAACCCCGTGACCCGATTATACTTCAGTAAACGTTTAAACAATAACGTTTATTCCTTATATTTATTTCATTAAACTATGCTTTTGATCAATAAAAAGATATACAGAAATAAGAAATACTACATAAGAATCGTTTTAAGATTATAACCGGCCGAATTTTGCAATAGTTTGGAACAGCCGCATTGTCACTGCCTAACATTAAGTTCCCCCTCCTCCTGGTGATTTCACGTGCAAGTAGGCGTAGCGAGCTGTCACTCATGTTTGCTAGCCATTCAAGTTCATTGCATGTTGTTGATTCCACATGCTAGTTAGTGAGATGAGCTGTCACTCAAAACTACGTGGCACAATGTAGTTATTGACTCGTAAACAACATTGACTCCCGCGTCACTTAATTGGGTTTACAGAGAGCTTTGCAGTGATCATGTAAATATTGGATTGTAAAATGCAGGTCGAAAATTGAATTAATACTGCGGTCTAGTACCTACCGTCACTTACAGATTTTCGGATGGTCATTTTACCACAAGTCTCTTGAACAAGGGGACAGTTATATAGTTGACATAGGTTCTGGGTTGATGTATAGACTCCAACATCACAGGTGGCGCTTGAATTACATGTTTCACTGCACTGTTGTAGTTCAGTTGTGTTACTTTCACTGAAGTAATTCTGACACTGAGATCCCTTGTCACAGTTTGTACAAGTCTGCATATGTTGTCTTTCAAGTTCATCTCATTTTGAAAGCATATTAGAATAAGAATTAATGACCTGCGACACGAGAAAACCAACAAAGTGGTCGTGTGCCCTGCGTAGACTCAGATCAGCCTGAGCATCCACCCAGTCTGTTCAGACGCTTCGCTAAGTGCTTAAAGGGTAGATAAGGGATTGGGTTACCTCCATGCGGACAGCGAAGACTCTGATCAGACTTGGCGGCTGCCCAGGCTGATCTGAGTTTGCGCTGGGCGCACAACCACATTGTTGGTTTTCGCGTGTCGTGGCTCAAATAACTAAGTCTACTTTTCAAACAATCTCAAATAACCACAACGACGATTTATTGAAAAGCATCATCTGGGCAAGTGAAAAGTGTCAAATAAGTAGAATAAATTAAAGTTCCAGATAGTAGAGTTATTTCTTATCTCCCACTGCAGAATTATCAAAATAACATTTCCCCTTCAGTATTGTACCAAAAGTCTCTGCAATGCATTGATGGCTTTTGAATCTGATTTGGCTGCATATGCTGAGTTATAATATATTAGGAAACTACATGTAGTAATTTTAAATAAGAAATGAGTGCTTGGTTTATAAGCTGATAGCATGAAATTACCGAACTCCTTGCATCAGTTCAACGTATTTGATTTTATGAACTCAACTAGTCTTAGGCATTTGTCTTATAGTTTGATGCCTAAGCGTGTTGGTGCGAAGTGTTTTCGGTCTTAGAAAAAGTAGCCACAGACTATGATCCACCCAGTTTGGCAAACATAATTGTTCAAACATTGCTGTCGGACAGAAAAAAAAACAGCAAAAACAACACATAATGCTTAAATATTCAGACCAAGATGCTCAAATCTAATAATAGTTTATTTAACAGTATCGAACATATATGTCAATTATGCGCAACTGTTTCATTAACGAGAAAACCAACAAAGTGGCATGTGCACCCACCCAAGACTCAGATCAACCTGGACATCCGCCCAGTCTGATCAGAGTCTTTGCTTTGCGTTGAAAGGGTATCCAAGAATCTAAGCTAGCTCCATTCGAACAGCGAAGACTCTGATCAGACTGGGCGGGTGCATAGGCTGATCTTAGTCTTTGCTGTGCACACATGCCACTTTGTTGGTTTTGTGGCGTCAATGCTCAATTTACAGAGTAAAACAAAATTTACTTGTCAGCTTTGTTAACAGTCCACCTATCGTGAAGACGACACAGAATATAAAAGGATGCCTCATCCTGTCAAAAAGGAGGAAGAACAATATGAAGGTTCATAAAGACACATCTGCCAACCTACTCTACATATAAAAATTAATGCATGTATGTGTGGTGTTTTCGGTTGCATCCCTGAAATTACTTAATTACTTAATTGTCATGAGAGTACAAACTGGTTTGTAAAACTTCTGATTTCTTATATTCACCTATATCCTGTCTATGTTTAGAATGTCACAACTGAATAATACGACAAAGGCTCAGGTAGTCACTAAAACATTCTGCTGCAAGAGCTCAGTCGAAAGTTTACTCGGCTGATCTTATTATTGGTGTGTTTGACATATATTTGAGCCGTGACACCAGAAAACCAACAATGTGGTTGTGCGCCCAGCGCGGACTCAGATCAGCCTGGGCATCCGCCCAGTCTGATCAGAGTCGTCGCTGTCCGCATGCAGGAGGCTGAGACCCTAAGCTATCCTTTAAGCACTAAGTGAACAATCTGATCAGACTTGGTGGATGCCCAGGCTGATCTGAGTCTGCACTGTGCGCATAACCACATTGTTTGTTTTCTCGTGTCAAGGCTCATTTTATTGACTTACATTAAACTGGAGTAAAATGAATTTAAAACCAATGTGAGCTGTTGCGTAACGGTTTTTAAACCGTGTAATCTGAAACGGGTATGTCTGAATTTCGGTTGCAAAAGCGCATTGTCTGCTCTGTCCTATATTTATGCTGTGCAAAGTTTCGTATTCGTCGAGATTTTATGGAATTTTGATGATAAAAGTAACAAAATCAAACTTTATATATATGGAAAGATTTAGGGAAATTTATCTAACAAACACAATATTTCGGTAGCACTGGATCCACTCGGGATGCTAAAATGTTTGAAAATTGGTTATAAATGGAGAGATAATCATTCACAGTGCAATTTTCAATATGTTACTTAAGCGCTTTTGCCTTTCGGCTTGATCACAGGTTTTAAACAATAAAAAATAGAAACAATAAGCAAAAATATTTACATTTCGAGAAAAATATCTGAACATATTAAGATAAGCTTCTAAAGACAAAAACGAACAAAATATTCCCCTTATCGGGGACTATGCAGTTCAAATTGTGAAAACAAAATCACAATATATATTGAGCCATTTAGACGCAATACTATTTTTCCATGACACTTACATAATTTTCCACAGGCTTCCATTCTCCAATTAAGTCCTTCTTTCTCCATTTAAATGTTGACAAAACTATTTCCTGTCGTTTTCCTAATCTGAAACTTAAAAAATAAATATAAAATGTTTGCTCTATGCCTCATGCTGTATCAAGATATACTTTTTCAATAATTCAACTATGGAAGACTTTAACCTTACTGCAAGTACTACTACGAATGTTGAGTGCATCAAAGTATACCAGAACAAGTCTATATAATTAACTTGAACGTAACGACTACCTTCTGGTATCACCTATTTGTACGCTTAAGTAAATAGTCACATATTTGAATTATAATTAATTAAAGGTTCTGGACTTTTTTTTTACTTAAGCTCTGAAATATACCAAGATATAGGAACACCTTTGCACATTACATTATTTAGCATTTGTCCATTTTCGCCTAGCGTCCCAAAACAGGACACTTGCAAACAGTGCAGACCCAAATCAGACGCCGCAAAACGCAGCGTCTGACCAGGGTCTACACTATTCGCATACGACAAATGGGTAGTTCTCTTTAAAATAAATAAAAATGAAAATAAATCAATAAAACAACTAAGCCAGACATCCCTTAACTGACAAAGGGACTCATCAATGCTTAAAAACAGAAATATCCAGTTAAATTTGAATGGTGTCTCCAACATAGCTGGCAGAATAATAATAATGAACCGCGACACGAGAAAACAAAGTGGTTGTGCGCCCAGCGCAGACTCAGATCAGCCTGGGCATGCGCCCAGTCTGATCGGTGTCTTCACTGTCCGCATGGAGGTAGCTTAGTCCCTTAGCTACCCTTTAAGAGTCTGATCTGACTGGGCGGATGCCCAGGCTGATCTGAGTCTGCGCTGGGCGCACAGCCACATTGTTGGTTTTGTCATGTCGCGGCTCAGTTATGGTCTACAGTGATTGCTTCTGCACTTCTCTCTACGCTTTATGGTGTTTACGGAGTGTTCCGTGAAATAATGATAGTATTTCAGGTGAATCGATACATTTACACTTTCAGGAGACGCAACTCTGTCACTTTCGTTTTTGCCGCCTTTCTTAAGGGGGGCAACTCTTCAAGGTGAAGAATATGCTCCTCTTATTTCTACTCAGAAAAGATTCCCTTTTCGACAGGCTTCATCCTGCATTAAAGCAAGCTCTTTAAAAAAACTTGCGATGAATAAAACTGACAGTAAATAAGAGGGTGTTAATATACACCCTAATGAACAATGCACGCATGTATTTGAACAATGTTTTTGAGCAACTGATAGCAACATAAAAGTTTTTTCTCAAAGACACCACATGCATATTGTAGTCTATAAATCAGCGATATAATGGTCGTTCGATAAACCTCAAAAGTTCATATTACGACACATTTCTGAAACTCTGAAACTAGTGCATTCATGTGCCAACTTTAAATTATTTGAAAATAAGACATTGGTTCGGAAAAGGACTTCTGTGCTTAAAGTCTGCATAGTCCTATCAGCGGTAAAAACGGCAAAACTTAAATCACTGTCAAAAGCGGTTCAACCTTCACGTTTGGTAATAAAATGTGGGTTGGTGTGAATATATTGAGGCATATAACTGGCGAAAAGTAAAGAAAACAAGTTTTTGAAAAAATAACAAATCGCTCCAAAAATACAATCTCCTGTTCTGGTTTCCCGTCTAGCAATGCTACATAAACATAGGCGGGATAGTAATTGGGACTCCAGGCATGTACATTGTATTTTTACCATTTTATGAAATCGAAAGTAGGTCATTTTAGTTGCCAACTAAAATGACCCAAATAAGTTTTCAAACTCTTTTTATGTGAAACTCAAGGATGTTTTATTTGTTTAAAGCCGGCTAATCACGGTCATTTACACTGACGAAACTACAGGGAGAAGCTTTCAGCAATACCTCTTGATAAAAATGTTCATGCTGATAGAGCAATGGGGCCTTTAAGGTGGAGATTTTCTCAAACTGACGCGCTGAAAAGAATAACATTTTATTTCTCGCTTGTCTAAGTTTGCATCATTCAATATACAAAAGTCAGTATACAGGATGCAACATTTTACATGAAAATAAAGAGGGTCAAAGTCACCCAGTCGTAAATTGTGTTTGTTTGGGTTTTTTTCACATCTTATTTAGTTGGCAGCGAAATTGCATCAAGCCAATTAAATCCTGCCCCGAAAGTTTTGTACCAAACCGAAGAATTTGAAACTTTGAACAAAATAGCGTAACTATATATTTGTTGCCCATGCGCATCTTATTTGTATACTTTAAGCCATAATATAATGATGAAAACTGCCTCATCCAACTGAGCCGATTTCGTGAAGTTCCGCTTAACTCCGCCCACTTATTCGATGACAGAAACGTGGTGCGATTGAAATCTTGTCTCCTTCCGGTAATGACATCAAAACCGAAAATGGAAAAAGAAAAGTATAACCCTTTCAGATTTATGCATCTAAGAAAAGTGAGTTTGATGAAAAAGGAGATAAGTAGCGAAAATAAAACTAAATTACCCAGGGCTATGCAACTATCGTTCATAATTTACTGAAGGTAGAGATAGTGCAAGACTGTATCAGACAAAATTAGGAGTAGTCTAAATTCACAATGCCCGCTCCCATGTTAACTTTATGCCTACTGAAATAGACTTTTAAAGACCAAAATAAGTAATCTACGTGCGATAATCTCGTTGCCACTTTTATATTCTATGACTAAAACACACGTTATATAACCGAAAAGTAGTTTGCGCTCTATTAATCATATTTCCGTGTCTAACCCGACATGAGACGATCTTTCCACGTCCTAAAATACGTGATCGTTTTGCTGTACTGAAGTTTACGAATAGTTCATTAGTTTCAAAACGCTGATAAAAGCTAATCAGGTCATCTACACCTTCGCCTTGACCTGTGTGCTAAATATATGGACCCTAGCTTATGCCGGGTTTTTTTTTTTTTTCAGATATTTTGTTCACAAGCTTGTTCCTATATAAAATGGCTATGTCCAAAAAAAGGGAAATAACTCAATCAAAAATTTATGAAAAAGGCTCAAAATTTAATCAGATCATCTACACCTTAGCCTGTTACTTTATGCGAAATATATGGATCCTAGCTAATGTGGTTATTCACATATTTTGTGTACAAGCTTTTTCCTATACAAAGTGCCTATGTCTAAAAAAGGAGACTCACTCAACCGAAAATTCAAGAAATATGCTCAAAAGTTAATCAGGTCAGCTACACCTTAGTCTGTAACTAAGTGCCAAATATCAGGATCCTAGCTTAAGCGGTTCTTCAGATATTTTATTCATACGTTTGTTCCTATATAAAAAAAATCAAACAGCCATAACTCTAGTAAAATCAGTCAAACATGACCTCAGTAAAATATGATTATCTTCCGGTCATGGTAACAAAACTGGTAAGTTTATCAAAATCTTTCGAAAAATGAAGGAGGAGATGCGGAGACAAGAATTTCTGTTGACTAAATCACTTAACATGACAAAGGGCCATAACTCAAGTAAAAATCAGCTGAGCCTAAACTCGGTATAATATGATCCTTTTCAGGTCATGGGAACAATAACTGCAAAAGTTTCATCAAAATCCAATGAAAACTGCAAGAGAAGTTGAAGAGACAAGACGTAATGTTGAAAAAATGACAAAGGGCCATAGCTCTGGTCAAAATCAGTGGAGTATGACCTCGGTAAAATATAAGCATCTTCAGGTCATGGGAACAATAACTAGAAAGTTTCACTAAAATCCCTTGAAAACTGTAAGAGGAGTTGCGGATACAAAATGCTCTGTTAAAAAATGACAAAATGCCATAACTCTGGTAAAAATCAGTGGAGCATAACTCAATAAAATATGATCATCATCAGGTCATTGTAACAACAACTGGAAAGTTTCATCAAAATCTTGTGAAAGCTGTAAGAGGAGTTTCGGAGACAAGATTGTGTCTACGGAGGGACCGACGGACGAACCCATTACTATTATTATAATAATAGTTCTTTTGACTACGTCGGGTGATAATAACTTAC
The DNA here is from genome assembly GCA_963989385.1 of Ctena decussata. Lineage (NCBI taxonomy): Eukaryota > Metazoa > Mollusca > Bivalvia > Lucinida > Lucinidae > Ctena > Ctena decussata. The sequence continues at coordinate 14,651,123 of OZ022507.1, read as the reverse complement.
ATGAAAAAGGAGATCAGTAGCGAAAATAAAACTAAATTACTCAGGGCTATGCAGCTATCGTTGATAATTGACTGAAGGTAGAAATAGTGCAAGACTTATCAGACAAAATTAGGAGTAGTCTAAATTCAAGATGCCCGCTTCCATGTTAACTTTATGCCTACTGTAATAGTCGTTTTAAGACCAACTAGGTAATCTACGTGCGATAATCTCGTTGCCACATTTATATTCTATGACTAAAACATCTGGGCCCAGTTGTTCAAAACTAACGGCATCGTTAGTTAACGAAACGTTAAAATTTCAAACGTTAATATCTCAAATATGACAATATTTTTGTTGAAAAAAAAAGTGAGAAGCTTTTCACATTTTTGCACAAAAGATTCCAGCGTATTTAATTATAAAGTCATAAAAGACTTAACGAGTTGATCTCTTAACAAGCTCGTTAGGCTAACGATGCTTTGAACAACTTGGCCCTGTAAAATAACCGAAAAATAGTTTGCGCTCTGTTAATTTTATTTCCGTGTCTAACCCGACATGAGACGATCTTTCCGAATCCTAAAATACGTGACCGTTTTACTGTACTGAAGTTTACGAATAATTGACTAGTTTCAAAAACGCGTTTCACGCCGAAAATTGTGAAGCACGAAACGGACAGCCGAATACGCTAAATAACAAATTCAAGATTCCTCATCAATGACAACCTGTGTTAAAGTCTCCATAGTCCTATCAGTGGTAAAAACGTCAAGACACAAATCAATATGAAAAGCGGTCCGACCGCCACGTTTGGTGATAAAAAAATAGGTTGATGTGCATAAATTGAGTCATATAACAGGCAAAAAGGGGAAACATGCTTCTGAAAAATAGCAAATTGCTCCACAAAAGACGATTTCCGTTACTGGTTTCCCATCGAGCGGTTCAAGATAAAGGTGGGGTAGAGATTGGGATACCAACCTTGTACCTTGTATTTTTACCAATTCATTCAAGTTTGTGAAATCGAAAGTAGGTCATTTTAGTTGCCAACTAAAATGACCCAAAACATTTTTGAAATCGTTTTACATGTATATGTAAGTCAAGAATGTTTTATCTAATTAAACCCGGAATATCGCGGTCATTCACGATGACGAAACTGTAGTGAGACGCTTGCAGCGATACCTCACCACATTTTTTCATATATTTTTACCCTTGATAGAGTCATGAGGCCTTTAAAGTCTCCATAGTCCTATCAGTGGCCAAAACGTCTAAACTCAAATCATTGTAAAAAGCGCCGGGTTCAACCTTCACGTTTGGTAATAAAATGTGGGTTGATGTGCAGATATTGAGTCATATAACTGGCAATAAGTAGAGAAAACAAGTTTTTGAAAAATAACAAATCGCTTAACAAACTAAAATTTCCTGTTCTGGTTTCCCGTCTAGCAATGTTATATAAACATAGGCGGGATAGTGATTGGGACTACACGCCTGTACATTGTATTTTTACCATTTTATTCAACTTAATCAAATCGAAAGTAGGTCACTTTAGTTGCCAACTAAACTGACCCAAATAAGTTTTCAAATCCTTTTTATATGAAACTCAAAAATGTTTTATTTGTTTCAAGCTGGCAAATGACGGTCATTACACTGACAAAACTATAATGAGAGGTTTGCAGCGATACCTCACGAGATACAAATTTTTCATTCTGATAGAGCAATGGGGCCTATAATGCAGGTAACAGGTAATGATAGAAAGGATCAATAGTAAGCATCTCTTCTATTCTTATGTTTTTGCCTCTTTTCTCAACGGAAGATCAACTGTTAAACGAAAGGACATGCTCCTCTTTGAGCATTTTTTTCATTTTAGAGTTACCCTATTATGAAGAACCTTTGCGTCCAATGAAACAAACGGCAAGTCAAAAAATGTTGTTTCACTTGTGAAAATGGGGGAAATCACATCATTTGCCATAAATTTGCTGAAATCTTAAACAAACGGGAATTACGTTAAACGTGTGCAAATTTGGGTTTCTGCCTCATTGAAGCGGCCGTTTTTATCCCTCGAGAAGGCGGAGAGATATAGTTTTCTACCTGTCCGTCCGTCCTTCACGTCACTCTGGAGTCATAACTAAGTAATAAATGGAACTTAAAATATATGTATCAACATAATGCGCTGATGCATTTCAAGTTTTGTAAGATTGTTATCAATACTGCATGAGTTCTTGCCTTTAAATTCATATAAAATATAATTGAGCCATAACTAAGTAACCAATGTTTTGTAAGGTGAGATTCATGTAATCTGCTTATGCATGTTGATCCATCATCGGCTGCCTAGTGGTTCATGGTTTGGTGAGCTGCGCTGTATCATGACAGCTCTTGATAACAGAGAACCATCAATCATTGCTTGTAGCCAAAATCTTTCTTGTGTAAAAAGGATACTTTGAGATTTAATGTCAAATGTTTTGCTTTGCATGTTAAGAAATATACCGAAAATATAAGAAAAAGTGTTTACCACAAATTAGCTCATTCACGTTTTTGAGTGTGTATTTCAGTTCTCATAACCATGTTCCCCCGCATCTCGGCAGAACTTATCCATGGCAGCAGTACGGGCACCGTGCGTCCGTACAGAACGCTAGTTGTCTTTATCATGCGGCGGCGTAGGGCAAAATTGCCTTAGAGCCTTGAGTTACGTAAGTTGCGTCATGTAATTACTCAGAAAAACCTGCACACTAAAGACGGCGCATTTGTGCAGACTGATCAGAGTCTCCTTTTTTAGTTTAAATTTTCCTCATGATCCGGAAATCTTGCATGCAAATTGAGGATAGACTGAACAGTCTGAGCTGATGCGTGTGCAGATCTGTATATCTGTAAATCCGTCAAAGCAGAAATACTTCGAAGTCAAATTATTGACAAAATGTAGCAAGAAAGCGATTTGAAGACATTCATGCATTTACATGTACCAAATGAGTGTATTCAATCTATCTGTGTGTGTGTCTTGACTAATACGCGCAGCCGAGAGTGTTATTTTTGCGCAGCTGAAGTGTTATTTGTATATGTACAATACAGTAAAGCCTGTGGGTAATTATCGCACATGCATTGTAACAGTCATGTCCATGACAAGCGATGTAATCTACATAATTCAGCATCTAATGCATTTTCATCGACATGTTTGAGAAAAGATCGTCCTGGAAATTTCTCATTAGGATGCAAATAAAGAGAAGAGTGGACAATGTCAAAATTTGCAACTCTCTGAGGCTCATTAACGCCTTTGTGACAATTGATAAGCCACTGGTCTATTTCTCTCTGTCAGAACGAACCAGCACTCCAACAATGGAAACAAGCAACAACGTCCCCTCCATTCTCTAATATGAAATGCACAGGCTGTGCTCTCAGCTGGAAAGGTGATCGTTTCACTCTTTTGCGATTCATAAAGTGTTTGTCTGTTTACTACGTGTGTTTGGGGAAGCCAAATATTGGGGGATAATTGGTCAATTTTATGAAACAGCGGAGACACAAAAAAAAACAAGATCCATCGCCGAGGAAAACGTACCAGTGCCTGGTACCACCGCATCATGAAAGTACACCAGCTCACACATAAGCGAAGGTTATGCGTGCGCTACAATGACTATTGATCAGTACCATGTACTGCCTGATATGATGAAATAATCGGATGGAAATCAGTATGCCAGTGATTATGACGTCATTTTAGTTGGCTAGGAGTTTCTAGACATGCAAAAGGAACCTTTGTAGCCAACTGAGATCCAATCACTGCAGTTTCACTGGCTTAAGAGGAGATACTGTTGAGATGTACACTGTATATTGCAACCAGAACTGTACGACAACAGCTTCATGTTTAGGCTAAATTCTTTTCATTCGATCCTCGTACATATAGTTTCTGTTGGCATTTATATACGGTGCAACAATACAAGCCTTTCCTTTTAAAAAGAAACTGTATTATTGGTCTGTACTGTTAAGTGACAACTCTTGGTAGCTGAACTGAACTCTCGGGTAATTGCTTGTATAGGACGCGATAAAGTGTTCAAGATAAGCTATAAAGATCATGCATTAGCGATGCTGGCGAGAACTCTGCAGCAGGGTGCGCCAAATGTAGAAGTACCTGGAAATAGTGGGACCGGTATTTTAGCATAAGGAAACGGCGTACAATCGAGTACGAATTCCTAGCCTAGTGCCTATCCGCTCAGTGGTTATCCCCTAGGGGATAACAAAAACTGTCACCAATACTTCTATGGAATGAAAACAAGTAAAGTAGTAAAGCTTTCCACACACTTCATGAATTAAACTATGGAAAGCTTTTATAGAAATGAACTTTATTTTTTGATGTTCATTGAGGGATGAACGCAGTGGGTTGCATGCAAATTATCTTTTGGCCTTCAACCCATCAACAGTTTCAGAGGAAACAGCTTCGCTTGTAAATTCCAAGTTGCAATTGTCCTAGGGGAAAAGGAGGTCTAGAAACCATCAGAATCAGAATTGTTTACTGGTGATTACTGGTGATACGTCCAAGGACAATCATTCACCAGGACCTGTGAATCAGGGAAGCTAGTCCCTAGCCCTTATAAGAGAAGTAAACTTGCTTATACCATCCGTATAAGCATTCCGACGATGATACTGAAATGAGTTGAACCTGGGGCCGTATTCATAAAACCTCTTAAGTCGTTGCTATGCTGTTGCTATGCTGTTGCTAAGGCCAAATTTCTATGAAGGAGATTTCCTACAACTCCGAAGTTTGCTCTGGAGGAACAGTCTGAAAAGACTGTTCCTCCAGAGCAAATTTCATAGTTGTAGGGAATCTCCTTCTTAGAAATTCAGCCGTAGCAACAGCATAGCAACCACTTAAGTCGTTTTATGAATACGGCCCCTGGTTCTTAGCCTCAGGGGTACATTTCGTGTTCAGTCAAAACATTATCCAAACAATAAAATCACAGTTGATAAGCCGGGTCAGAAGCTACTTCCCAAACAGGCAGCTACTCAGTTACTGTTAATGAATTAAGTAATTAAAATCCACAGAAGTGTTAATTTGAAAACACTTCAAGTTAAACACGGTCCGTGGAAACACCCCAAACCATCCAAAAACACCCGAAAACAACCACCAAACCACCCCATACCACCACGAAAACACCACAAATCAGCCTGCCTGGATGCAAATCAACCTCTGCCCCCCCCCCCAAACAAACTGTTTTTCGAGTGGCTTTTCTTTTTATATATATTTCAGTTTAGATAGCAAACAACACTTGAAGCCAATAGCAGATATGAGGCAACCGCCCCCATCAGCACCCTCAGTTCTTTGATTATGACACGACGCTATCCACTGAAAAACAGCGACGTCACATGATAAACATACATTGCGTCATAACACTAGCAAAAGCGTGTATGTGGGGGAGGGGGATTCATTCAAATTCTCGTATCGCCCTAGGCCATAGAAAATAATAAAAAAATTGAGATAATCAGTAGTATCCTCCGTCCTATGCATTGTGTTTTTATCATAAGGAAAACTTTATGATATCGAAAATTGGCCATTTTGGTTGCCAACTAAAATGACCCAAAAAGTTAAATTCAAAATATAGTAGAAAATCAAGGCGGGATTTGTTAGTTTCGGACCAATGACGGCTCTTTTTTATGACAAAAATATAATGAAAAACGTGCAGTGATACCGTTCGGAAAAATAATTCATGAATTTTGACCTATGAGAGTTGCCTACCAGATGTATAAAGTCATGTATTTATTTTATCATGAGATGATTATGTATTTTTTTTCACTAGTTTTGGCATTATATGTGACTGTCACTGGCCAAGACCTTGAGTTTATTCATTTAACCTTTGGAAAAATCATTTGGATTATTTTGTTGGCAACCTGGGTACCATAAACTTGATTATATAGAGTAAATACAATATGCATATTTGTGTATATTGTGCTTGACGGGGAACCAAAAGCATAGTATATCATGTTCCATTTACTTTTTGCAGGTTATACATGACAAAATGTAAGTATATTAGCCGACATCTTGTCATCAATCGTAAAGGTAAAATCGTTCTATATTTAAGAATTGAAATTTGATTTTTCAGCGTTCATCGTGAGATGAATCCCAGTGGGCGGAGCTAAATTTCGATGAAGCGCGAAGCGCTTCTTGTAGAATTTTAGCGACGACCACTGGCTTCTTCACACGATGAAAGCTGATAAATCAAAGTTTTATTCTTATATTTACACCTTACTTTTAGACCCTTCCCGTGATGCTTTCGTTGTAATTTGATGTAGAATATGCAAGATATGCGTCGAAGAAAATGTAGTAACGACGTATTCGGCCATTACGTTGAACAGCCGTCGCAATAACGTGGCGTCGATCGAACGTTACGCGGACCAATCAAGACCCAGTTGTTCAAAACTAACTACGTCGTTAGTTAACGTGACGTTAAAATTTCAAACGTTAATATCACAAATATGGCAATATTTTTTGTTGTAAAAATGTGAGAAGCTTTTGCAATCAAAAGCTTCTCACATATTTTCAACAAAAAATATATGTGTATTTGGCTATAAAGTCACAAAACACTTAACAAGTTGACCTCTTAACGAGCTCGTTAGGCTAACGATGCTTTGAACAACTGGGCCCAAGACGTTTATTTACCTGAGACGTCGCTTGACGAAAAAACGTGACATGATCAATTGTCGTTCATCGGTGTATGAAGCCAGTTGCTCTAATAGGTAAGTGTAAATATCACGGTTTGGTTTTAGACGATTACACGACAGGGGTTTATTTTTAAGTAAAGGGGATAAATTCTGTCTTCCCATTTTCAAAAAATTCCCAGTTTACTTGTTATTATTGTTCAATTCTCGCTTCATTTCATATATTTTTCAGTCGAATATATTGGATGAGCCGGACATAAATGGATATAAATATGCATGCCTCAGTGATTTAATTGAGTCTTTTTGATCTGACTGTGATACGTTTAAAGTGCAATCGTACATTTGGCTAGAGTGGTCGTGACAATGGTGTTATTTTATATTCATTTAGATTTCATTGGTGTTTTCCCTTTTTAGTTTGAACTAATCATATGTACTTGTATATATTCAAAAAAATCAGCAATATACATGTAACAACACCGTGTGAATATATAAATATCACAGGAGTGGAACAAAGGTATGAATACATCTTTGGTTCCTATCCGGATGTACTTGTTAATACTTAATGGTCAAGGTGCGTTTATATACATATGAGCCGCGACACGACAAAACCAACAATGTGGTTGTGCGCCTAGTGAAGACTCAAATCAGCCTGGGCATCTACCCAGTCAGATCAGACTTCGCTAAGCGCTTAAAAGGTAGCTAAGGGTCTAAGCTACATCCATGCGGACAGCGAAGACTCTGATCAGACTGGGCGGATGTCCAGGCTGATCTGAGTCTGCGCTGGGCGCACAACCACATTGTTGGTTTTGTCGTGTCGCGGCTCATATGATCTTTTCCTGAGCTTCTCGATCTTATCATTTAAATATTTAAGTTTAACGGAAATATTTTGCTGAAGCTCAAAGCCTCGAATGTTTGACTTTTCGCCATATGCTTCTGTTTTACCTTAGACGGAAAAGGTTCAAACATTAGGAATTTATGGAGTAAGACTGCCTACACAGTATTTCAAATGAGAAATGCTTCTAAAATGATTATTCAACATGTCAAATGGAATTTACATTTAGGATTATGCAACATTGCAAAAAACTTGGATAACAAGAGATTTGACGACATTTTAGCTGAAATCCACGATTGTTTATGAGATCTGGCGTCATTTAAGCTGAAACCCATGGCTGTTTATGAGATTTAGCGACATTTGAGCTGAAATTCATGGCTGTTAATTATATTTGGCGACGTTTTAGCTGAAATTCATGACTGTTTATGAGATTTGGCGACGTTTTAGCCGAAATCGATGCCAGTGTTTTGTCTGCTTCTCGTAGAGCGAATTTAAGAGACGAGCTATAGTTCGAAGAAAATCGTAAATAGCATCAATAACTAACACTTAATTTTATTGTCTCGCCTGCAAAGCAGAGGCGAGACATATGTATTGCTTTTCCGGTGTCGTCGTCGGCGGCGTCGGCGTAAACTTTTGTCGAGTTTTTGCGTTTAGGTCATTTTCTCAGAAACTATACGGGCTAGAGCCATGAAACTTAGGTCATGCATACATCTGGAAGAGTACAGCTGAAAGCCATCATCAATGTTGAGTCTTGACCTAGATTTTACGGTTGACTAACTTCGCAATGTTTTGTCGAGTTTTTGCGTTTAGGTCATTTTCTCAGAAACTATAAGGGCTAGAGCCATGAAACTTGGGTCATGCATACGTCTGGAAGAGTCCAGCTGAAAGCCATCATCAATGTTGAGTCTTGACCTAGATTTTACGGTTGACTGACTTCGCAATTTTTTGGCGAGTTTTTGTGTTTGGGTCATTTTCTCAGAAACTATAAGGGCTAGAGCCATGAAACTTGGGCCATGCATACATCTGAAAGAGTACAGCCGAAAGCCATCATCAATGTTGAGTCTTGACCTAGTTTTAATGGTTGACTGACCATGCAGTTTTTGTAGAGTTTTCGGGTTTAGGTCATTTTCCCAGAAACTATAAGGGCTAGAGCCATGAAACTTGGTTCATGCTTACATCTGGAAGAGTAAATCTCAAAACCATCATCAACATTGAGTTTTGACCTAGACTTTACGGTTGACTGACTTTGCAATTTTTTGTCAAGTTTTCGTGTTTAGGTCTGTTACTCAGAAACTATAAGGGCTAGAGCCATGAAACTTGGGTCATGCATTCATATGGAAGAGAAGAACTCAAAGTCATCATCGATATTGAGTCTTTACCAACATTTTACAGTTGGCTGACTTTGCAATTTTTTGGCAAGTTTACGCGTTTAGGTCTGTTTCTTAGAAAATGTAAGGGCAGAAAAAGTAGTAGAGCCAAGAAACTTGGTTCATGCATACATCTTTGCTGATTTAGCTCTGTTTTGTGACATATCGCCAGCAGGCGAGACGCCGCATTCCGCGGAATTCTTGTGAATGCTTTGAATATAAATTTTGTGTCCGATTTATGAGCTACATTCAAAGTGATCAGATTTAATTCGTTCGGTTCTAAGATACATAAACAAATGACCTACTTTCATGCAGTCGGCTCGAAAACAAAGGCTTTAAACAAGCACAATATATGCCTTGCTAGAAAAAAAAATCGAAGAAGCCTAAATTCGAATAAATGGAGTCATTTTAAAACAATACGGAACAGAACTCATCTGAAAAAAAATCAGTAACAAGGACTTTTTATGCAAGAATACATCGTTCTTGTAATTTCAAATAGGGAGACTTTAGATCGCTTTTCTGACGGCTTTCTCGTTTTTTGTTGGGTTTTTTTTTTGTTGTTGTTGTTGTTGTTTGTTTGTTTATTTGTTTTGTAACTGGTCTGAATTAATCAATATCTGTTACCCTTGTGTATCACAAAAGCAATTAATACGACGCCAAGAATACTCAAAATTAGTTTTAAAATATTTTAAATGTTTTGTTTTATTATCATCATGTACATTTTATTGTAGAAACCATAGGTCTATCGGTCACACTAAATACCGGGGGTACCGACAGGATGGAGCACAAGGGAGTGTAGAGAAAGCACACAAGGTGAGTAACAGGTGTACTATTCTAAGTACTACACATGTGACTTACTGGGCAGAACAAAATGTTGTTTCCAGTGTTGCAAAAAAGGAGAATGGCAGGAACAAGCAAGATTAAGTAGGCATTTTGCAGACACTTATAGGAAACACTGTAATTTATTCACAGTGATGCCAAAACAGGGAACAGAGGACAGGATGGTGGTTCGCAGCTCCTTCCTTCCTGCAATTCTTTCTTTCTTTCATTCCCCCCTCTTTATTTTTTGTCTGTCTCTCTTCTTTTTCTTTGATGATATCTTCTTGACATATTCATTTTTGGTGCATGCATAGCGTGCGGCATCGTCGTCTCAGTGCCGGTGCCTTAAAAATTCCATCGACACTGGGACGACGATGTTCTTGCCGTTGTGTTGATACAAGTTTATTTATACTTTTGATAATAACATTATTTCACATTTAGAAATTGAGCCGCGACACGACAAAACCAACAATGTGGTTGTGCGCCCAGCGCAGACTCAGATCAGCCTGGGCATCCGCCCAGTCTGATCAGAGTCTTCGCTGTCCGCATGGAGGTAGCTTAGACTCTTAGCTACGCTTTGAGTGCTTAGAGAAGATTCTGATCGTACTGGTCTGATGCCCAGGCTAATCTGAGTCTGCACTGGGCGCACAACCACATTGTTGGTTTTCTCGCGTCGCGGCTCAATTGTATAATATGGTTGTTTCTTGTCATGTCTTGCTGTGTTTGATACTGTAGGGGGAGGACTTTAATAATGTTGTGAGAACTTGTAGCCCAACCCCATTGTATATAAAGGCAATAAAATATGATTTATTTAAGAACACAGTATTTAAGCAGTCTTAAGTTTTAACATGACATTTGACCCAAATCCAGTGTCGCGGTATTGAAAAAGAAAAACAAAATATTAATAAATCAGTTTTATCTATTTATTTATTACTTCACATATTTCTATTTTTATTTTATGATTATTATTATTTATTTACTTATTTTCAAGTCTAATTTTTTCAGAAATTGTATGCGACCATTTTAAGAAAGGCATGCGTTTATTTTTTTTTTCTGCATTTGTATTGTCTAATTGTTCGGTTTTCTTTATTAAACATCTGATTGTAGTCGTTAACCTTTTTTGACCAGTGGACCTGTCCGTCCTTATTATTTGGATGAGTCCATTTCTAGTTTGAAGAATTTCTAGTGGATATTTTCATTTTTATTATGTTTAACATAGAAATTCCTGTAATGACCAGAAAAAGATCGTCTCAGTATAGAGGGATAAGTAGAAAACAGTGTAGACCCTGATCAGATGCCGCGTTCTGTGTCGTCTGGACTAGGTCTGTACTGTTTGCATATGTCCCAAAAACGGGATTTCAGGCTTAAGAGGATTAACGTTTTAGTATAATATGTTTTAAGGCTCATACTGTTTTGTCCTTTTGGATAGTAAAATGTACCACTTCTAATTAGCTACTGAATGCATGTAAGATCATATAGCTGGCTGCAGTTGTGTACTCACAAACACTAATTGGAATAGACATATTCCAGTGAGATTCTGCTTCACCAGCAAAATGCGCCAGTCTACACCAGCCGAATTGCAATGGAAGTTGTGCGCGAGTGTGGCCACGAACTCCTTCCTAAGCCACCCTGCTCCCCAGACCCAGCCCCCAACGACTTCCATCTCTTTCTCAGGCTGAAAAACCACATTTGGGGCTGGAGATTTGAGGGTAATGATGAGATTCCTACTGCTATGGAGGGCTGGCTTGGGGACCAAGATGTTTTTACCCATTGAGTATTAATGACTGGCAAACTAAATGAACAAGTTTGTGGAGTTGAAAGGGGACTATTTTGAAAAATAGAGGAGTATAAATCCAAATATCTTCTTCATTCTGTGTGAGGCTCCAAATCGTTTGATATCCCTCGTATAACCCAGCGGGCATACGACGATGAAACAATGGTTGATTCGAATCAGGTTGGTTTAAACAGTATTTTATTCAAAATATGTAAAAATCTGAATCTGATGCAAACTGAAAGACACAAAACATACCGTATACAAGATAATTTTCGCGGTAGTTCGCGGTCACTAAGAAACCGCGAACATTGAAATCGCGAAATAATTTCCTGTTTCTTACAAAGCATCTTTTGTAGATTAGACACGGTTTTCATACATGTATATTTTGTTTCTGTTTGCTTCGGTAATTGCTGGTACTTTTCACTTGAGCCAGTTCTTTCATTAACCTGCGGCAGGCTCAGGTGAAAAAGAGGTAGTTTTCTTTTCGCGCATGTTGCTAACCGCGAAAACTAAAAATCGCGTAAATTAATGTTTATGTTTTTGCCCCTTAACCGCGAAAATTTGAACCCGCGAAAATTACCGCGTATACGGTATTCCCATTTGTTAAAAAGGTGAAAAACATGGAGGTGAACCGTGCTATTTATTACTTACAGATCTACTCATCATCATACGAATATGCAAAGCATGAAGAGTAAGATAATATGACACCATTGGTGAGAGGTACGCAGTAGATGGCATACAGTACTGTTATTCATTACCCAAACCCTAAGCGAAAGGATACAAGATCTCAATATGGTAAGTTCCAACACTAGAGATTCTGTAAATATTCATTGTATAGGCTACAAGCGGTAACACCGCTTTTTAGCTCGCCTGTACGAAAGTACAGGGAGCTATTCTTGTCACTCTGACGTCGGCGTCGGCGTGGGTGTTGGCGTGGGCGTCACACTTTAAAGTTTTACGTTAAAGTTTTTTTATGTGATGGGCAAGGCACTGCAGGCGAGCTATCCTGTACGCGGGCAAGTCTTGTTAATATACCATAGCACTACTAATGTATCTCTAAACCATAGCAGAAATAGCAAAGTTACAACAAACAACCTAATATCGTCACATTTTAAGATGTTCGTGAAGTTGCCTGCCAGTTGCCAGTTGCCATTTGCCTATTAAATCGGCAATTGGCAAATGGCAGCTAACTTCACATTGTAAATGCCAATTCGCCAATTCTCGCGCATTGGCAACAGGCAACTGGCAGCTAGATGCCAGTTCGATTTGAGATGCTTTTACAGCTGAATAGGTAATTGGCAAACGACAGCCACATGCCAATTCGCAAATTCAAGTGAATTGGCAACTGGCAACAGACAGCCAGATGCCAATTTGACTCGATGGGGTTTAAGAGCATACCAGGTGAATAGGCAACTGGCAAACGGCATCAAAAATCCAATTCGCAAAATCTAGTCCATTGGCAATTGGCAACAGACAGCCAGATGCCAATTCACAAATTCTTGTGAATTGGCAACTGGCAACTAACAGCAACGTGCCAATTCGATTTGAGAGGGTTAAAGACGATTTAAGCTACGTAGGAAACAGGCAAACGGCAGCCAGATGACAATTCGCTAATTCTGAACTGGCAACTGGCAACTAGCAGACAGATGCCAATTCGATTCGAAAGCGGTTAAGACGATTAAAGCTAAATAGGAAACCGGCAAACGACATCCAGTTCACAATTCGCAAATTCTCTTGATTTGGCAACTGGCAGCTGGCAGCCAGATGCCAATTAGATTTCCGAGGCTTTAAGACGATTAAAGATACATAGGAAACCAGCAAACGGCAGCCGGATGCCAATTCGCTAATTCGTATGTTTTTGCAACTGGCAAGTGGCAGCCGGGTGACAATTCGATTTGAGAGGGTTTACGACGATTTAAATTGAATATGAAACCGACAAACGACATCTAGATGCGAATTCGCAAATTTTTGTGAACTGGCAGCTGGCAACTGGCTGTCAGATGCCAGTACGATTTGAGACGGTTTCAGACGATTAAAGCTACATATGAAAGCGATAAACGGCAGCCAGATGCCAATTCGAAAATGTTTATGAGTAGTCAACTGGCAACTGGCAGCCAGATGCCAATTCGAATTAAGGGTGTCTAAGACGATAAAAGCTAAATAGGAAACCGGCAAACGACATACAGATGCCAATTCGCCAATTTTTGTGAACTGGCAATTGGCAACTGGCAGTCAGATGCCAATTTGACTTGAGAGTGTTTAAGACGATTTTAACTAAATAGGAAACCGACAAGCGATATCCAGATGCCAATTTGCAAATTCTTTTGAACTGGCAACTGGCAGACATGCCAATCCGATTTGAGAGGCTTTCAGACGGTTAAAAATACATAGGAAACCGGCAAACGGCAACCAGATGCCAATTCACCAAATCTACTGGACTGGCAACTGGCAGCCAGATGCCAATTTGATTTGAGAGTGCTTAAGGCAATTAAAACCATGTCGGAAATCGGCATACGGCAGCCAGATGCCAAGTCGTAAATTCTTGTGAACTAGCAGCTGGCAGCCAGATGCCAATTCGATTTGAGAGGGTTTAAGACGATAAAAGCTAAATAGGTATCCGACAAAGGGCTGCCAGATGCTAGATCGCTAATTCTCTTGAATTGGCAACTGGCAACTGACAGCCAGATGCCAATTCGATTAGAGTTGTTTTAAGACGATTACAGCTACATAGGAAACCGGTAAACGGCAGCCAGATGACAATTCGAATTTTTTTATGAATTCTAAACTAGCAACTGGCAGACAGATGCCAATTCGATTAGAGAGTGTTTTAGAGACGATTTAAACTAAATAGGAAACAGACAAAAAGGATCAAGATAGTATTCGCAAATTCTTCTGAACTGGCAAATGGCAACTGGCAGTCAATGCCAATTCGATTTGAGACGATTATGGACGATTAAAGCTACATATGGAACTTGCAAACGGCAGCCAGATGACAATTCGAAAATTTTTATGAATTGTCAACTGGCAGCCAGATACCAATTCGAATTGAGAATGTCTAAGGCGATAAAAAGTAAATAGGAATCCGGCAAACGACATCCAGATGCCAATTCGCAAATTCTTGCGAACTTGCAATTGGCAACTGGCAGTCAGATGGCAATTTAACTTGAGGGTGTTTCAAATTCTTGTGAACTGGCAAATGGCAACTGGCAGTCAGATGCTAATTCGATTTGAAATGGTTTCTGGCGATTAAAGCTACATAGGAAACCGGCAAACGTCAGCCAGATGCCAATTCGCTAATTCTGCTGAACTGGCAACTGGCAGCCATATGCCAATTCGATTTGAGAATGTTCAAATCGATTAGGGTAAATACGAAACCGGTAAATGGCAGCCAGATGCCAATCCGAGAATTATTATGAATTGTCAACTAGCAACTGACAGATAGGTGCTAATTCGAGCTGGGAGTGTTTAAGACGATAAAAGCTAAATAGCTAACCGGCAAATGATATCCAGATGCCAATTCGCATGTTCTTGTGAACTGGCAACTGGCAGTCAGATGCCAGTTCGATTTGAGACAGTTTCAGGTGATTAAAGCTATATAGGAAACCGAAAACGGCTCCCAGATGCCAATTCGCTAATTCTCCTGAACTGGCAACTGGCAGTCAGATGCCAATTCGATTAATAAGTGCTTAAGACAATTTTTGCCATGTAGGAAACCGGCAAACGGAAGCCAGATGCCTATTCGCTATTGTTTGCGAATTGGCAACTGGCAACTTGCAGCCTGATGCCAATTCGATTTGAAAGGGTTTAAGACGATTAAAGCAACATAGGAAACCGGCAAACGGCAGCCAGATGCCAATTCAATTTTTTTATGAACTGGCAACTGGAAGCCAGATGCCAGTTCGATTTGAGAGGGTTTATGCCGGTTAAAGCTAAATAGGATTCCGGCAAACGACATCCAGATGCCAATTCTTGTGAACTGGAAACTGGCAACTGGCAGTCAGATGCCAATTCGATTTGATAGGGTATCAGAGGAATAAAGTTACAAAGGAAACCGGCAAACGGCAGTGAGATGCCAATTCGAAAATTTTTGCGAATTGGTAATTGGCAGTTTGCAGCCAGATGCCAATTCGATTTGAGAGGGTTTAAGACGATTAAAGCTGAATAGGTATCCGGCAATTGGCAGCACGGTGCCAGTTCGATTTTAGACGCTAACTGACGATTGAAGCTACATAGGAACACGGCAAACGGCAGCCAGATGCCAATTTACTAATTCTACTGAACTGGCAACTGGCAGCCAGGTGTCAATTCGATTTGAGAGTGTTAAAGACAATGAAAACCATGTCGTCAAACCGGCAAACGACAGACAGATGCCAATTCGCTAATTCTTGTGAACTGGCAAATGGCAGCCAGATGCCTTATCGATTTGAAAGGGGTTAAGACGATTAAAACTAGATAGGTATCCGGCAAAACGCTGCCAGATGCCAGTTCGCTAATTCTTGTGAATTGGCAACTGGCAGCCAGATGCCAATTCGATTAGACAGGTTTTAAGAAGATTAAAGCTGCATAGGAAACCGAGAAACGGCAGCCAGATGCCAATTCGAATTTTTTATGAATTCTAAAGTGGCAACTGGCAGACAGATGCCAATACGATTTGAGTGTGTTTTAGACGATTTAAACTAAATAGAAAACCGACAAACGACATCCAGATGCCTATTCGCAAATTCTTGTAAACTGGCAACTGGCAGTCAGATGCCAATTCGATTTGAGATGGTTTCAGACGATTAAAGCTACGTAGGAAACCGGCAAACGGAAGCCAGATGCCAATTCGCTAATTCTACTGAACTGGCAACTGGCAGACAGATGCCAATTCGATTTGAGAATGTTCAAATTGATTAAAGGTACACACGAAACCCCTTAACGGCATCCAGAATCCAATTCGAAAAAAAAATAATGAATCGTCAACTGACAACTGGCAGCTAGATGCCAATTCGAGCTGAGAGTGTTTAAGACGATAAAAGCTAAATAGGCAACCGGCAAAAGCCATGTAGAAAATCGGCATAGGGCAGCCAGATGCCAATTCGCTAATTTTTGCGAATTGGCAGCTGGCAACTGGCAGCCAGATGACAATTCGATTTGAGAGGATTTATGCCAATTTAAGCTAAATTGGATACCGGCAAACGACATCCAGATGCAAATTCTTGTGAACTGGCAACTAGCAACTGGCAGTCAGATGCCAATTCGCTTTGAGAGTGTTTCAGACGGTAAAAGCTACATATGTAGCCGGTAAACGGCAGCCAGATGCCAATTCAGATTTTTTTATGAATTGTCAACTGGCAACTGGCAGCCAGATGCCAAATCTAATTGAGAGTGTCTAAGGCGATAAAAGTTAAATAGGAAACCGGCAAACGACATGCAAATGCCAATTCGCAAATTCTTGTGAACTGGAAATTGGCAACTGGTAGTCAGATGCCAATTCGATTTGAGAGAGTTTAAGACAATTTAAATTGAATAGGAAACCAACAAACGACATCCAGATGCCAATTCGCAAATTCTTGTGAACTGGCAACTGGCAGTCAGATGCCAATTCGATTTGAGATGCGTTCAAACGATTAAAGCTACATAGGAAACCGGCAAACTACAGCCAGATACCAGTTCGATTTGAGAGTGTTTAAGACAATTTAAACCATGTCGGAAATCGGCAAACGGCAGCCAGATGACAATTCGAAATTTTTTATGAATTGTAAACTGGCAACTGGCAGACCGATGTCAATTCGATTTGAGAGTGTTTTAGACGATTTAAACTAAATAGGAACCGACAAACGACATCCAGATGCCAATTCACAAATTCATGTGAACTGGCAACTGGCAGTAAGATTCCAATTCGATTTGGCATCTGGCTGCCAGTTGCCAGTTGACAATTCATCAAAATTTTCGAATTTGCATCTGGCTGCCGTTTACTTGTTTCGTATCGATTTAAACACTCTCAAATCGAATTGGCATCTGGCTGTCGATTGCCAGTTCAGTAGAATTAGTGAATTGGTATCTGGCTGCCGTTTGCCGGTTTCCTATATAGCTTTAATCGCCTGAAACAATCTCAGATCGAATTGGCACCTGACTGCCAGTTGACAGTTGCCAGTTCACAAGAATTTGCGAATTGGCATCTTGATGTCGTTTGTCGGTTTCTTATTTAGTTTAAATCGCCTTAAACAATCTCAAATCGAATTGGCATCTGACAGCCAGTTCCCTATTGCCAGTAAACAAGAATTTACGAATTGGCATCTGGATATCGTTTAGCGGTTTCCTATTTAGCTTTTATCGTCTTAGACACGCTCAATTTGAATTGGCATCTGGCTGCCAGTTGCCAGTTGACAATTCAGAATTTTTTTTGAATTGGCATCTGGCTGCCGTTTACCGGTTCCATATGTAGCTTTAATCGTCTGAAACCCTCTCAAATCGAATAAGCGTCTAACTGCCAGTTGCGTTGCCTTCTGAATGTCGCATCTGAATGTCGTTTGCCGCTTTCCTACTTAGATTAAATCGGCATAAACCCTCTCACATCGCATTGCCATCTGGCTACCAGTTGCCAGTTTCCAAATTGCAAAAATTAGCGAAATGGCATCTGGCTGCCGTTTGCCGATTACCTACATGGCTTTAATTGTCGTAAACCCTATCATATCGAATTGGCATCTGACTGCAAGTTGCCAAATCATAAAAAAGATCGAATTGGCATCTGGCTGCCGTTTTTCTGTTTCCTATACAGCTTAAATCGTCTTAAACACTCTCAAAGCGAATTGGAATCTGGCTGCTAGATGCAAGTTGCCAATTCATAAAACAATGGAATTGGCATCTGGCTGCCGTTTGCCGGTTTCCCTAGTTCCTTTAACCGTCTTAATCCCTCGAAAATCGAATTGGCATCTGGCTGCAAGTTGCCCTTTGCCGTTACGCAAGAATTAGCAAATTGGCATCTGGCTGTCGTTTGCCGGATTCTTACATGGCTTTAATTGTCTTAACCCCTCATGAATCGAATTGGCATCTGATTACCAGTTGCCAGTTGTCTGTTTAGCAGAATTTGCGAATTAGCATCTGGGTGCCATTTTCCGGTTTCTTATGTAGCTTTAATCATCTGAAACCCTCTGAAATCGAATTGGCATCTGATTGCCAGTTTGCAGTTGCCAGTTCACAAAAATTTGCAAATTGGCATCTAGATGTCGTTTGTCGTAATCTTCGTAAACCCTCTCAGCTCGAATTGGCAACTGGCTGTCAAATGCCAGTTGACAATTCATAAAAAAATTCGAATTGGCATCTGGCTGTCGTTTACCGGTTGTCTATGTAGCTTTAATCGTCTTAAACACCCTCAAATCAAATTGGCATCTCGCAGCCAGTTTCCAGTTGCCAGTTCAGTAGGATTAGCGAATTGGCATCTGGGTGCCATTTGACGATTTCCTATATAGCTTTAATCGTCAGAAACCGTCTCAAATCGAAATGGCATTTGACTGCTAGTTGCCAGTAAACAAGAATTTGCGAATTGGCATCTGGCTGTCGTTTGTCGGTTTCCTATTTAGTTTAATTTGTCTTAAACCCTCTCAGATCGAATTGGCACGTGGAATATAAGAATTTGCAACTGGATGTCGTTTGCCAGTTCCTATTTAGCTTTTATCGTCTTAGACACTCTCAATTCGAATTGGCATCTGGCTGTCAGCTGCCATTTGACAACTCATAAAAAGTTTCGAATTGGCATGTGGCTGCCGTTTACCGGTTCCATATGAAGCTTTAATCGTCTGAAACCATCTCAAATCGAACTGGCATCTAACTGCCTGTTGCCAGTTCACAAGAATTTACGAAATCGCATCTGGATGTCGTTTGCCGGTTTCCTCTTTAGCTTTGATCGGCATAAACCCTTTCAAATCGAATTGGCATCTGACTGCCAGTTGCCAATTGCCAATTCGCAAAAATTAGCGAATTGGCATCCCGCTGCCGTTTGCCGATTTCCTACATGGCATTGATTGTCTCAAACACTCTCAAATCGAATTGACATCTGACTGCCAGTTGCCAGTTCAGGAGAATTAGCGAATTGGCATCTGGCTGCCGTTTGCCGGATTCCTATGAAGTTTAATCGTCTGATTCCCTATCAGATCAAATTGGTATCTGACTGTCAGTAGCCAGATGCCAGTTCACAAGAATTTGCGAATTGGCATCTGGATGTCGTTTGCCGGTATCCTATTTAGCTTAAACCGGCATAAACCCTCTTAAACCGAATTGGCATCTCAAATCGAAAAGCACCTGAATGCCAGTTGCCAATTTATAAGAAATTTGTGAATTGGCATCTGCCTGCCGTTTGCCGATGTCTATGAGGTTTTAATCGTCTTAAACCCTCTATAATCGAATTGTCACCTGGCTGCCAGTTGCCAGTTGCCAGTTGCAAATACATAAGAATTAGCGAATTGGCATCCGGCTGCCGTATTCCGGTTTCCTGTGTACCTTGAATCGTCTTAAACCCGTGGAAATCGAATTGGCATCTGGCTGCCATTGCCAGTTGCCATATCGCAAGAATTTGCGAATTGTCATCTGGATGACGTTTGCCGGTTTCCTATTAAACTTTAATCGTCTAAAATCCTTTCGAATCGAATTGGCATCTGTCTGCCAGTTGCCAGTTGCCAGTTCAGAATTAGCGAATTGTCATCTGGCTGCCGTTTGCCGGTTTCCTATGTAGCTTTAATCGATTTAAACCCTCTCAGATCGAATTGGCACGTTGCTGCCAGTTGCCATTTACCAATCCACAAAAATATGCGAATAGGCATCTGGCTGCCAGTTGCCTGTTGCCATTTGACTAGATTTTGCGAATTGGCATCTTGATGTCGTTTGCCAGTTGCCTATACACCTTTTATGCTCTAAAACCCTCTTGAGTCGAATTGGCCTCTAGCTGCCTGTTGCCGGTTGCCAATTCACTTGAATTGCGAACTGGCACCTGGCTGCCGTTTGCCCGTTACCTGTTCAGCTGTAAAAGCATCTCAAATCGAATTGGCATCTAGCTGCCTGTTGCCAGTTCACTTTAAATTGCGAATTGGCATGTGGCTGCCGTTTGCCAGTTACCTATTCAGCTGTAAAAGCATCTCAAATCGAATTGGTATCTAGCTGCCAGTTGCCTGTTGCCAATTTGCGAGAATTGGCGAATTGGCATCTAGAATGTGAAGTTAGCTGCCATTTGCCAATTGCCGATTGAAAAGGCAAATGGCAACTGGCAGCCAACTTCACGAACATACATTAAAGAGGGAAATACGTATACGCGCTTACATTTGGTAGCGTGATCCCTGCTTCGTGAACTCTGGCGTCTTGAATAAAAGAAAAGTGTTATAATTAAATAGCTAGCTATATCTGTCGATTGCACTTTCGGTTAAACTCATCAGGTTGCAATTGAAAAGTAGAATTTAGACTCTATCCCGTTTCCAGCGGTTTTCTTGAAGCTTCTGGTTGTCTTAGGATATCCACTATGAGACTCTTTCGTATGAAGTTGCAGACTTTGAATTTGACCATTTGATTAGCTAGCCGCTTGCTGCTAATAAAAAAATTCAATCAGGAAAGCAAGGTATGGTATGAAGTAAAACCGGACCTTGCAAAGATGACATGGGCTAAAGTATTCCAGGGAAACATTGTCATCTATATAAGTTTTAGAGCGATTTGAAAGGAGAGCGCACAGCTTAAGCAAAACTTGAAGGCAAACAAGTTTTAATAATTTGTTTCATGCGTATTCATTTCTCCAAATAATGGTTTTCTTTTCAAATTGGGACAAGGAACTTAAAACAACCATTAATTTAGAACAACATGTCTGCGTTTACCATACATAGCATGCCTGACAGCGCCATGTCCATTGCACAAAAATACTTACCTAGCTCGTACTTTCTTACAGGTGATTTATAGTAGGTAAAGGCTGCAATTTGAGCGAGTTGTATGATAAATATATTTAGTGCAATCCCCAGTTTGTGTGTGAGAGATTTTTTTTTTTTTTGTGATTTTTTTTTTTATATATATATATATTTTTAATTTTGTAACTTTTGAGGAGTTTTTGTCCATGAATGGCCCCGTTTAAATAAGAACGTTTCATTGTGATTGATAGCATGTAAGCCATGCAAGCGTAAATGTATAATTCGGGGATTTTTTGTCCCTTGTATGGCAATGAGAATCTCTGATCTAATTTCAGACATTACAACTCAGTGGCCTACTCCAATTATATGCGAGATCAGCAAACCGAACTGGGAGAGGCCATTTCCAGTAAAAGGACAAGGAATAGTAATCTATACCACTCACAAACAACATCCATTTGCAATTTCTGTTCAAGCGGAGAATGCCGAAGACTGGATATCTTTGGATATTCATGACAAGTTTGCCGTATTCTACATGAAAAAGGGTCAATTCATTCGACCCCTTATTATGGTGGTTGGCGACAAAAGTGGACTTGAAAAAGGAGATAACGTTTCTTACTGGTACAGTTACGATCGTGATCGACTAGTGCTGAAATACGGAAAGGGCTACCGAATGGAAGAGACAACCTTGATGACGTATGATTTCCTGAAAGATGCCACTCTGTCAGAGGACAAAGCAAACATCAGAAAACAGTTGTATCCTTTCTTCAACGCCGAGAACCAAATAATCTGTAGACAGTTTGACGAACCGATAGCCACATTCAAAGGTAAAACCAGAAGTTCAATTACATCTTTTCTAAATTATCCTAAACCAGCAAAAATCAGTGGGTATCTAGGCCATTTACAATCATTTAAAGGCCTACTTTTCAAACCCTGCCATATGATGGATTTTTTCTCAATTGGCCGAACATATACTCAGTACATGTAAACACTTGATTTTACCGACATAACATAACAATTTTTTAAGATAAACAATTGAAACTTATATGACATTTAATTGGATGCCTTTTTAATCACTTTTGAAAATTTCATGATTTTATTTTGAGTATAACATCATTAAACATCTCTTCATATAGGGCTTTGCTTTAAACCAGAATCACACTTTCAATACTTTGTGTGTCCACCTTGAGCATTTAACAATGCCTGCATCCTCCTGCGCATAGAGAGAATCATATGGTCAATCATATGCTGAGGAATGTTGTTCCATTCCTGAACAACTGCCTGACGAAGATCACTTAATGTTTGAGGAGGATGCAGGCGCGCGTAAACTCGACGTTTTTAAAAAGCTCATCACAGACGTGCTCAATCGGAGACATGTCTCGTGATAAAGCTAGCCAGTCCAGAACATTGATGCGGTGTTGTGTCAGAAAGTTCCTGATTATCTGAGCTGTATGTGGTCTTGCTCCGTCCTGCTGCAATATGCCACCTCTTCTGAACTGCTGGCGAAAAAATGGCAAGACAACTGACCGAACAACATCATTTATGTACGTATTGGCGTTAACATTCCTGTCAAACATAACCAATCTTGTCTTATTCAAAAGAGATATGCCATCCCAAAAATGCACAGATCCACCACCCCACCTAATGTACTCCATCACGCAGGCGTCAACAAAACGTTCATTACGCCTACGCCGGGACGAGCGGCGTTACAACGGTATCAGCAAATACCAGGCATAACAGTGTTTAGGAGAAAAATGGATAATGTACTGTCAGAAAGGAAACCATTATACGCCAAAAATTCAGCTTGTAAAGACACTCAGAGAGATTAAAATAATGTGAAATTGGTCTGTCCACCACATTTACAAGTTTTCTGACTTAACAGCGTCGATTGTTGCAGATTCAGTCTATACTGCGTGAAAAAAGAAACGCAGCGCAAAACTGAAAACAAACAAAGGAAAGCGACACAAACTTGTCCAACTATTCAAGTTCTTAAAATAGTGACATACCCATGTGTGCCCCGAATCTGCTGAGCAGTATCTGTTGCCGGCAAAAATCTGTTTTGCAGGTGTGCGACTCTGATGTGTCTGTCCTGTAGGCTGGTTGTTACCCTTGGGCGGCGTCGTGGTCTGTCTGCGATGTTGCCCGTCTGTTGGAATCGATTGCTGAGCCTGGAAATTGTCGAAACATGGCAATTTAGTCGCCTAGCTACCTCTCTTTTTGAGACTCCAACAGCGAGCATACCAATCGCTCGATTTCTCATAGTTTCATTGAGGCGGGGCATTTTCTCTTTTGTAATTATTCAAATGATGTTTTGTTTTTTTCGTTTGTCCAGCACTGGTTATCAAATAACTTTGATTGCAGAAGTTTAAACGTAAACATTATTATTGCACGTGGGAATAATGATTTTCTTACCTGACTGACTACCTTGTGCTATGCGAGCATGCCTGAGAAACATTTATCCTGAAACGTTTATAAAACCTTTAGAGAAACATGTTTACAGAATATTCAAGGCGAAAATTAGATTTTGGGATGAAAAAAATAAAAATCGAAAATGTTGCGTTTTTAAATGTACTGAGTATACAAACTCTTTACCGTTTTGAAAGAAATCTTTGTAACATTTTTGAAAGAAAATCAAACGATTATTTCAAGACTGTCACTCGAATATCGGAATCCACCGTCAATTAATAAATTAAATTGGAAGTTAAAAGAAATACTTACCTTATTCCTCATAATATTTCAGGAAAATCAGTCATTACAGTATATGATGCAGAAGCCGAAGAAACTCTTCATATGAAAGAGACCATGTATTCAGAAGCTGTTTATGATGTTGACCCGTGTGTGGAATTTGATCGGAACCCATTTGTTCGCAATATTTCTCCACTGGTGCTTGATAGTTCACAAGTCAGCTTGAACATACTAGATAAAGGTGACTTTTGTCTCTCTGCGGGTTTGCCTCTTGTGTGTAGAGAACTGTATGAAAACGTCAAAAACTGCGAGCTCAATGATTCTATAAAAGCAAAAACTGGCAAAGTCAGGTTGTCCGACGCGATCCGATACAGTGTTGAAACTGAGGGCTGCGTTCTTCATAGGAAACTGAAGAAAAAGGCGGACATATTTGGTTGTAGTCCTACAACAACATACCTGCGGGTCACATTGGGACAGAGCTATGGGAACTCGCCAGGTATTCCATATGTCCTAGAAATATGGCCTTCGAAACACCGCAGTCCGATTCATAATCATGGAAACGCACATGCTGTGATCAAAGTTCTTTTCGGGTCCATAAGAGTTCAAATTTTTAACAAACATACATCAACTGCTGACGCAATTCCACTGAAGGAATTTGATGCGCGCGCAGGTGACGTCACATGGATCAGCAGAAACTGGTATCAAACACATAGACTGGTTAATATCACCGAGGATTTTTGTGCCACCATTCAGTGTTACAAATATGATGAGGAGGAAAATATACATTGGCCTTATTTTGACTATGTGAGTGACGATTCAGCCATCAAAAGGTTCCTTCCTGACTCGGATTTGGAATTTCGAGAAATGCGTAAACTTGTTTTGGAAGAATATTTGTCATCGCTTCAGAAGGTTCCAAAGGTTACAAAAGCCTTAAAGCAGTCAAGTCAAGCTGCATGCTAACCTTAAAACTCATGGATATACCAAACACTGGAAAGTTATGACTAGTACACTGGTGACTGATCGATCGGCATGGAGTCGCCATCTAAAGATAAACACTATGACTAGCAAACAGTTATATAAGAGCTAGTGGTTTGCCGATTAATCGAGCAACTCGATCACTACTCGTATGCAGCAAATGAGTAATTTGTGGATCACTATTTTGCTATAATCGATTATCAGTTTTGTTTTAACATGTATATGCCTTTTTCCAATTTCAGCATTATACGAGGGGCGTTCGAAAAGGTTAAAAAAGACTTAATTTCTTGGTAACCACCATAAAGACCGAACTATTGATAACAAGCACATATAAAGCCATGCTATGCCTACAAAAGTTTGCAAAAGCGGTATATTTTTCTTTAAAAGACGCGTTTTTAACTTCTTTGAAAGAGGTATACCCTACAGGCACTGCAGAATTTTGCTTTAGTAAGCCGTATTTCAAATATAAGCAGTCTATGGTTTTTGTAATCTTTGCTGCTTAAAGACAATGCCCAGACAATACTGTCCTGTTAATATCGCGGAAATTATATTTTAACTAGGTTCCATACTGTCCCCTAAATATGTATTATCCGTATTTCATGCAATAGCAAATTCTCCCTTTCTACTAAAGGTATAATGACTTTATAATGAAAACAAGTCTGTTAGTATTCGAAATTTTGTCAGCAAGAGCCTTTGCATGGATCACCCAAAATCTGTCAATAAATTCAAATTTATGCAAAATACCGCTACAATCTTCAAAATATGACGTCGATTTTAATAGCGTCATAAGATTTTTGCATTGCTTTGCAAGGAATGGATCTATAACAGTTGCCACCCTTCTAACTTTTGTATGGATAATGTAGGCAACGATAGACATGCAGTTGACAAAGAAATTTGTATTTACAATGATATTTGAATTGAGGGCCTAACACTGAAAAGATTTTACATGTGAAATTAGCCTAGTGATATGACTGGGGCCTAATCACAGTATACGAACTAACTGTACCATGTCTTCTGGGTTTCATAGCGTTGAATCGAGAGTACAAAGTTCGCTTATAACCAGTAGTCGGAAATCATTATGTTTTGATATTTTGTCAGGAATCTGCTTCGTCATTTATGGTTATTCAGCTTCGAAAATGTAAAGAGGTAAGTTTAATATAATTTGCTCTTCGGTCTTTTACTTTATTACCCTGTACAATGAAAACCTCATGGCCGCCACAGAAATTTTATTCCGAACAGCTTAATTTAACACGAGTTTGTGTCGTTCAAAACGTAGCTATCATCCTATTATAAAAACTAACAAACTGTAGATTGATAACGCCTTCCGTTTATTTTAAAGATTTTTTTATAAAACATGTAAGAAAGGGCTCAAAATGGTTTTAGAATCATGCCAAGGGCGATTTGAATACTGTATCGTTTACTATCCACCCATACACGACATTGTACAGGGCAATAAAGTACATGTAAAAGACCGAAGAGCAAATGATATGAAACTTACCTCTTTACATTTTCGAGCCTGAATAACTATAACTGACGCAGCACATGCCGGATAAAATCTCAAAACATAATGATTTTTGACTACTGGTTATAAGCGAATGTTTGTACTCTCGATTCGACGCTATGAAAACCGGAAGAGCTCGTACAGACAGTTCGGATACTGTGCTAATATAATGTATTGTAAGTCGGTAAGAAAAAGTGCTTTTGTAAAGTGTTTGGCATCATAGTAAAGACCAAAAGTAGTGTTTTCAGTACATGCATAACATTTGTACCTAGCATGCCCCTAAACAAAGTTATGATGCCATTTGCAAAACTTTTCGAACGCCCCTCGCACTGCATATTTAATGCCTACTTGAAACTGCTGCTATTGCATCTCGAATGAGAATGTCAATAGAAAATGATTAAAGCATTTTCTGTGGACTCTCTGTTCGAGACGCAATAAAACATAGCAAGAGAACAGCTACTGGACAAAACCTAGTGTGGATTCTAGATAGGCTCTTGACAGTGCCATTAATCGATGTTTACGCGATCATCGATTATTTTCATAAACCGATGCTAGAGCAAAATAATCACCTGTGTCCAACCATTAATAATAGAGCTGTGACCGTATTTATAAACGACTTACATGTACGTGGTTGCTATGCTGTTCCTAAGGCTAAATTTTCTATGAAGGAGATTCCCTACAGCTATGAAATTTGCTCTGGAGGAACAGTCTTTTTCACTCCAGAGCAATTTTCATAGTTGTAGGGAATCTCCTTCATAGAAATGTAGCCTTAGCAACAGTATAGCAACCACTTAAGTCGTTTTATAAATACGGCCCCTGGTTTATGTGTACCGTTAAGCCGGCACTAGACGATGCACGCAACCTCGCAAGTGACATTGCTTGCCATACGTAGAGTCCAGAGCTCCAGATAAGAGGGGGTATTGAGGATAATTCAAAGATAATTTTTCTTATTTCTCAACGAAAACATATGTTGTGACCCCTCATTAGAACCGTCTCGACGAGACGGTTCTAATGATGGTCACAAAATATGTGTTTGTGGAGAAATATGGCTAATTATCCCAAAATTATCTCTGTTACCCCTTCTTATCTGGAGCACTGGAGTCTGAATAAAACCGAGACTCTGATTTTCGTTCGTGTATGTGTTCTTTGTTTCCAAGGGCAATTTTCATGTTTTAATTACCATTTTGAGGAGGAAAATACGCTAAAACTAGAAATGTTTACAGAGAAAAACAGATGTATTCAAGAACCCATTCTTATCCCCTCTAATCCCCCCCCCCCAAAGTGTGTCCCCACCCACTCGTGCCATTACCCTAAACCATTCTTTGATGATATAACCTAACACGTTTTGGTCTTTCTATGATGATATAACCTATCACGTTTGGTCTAAAGATACCAATACATTCAAGAGAATTTAAAGTCCTTCTGTAACCTTGAACATGGAGTCGAGCTCACCAAAATCTCATCATTTTTTCTTCATAGTTCTATATCCAAGTCTGATTACATTCCACCCACTAGTTTACGAAATATATTCTTAATGAAAATTTCTAAGTGCTGATCTTGAAAAAAAGTGATCAAGGTCATAAAAATCTTATCATCTCTGAAGCTTGTCTCAATGCAATGCCCATGCAAATTTAGAGACAGCCTATCCCTCTGATTCAAAAGCTATCCTATATACACGACTTTGACCTTGAAATAGGGTCAAGGTCACCAAAAACTAAGCATGTCTTTAAATCTGTCACAATGGTATTCCCATGCACGTCTGATGACTACTCATCCATTGGTACAAGAAATATATCATTTTCAGGGAAAATCTAACGTTTGTAAGTCGGCTTTTGACCTTGAAAATGGGGTCAGGGTCACCAAATCACAGTCAGCTCTTGTGATTGTCCAAAACGGAACACATGTATCTATGCAAATTTGGTGGAAATGAAGGCAAATATTCAAGAAATATATCAATTTCTTGAAAGTTTCATATACTTAAGTACTCCTGTGACCTTGAAAATGAGATCAATGTCACCAAAATGTAATGAGCTCGTTAAATTTGTCTAAATGATGTTGCAAGTTTAGAGAAAATATATCCACTTGTTTAAAAGATATCCCACATAGAAGACTATGACCTTGAAAAAGGGGTCGAGGTCCCCAAAGCAATACATGTCTTAAGCTTGTTACAATGATATATCCACGCATGTCTGATAAAGACCCATCCATTGATTGCAGAAATATCTCTTTTTAGGAACAAAATAACATTTGTACATGTAAGTTGGCTTTTGACCTTGAAAATGCTGTCAAGGTCACAAAAATATAGTCAACTCTTGAGATCGTACCAAAGATATATCTATGCAAGTTTGGTGGGAATCAAACTAAAGACTCAAGAGATATATTTTAATATTAGTAACATTTTCACATATTTAAGTCCTCTTGTGGCCTTATGAGTTCAAGGTCACCAAAATCTATTCAGCTTTTTAAGCTTGTCCCAAAAATATATCCATCGGTGAAATTCCATCCATTGATCAAGAGATATTATGTATCCAAGGAAGTGTGACGCCGACGCCCGGGATCCGCACTGAAAACAATGTGTCCCCCTCACCTTTGGTGCGGGGTGGGGGGCATAATTAAAGCATTCAGTGAAATCGCTATCAATTTTCTTGTTATCTTTATTCGTCTGTGTACAGTTTTAAACAAATTAATCAATGACTGACAAAAGTACAGATGAAACTAAACCTATGGTATAGCTTTGTGATTCTGACATGAACACCTGTAGATTTAAGATGCACCTGTGAAAATGTGGAGACCGGTATTTTACACCTGTACCTACTTTTGTACGTGCATCTTAAAAGAGCGCAGGTGTACTGTAGGATATCTTACGCCCAAAAATGCTGTAAATACAAGGCAGGTGAATGAATGTTCCCACCAATTACGAATATCATATGGAGGCTGGTACAGGGTTACCAAATATAACATATAATGGTTTATGTACCAACGCACTTACTAATTGTTGTTATGAAAGGTAAACAAGCACAAAAAAAGTCAATGACTTTCAACTTCTTAATACGAGCTTAAAATTTATTATACGAGTACTCTAAAGAAGAAAAAGAAGCAGAGGGCGAGGTTCGGTGACAGTAAAACATGTTCAATATGCTCCCCAGTAATCTTTTGCTGACCGTTCCAAGGCGGTACTTCTGTTGTGGTTCCTTGATGTTACATTGTGCTATGTCCGCTCGTCTATGTTCTTTGGCGGTTATATCACCTGTTTTGCTACGCAGTCTGCCTTTTGTTTTGTAAGTTAAAAATAAAATAGATAAAAATAGATGTTGATGCTGTTTTTGATTAGGGTAGCTGAATGACCACCTGTTTGAGAACGAGCTGCTCATTCAGTTTACTGTGCGTGTCTTTCGTGAACTTGTGTCAATTTTTCCGTGCGTGTGTGCTTCTTTCCTTATCGATTTTGAGAGCGGGATGAGGGATTTGATTGTATTAATTCCTGATCATTTCCCATCTGAATTCTTGTAGCTCTACTTCCTAATCTCAGACGAAAAAAATCCCCAAAGTCCATTAAAGTGAATGAGTAAACTTTCAGGGGAAGCAACTCTGTCATTTTCATTTTGCCACCCTTCTAAATTGGTGTAAACTCTTGAAAAGATAATCTGCCCCTCTAATGTGGCTGTCACACAGTGACGTATAGCATCAGCGTATGCCGACGTATGAGAAATTTAGTAAACACGCTGGTGTACGTTGAATAAGTTAGGGGTACGTTATGAACAAGTTACGAGTACGCTCAAATACGTTGGTATAAGTTGTTGTACGTCGAATGCGGCCCAAAATTTTGTGCATGCATAAAATTTTCAACGTACGCCGACGTATTGTTTATAAGTTAGTCATAAGTTTGGTGTACGCAACAGGTAAGTTATGCGTACGTTCATGCACGTAACTTATAAGTTAATCATACGTTGACATACGTCGGTAGCCAGCAGGGTCATTGTGGAGCGTACGCGTAACTTATTTCTAACTTATAGGTAACGTACCTGTAACTTATACCGAGCGTATCCAGAACGTATCCAACCTATGCCTGACGACCTTAGAACGTATTCAACGTATCACGAACGCACTGAGCGTATTTAGGTAACATATCCGCCAGCGACCAGGGCTTCAGCTATATATATTGGATACAGATCAGCAATTCATCACTTTTTAATAAGGAATCTTCTTGGACCGCTTCTGCTTGTCGTTTTGGGGCTTGAGAGGGGGTTAATACTTCAGATGCCACCACAGCTGCTGCAGATGCCGCCACGAATACCACTAAACAGGCATTGGAGTCTGCGCGAGAGGGAGGTTGGCTACCATCGTAGGCACGGCAGTCGGGTGATGATTGGGACGACGGTAGGCATGCAGGTGGTCAGCTACTACCTGCAAAGTTCGCTAATTTTCGTTCTTTAGGCATGTCCATCGATCAACGTCCACTACAATAAAAAGAGTTGTAGAGAGCCGTCGCTTTACATCTGATCGTCGAAGCACGCTCCAACACGCTATACATAAGGTCGGCGTAAGTTAGACTAACGTTGTGCATGCGTTCGGCATAAGACGAGAACGCTACAGATACGCTGGGAACACGCTGTTATACGCTTGTATAAGTTATGTATACGCTAGGGATAAGTTGTGAATAAGTTATTTATACGTTTCAATACGCTATGTGTGCGTTCCAAAACCGGCTGCTGTTTGATGTTTTAATTTATCTCCAGCGTATGCCAGCGTATTGGATAAATTTTTCATACGTTGGCATACGTTGTCTGAAACGTTGTAGTGTGACAGGGCCTTTAGAGGATCTTTTCTTAAGAGTTGACCCCCTTTTGGAGGGCCTTCGTCTTTCGGAGATGCAAACAGAAATTCACAAAATTGTTCCCGTTTGTAAAAATGGCGCTTAAACAAGAGGTGTACACCTTAACTCCTTTTTAGCTACGAGTCACGATACACAATAACGGTCCGTACGGTATCAACACAGGCTGGCCAGGGCCTTTGCTGTTCGCACTTAAAGTGTATGAGTATATCTCTATATTCTTCCACCATTTTCACAAAGGGGAACATCTTTTGTGGCATTGAAAAGGGAGCCGAAAATTCCCCTTAAAGGTATACTCCCTCGTATTTCATTATGAAATAACCACAAAAGAATTAAACGAATTGGTTGTATGCAACACAATTAAGAATTGTGCAAAAAGTCTTCATCCAAAAAGTCTTTGGTACGGAGGCAGAGACGATATATCATTGCGAACCCTTCTTGAATATTCATGAACATTTTGTTCGTCATAAAGTGATTGACTCCCACATGGGAATAAAAAGGCGTTTCTGCAAGCACGCTTTGCATTTTATGAATAGTGGAGTAAATAACCTTACAATAGCATAAATCTCTAATTCGTGCACGTGAGATCTTTTCAGCCAATAATTGTCCGATGTTGATCAAAGAAAGGGCATAAAATTATTCATGATATAACTTTTCCCTGATTAACAATGATTACTGGGCGTATCCAGTATTCGTTTTTGGCGGGAAATGACGACCCGCTATTCCCGCGTTTTTATATAATTTCTTAATTTCTCCTACTTCCAGTGACCGGCACAAATTATAAATTTGGTAGATAAAAGTACTTTTACTATAAATCATTTTTATGTCTTTGATACGATTTTTCGTGAGAAATTTGATGCTAAATAGAAACATATCAGGGCGTATATCTTTAAATACTGCATGAACCTTGAGGAATCTACTGAAAACTGATCTGAAAAACTATAATTTAATAAACTACTAGAGTGCATAAGCCGGTACGAATCTGCCAAATAAGCTCTTTCAGGCAATAATTTAATGCACGTATTAGGACTGCATACGAGGGGCATTTCAGAAATTGTGTAAATGAGTCTGCAATTCCTTTGAATATTATCCGATTTTTGAAATTTATTCTTAACTTTTTGGTTTAGATTTAACTCAATGACCTCTACTCAAAACATTTGAGGCACTGTTATTTTCTTCATAATATCCCTTGACAACCTCTGTTAGGGTAGGGGCACTGAGTAGAAAAGAACGTAATGTTTATGCAAAGATAAATTCATATTTTTCTAACTCAGGATACAAACAACTTTGGATTGATACCTATATTATATGCTATACTTAAAATGTATCAGAAATGCTGTTGATGTTCATTCGGTGAAGTAAAATTAGTTCCCTCACTGAAAAAATCTAATTGCTGTTACTATACTGCTAGTTTAAGACTCTGAAATGCAGTATTAGTGGTAGGAAAAAATCCGGGACACTGTAGGAAAAAACCCGGGACACTTAAGCCGTTGTAGGAAAAAATCATTGACATTTGCAGTAATTTTCGTCCTTGGTTTGCCGAGACTATTTCAGAAAGAAAAATATGACAAACGGCTAAATACGCCTATAAAATGCTCAAGCAAATAGTCTGATTGCGAAATATCCCAAGAAAATATTTAAAATAAGTTTGTTTACTTCCCTTATTGCTCCGTCACGCTTATGAGACATAAATTGTCAGAAAAAAAATCGTTGATGATTGTCAGAAAAAAATCACCGCCTACCGGGACTAAGCAACCACCCAGTGAGTAAGAAAGTCGCCGTATCAGCTTTTTTAAATCATCAGATTTACCTTGCGAGATAGGCTAGTGCTTTTTTAATGACGTCAATTCCTGTGCTAAGTTGAAATTAATAGGAGGCTGTTTAAACTTCGGTTTTAGGTCAATTTAAGTGAAAGTGAATATTTGATGACAGGTATTAAACAGAAAAATGAATACAGTTGAATTCGTCATGCTTGTTTTTGTAATAAATAATCTTTTACGGCACCTTACGCTTTTTTCAGTGGTCTACCTGATTTCGAACGATAAGTTTCCCCGCCCACCCACATATTACAGTGTCAGTATGTCATAAAGAATATCAAGTCTTTCAAGTCTATGTATGATTTTTGCTTTTGATATGTCCCTCTAATTTTTTATATTAGACAAAGTTAAATATATTTAGCCTGTGTCTTTTTATTAGAAGATAATTTCATTTTTCGATTTTATATTTTAAATGAATTGATGCTACTTTGCGATTTCCGGCGTGGAGTCTAGACATGTATCTACCATTTTTCAGCAGTCATGTGATGCCAGACGCAACAAAAGATAGTGAATTAATCATTTCAGTAATAAAATTCCTGTTATTTGTTGAAATTGGATGTAAGTAAGTCAAAAACCACAATTAATTGATATTATGCATTTATCATAACCGTAGAGCAGAGATAAAAGCTCGTTTATTATGTTACTTGTGTAGAACATGAAAACGATTTCTGTATAACGCTAATACAATGTAAGGAAAGTATTACGCGTTTCTTTATTAAAATGTATCATTTTTCTCATTCAGCAAACATCAAAAGAACACAAAAGATTTTCAATAAAAATGTGCAGTTCCCAGTGTCCACATCCTTATGACGCTTAAGCACATGCTGTCATGCATGACTTAGAAATTCTTTAAACGCATACCATTCTGAAGCACTTGAATTTACCATTCCAATAATATATAGAATAACTTTGTAATATAAAACAAAAGGATACCTTGAGACCATTTACATTATTTCTGAAATGCCCCTCGTATATCAAAAGCCGTATCATTGTGAAAATACATGTAGCAAAAATCCATATCACTCCATAGGGCGAAAACCCCATATCATCCGTTTCACACCCTACGTGACCCGTATCACTTCCTGAAGTGAAAAAAAACATATCACTACATTCGGCGTACTCGGCGGTTAAAGTAAAAATTCCTATTACATGTACTCCCTATGGTGAAAACGCATATCAATTATATCACACCCAAAGTGTTCCATATCACTCCCGTGGGCGAAAAATCCATATCAACACACTCGGAGTACTCGATGGTTATTTTGTTCTGTAATTACGAGTGTAATCAGAATAAGCTTTCTCAAATTTCTAAGCTATTACTAATTCGTTGAAAAAAATCTGATACTTACTATTGTATTTACTTAAAAGCCATCAAAACTAATGAAAAATATAAAGGATCAAACATTTGACTGAAACAATTAACCCAAAAAAAAATTTATTTTTCTTCTGTTTAATTTATCTATCAAGGCTGCACAAGACTGTATGACACATATTGGAATCTGATCACGTGACACACCAGCGGAAATGAGTAAACAGACATACCCCTAAAATCAAAGTGAAAACTGGCATTGCTACAAAACTAAATGTCCATTATTTTTGGCTTTATCCATGCAAAATGATCTTCAGTTCCCAGTGTAATCTCTGAGAGCCTGAATAACTGCAAGACAGCTACTCGGCATGCTTCTGGTAATTCCCCAGATACCCACTTAGGGACTCTTTTGCCATTTTTTTCACGAAAGGCCTGAATGAGCTCTTCATCAGTTTCAGGAAGCCCCTGGTGATAAGAATTTGCTGGGTATCATGTCTAATGCATGTTCAATCGGACTTAAAACTTGTGGTCGAATTGACATGTCAGTGCGGACGATTGTTTCTTTAATTTATAGTCTTCACGACATGTACCTGGCAAGCGTTACACCCTTCTCCTATCATCGTGGATATCTAAGCATAATCTGGGTGGGCTCGTCTGTAAAAAGAACATGGGTTCAATGACCCAGTTGCCAATTCGCGTCACCTGTTGCCCGCTGTCACCTCGCATTTCTATGGAATTGGGCCAAACCAAGCATGCAACCGCGCAAATTAGTTGTGTAAAGTCTGTTTCTAACCATGTTTGCTTAAATTGGTAGATTTTATCATATTAATGGACAAAAATGTGCGTCTTCGTAGTGTTTTTGTGATAAACCAGTAACTTGGGAAAAAGACAATCGTCCGTATGTACAAGTTCAGTCAGTTCAATTCTCCTAACGACGTTGGCGACTGAGCATGCTTGACAGATGTAACAGCACACCAATTCTAATCACCAGAGGTTTCAGTAAACTCTTGGAGAGCTTATTCAGGCGTTTTGTGAAAAATGGCAAACGAGTCCCCAAAGAAGCCGCAAGCGCTTTCCCAAAACCATAACGAGTAGCCGTCATGCAGTTACTCAGTTCCCCAGAGATATCGATGAGCACTTGAAATGATATTGCATTGATAAAGCCAATAATTATGGACTTTCAGTTTGGTGGAGATGCCGATTTTCACCTCAATTTAAGAGGGAAATTTGTTAATTCGTTTCTACTGATGTGTCACGTGATCCGATTCCAAAATTTTCATGCAGTCCTGTGCCGCTTTAGCAGATGTATTGCATAGAAGAAAATTATTTTTTATAATTTATTCTTTATCATTTAAGCTTCAGTCAAATTTTGATCCCTAACTTTTTTGTTCAGTATTATATGGTGGCAAACTTGTTCAAAATAAAAATATACATGATAAATAGATTTTGATATGGAAAACTTCATGTCATACGATGTATCAACCCTCGAGTCCTATACCAACTCTCGACACCCATATCAGCCCGATGGTCAAAGGCAGATACTGATATTGATACAGGTTATGACAGAAAATGGCCATTTGATAATCTCTATATATGAGCCGCGACACGACAAAACCAACAATGTGGTTGTGCGCCCAGCGCAGACTGAGATCAGCCTGGGCATCCGCCCAGTCTGATCAGAGCCTTCGCTGTCCGCATGGAGGCAGCTCAGACCCTTAGCTATCCTTTAAGCACTTAACAAAGAGTCAGCTCAAACTGGGCGGATGCCCAGGCTGATCTGAGTATGCGCTGGGCGCACAACCACATTGTTGGTTTTCTCGTGTCGCGGCTCAATTATCAGTTTCTTGACCAATATGTTGACTGTGCATGCTCTCAGGCTTACTAAGATATATACCGGTAGTCGGACTGCGAAAACAGTTTTTCTCACGACGCGATCTAAAATAAGAACATACGCTGTGTACAGATGCCTTTAACATGGCGTGGCTAATCTTTCCCATATAAGACATTGCTATTTTTTCCTACTTAAAACTGTTTCTGATATTAATCATAATAATTTGATTCTTTACTTAAATTGCTTAAAGTGTTTCGTTTGTCATGCATCACTGCGAGTGTAGATAGTAAATAACAATAAATTATTGTATTCATTTAAAGTTATTTTATAAATATCCATTTTCAGCCGCACAATCTTATATATGTATATGCTACAGGTTAACATTAAATAAACGTACTGCACACAAACAGTTGTCAAATAATGGATCTGAAATTGGTCACGGTAGCCACATCTCCCTCTAGCCTGGCACATCTCCCTCAAGCTCGTCACGTCTTCCTCAAGCCCGTCAGTTCTCCCTCAAGCCCATCACTTCTCCCTCAATCACGTCACTTCTCCCGCTAGCTTGCCACTTCTGCCTCTTTGGACTGGAGATGTAAATCACTTCGTTCTAGTTTTAGGTCCAAGATTGAGCCATGATGCTATGATGACCAGCCAATGTCGAACGTGCCCAGGTTCCAACTTCTTCATAATTGAGCCGCGACACGTGAAAACCAACAAAGTGGCTGTGTGCCCAGGGCAGACTCAGATCAGCCTTGGCATCCGCCCGGTCTGATCAGAGGCTTCACTGAAAGCTTAATGAGTAGCTAAGTGTCTAAGCTACCTCCATGCGGACAGCGAATACTCTGATCAGACTGGGCAGATGCCCAGGCGGATCTGAATCTGCGCTGGGCGTACAACCACAATGTTGGTTTTCTCCTGTCGCGGCTCAGTTATAACCAAGTTTATCGTCAGTACTCTAAACACTGGCGCATAATCAACCGACCCAATAGTGTAGATTCAGACAAGACTTAGGACTGCTCCAGGATGAACAGAGTATCTTCCCTTTGTCATTCTGCTGGCTTATTTCTGGGTTTATCGTATTTTGAAAATCAACCAAATTTTTGGGCTTACCGGACAATAAAATCAATGAGCTCAAGTTTAAGTATAAATACAGTCACTGGTTTTTAAACAATGTTTAATATATGGATGGAGGATTTGCGATTTTGCATCCGTTTAAATAGTATTTCAGTTCAGGACGATTGGAGGCTAATAATGAAAGGCTATGTGCAAAGGAATCCCGTTTGAATACACAGAGTAATAACGTCATTTATTAACAGTTTTTATTGGATTGTTAATCTTGCCGGGTGCTGCACTTTTGAACTGGATTTTCACTAATAAACTTAGATATTATATTTTAATGAGCCGCGACACAATAAACGGCTCTTACCTGATACATGCGTACTGCACAGATGCGAACAGCAAAGACTCTGATCAGCTAAGGCTGGTCAGAGTCTTTGATGTTCGCATCAACAGTAAGTGTGCCCTCGAGAATCCATATAACGAAATACCAAGACAGCCAGTTTGCACTCTAAAGCATTGGGTGTTCTGGCAGGCTTTAAGACCTCATTCAGTGGGGCCGTGGCAAGGTACATTTATTACAGACTAATCCAATCGTGTTGAATATTATACTGAAATATGTACCCTACATACTGACCCAAAACTGGACATTAGCTGAATTTTTATGCCAAACAATTTCTTACTATCGAAAATATCAACCAATTCATTTGTAATAAGAGAAAAAGTGAGCTCATAATGAAAGCAAACTTGCATACAAAACTACAATGCATATGCTATACATGTACATAATCCAAAGTCTGTCAGCAGAAGCATCCATAATATGACACCTAGTAGGAATTCACCCTGCTAGTAGACATGAATCATTAGGCTCCATTCAAGTATATAAGAACTATAAGCAAAAAAAAAACAAAAAAAACAAACAAACAAACAAAAAACGAATGACTAAGTCCTACATTGTAGTTATTGACCCCTGGCCCTACCCATGCGCCTGGCCCAGCAGCATAGGTAGTCCATATCAGAAGCAATGTTAAAGAGATATCATGAACCAAATCTATAATACTAAATAAACGAAGTAACGCATAAACTGCAAAATTGGTGGCATTTTCAAGCGTCATTTCTATACTGGTTCTTTCGCATATTGCTATCATTGATAATTTCGGTTAGCGTGTGTTTTAGTTTCACGTAGATTTAAAGAATTTGGGAATTAACTTCGTCTTTCATTTTAAATTCTCCCAAGTATTTTTCTAGAAACTTCGACTATAACGATTTATTTTTGTATTTTTGCTCATATGTCTAAACGGATGAAGAACTAAATGGTCATAGTCCCGACGGCCCTGGCTCGAAACGACCCATTTTCTTCCAGAACGATAGTCAATACGAGAAGCCAGTCGAACTCGCCCATTGAAGAATAAAGCTCAACGCACATGGTCTTTCGAAAAGTTGGACGGACACACGGCGCCAAGGCACTAATACATAAGAAAATTCAATCATGTATCATGTGTATGCGATCAGCATTTTGAAACGTTAAAAGACAAAAGACAGTCGCATAAAATTGTTCAAAAGACTTGTGCGTGAAACTGCTTTGGGTTACAAAGCCATTGAGCACACATACCTGTATACCATAAACATGCATACATGTACTGAAATGTATACTTACTTGTGGTCCGGCTACAGGCCATGTGTACACACAATATACCAAAATTGTTTGGAACATGGGAAACTGTTAACAACAAACAGTAAATCAATCAGAATTTAAATTAAGACCTGGGGCACAGACATAATTTCTGTCTTTCATAAATTAACGTTAGGTTACCAGAAAAACACTGAAGTTGTCTCGAAAAAAGGTAATATTGGGGACGTCTATCAATATTGATATCTTCGGGAACTATCTTTTTAAAGACAATTTTTGCATGGCATTGCGCCATTTCTTAGCCAAAATCAAGTTTTGATGCTCTCACAGCCTTTCGTCGCAGTCATTTGATGCATCCAAGCGATTTATTTACTTGTATACATTTTTATTGCTTTTGTCCATTTTATCTTTCCATTTAGGTACAAAATAGCTTTGTAGCGAAAAAATAATCTTTTCGGGTGAGCACTGTTGTCTGGGGCGGTGCATAATAAACTAGTTAGCCTAGTCCTACATAATAAGACTTTGCAGTTGTTTTTCTATATGTCTTCTAATATCTGCAGCTTACAGATCGGTTTTGTCTTTACCACATGGATCCAAATAACGAAGTGCCGTTTTGAAGCTCGATGCTTGGGAAGCGATGAAACTGTTCTCAGATCAGTTGCACTGACTCTTATAGCTTCGTGCTCTGGGACCTCTGACTAGAGTAACTACATGTAGCTGGAAAACTACGAGAACAGCGATAATCTTTTCTATTAATCTTCTGAGATTAAAACTCGCATGTCTTATTGGCACGTAGTTTTCAATTACAAGTAATATGTAATAATATTATTATTAAATCTCTCACTGTTATAATCCTTAGCATTACACTGTGAATACACGTTGGTTATTTAATTTTTATGAGGTATTGTACAATAATTTTCTTTCCTTTTCAAATTTAAAGAAACAAGACAAGATCACACCATTGATAAAGAGAACTAAATACGTGCGTGTATGTGTGGGCGACATAATACAATTCTTGTTTTATTTTACTCTTTACTGTTTATATTATAATTATTGTGAATATTCGTAAAGTCACAAAAATATAATTGAGCCGCGACACGAGAAAACCAACAATGTGGTCGTGCGTCCAGAGCAGACTCAGATCAGCCTGGGCATCCGCCCAGTCTGGTCAGAATCTTCGCTGTCCGCATGAAGGTAGCTTAGTCCCTTGGCTACCCTTTAAGCGCTCAGCAAAGAGTCTGATCAGACTGGGCAGATGCCCAGGCTGATCTGAATCTGCACTGGCGCACGACCACATTGTTGGTTTTCTCGTGTCGCGCTTCATATGTTATTACTACTGTTATGATAGCGGGATACAAGGGAGAAATAAAAACTGGACTAACCCCAAAATGTAGGATATGGCGGTCGGTACATGTATGGGGGTAAGGAAACATCGACGTTTGAACAGAAGTAGCATTTTTAATATCTCGAATAAAGTACATGATACGGTTACGCAAATTGACCCGGTAAAGCAGTCAACATGTATAAGGAATTGCATTTTATGGGGAAAATCTCGTAATTTTACGTTTCTGCTTGTGAATAATTAAAGCGGTAAGCATGTTGAGTGGTGTGATTTTCAGATGCATTTCAGTGCTAGTTCCTGAGGTATGAAGCGAGTGACAGAACGTTTTGGACACTATGGGAGCTCTGTCAAACCCATGTGTTTGTGATATACCAGAATCAGAATTTATTAAGCTTAAGCATAAACAGCTCATCACTACAGTGATGAGCTGTATATGCTTAAGCTTAAAAAATTCTGATTCTGTGTTTATTAAGCATAAGCATAAACAGCTCATCACTATAGTGATGAGCTATAGTGATATAGCTCATCACTATAGCTATACAGCTCATCACTATAGTGATGAGCTGTATATGGTTAAGCTTAAAAAAATCTGATTCTGTGTATAGTGATGAGCTGTTTATGCTTAAGCTTAATAAATTCTGGTTCTGTGATATACCGATGATTTCAGAGTGAACAGCATTGCTCAAGGCGCAATAGTTATCCTAGACCCTAACCAGCAGGATCACAACAATATTACGTAGCACTGTGCTCTATGAGTACTGGGCCTTCATGTATAATTTTGCTTTCTATCTTAACTGTGGTATACATGTATAGAATGAGTTGAAAGAAATACACTACGTGTACTAAGGGAACTATAAGAAGAGTGAATATCGGACCGCATTTTTAAACGTCACCTCTGTACTGAAAGGGCCTGGTATGATCTGGGCCATATTTGGCCTCGATTTTTATGAATTTTCAGAACTGTATTTTTAACCTCTGTTAATGATAAATGAGTGGTGAAACCTTTAACTATCTATTATTATTCAAAGTTTCTATATTCTTACAATTTTTATGTTTTTGGCGCTTCTAGCACCCTACTCAGCTGAATTTTTGGCATTTTCGATCATTTTTGTCTGCATTTATGCTATAAAATATCAGCCCAGTCAACTGCACAGCTAATTTTTTGCACAATGATGCATTTTAATAATGACACAGGGGCGGATCCAGGAATTTTGGAAATGGGGTTCAAATTAGCTGAGGGGTTCAATTTTTGCAGTTTGAACATTTTTGTCGAGCCCGCTTGCGGTGAGCGAGACATAGTTGTTACAATGTCAGTTCGGTGTATGCCCGTGCGTAAGTCCGTGCGTGCGTGCGTGCATCCGTCCGGATTTGTCCGGGCCATAACTTCTACATTTAAGGATGGATTTCAAAATAATTTGGTACAGTTGTTCTCCTTGATGAGTAGAAGTGCCATTTGAAACATTTGTTCATGTAGGTCCAAGGTCAAGGTCACACTTGAAGGTCAAATGATAAAATGGCCATAAATTGAGGTTGTCCGAGCCATAACTTTTACATTTAAGGATGGATTTCAAAATAATTTGGCACAGTTGTTCTCCTTGATGAGTAGAAGTGCCATTTGAAACATTTGTTTATGTAGGTCCAAGGTCAAGGTCACACTTGAAGATCAAATGATAAATTGGCCAT
Organism: Ctena decussata; assembly: GCA_963989385.1. Lineage (NCBI taxonomy): Eukaryota > Metazoa > Mollusca > Bivalvia > Lucinida > Lucinidae > Ctena > Ctena decussata. Next base: position 14,609,211 of record OZ022507.1, on the reverse strand, counting down.
AAATTGAGCTTGTCCGAGCCATAACTTCTACATTTACGGATGGCTTTCAAAATAATTTGGCACAATTGTTCTCCTTGATGAGTAAAAGTGCCATTTGAAACATCTGTTCAGGTAGGTCCAGGGTCAAGGTCACACTTGAAGGTCAAATGATAAAATGGCCATAAATTGAGCTTGTCCGAGCCATTACTTCTACATTTACGGATGGCTTTCAAAATAATTTGGCACAATTGTTCTCCTTGATTAGTAGAAGTGCCATTTGAAACATTTGTTCAGGTAGGTCCAGGGTCAAGGTCACACTTGAAGGTCAAATGATAAAATGGCCATAAATTAAGCTTGTCCGAGCCATTACTTCTACATTTATAATTTGGCACAATTGTTCTCCTTGATGTTTAAAAGTGCCTTTTGGAAGATCTATTCAGGTAGGTCCAAGGTCAAGGTCACACTTGAAGGTCAAATGATAAAATGGCCACAATTTGAGCTTGTCTGAGCCATAACTTCAACATTTACGAATTGATATCAAAATAATTTGGCACAATTGTTCTTCTTGATGAGTAGAAGTGCCATTTGGAACATTTGTTCAAGTAGGTCCAAAGTCAAGGTCACACTTGAAGGTCAAATGATAAAATGGTCATAAATTGAGCTTGTCTGAGTCATTACTTCTACATTTATACATGGATTTCAAAATAATTTGGCACAATTGTTCTTCTTGATGAGTGGAAGTGTCAAGTGACATACGTGTTTGGGTAGGTCCAAGGTCAAGGTCACACTTGAAGGTCAGATATTGTAATTGTCATAAATTGAGCTTGTCTGGGTCTTCACTTCTACTTATTTTCCTTTGAGAAAATTTGGAAAAAAAGAAGAAAATGCTGGCTATGCATGATGATCTTTGGCTTCTTTCTAGAGTGAAGCAGTTACTTAGTCTTGACATGCTTATAGGCCACTATAGCAAACAGCGGACTCGACCAGTTGTCCCTGGACAACCTTCTAGTTTTATGAAATTCTCCATGAAAATAAGATAATTTGGGCTGAGAAGGGGGTTCGTTTGAACCCCCTGAACCCCTTCTGGATCCGCCACTGTGTCAACAATATGTGAAAAATTCAGCTGTGCACTTGAGTGGGCTAACACTTAATTTTATACTATTTTCAAAAAAGTTTCTTGGACATTTTACCAGTGATCTCAACATAAAAATGCCCATATCTCCGCTCATAGATAAAAAAAACATATGTTGTGGGTATTCATTTTCTTAGTTAGATCACAGGGAATTATTTTGAATACTTTTTATTTTGATCCGTTAAATTTTTTTGGTTAGCGTGTCTTTACTTGCTAAGTTGAGCGGGTGGGGTACCTGGACAGGCCTTGAACAGTACACATCTGTTTAACAGTGTTGTACCACTTATTTGCGTACCACCAAAAACCTTTTATCAAGTGCTCGCTAAAGCTGTATCAACTGTCTTATTTCATTAAAGAAAATCCCTCTAATACCAGTTTTCCTGCCGTTTTATTCTAAATCACTGAAACAAAACAGTCAGTCTGAAATAGAGGATCTTACATGAGTGCTCATGTATTATTGAATTTATTAAACGAGTTGGGGGAAAAAGATAAGATGCGAGGCTTGCCGAGCATCTTATCGGTTTTCCCCAACGAGTTTAATAAATTCAATAATACAAGAGCACGAATGCAAGATTCTATTTATCATATGACACTAAAATCGCATTTTATAAGCAAATTTTGCACTAAAACGTCACGATTTCGCCATTAGAAAACGCGACGTTTTTATGGCCGTCAACGCATAACGTTGCGATCTAATTTGCATATTTAATCCACTAGTGGATTATCGTTTTTAATGCATGGCTTTATTACACTCTCAAATGTGACGTCATATGATAAATTCTAATACTAAGACTGACTTGTCAGAGCGACAAGAAATCCTGATACCCAGGCCTGTCGTCTTTCATGGGCCACTGCGGTTGAGATGGCTCGATTGGTTGGTTGGTTGTTTTGGGTTTAACTGCCCTTTGAGACAGAAATTCAGTCTATATCTGACCTTCTCCCAGAGAGGGGTCTGGAGGTGAGAGAAAAAGAAATGATAGACGAGGAAAAATATCCAAACGACCCCCGCCCACAGAGACCCAGAGAGGGGTCTGGGGGTGAGAGAAAAAAAAAGATAGACGAGGAAAAATATCCAAACGACCCCCGCCCACACCTACAGCACGCACAGTAGGCCCTTGCCCTACTTTTACCCAAATAAGTAGGACGCCCCGGCACTGAAAGTTATAACAAGCACCATCGCCCGACCACAACCCACTCCTCGACGTGTGACGCCAGCACTCACTAGTTAATTCGTAGGTGTCTGCAGCTGCTCTACCGCGCGTATTACATCAGTAAGTGTGGCTAGGAGAGAGATGTACGTTGCTGCCGAGACCTGCCTATCCCTTTTTCTCTCTCAACTTTTGGGGTTAAACAACAATGCAGAAATGAGCATTTGCCGCACTAAATTTGGTAAATTTACATTTACACGAGAAAACCAACAAAGTAGCTGTGCGCCCAGCGCATGTTCAGATCAGCCTGGGCATCCACCCAGTCAGATCAGAGTCTTCGCTGTCCGCATTGAGGTAGCTTAAGCCCTAAGCCACCTTTTAAGCACTTAGCGAAGAGTCTGATCAGACTAGGCGGATGCCCAGGCTGATCTGAGTCTGCGCTGGGCGCCCAACCACTTTGCTGGTTTTCTCATGTCGCGGCTCATTTATATTTCTATTCAGAGCTCTGAATAACCAAAATTACGCAAAACAAACTACCTCACAGTATCTCATTATATTAAAATTCATTGCTTACAAAAGGTGTCTTCCAGTACTGGTTAGTTCCACCCGTTGGATATTTGCACTTTTAAATCATTTTGATATGAGTCGCGACACGAAACAATCAACAAAGTGGCGTGTGCGCCCAGTGAAGACTCATATCAGCCTGGGTATCCACTTAGTCTGATCAGAATCTTCGCTGTAGGCATAGAGGTAGTTTTTTTTAGACCCTTAGCTACCCTTTAAGTGCACAGAGAAGACTCTGATCAGGCTGGGCAGATGCCCAGACTGATCTGAGTCTTCGCTGGGCGCACTTGCCACTTTGTCGGTTTTGTCGTATCGCGAATCATTTCAAACTTGCTTCCGATATCTTCCTGTTTAAGCACGAATGGGGTCTTGAGGTTTCCTGTGGTGTCACGTTTTGGTCCCCATTGGAGCTGCGCTTAGTGGGATGGGTTTTGATGACACACATACGTAGAATACCGTACAATCGTTGGTAGGCTCGTAAGTAAGGTCATAAAACCTTTTTAAGCCAGCCATCCTCATATCTTCTTAAGTTTACTGTACTTATGTTTTCTGATATTGTTTTAGAAACCTGTGTTGGTGACAGATCGTGTTTCTTGGTTACAAGATATCTCAAAAACTAGGTCTGAGATAAAACATCTTAGAAACTGAACATATCTTCATTGTTCCAAAGCTTATCAATTTTGTTCTTGAAACTATTAGAGTTATGGCAGTAACAACATCGTTTGGTAAATTATTCCAGTCTGATACATGTATAACACGATGAGAAAAACTTCGGAGCCTGAAACTGGTTTCAGATCTTGGTTTTGTCAGTTTATAACAGTGTCCTCGTGTACTTGATTCGGTAAACGTAAAAAAACTTTTCACATGGAATGTCTTCAAGTCCTCTTACTATTTGAAACACTGAATAATATCACCTCTTCTTCGTCTGTGGGCTAAACTTGGTAATGTCAAATGTTTGAGTCTATCATGGTAGCTCAATTCTTTCAGACCTGGTATCAACCTTGTAAATCTTTTTTGAACAACTTCAATACTTTCAATGTCTTTTCTCAAGTAAGGATACCACACAGTATTACCATACTCTAATTGAGGTCTAACTAAAATGCTTTGTACAATCTTATATAAGAACTCTTGTCCAGGTAATCAAATGATCTTATAATCAGTCCCAACATATTGTTAGCTTTCTGAACTTTAGTGGAGAAATATTTACTGAATTTTAGATCACCCTGAAAAATTATCCCTAAGTCAGTTTCTTCACTCACTACTTTCCATGATTTAAAGTTCAGTTTGTATTTGTGGTTGTCATTTGTCCTGCCGTAATGCATCACCCCACATTTGTTGACATTAAACTGGAGCTCCCATTTTCCTGCCCATGAACCAGTATCTCGAAGATCACCTTGGAGAACATAACATTTGTCTGTTGTTTGGTAGATTTTTTGCGTCGTCCGCGAACATTCTCAATACACTTTTATGACATCTGGAAAGTTGTTTACATATAGTATAAAAACACAGGACGCTCCCCTGGGGGATGCCGGACAGTACATCTTTCCAGTCTGAAGTTTGACCTTTTACTGTTACGTATTGTTTTCTCCCTGTTAGAAAGTCCTTTATCAAGTTTAACAAATTTCCTTTTATTCCACAGGATGACATTTTTCTCAATAATCTTTGATGTGTGACTTTATCAAACGCCTTAGCAAGATCCAAGTATACTGCATCTCATGATTTACCCTCTTCAATGTACAATGACCAGTCTTCTAAAACATCCAGCAACTGAAGCACACATGATCTTCCAAAAACCAAATTGAGATTCAGACAGTAAAAGATTTCTATCTAGGTGCTCCATAATATGAGATCTTATAATCCTCTCCAGGCATTTGCAAAATAGAAGTGAGGCTCACAGGCCTATAGTTACCAGTTACTGAATTATTTCCCTTTTTGAACAATGGTGTCACCTTTGCATATTTCCACTCTTTTGGGATAGTCCCAGTTGAAAATGATATTTGAAATATAATAGACAAAGGTTAACAGAATGTTTTTGACAATTTTTGTAATAGAAATGGATGCATATTGTCCGGTCCCATAGACTTAGTGGTCAACTCATGTAAAAGTTTCTCAGCCTCATTTATGCAAATGTCCGTTGCTTCCAAAGGTCTGTCGAAGTTTCGGTCTTGCACTGTAGGTACATTTGGTACATCCTCTCGCGTAAAGACACGTGCGAAAAAACTGTTGATCTCATTAGCTTTATCACAATCTTTTACTGTGAAAGTGCCATCAGCTTTCAGCAGATTTCCAATAGATGATTTAGACCTGTTTTTTTGTTTGACATATTTCCAGAATCTCTTAGGTTCCTTCTTTGCATTCAATGCCATACTCTTTTCATAATCAAATTTTGCTTTTTTCACTCTAACATTCACTTTATTTCTCACTTTCTTATATTCCACAAAATCTATATTTCTCTTTGTGGACAAATATCTAGTCCAGGCTATGCGTTTCCTTTCAATGTCATTTAAAACTTCTGGTGTCATCCAGTTAGGTTTAGGTAAACACCCAGGTTTTGGAACTGATGTGGGAACAAACTTTTTTACACTAGCCTCATACTGGTCTTGAAACATTTTCCACATATCATCTAATTCTAAGTCTATAAACTTTTCTTCCCGGTTAATTTCCTCCCATTCAGCCTCAAAGCCTTGTGTGTCACATTTAGAATATTGAAACTTGGAAGAACTATTTTTGAACGTCTTTGTAGGTACATATAAAGTCAAAAATAATTGTTGCATGGTCACTAAACCCCAGTGATGGTGTTATTTCTAAATTACAGATATCCTGTTCTCACTACTCATTAACAAATTTAAAGAGTAACTACACTTCAGGAACTGACTGAATCAGATCCCAAACCCTATCCCCAACATCAAAGGGAAAGATTGACAAAGACATCCCAACAAACAATAAATTACAAGTGATAAGCCGAGTCAGCAGCTCTTTCCCAAATAGATGGCAACTCAGCTATCTTTATTGAACTAAATAATTTAGACCAACAGACGGGTTACAACGGACTAAGCAAAATATATGAAAAACATTAACAATTATTTTTACCTATTTTCTATTTTTATGATAGAAGGATTAAACTGAGAACACAATAAATTAAACAGCACCGAACATAAAACAAATGCAACCGCAACAAAAGTACCGCCTTGGGACGGTCAGTAATAACTACTGGGGGGTTTAAACCGGTTTTACTGGGCCCAAACCTTCACCCTCACCCTCCGCTGCGGTGCACACAATTAGTTGGTAGTTCGGTTCGTATGGAGGTCCCCTAACTCATCAGTGAGTCATCACGGTCAACAATTAAGATCAAGAAAAGACCGTGATGAAGCAAGTCTAATGTATTACATGTCTGATTCTCACGAAAACGAGTTGGTTCAACAACGTGTTTGAGGTTCAACAACATGTTGATATCAGGGCCCAGTTGTTCAAAGCATCGTTAGCTTAACGAGCTGGTTAAGAGGTCAACTTGTTAAGTGTTTTATGACTTTATAACCAAATACACATATCTCTTTTGTTGGAAAAATGTGAGAAGCTTTTGCAATGCAAAAGCTGCTCACATTTTTCAACAAAAAAGATATGTGTATTTGAAATTTTAATATTTGAAATTTTAACATCACCTTAACTAACGACGTCATTAGTTTTGAACAACCGGGCCCAGGTGTTTATCTATAAAGGAATGTTAGATGTGTTAATATGTTCTTCTAGACGCTGTGTTCTCTCGGATACAGAACTTGTTAAAATGATCTCACTGGGCATTGTCTCCCTCCAACTATCATATTTGCCTGTGTCTTGGTTCTTGGACGGGCAATGAGACTTTTTACTTGATTCCACTTCCAATATTGAACTTTACTTGTCGTATAGAATTTAAAACGTGTATGCCTATTTCTGAGCAACATGAATGTCCTTTGTATTTATGAACTGACGACCACTTCCTGGCAAACAATGCTTTCTCAACCCTGCGTGTCTCCATGCCTTCTGACGTTATGATGGATATGGGAGCTGGTTAAGCGGGGGTTTCGAGATTAATGAAATTTTAACGTAACTTCCATGAGGTACACTTGTTTAGCCTATTCCGACGCACTCGCCTGTTTCGAAGTATTTCGCGTTTTTCTCCGGCGTTAAACAAAGTTTCGGCCGGATACTTTTATGGACATTTTTTTCAACACTTACTAGTCAAAGCCATATACAGTAATGGGTTCGTTTCTGTATCAAAGGTACTGAAAATTGGGTTTGAAACTGGCAAACAATGCATATTTAGCAAGACAATTTGAACGTGTTTGCAGACCAATTGTGAAAAACGGTAAGGACAATATCTGTGCAAACAGATATGTGGTAACAATATAAATATATAGAATCCTCATTCTATAAGGAATCTCTGCTGGTAAATGCCAAAGACAAATAAAATTGTTTGCTTTGTTTATTTTAATTTATGACTCATTAGTCCCTTTAGCCTATTCCGGCGGATAAATATTTCGCTTTCACGGAATCTTATTTTCAAGGTACCCAGTGGCATTCTCGTCATGTCCATTAGTGTATTCGAGGTAAATTGAAAATAGGGACCATTTGGTGGCATTATTTGGAAACGATGGTATCCTTTGATTACTAAATTCATTGCTGTAACGTTAAGCATTAAATTTCGGACCACTGGATGGCTGAATTAATCTTTCGGAGGAGGGCCAACTTTAATGTGTTGTTTCGAATAATCGTGATATTAAACAGTCGTTTTTTGCATAAAATTATCTTTCACTGGGCTAGGTAAAAAGCAAACAGTTTACCGTTTCGGAGCCCGAGGCCTTACATTCAAGGTATGGCAAATAATATACTGGTGCGCCGAAACTGAAAAAGTCCGCCGGAGAAAGGCTAAAATACCACCTTACTTTATTGTAACATTTCGCTAGGACTCCTGAATAATTTCTGCACGAAAACAACAGGCCTTGGAGAAGAGGCTTTGAGACATTTCATGGTACAGAGAAATCAAGGAATAATTGGGAATTGAAAGCGTAGCACACGATCAGTTGAAATGCGTCAAAACCGGTCAAACGACTGTATATGGGTACACCACCATTTTTCCGCCATGTTTTCAAAGGGGAACAACTTCTGTTTGGCTTTCTTGATCGCATTAGCCCTCCCAAAATGGGATCTACTCTTAAGGGGAAGAATTTGCTCCTCTAAAATTCTTTTCTTTAAGAGTTGATTCCCATTGAGAATGGAAACAACAATGAAAATGAGAGTTGCTTCCCGTGAATTTGTATTCCTTACATCTTACCATTATGTTTTCAGGTTTTTGTGTCTATTGTATGTTGAATCTTAACAATGTCATCAGTGGACGCTACAGCAGATACAAAAGGAGCTCTGCTACCGGATACAGATAACACAGATGATGATGTCACTAAAGACAAAGATGACGTAGCTAAAACGGATGATGAGAAACAAAGTGCTGAAAACAAGGAAACGACAGAAGAACAAGAAAACAAGGAAACGACAGAAGAACAAGAAGGGAACACAAGTCCTTTTCCTGAATATACCCCACCAGGTTCACAAGTATCATTAAAAACTGAGGATCAAACTGGGGATAAAAATAACACAGAAGAACAAGGAGTGGTTAATGGTGATGGAAATGATGGTGGCGAGGAATCTAAGGAGAATGCAAAAGATAATACAGGTAAATTAGGACAAATTTATAATCAATAAATGACCGTTTATTTCCGAATCGAACCTTTTGGAAATTCACTCGATCAGTTATTCGCAAGTTGATGGTACAAGTTGACCAAATATTCGAGAGTATGATTTTACGATTGAATCGTTTCGCTAATACAAATCTATTTTTCTCGCTATGTTATCTTGGCTTATAAGAGACTTTGCAATCCGACACGTTAGACCAATCCAATCCAATCCATCTATATTTTCTGACAGTGAATCTAATCTAACCCTCTAGTGCCCAAACATAGAATGCACTATAAGAAAACATTCATATTCCATCCAGCCACTAGCTTTGGGAAGTCAAATTGAAAACAGGGTCTGAATTTGTGTTGAGGTCCAAGGTTGCTGAGATATACATGTAGCATATATGCTACATTGGGCATTAATTTTTTAAAAGTAGCTTTTTTCAGGGTGAATTACTAAAATGTTAACAATAATTACGGGGCACCTTTTTGGATAAAAAAGGATGTATGAAAAAGAACCTATTGGCATATATGTGTAAGGGATATCTGAAAAAGTAAAGTCAATATCACATTTTTTTATTTTATTGCCCGATGTATCATATATGATACATTTTGTGTTTTCGAACTTCAGCGACTTTTGACGGCTGATAAAAGCACTTTAGACATATCATTACAACTGGAATGATTTAATCTTATTTCCTGATATATTAACTTATTTTCTAGCAGTATAACATAACATACAAGTCAATATCCTGGTCACGGCACCAAAACAGAGTCATGTAGCAGATATGATACACCGGGCACTAGAGGGCTAATCTAATCCAATCTAATCTAATCTAATCTATATTTTCTGACAGTGCATAGTGCATACCAAGAAGAGAAAGCATTGCTTGCCATTTTACCAAATACCCGTTTTGGATTGGATTATCTCAATTCAAGAAAAATAAGATTAATTTCAGCTACCGTATTAAATCCCATTAAACGCCCCGGGCGTTGCATTTTACAAAAGGGGGCGTTATTTAGAGCCTAAATTGTATTATATCAGCTACCGCCAAAATACCTCTCAAAACAGTATTAATACGAAAGGGTATACATTCTGAAGAAGTAACTATACTAATCTTGCTTTCCTTCTCAGTAGGCCCTACGGATGGCGCTAACTCTTACAGGAAAGAATTTACTCCTCTACAGGAGCAAAATCTTTTATTAGGAAGTAGACTCCATTTTAAAGAGCTGCCTTGTCCAGAGAAGTAAACAGGAATTTATGAAAGTTATTATATAACATTATTTTCGGAAAGGAAGCAGGGAGCGTTTTTAGAGCAGGATCGTTTAATAGGATCAATACGGTATTTAATGTAAAAGGGTTAAGATGAATGGATAGTAAAGTAAAAAGATAGGCAATGATCAGGAATTAATACAATCAAATCCCACATCCCGCTCTTGGATAATGGATATCCATTTAAGGAAAGCAACTCTGTTACATGTAATTTGAGCCGCGACACGAGAAAACCAACAATGCGGTTGTGCGCCCAGCGCAGACTCAGATCAGTCTGGGCATCCGACCAGTCTGATCAGAGTCTTCGCTGTCCGCATGGAGGTAGCTTAGACCCTTAGCTACCCTTTGAGTGGTGCCTAGCGGAAAGTCTGGTCAGACTGGGTGGATGCCCAGGCTGATCTGAGTCTGCGCTGGGTGCACAACCACATTGTTGGTTTTGTCGTGTCGCGGTTCATTTCAGCTTCGCCTTCATTCTTAATGTGGGTCGATTCTTAAAGGAACGAAATTGCTCCACTAGCAGCAAACTACAGTCAACTCTCAATATCTCGAACACTTATATCTCAAAGTACACTCTTAGATCAAAGAATACAGATTTGACGAATTTCCTCTACTATGTACATTTCAGCTATGGATATCTCAAACTACTGATTTCTCAAAGTAAATTTTTCTTGGACCAGAACATTTACTTTGAAATATCGGTAGTTTGGGATGAACTTTGACTTTGAGATATCAAGAGTTGACTGTATATCGCTACAAGGATTTCACTACAGTTTGACAAGCAAATTATATATGAGCCGCGACACGAGAAAACCAACAATGTGGCTGTGCGCCCAGCGCAGACTCAGATCAGCCTGGGCATCCGCCCAGACTGATCAGAGTCTTCGCTGTCCGCATGGAGGGAGCTTAGACCCTTAGCTACCCTTTAAGCCCTTAGCGAAGAGTCTGATTAGACTGGGCGGATGCCCAGGCTGATCTGAGTCTGCGCTGGGCGCACAACCACTTTGTTTGTTTTCTCGCGTCGCGGCTCAATTATATGAGTTTCTCATTAAAAAGGTTGAAAAAATAAATACTAGTCATTTTGTTGGCAACCAAAACGGTCTACTTGTGATACAAAACAAAATACAATGTACAGTAGTTTCCTATTTCTTGTTTCGCTTTTGTTTATATTGCATTGCTCGACATGGAACCCGAAAGAAATATTCAAGTTTGTGGAAAGACCATACATTTTGCCAGTTATATGACACAACATATGCACATCAACATACATTTTGTCGCCAAACGTGAAGGTAGAACCACTTTTTATAGTGATTGTGTTTTGACACTTTTATCACTGGTAGGATTATGAAGACTTTAAGGCAAACGGGAGCTTTAAGGTTAAAGGGTTAAAATTTCTACACTGAAAGGCTTATATTACACATTAACTGCTAATTTTCATTAAGGGGACACCACCTTTATAATACATGTACTTGTTTGGTATAGTGTGTATCGAAGCGGTTAAATTCAAATGAATGCGAAAATCAACAAAATGACCATGTTCTGATAAAGCATGTCCGTCTGAGTCTATTTACATACATACTTAACTGTAGGTTTCAAGGGTGGATCACATTCTCTTGATATTTACAATAGGGCCATAATCGGGGGTGATGATGGCTTATATCGGATTAATAACATCTTTAAACAATTGGGAACAAGAATGAAAAACAATAGGTGATAGTCGCTTATAAGATGATCGAAAATGAAACCAGGCCCCGAGGTTATTAAACTTTTTTTCGTGCTGAACGCAGCTGAGCATGAAATTTTCTCTGCGGATAAATATGAAAATGCCAACTAATGTTGGCATTTTCATATTGATAAGCAGAGAAAATTCCATACTCAGCCAAACTGAGCAAGAAAACAACTGTTCTTATTAACAATATGCTATTTATTAGCAGGTAACATTTCATGCTCAGTTGAGTTGAGCATGAAAAAAGTTTTATAACCTCGGGGCCAAAATGGGCACAACTCATCGAAACAACCTCAATGTTGATTCAAGGTTGCTGCATCATGGTGTTCCTGCGGAGGGAGTATCTCCTCAAAAATGATAGAGTGAACACACATGACTCTTTTCGGTGTTTATAATTAACATGAATACTTCAAACCCATTTTGAAAGCTCGAGCGCCCATTTAGTTCTGGAATGTCTGAATAGAGGAAGCCTAAACTCAGACGATCGGCTCGATTTTGGTAACCCGCAAAAACTGGTAGATAGTCATTTTGGCGTACTTGAATTGGGTGGTCGTGGGTCATGATTTCCAGAGACATCAAATACAGCGTTATCTGCTCTTTCGTTTAGCGTTCGATAATAAATAAATCTAGGACTCGTGAGCCGTCTCATAAGGATTTTCACTGTTTGGCCAGTTATTTTTGTTTTAGTTCAAAACAACAGACATATAAAGGAAACAATGTCTCTGTCCGAATTTACCCGCTGTCCGAAGTTACCCGACTCTCCCCTATCCTAGTGGCCACATAACGTTGAGACAATCTTTATTCAATCAACGTCGCTGTAGTGTTGTTTCAACATTGTGTAGTACTGTTTCAATATTGTGAGCCTGCTGGAACGTGGCTTGGTCTATTATTAGTCAGTCTGTCTGGAGATGGGGTGGCATGTAGACGGCATTACGGGGCTTTGAGCGGACTCCGTGGTAATGTGATTGAAAAGAATGTTAAAAGCGACGTCAGAAGAAACACTCCAATTCGCACTTAGATGGTCGGGGATCCAGTCTCAGTTATTAAAAGATCTCCTTTTTGTCATCAGCAGTTCGTTGGCCATCAATTTGGGCAAAGACTAGTTTTTTTTTTTTTTTTTTTTTTTTTTCTTTTTCTGAACAAAATATATACCAGTGGGCGCTATTCGTGTATTTTTCCAATTTAAATGAATACCGCATCGCCTTGATACGTATACACAGAAATGGCGTGGATCAATCCGAATGACCATCCTGACACCCCAGATGCCTGGGTTCGAGGTTATAGAACTTGAGAATAATCTCAAACTCAAAATGAAGCACACTGACTGGCTGCTTCCGCGCACTTGCTCGGAAGCAGCTAATCCGTGTGCTTTATTTTGAGTTTGAGAATGTACTCAAGTTTTATAACCTCGGGCCTGGTTGTTCGAGAACCAGAAAGTTCTAAATTACACTGAATAGCAACATCTGTAAACCTGAGCGCTTAAGCGTAATAAAATGCTAAAAAGCATAACTTTGGAACCAGTTACTTAGGAAATCAACAAACCTATAAACACATTGATGGCGTTGATAAATGTAGTTCTAACATTCACCCGGAATTCGTTTCATCTTTAAACGAGGTTGTATTGCTCACAGCATTTTTGTCACCCTCCTATTGCCCTGATATGACTGAAATACTGTTGAAAGGACGTAAAATAGTAAGTCATCCTTCCATCAATCTAACCTTCACTGAAACGATGCTATATTGCCAAGATACATATGAGTATATACGGTTTAAGTGAACTTAATGAACAAACAAAAAGATTTATAAGCATGAATAAGTATCTCCTTTAGTTACATGTAATAACATTTGTTGGTCAGTTAGAACTTTAGCTCAGGTTCAGGTAAATGTTTTATAAATATTTTCAAAACCTATTATTATCATTTTTTTTTCCATTATTATTACAATCATTCTGGTTGATGTTATCATTTTCAACTATAGTTCTGTGTTAACTGTATACATGTACTTGGGACATTTGGTCAAAATACTGAAATTTTTGTGACGCTCATTTATTTACTTATTTTTATCTATTTATTTATTCATTTATCTTAGATTATTAATTATCAAGTAACACAAAGCAGAAAAAAATGAAACTCTTAATGTTTGCGATACCTGCGCATTAGCGGAGGTACTGTTTCGGGATTGAACTTCACGCATAAAAAGTGCCTGTAAGTACTGTTCACATCAAAAGAAATACTTTTATTCTCCACTTTCAAGAGGACCGCCATAGCAACACCTTGGAAAAACTTCCTTCGCTTACAGATTCTCTTTGGCTTGGTTGTATTGACTCTTTAAGCCCCAGTGACGAAATTAGCAAAAATTGCAAACAGCGTAAATCCAGATGAGGCGGCTCATAATGAGCCGCCTCATCTAGATCTACACTGTTTGCCCTCTAGTCTTTGAATTCTCAATATGGAATGTCTTGGACAAAGCATTTTTTATTTTTTGCAGACGTAAATTTTGTCGTCTGCTTTTTAGTGCTTACAGAGTTAATTACGATTTTTAGTGCTTACAGAGTTAATTACGATTTTAAGTGCTTACAGAGTTAATTACGAATGATAGTTATTGAAGAAAATTTAACTACCTTTGAAGCAATGAACGCACACAGCGGAGTCGGACTTTGGATGTCATTTTACAGCTATTTTTAAAGGGAACAAGAACAAGAAACAACATGTTTCTGCGCACGTGAGACAGCGAAGCTCCATGTGTGCATCATTTAACAGAACAGACCAATAGGTGTAAAAGGCAATGGAAAATCTTGCATGGGGAACAATTTTCAATCGGGTCAAATCTTAAAGTAAATCCTTTAGGGGCAAATTCTTACCGTATAAAAGTAGACCCCATTTTCGGAAAGGTTCGTCGCCCAGGAAAGAAAACAGGAAGTCATAAAAGTTGACCCCCACCCCCTCCTCCCAACCTCTTTGTAAAAATTGTAGAAAAAGAAAACATGGAGGTGCAGCGAATGCGAACAAAAAAAGGACGGGCTGTTTTGACACAACTTCGTGGTGCGGTCAAATGGCAAACTAAATGCTATTGAATTTTCTTCTCTTGCGGTATAATAAAATTTATCTCACATATTGTTTGTGTGGAAGAAATAAACGTTAAATCTGTGGAAAATACAACCATAAACGAACTTCACCTGCTCTATAGTAACTATAGTCAAACATATACAAATAATAAACGGATAGTCAAAAGGAAATTTTATCATTTCAAAGTGTATAAATATCGTAATAAAATGAAAGCAAGGACTATGTAATGAACAAGGTAAGATTTTTATCTGTATTTACACTTTTGATGAAAAGCATACAACTTATAGATTCAACCTATAGAACTTTGATTGTCTAGTGATATTCAAATAAACCGAAATGATTGTTTCTTGTGTACATATAATAAGAGACGCACTTGAAATACAATTAAACGGCCATTGAAACATATGGGAAAATTGAACATGTTCAATATTGGTGATACCATGAATAAAATGCATTGATTTCTGTTCTGCAGACCGTAGTTACAGAGAGTAATTTCTGTTTAAAGGCACATGGTGCAAACTACTACTTTGAATTCCAAAATGTTTTACATTTTTGTGACGTCAATAACGTTTTCTTGGCGTTAGACGGTGACATGTATGTTTTGGAGGAATACCGTCGAAAAAAAGTTAGATACGCGTTACGGTCGAGTGCTTTTAGAATGGTTGGAAGGATTTGAAGAAGCATGTTTTCTGTGACATTAAATTTTGCAGTTCTAACTCCGACTTGTTTACTATGATGGCATTGTATGTAGGTCTGTTGTAAATAGATACACCATTCACCCTTAGCACTCGTGATACGTTCTATTTCAAAACTGTGGTCTAAATACTGGTATTTCTAAGAGCTGATCTGTTTCTCAAGTGCGGCATAAAGTGTGGATTCTTGGATAAGTAAAACCGTAACGAGGCTTACAGGAGATCGTATGGTTTCGTTTTTAACTTATCAATTGCATACATCAGCCCAACGGTGGAAAGCAACTGTTCACAAACGGTCAAACGAAGACGAATATAAATGTTATGTCATCTGCGAGAGTCAAACTTCTAACAGTATTGCTGTAGTTTAAGTAATGTATTCATGCTAATCAAATATTGTAATCTCCCCACCTCCACAACACACTCACAAACACTCTATATGAGGGTAAATGTATGTGTTTCTCGCAATTTCAACAAAGGTAAACTTTCTTAATTTCTGTTTGCTTTCCAGGATGAAGAAACCTTTCAAAATAGGGGTCTACTCTTAAAGGTGAAAACTTGCTCCTATCGGAGCAAATTCTTTCCTTTAAGAGTTGGCCCCAATTCAGAAGGAAGGCAAAATTAATGGCAGTGTTCCTTCCCGTGAATGTGTACTTATTTAAAAATACCTTATATCTCTCGCGATAGCAGGGACATATTTTTGTCGCTTGTCTTCGATAAACATACACAAAGAGCTTGGGTGAGCTTCATAGGACGTAGGTAGGGGACAGGAACTAGGGCTGAATGTGATTAAATACCACCCAACGATGTAACAATATATCGAAGGTTTATATTTTGCTACAGTTTCTACCAATACCTTACATTTGATTAGCACAATTATCAAAATATGTCACAACGAATTTTGGAAAGATTTAGTTTACAACTCATTATGTCACTTTACCTATTGAAGTCGATTGCTACTATACATATATTTAATTTTGTTGATTTGTATACTTAAGAAATTACTGGCATTGAAAATCTATTCAATAGTCTACGCTCTTAACCCCTTTTACAATAAAAAGGCATTAGACTGAAGTTTTACAATCTCTTAACCCATAAACTTTTTACCAGATTGTATATTTGCTTTATGTACTATGTACTAACCCACAATCCCTAGATACCCACATCTTTAGCATGAACTACCTTGTAACATGCAAGGTCTACACTGCATATCGGGAATGAGCTCGGTTTGTCCGCCTGTGCGGTCGATAATCCACTCGCTAAAGCCAGTAAATTATCTCTGCGTACAGGTGGACGAACCATGTTCTAGTCTTTACTTAGCACACAACTTAAAAGGTAGGAAACTGAAATATAATAATAAATATGATAATAATAATAATTACAAAAGTGAAAATATAAATGTAACTCATACCTGGAAAATAAGAGAAACTGCCGCTTGTGACGATAGCGATGTTGGTTTTTCTTCTAAATGTTTGTCTGGCTTGCATACTCAAGATCCACTCCAGTCCCTAAGTGCACTGTTTTGTAGAGTATTCTCTTACGTCAGCTTGGCAGACACGTTGAGTGTGAGTATGAATTTGAAAAATACAAATGAAGATACTCATGAAGTACTGCAGCCATAGATCATCCTTCCAAGGGCACCTAGAGGAAGAATAAAAAACGACCTGTGCTCCAGATAAGAAGGGGCAACACGGACAATTTAGAGATGATTTTTCATATTTCTCCATAAAACATATGTCGTGATCCTCAATAGAAACTACTCACTGATGTTGTGATCCCTAATTAGAACCGTCTCTCTGAGACGGTTCTCATGAGGGTCAAAACATAAGTGTTTGCTGAGAAATAAGAAAAAATGCCTCAGAGATGTCCTCAAAACCTCGCCTTATCTGACATGTATGGCGTATACCTATAGGGTAAAGCGTTTTATTATTTGGCTTAGCGGGAAAAATATGTAGGTGGTGTAAGCAGCCAAAACACAGAATGTCTTTGATATAGATGTTCTGTTTCATATGCAAAGACCTGCGAAACAACTACAGTACAATTCTCGTGATTCTGTACTCTAAAGTTAGTCATTTGTTTCGTATGACCTGACATTTGACCAAATTTCTTGTCGTATTTCAGAAAATAGTATCCTCCCTGCTGTAACCATGTCACAAACAGAAACGCAAGCTGAGCCGGATACCAAGAAGGCGGAGGAATCTTCTGAATCAACCAATCAGGAATCAGAACCTAAAACCGAAGAAACCAGCCAATCAAATGACGCAGAACAACCGAAAGAGCCAGAAAAATCTGACGACGCGAAAGAAAATAAAGATGTAGAGAAGAAGGACGAGGAGAAGAAAGAAGAAAAGGACGAAGAAAAGAAAACAGACGATACCACAGACGGAAACAAGAAAGAGGAAGTAGTAGTTGCTGCTGCAGGTAAATCTTGTCTGTCACAATTTACTGTATTTACAATGTACCTAAACATTGCTAAACTTTCTGTAATTAGTTCTTCCGTGGTCTGTTGGTTAAAGGCGCTGACTTTTAAACAGTCAGGTCTCTCACCGCTGTGGATTCGAGCCTCGGCCACGCAGAAGTGAGAAAGCCAAGTTCTGATTGTTTTCCCCAGTGGCTTCGTTTGTCATCCACCTTTGCTTCACGATCGGCACTACATACATATAAATGAAAAATTTCTGGAAGGACCGTAACATTCGTATAAAAGATGGGATAATCGAATCTGATCACATAATTTTTGTCCTCCTACATAATGCTATACTCCCATATCAGATAATTTTTATTAAACATCTAGGGCGACCCTTCATCAGAACCGTCTACTTCTTATGGATAATTTACAGGAATTATCTCAGAATTGTTATCAAATACCTTAACTGGCCCCGAGGTTATAAAACTTGAGTACATTCTCAAACTCAAAATAAAGCACACTTATTGGCTGCTTCCGAGCACATCCTCGGCAGCATCCAATCATTGAGCTTTATTTTGAGTTTGAGATTAATCTCAAGTTTTATAACTTCGAACCCAAGGCTCTCTGGGACAAGATGTCGAAATCGATTATGTCGGTTCCCGAACATTGCCTTCTCACCACTGACTGAACGTGCAAATGTCGATAAATGTGTCATTCGTATCACTTCGGCTTATTTCGACATCCGCTGTCGCGAAGATATGGATTAAAATACACAGGATCAATATATTTATTGTCTTAATTCATTATCTACCTACATCGTAATTAATTTAAATTTGAACAATGAATCTACTGTACATGGAGGATTCAGTTTAGCTCGCACACTTGTTTTAGTATGTAAAGTTATAGTAAATTATACAAAAAAAACATTGGTGCTATAGCTCATGTATTTTCATACGGATCTACAAGTAATTCGACAAGAGGTTTGTACCATTTGATTTGTATGTTTTTCGATCCAGCGTAATTAAGCTACATGTTGTAATTTTCGTTCCCAATGTCTGTTTTATCCCATCTGTTTGAATGACCTATAAATACTGTTTCTCAGCTATTGATTTCACAAAGAAAATCACCTTATTTGAACTTAATTTGAAGCCTGTATATGTATATGCAGGTATTTAAGATTAAAAAAAAATTGCAAATATGCACGTAACAGAGAAAATATGCATTGCAACAGTACCATTGTACATCATATTTGGCTTCCGCCGAGACTGTCCGCGAACTCTTGCTTCCTGCCGAGACTTCTGTACATGATAAATGGCTTCCTGCAGAGACTGTCCGCGTGATTCTGCTTCCTGCCGAGGCTCTCGGCAGGAAGCAGAGTCTTGCGGACAGTCTCGGCAGGAAGCCTATTTTCGAGGACAGTAGTCTCTGCAGGAAGCAAGAGATCGCGGACAGTCTCGTCGGAAGCCAAATATGATGTACAGTCTCTGCAGGAAGCGAAAATTAGCGGAATCGATTATACTCTGTGAGTACTTGCAAGTGAAATAAAAAATGAAGGAAGATACTCTGGAGGCAAGGTTCGCATCAGAAAAAACGAAGATAGCAGACTCTGTTTATGTGTAGTTATGTAATGTTAACACAGTGCTGAGCCCCTCCCCCACCCACCCCTAGCACTTTTTGAAACTGACTCGAAGTGAAACCAGTGACACTAAATAACCAGAAAAGATCCCTTTGATAAGAAAAACAAGTACTGTTTTGTAAATTTGGGAGTCTTGTTCGAAGGACAATTTCGTTGGACTAGATTTGACTTTTTTGGTGCTTGTACATGTATATTCCAATAAACTCCGCTGTAACATACGTACTTGTTAATGTTTAAGATTGGTGTTTATTTGATAGACTTTCTGAAATTTTAAGTGATTAACCTACAAATTAGATCTGATTTGGCATGTGTCCAGGGATCAGCTCCTATGTTTTTCATTAGGGAATGCACGAGATATATAAAAGAAAAACATGCATGCTTCATAGATCCTTTACTGTCTGATGCACTTTCTATTTAGGCGGTGCCATGGCTACTGAGGAGATGGAGAAGAAGATTAAGGAGAATGAAGATCTCCAGAACAAATTAGAGTCAGCTCTTAGTAACCAAGAAGCCCAGAGAGAAGCATACCAGGTAAGGTATACGAGACAGAGAAGAGAGAGAGAGAGAGAGGGAGAGAGAAGGCCGTCGTAAATAGATGCCTGGTAAATCCCGCCTGACCAAATAACGATTTCAGCTTCTGCAAATAGTTTGCCAGAACATAACAAGGCTTTGCGACTCGTATGTATTTAAAGTATATTTTTGCACAAGTTTGGCTTTCAAATAGAAGGTCTGGGTTAGTTGTCACAAAACTCCTGAAAGTGGCCAAACCGAAATTTCGGTTTGACCACTTTCAGGAGTTTTTAGCTCACCTGAGCCAGCGGCTCCGGGGGAGCTTATAGGATGGTAAGGCTCCGTCGTCCGTCGTCGTCCGTCCGTCGTCCGTCGTCCGTCCGTCGTCCGTCCGTCCGTCAACAATTTCAAACGACTTCTTCTCTGAAACCACTGGGCCAATTGTAACCAAATTTCATATGTGGCTTCTAGAGGAAGGGGGAACGAAAAGTTGTTCAAACGGTCCTGGTCACATGACCAATATGGCCGCCATGCCCATATATGGTAAAAACCTAAAAAAATCTTCTTCTCCAGAACCAATAGGCCGATGGCCTTGAAACTTGGTATGTAGCATCGGGTGTGTGAGTACTACCAAGGTTATTCAAATTATGACCTTGGGTTGACCTTGACCTTTTTTACGGTAAGGTCAAATTTGCTTCCTTGTGCTTTTATACGGCAAAATGCTAAAACATAAGATATCTTGGAAACTGTTGAAGATTTTGGGCTAAAAATTGCTATCTACAATCATCTTAATGAGTACATGAAGATTTAGGAGTACAAGAGGTCAAGGTCATTTTTTGACCTTTGACCCAGAACTCTGATATTTTGACAATTTCAAACAATCTTCTCAAAAGCCACTGGGCCAATTGAAACCAAATTTCATGTAGAGCCTCCAGGGGTTAAGGGAACCAAAATCTATTAATATGGTCCAGGTCACATGACCAACATGGCCGCCACGCCCATATACGGTGAAAACCTTTAAAAATCTTCTTCTCCAGAACCTATTGACCGATGGCCTTGAAACTTGGTATGTAGCATTGGGTACTCAAGTACTATCAAGATTGTTCAAATGATGACCTTGGGTTGACCTTGATCTTATTTACGAGAAGGTCAAATATGGGAAAATGCTAGAACATAAGATTTCTTGGAAAGTTTTGAAGATTAAGGCCTAAACATTGGAGTATGCAGTCATCTTAATGAGTACATGAAGATTCATAAGTACAAAAGGTCAAGGTCATTCTTTGACCTTTGACCCAGAACTCTCATATTTCAAACAGTCTCCTCAAAAACCACTGGGCGAATTGATACCAAATTTCATATAGATCTAGGGTTAGAGGGAACGAAATTTAATTCAAACAGTCCAGGTCACATGACCAACATGGCTGCCACGCCCATATATGGTAAAAACCTTTAAAAATCTTCTTCTCCAGAACCAATGGACAGATGGCCTTTAAACTTGGTATGTTGCATTGGGTATTCCAGTACTATCAAGATTGTTCAAATTATGACCTAGGGTTTTTGGCAAGGTCAAATATGGGGAAATGCTTGAACATAAGATTTCATGGGAAGTTTAGAAGATTTTGGCCTAAAAATCGATATATAGTTGTTTCAATGAGGTCATGAGGAATTATGAGTACAAGAGGTCAAGGTCATTCTTTGACTTTTGACCCAGATCTCTCATATTTTGACATTTTCAAACATTTGTTCAAAAGCCAACAGGCCAATTGTAAACACATTTCATATAGTCTCCAGGGCTTGATTGAACAAAAATTTGTTCAACAGTCCAGGTCACATGACCAACATGGCCGCCATACACATTCATGGTATAAACCTTTAATATTTTTCTTCTCCAGAACCAATACACCAATGGCCTGTAAACTTGGTTAAGTAGCATGGAATACTAGTCCTACCAAGACTGTTCAAATGATTACCTTGGGTTTACCTTGACCTTTTTAGCGGCATGGTCAAATATGGGAAAATGCTAGAACATAAGATTTCATGGATAGTTTTGAAGATTTTGGCCTAAAAATGCTATGTATGGTTGTCTTAATGAGTACATGAAGATTTATGAGTACTAGAAGTCATGGTCATTCTTTGACTTTTGACCCAAAACTCATATTTTGGCAATTTCAGACATAAGAAAAAGCCACTTTGCCACTTGCGCAGGTGAGCGATTCAGGGCCTCATGGCCCTCTTGTTTTAGTATTCCACAAGTTTATCAGTTAAAAAGCTGGGGCCGTATTCATAAAACGACTTAAGCCGTTGCTATGATGTTGCTAAGGCTGAATTTCAATAAAGGAGATTCCCTACAACTATGAAATTTGCTCTGGAGGAACAGTCTTTGTAAGACTGTTCCTCCAAAGCAAATTTCATCGTTGTAGGGAATCTCCCAACATATAAATTTACCATTAGCAACAGCATAGCAACGACTTAAGTCGTTTTATGAATACGGCCCCTGACATTTGTGAACTAACAACTTTATACCAGTCCATTAGCATGGTTATAGTTTGGCTAACTATATTTTAGAAGCTATATCTTTTAATAATACCAAATGTGAAAATCACGCTTTTATTAAAGCCCTTTATCATACAACGTCGCATCTGAGAGTGTAATAAAGCCATGCATTAAAAACAATAATCCACTAGTGGATTAAATATGCAAATGACGTCGTAACTTTATGCGTTGACGTCCATAAAACGTCGCGTTTTTTAATGGCGAAATCGTGACGTTTTAGTGCCAAATTTGCTAATAAAATGCGATTTTAGTGTCATATGATAAACAGAATCTTGCATTCGTGCTCCTGTATTATTGAATTTATTAAACTCGTTGGTAAAAACGATAAGATGTTCGGCAGAGCCTCGCATCTTATCTTTTCCCCAACTCGTTTAATAAATTCAGTAAATACATGAGCTCTCATGTAAGATCCTCTATTTCTCCTGTGGATGTTTGCTCCTGAACAGGAGCGCTTCCTAACCAAGATGTAATCAGTCTGATTGTGATGCTTCCCATCTGGGCTGTGCTATGTCCATCTTCTGCATGGTTTCTGAGGACCAGGGATGTTTGTCAGTACTAGATTGTTAAAGGTTGCAAACTCTAAAAGTCTGAGACCGTCCTCATTGTCTTGGCATTGCAGTACGGTCCACAAACGTCTCTCCAGTCGGCCTTTACATCCTTCCCAACTTTAGCATTCCAGTCCCCTTGTACAACCAGAACGTCCTTCTTTGGTGTTTGGTCTATGATTCCTGGAGTTGCTGGTAGAAGTAGTCGACCTCATTGTCATTATGTCCAGATGTTGATGCATAAACCTGTATGATAGTCAGCTCCGGATCCAGGGGATGGGCTTTGGGGCTTCAGCCCCGCCATCTGGGCCCCTGTGTTATGTATAATATGTATGCATCCAGATAATAAGGAGTATCTGATGACAGTTTGAGGTAATTTAACCATGTGGTTAGATTAAAATATATGTTGTGACATCTCATTAGAATCGCCTCGCTGAGGCGATTCTAATAAGATATCACAACATATATTTCAAGGAAAAAATGACATCAACAATTCTCATCAATTGAGCCCTTATTATGTCATATATTTTCAAGCCCCTCCCACATGCATACATCTTGGAACCTCCCAGTCCCACCAGTTATCCAGAGCCCCACCAGTACGGAGTACGGGGTGGTCTGGATCCGGGCCTGATAGTGATGTTGAAAGGAGCTGCTTTCAGGCAAATTGAGATGAAACTGCTGTAGACTACTGGGGCCGTATTTATAAAACGACTTAAGTGGTTGCTATGCTGTTGCTAAGGCTCAATTTCTATGAAGGAGTTTCCCCACAACTATGAAATTTGCTCTGGAGGAACAGTCTTTTTCAGACTGTTCCTACAGAGCAAATTTCAAAGTTGTAGGGAATCTCCAACATAAAAATTTAGCCTTAGCAACAGCATAGCAACGACTTAAGTCATTTTATAAATATGGCCCCTGGTCGGCATCCCAAGACAGCACTCACCATGTCCTTATGCACAAGAAATCCAACCCCATACTCATGTCTGTCCTCTTCTCCACTGAAACAAACATTGTGGCCAGAATATAAAAAGTTTCGTAATGCAACGCGAGATCTTATACGCAAAGCAAAAAAAGAAACATTTCTCTGATTCGATTGCCTCTCAAAAGGACACGAGAATTATTTGGAAACATTTCCGATCGTTTAAAAATAAAACTAATTCCTCTCCAAACACATTACCTGAGGAACTTATAATCAAAGATAAACCTTATACTGATTCCAAAGATATTGCATCTAAACTAAACGACGCTTCTATATGCGAGCAGTTCAAAGCAGATAGCGGCACTGTGAATACTTTCGATCTAACCAAACTAACAGAATATATCAGTTCTAGGGTTCCATCCCATATTCATTTTAATGTCCCGTTCATAAAACCTCAACGGGTATCTGAATTTTTACATGCACCTGATTCTAGTAAAGCCACGGGCATTGATGGTCTTGGACCTAGGATTATGAAAATGGCTGCCGATATATTAGCACCTTCTATCACGGCTCTTATAAATAAAAGCATAGATACTGCGACATTCCCGTCTCATCTAAAAGTAGCCAAGATTTTCCCAATATACAAAAGCGGTACCAAATCTGACCTTTCAAATTACAGACCAATCTCTATTTTACCTACTATTTCTAAAATATTTGAGAAACATATAAATAAACATCTGATTGGATTCTTAAATAAATATGATTTAATACATGAAAATCAATCGGGCTTCAAACCCAAACACAGCTGTCAGACTGCACTAATAAAATTAATAGACCAATGGATGGCCTGTATAGATAAAGGTGATATCAAAGGAACATTATTTCTTGATTTTCGTAAAGCTTTCGACCTAGTCGACCACTCTATCTTATTAAGCAAACTTTCAACTTATAAACTTACAGCTGCTGCCCATAAATTACTTGCCTCATGTATACAGAACCGTCAGCAAGTTATGGATAGCGGCAAAGGTATATCACAACCAGCAATAATTAAATCAGGAGTTCCTCAAGGATCCATCTTGGGACCTACATTGTTTTTAATGTTCATTAATGACATGCATTTATATATGGAACATTGTAATACGGATTACTATGCGGACGATACAACGGTTCATATAAATGGAAAGAATGAAATAACAATTGAGGCTAAATTACAGCTTGATGCCAATAATGCTGAACTTTGGAGTAAACACAATAAAATGTATTTAAACTATGACAAAACTACTTGTATGTTGATAGAAACGCGACACAGAACACAAAACTCTCAACGGCTCAATATTTATAATGATAATAATGAAATTAAAAGCGTCAACAAACAGAAATTGCTTGGCATATACATAGACGAAAATTTACTCTGGACAGACCATATCGATTATCTTTGTTCTACTATCTCGTCCAAAATCTCACTTCTAAAACAACTTTCTGCTTATATTCCCATTGAAGCTCAAAAATGTACTATCAGGGATACATTCTCCCGTTAATTGACTACGGCTCCGTCACGTGGGGTACCACATCAAAAAATAATATTGAAAGGCTAGTGAAACTTCAAAAGAGAGCAGCACGGATCATTCTAAATGCTGATTACGATACAGCATCTTCCTATATGTTTGCAAAACTAGGTTGGTCAACCATAACTCAACGACATAATTATAACAAGGCCGTTTTGATATACAAAGCATTGAATAATCTCACACCATCTTCTCACTCCAATGTCCCAGCTGCACAATCGCACGCTAAGATCATCTACGGACGGCTCCTTAGCAGTGCCCAGATCAAGAATAGCTATGTTTGATGGTTCATTCTCATGTTCTGCGCCTAGATTATGGAACAACTTAACCGAGTCAGTCAGAAATGCACCTTCTCTTAATGTTTTTAAAAAGAATCTTAGAGCGAGTGTTTAAGGATGCAAGATTATAGTGACTAAATGTTTAAGCTTATCGTTTTCAGTATAATTTTTGGTAAACATTATATAACTTATAAGAAATGGAACTGTTTTATACGCCCTAATATACTTTTATTTTTTTTAAATCACATTTTTTATTTGTAATTTTATAATAATCTTGTTCCAGTGTTTTAAATCTGAGTTGTCAGCTATGCGTATTTTTATGGGCATGTCAGGGAAGTGAATACCGAGGAACTCGGCGAGAGGGCGTGATGTTTGGACATTGGCACCGCCACACGTTCCTCTCGCCGAGACCAAGTTTTTCTTGCACCAATTTCAACTACGCATTAGTATTGACGACTCAGTTAAGCACTTAGAGTCAAATGGAATCGGTTTAAGAAGCTGTGATATATCTTGAAATTGTTAAAATGTAAAGTTTTATGCAACGGCAGAATAATAATATCTAGATTTTTATTTTTATTTCATGTAATATATTTATTGTTTAATGTTTGTATATATGTATATATGCTTCAGAGGGACACATGGTAGACAAGCTAATATAGCTAAATGTGTTTCCTTCTTTAAATACTGTATAAATAAATAAATAAAAAAATAAAAGCTGTTAACGCTTGTTATCAGATCCTGTTTTCCAGTATATATTTTCTTGTATATGCTATGTGTGTAAATGAGTTGAAAAATAAAATATTGTTTAAACAAAACTGACCGTACTGAATTAAAGCACTCCTTTAAGATCGCATTTAGTTTCTTGATAAGAGAAAAAGCAAGGTTCTGAAACAATAAAGTCCAACTCTGTCAATTTCCATATTAAAAAGTATTATTGAAAGGTACCTAATGGCGCCTGAAATAATCTAAATGACTACCGATCCACCTGAAAAAGTCTGAGTAGAATCACAGGTAAAATTAGATTTTAAAGAACAGTCTAACGTATATTTTACGGAGAGTTTAAATTGACAAACATTATTTCACATCTGTTATCTGTTACACCTATCTGGAGCACTGGATATATTGTTGTATATCTTTTACAGAAACTTGTAGACGAGAACGCAAAACTCCAAAAACATCATGACGACATGAAAGCCAAGTTTGAGGAGATGGAAGGTGGCCATGTACTTCTAGCGGCTGAATTAGAAACCTTTAAGAAAGTTAACGAAGAACAGAAGGAAACAATAGCAAAACAACAAAATGAAATAAAGATCTTAAAAGAAACACAGGGTGGGGATGATAATGTGAAGGACTTACAAGAGAAACTTATTAGGTTATCTAATGAACAAGAAGAAAAGGATAAAAGAATACATGGTTTAGAGGGAGAACTTGACGCGACTAAAGAAAAATTGAAGGATGCTGAGTCCAGGGCGTCTAGAAATGGCAATGCTCAAGCAGATGCTCCTAAGTCTAAGACATGTATTGTTATGTAATAGGACCGAATACCGAAAATCAGATCGTTCATTACGAGCCGTACCATCATTTGTTTAAGGTTGAGATGTACATGTACAGTCAAATCTGTCTTAGGCAAGCACCCATAAGACTGGCAGAAATAGCTTATAAAATGCAGCTGCTTGTTAAGAACAGGATAATATACCGAAAATGCTACTTTGGGATATAAGACTTTAATGCTTTTATATAGCGTTTTGCTCGATAGGAGGTTTTAAAGAGAAATTTGACTGTATGTGACACAGAATAACAAAGAGTGGCATAATGATTGCACTCGACATAAGGATATCATGCGGATCAGATTGGGAAAATGTTGGCGCTGAACGCATGTTACTGTATTCAATTGAATACAATTTTCAGGACGAATTTATGCTCAAGTCTGAAAGGTAACCGACAATTTACAAAAACGTTACACTTTAAAATAACAGACATAGACAGTGATGAGGTGCTGGCATCAAATAATCCCTTATTCTTGTTTAGGCAGTTTATATATCTAACCTTAGGCTATGTTTCTTGTTTCTTTTTTTTCTATTTTGAAATAGAAATGCTTTTACGTTGTGGTGCTTCCGGGCGGGACTTCATGTCTGTCTCAGTTTTTTTTTTTTTTTTTTTTTTTTTTTTTCTTTTCTTTTTTGTTAAGATATTAAGATGATTAGAATTCCATTTGGGCGTGGGTGTTCTTCAAATATCTATTTACTGACCGATTTCTGTTTGCGTCATAGGTGATGTCATTAAGCAAACACAGTGTTACAAGTCCTCAAATAAATTTTCTGTACAGGTAAATCGGTACACGGAGTTCACCATGCGCTTCTTTTATCTTTAGTCCGTTGTTACGAAAAAAAGTCTGCCGCGGTGGTTCCACTAACAATGTTAGGTCTCGGGAATATTAGTATATGCCTAAATATTTTTTGTTTCCATATAGTTTTAATTTTTTTACCATCATCTGTGATAAATATGAGTCCGTCCTGGTCTGTTTATACTTTATTTGTTAGGCTCTTTTACAAACATGTGCTTGTTGTTACAATGTTTAAAGAGGGCAAACTTGTAGACGAGAACTTGTATATTTGAGAAGTACTTAAGATGAAATGTTTGGGCTTGGCTGGTACCAGGATTCCATGCCTCAGCCTTTTGACCTCGCTAAGTTTGGTGTTCTATTCTAGAATTTTCTAATTAGCATATTATGGTATCTACCGTTATAATTCTAATTGAGCCGCGACACGAGAAAACCAACAATGTGGTTGTGCGTCCAGCGCAGACTCAGATCAGCCTGGGCATCCGCTCAGTCTGATCAGAGTCTTCGCTGTCCGCATGAAGGTAGCTTAGACCCTTTGCTACCTATTAAGCGCTTTGGGAAGACTCTGATCAGACTGGGCGGATACCCAGGCTGATCTGAGTCTGCGCAGGGCGCACAACCACATTGTTGGTTTTCACGTGTCGCGGCTCAATTATTTTTTTACGTTGCCTGTGGTATGTTTTGACAAAAAAAGAGGTTAATTGCGGAGCTCCATAAGGTGAATAGGTACACCTTTCTATTTTTCTCGCCATTTTTGCCAAGGAGAACAACTTTTGTAACTCCCTGCTTAATTTCCGATAGGATGAAGCCTTTAGAAAAGGGGGACAACTCATAAAGGAAAAAATTTGCTGCTCCTAGGGCAGCAAATTCTTTACTTTAGCAGTTGACCCTCTATTGATTAGGGAGGAAAAAAACAAAAATGATGGGGTTGCTTCTCGTGGAAGTGTACCCATTCACCTTAAGCAAAACTTTGATTATGCCTTTATACTCAAGTGATTCAAATTTTAACGGCTTTAAGACTTGCACTTTTGAAAATTGGTGTTAAGCAAGCAGGAGAATGACCCAGACGAAATTTTTAAACAAAATACTGTTTTACCAAAACACGCACAGGTCAATGAATCTAAGCTTAGAAAAATTATAAGGTCCATACTTCTACACTGGTATGCAAATAATAATGAGCCGCGACACGACAAAACCAACAATGTGGTTGTGCGCCCAGCGCAGACTCAGATCAGCCTGGGCATCCGCCCAGTCTGATCAGAGTCTTCGCTGTCCGCATAGAGGTAGCTTAGACCCTTAGCTACACTTTGAGCACTTAATGTAGGGTCTAATCAATTTTAGCGGATGCCCAGGCTAATCTGAGTCTGCGCAGTGCCAACAACCACATTGTTGGTTTTCTCGTGTCGCGGCTCAAATATTGATGGGGTGTAAATTTTATGACATTTATTACTTTCTTGTTGATCTGCTGATTGTTCATAGATTATCTTTATTAATCTGTAAACTGTCACGAATGTAAACCAACACTTACTGCTTGTTCGTAAGTGTTGGTTTTATTTGAAGAAAATAAAATATGAAATTATGATAGTACTATGAATATACCTTTCGCCAAAAGTTAAGGATATTTGAAATAATTATTACCATGTTATCGATTCTGTATGAGGATAAATGAGCCGCGACACGAGAAAACAAACAATGTGGTTGTGCGCCCAGCGTAGACTCAGATCAGCCTGGGCATCCGCCCAGTCCGCGCATACTCTTCGTTAAGCGCTTAAAGGGTAGCTGAGGGTCTAAGTTACCTCCATGCGGACAGCGAAGATTCTGATCAGACTGGGCGGATGCCCAGGCTGATCTGAGTCTTCGCTGTGCGCACAACCACTTTGTTGGTTTTCTCACGTCGCGGCTCAAATGCAGTCTATTATGTTTAGTTTTTAACGTATTTTATTGCCAAAAAAAGTACAGGCAATAGGGTCGGACCACAAGTTCTTACAACATTAGTTACGGTCCTCCCCACATTTATAGACTATTTATTACCTAAAGATACGGGTTCTAAATTTTGGAGTCACTAGTCATTTGTTCTCTAGTTGATATGTTTTGGAAAGTAAATTTGACAGAAAATCCAAATTGCACATTCTAAAACAGTGTGTGTTTGATTGATCATGTCCAGTCGATTTCCCGATTTTAGCACTCAACAGTTTAAGCTTAAACCAGACTGCTAAAATTCGGTTTATAGTGTCTGTTGTTTACATGTATTACTTATTCTGAAAAAGAAATTGACAGAAAGTGAATGGTTACACTTTCATGGGAAGTAATTCTACCTTAATTCTATCCCCGCCCTCCGCCGCCATTTTGGAAGAGCTTCTTCGTCCAAGGCAATCGGAACGTCGCTCGGCCAATTCCGTGATCCACGGAATTGGCCGAGCGATATTCCGATCGCGTCCAAGGAAGCAAACAAAAAGTCGCAAAAAAATGTTCGACAACGGTTGAAAATATGGAGGTAAACCCATACACTGTATGTAATGTGCGAAAATGATAGCTTTATGGTAAAGCAGTGAGCTTTTTCTCCACGTTTCTGTGATTTTTTTTCTGTTTTTGGAGCAAACTGTGAAAACAATCTGTGATAATCAATGCATTTATTAATTTATTTATTATAAATCTATTCATTCGGTATGTTTGTGTTGCGTTTTAATTCTTTGCCTAATTTTGGAGCTTAAAGTTGCTTCTGTTTGATCTTGAAGGCCAGTTGCGTGTGGTTGGTGCTTCTGTTCCTAAATATACATGGAAATATATTAGCTTTGTTCTAACAAGCTAATGCATTATATACAAAAGTCTTTTCCCATTTTTTCCATTCACTTTAGTGCATTTGCAAGTGTGCAAGAAATTTTACTGTGGGTCTCGTGTTCAATTTTTCTTAATAATTTTGGTATGCTTAAAAACCTAAAAGATTTCTGCAATATAAAATAATTTTAGCTTGCCCTAAACCTTCTCACATTTAAACTACAAGTTTTTGAACTTCAACAAAATTTTCAGAAATGCAGTTTTCTATTGACGTCAATGGTGACGTTGTCCAAAATTTGCCGAAAAAGTACAGGTGTTGTCTTTAAAAGCATATTTCTTAAAAAATAATTACTAGTAATTAGGGTTCAAATCAAAATTATTAGATGTTGCCAAAATGATTGCTCTTTCTAATCATATAAAATTTTATATCATACAATAAGCAGTATTGTTACAGCGAATTCCCTGCACACTTGAAAATGCATTGAAGTCTATGGAAAATTTGTTTTTGGGGAAAGACTTTTGACACTCGGCTGTAATTGATGAAAGAAGCAACATTCTAACCGCTCGACTAGTACTATTTTGGTAGTCTTGGCAGGAGCGCAAGGCCTACATGTGCCTGAAGTTGGCATAATAGTACATGTTAAGCTCCTAAACCCATTCATTCACTGAGTATCTCCAGAATTTGAGCAGACGAACCTTTGCGCAGTTACACGAACATTACTGTTCGCACTGACACGAACATTAATGTTCGCGGGCGTTTTGATCTTGGTTTAACGTGTGTGTGCCCTATCCGCAGAATAAGAGGTGCTTATGGTACAACTCCACACTATGCATATACTAGCCAAAAGTTCTAAACCGGCCACTTATATCTTATCACTTTTCTTCATTTACATCTCCAAATAGGCAGTTGTGTCACTCAACTTAGCCAAATTTTGACAAATTCTTACCATTACATCCAGACTGCGCCGATGAACACAAGTACCCCCATTTTTAAAATTCACAAAATCCAGCATTTCTTCACAACCTGTGAAAATATCCAATATACGTGAGCAAAAGCACAGATCTATGCAGAAATGAATACAGAGGTCGCTTTGTGGGTCAGAATATTAATAAAACTTACCTCACCACTCAAGGCAAATTCTTGTTTATTTTGAAAATGGGGGTAGCCATGTGCCTCATGGATACAGTGTACTGAATAATGCTAAACCTTTTAGCGGCATGGTCTACCGACAAATTCGCCTATATGTTGCTGCAAACTGAACTGTGAGATTGCTAATAGCACTGAGGAAAATGACCGGTTAGAACTTTTGGATAGTATATTTAGCCCCAGGACGATATTCAAAGCCTAGCAACATTATACACTTGTTCTACTGACGAAGTCATTTTGTAGAACTTGAAAACTGCAAAAATTTGAGTAATATTTAAAAAAAAAAAAGAATCAAAATATTTCCTGGGGTAATCGACAATAATTTCGTACTCAGTGTTGATCTGTTTCTCTAACGAAACATCCCACTGGCCACACAACGTTGAATGAACGTTGTTTCAAAGTTGTATAACTGCTGGGATGCGTTAAAACGTGTTTCAAGGCTTTTACATTCCAATTTCGTGTTTATATGCTGTTGCCCATGGACAGTTTGCTTTTGTCAGAATGCAAGTACGCAGATTCGTATTGAATTTTCGTAAATTTACCCTAATTTCAATATAATTTGCAAACCTGAGTACAAGCGGGTACGTTTCTGACATTATGGAATGGCAGTGATATCCCAATGATATAAATATGCAAATAATATCGAGCCGCGACACGAGAAAACCAACAAAGTGGTTGTGCGCCCTGCGCAGACTCAGATCAGCCTGGGCATCCGCCCAATTTGATCAAACTCTTCGCTAAGCCTTTAAAAGGGTAGCTAAGGGTCTAAAGCTATCGCCGTGCGAACAGCGAATACGCTGATTAGACTGGGCGGATGCCCAGGCTCATCTGAGTCTGCGCTGGGCGCACAACCACTTTGTTGGTTTTGTCATGTCGCGGCTTATATATTTTGTGCTTTGTTATTTTCTGTAACCTTTACAGAAATGCTTTAGTTTGTTATAATTTGTCCTTTGAGATTTGGCATTTTAGATAATAGCTATGAAATTAATGATCTTAACAGCAAATTTATATTCTGAAACTAATTTTGAAGTACTCATGTGTATATCAGAATAAAACATGATTAAAAACTCAGATTCGGAGAAACCAGAGCTCGAAGCATATACAATATATAAAGAATAGAAACATTTTGTTTACCTTACTCTCGGAAGAACGCACAACACAAAGAATTTAAGGAAACAGGTTTGAGCGCTTTGATTTGCTTTATAGGTTGCAAACGGAACATAGGTATGTTAAAACACTATTATTATTATCATTTATTTATTTATTTATTTATTATCATTATTATTATTATTATTATTATTATTATTATTATTATTATTAATTATTATTATCATTATAATTATTATTATTAGTGTCGTTATTATTATTATTATTATTATTATTATTAATTATTATTATCATTATAATTATTATTATTAGTGTCGTTATTATTATTATTATTATTATTATTATAATTATTATTATTAACATGATAAGGATGAATCCATTTTCATGTTTGCATCCCTTCTCAACGGGGGTCAACTCTTAAAGGAATGAATATGCTTCTATTGAGACAAATTTAAATGTTTCCTTCAAGAGTAGGCCCCATTCTGAAGGGCTTTGTCATCCAGGGAAGCAAACAGAAAAGCATAAAAGTTTTACACCTTTAAAAAGAATGGCGAAAAAACATGGAGATCTACACATGCATACGCCTTGATAAGTGACGTTCCTAGTGGTTCATATTTCCGATTCTTCGCCGCCAGTTTTTTTTTTTTTTTTTTTTTTTTGTCACTTCATTAACTTAACACATTTATTATATGTATATTTATTATACGATGTTCATGAAGTAAGAAACGCCATGGGTAACGTGCAAAGTAAGTGACGCCAAAAGGCGTCACGTAAACTTTGCACGGAACCTTTTGCGTTCATACGGTTTTGAACTTCCGAAAAAAATATTTTATATTTATACTGTTTTCAAAACAATTTTGTTACTTATTCGTCAAGTTTTGACTAATTTAAATCTGAGGATAGGACGAAGAATAGTTATTAAACAACGTGTTTGGTTGTGACGTTCAACAGCCGCCACTATGACGTGACGTATATCGAACGTTATGTCGGTCAATCAACTACGCGTAACATCGCGTGGACGATTGCTGGCTGTATCATCTAAGGAAATTGTAGACGAGTGTAATGTATTTAATTATATATTTTATTGATTTTTTTTTATCATTATTTTGTGCAGTAGCCTACATGTAACTTCAACCTACAGGTCTTATGCTCATGTAAAAAGTAATTTCAGATGCGTGGCACTATAAATTTGTTGAAACCAGATTTTCAGCCAGTGGATTCTCTTAAAACATATATGCTACATGTACCAAACCCCTTTAACGCTGATACTTTGTTCTACAAGAAAATAATGTTAAATATTTTGCTGTAAATAGACTGACACACTTTTCCGTTAAGTAATTATACCATTCATGTAAAAGTGAGTAAGTGAGTGAGTGGGTATTTAACATCCTTCCAAAACATAGGTCAGCCGGAGACTGTACCTCAGCTAAAGTCTCATCCGAAAGACCGGAGAATCGGGGGACAGAGACTGCGAGACCTGGATTGATTGCCTTGCACTTATCATATATATAGTATGTGAATTTATCAGTACATGTACATTCCACTACATGATGAGCTGTTCGCTTCCATTTCAGCAATTGAAATGAACAACAGCATTAATGTAGCGACATGAAGCTGCCATTGAACCAGACAGAGTACTATTTTTCACAGGTCGGAAGCCAATAGAAGGATATTCATCTTTTGACTAGAATACAACTGACGATTCCGTAATAAACATTATTTGCAAGAACTAAAGACGTTTGATCTTATCAGAAATCGTACATGTGTGTCACAGAAAGGATAATATAGTTATGTACACTTTAAAGAGCTGTGATTAGAAATTTAGAGCTTCATAAACAAATAAAAACAAACAAAAAAAAGAATTCTGAAATCTACAAGATGAGTCGCCAACGTAGAGAAAGTACGACTTCGAACTTAGGTAGAAAGTTCGAAACTGTCCGGGAAGCCGCTGAAGGTCTACTAGTCCTGACCCAGGAGGCTATGGGCAGGGTTGAACATCGCCAGAGTAGCAGTCCTTACGAAAGCTCAGACATCGGACATACCCTGGAGCAGAGAACTGCAAAGAAGATTAGTGTGGTTATTTATCTTCTTTCCGTGACCATTCTTGGAATTATTGTGGCGTTTTATTACGCACTCGTGTGGCGTCCCCCGACGGCTAGGCTATTTAACTGGACGAGCCCTAATTCTACGGAGGAGATATGATATTTGTTGTTTGATCTGAGTCGCGTCGTCAGAGACCGCAGTTTTAAAGTGTCTGAGAAACTTTCAACTGTTTCCGTCATTTTTTTCAAAGGGAGACAACTTTAATGGCCCCCTTCTCTGCTTTTTTGGAAGAAAAGGCCCTTTAAAAAGGATCTACTCTTAAAGGAAAGAATTTGCTCCACGGCTCTTTGAGATAGTATTTCAGTCTATATCGAGCCGTCTCCCGTAGAGATATGCTAGAGAAAAAAATATCCAAAACAACAACCCCACCCGCACCTACTGCTAGCACAGTAGACACTTGCTCTGCTATTATCCAAATCAGTAGAACTCCCCGACTCTGAAATTAGCCCCTGACAGCAACCTATCTCCCAACGCCCCCCCCTCCCCCACCCCCTCGAACTTCCCCTAGGAGCTGGCCCAGATTGCAAAGGGAAACAAAGACGAATATGGCAGAGAGGAGTCCCTTGAAATGGTACCCATTCACCTCAAATATACTCAGTGTCAATGAAAACGCACCAGTTTGGAACTTATGGCACATTATGTTCGTTTAATGTTTGGTTTTATGTAATAGACAATTTGGTTAATCTTTATTTTCTGGTATTGAGATAGAATATTTGCAAATTCAATTTCGTTCATCAGTAAGTGCTATCAAGCGTGACGTCAATACTGACGTATTTGAAAACTATCATATTTCGTGCTCTGCTAGACACTTGATTGCAAATGAATCGTTTATTGGAAGGTCTTTCGACATAAAACCCACTTTTCCTCCACTGAATTATGACGCGGTTCGGCAAATAAGGGTGATGTTATCCATGTAACGTCATGCTCTGGCTGGATAATGGTTGACGTTTGCCCCACGGAACTTCTGAAATTCTGTGTCTGCTACCTATCTCAGCATTTTGGGTTGCAAAATAGTATTAATTTTACCTTTAGTTATTTTGTCTGCCCTTTGTTTGATGAACGTGACAATAAAGTGACGTTCGAATCCAAGTGACTTTGTTGCATTCGGTGGTCTGGATTTCTTTTCTACGGCGATTTGATAGGGTATCTATACTCCAACAAAGTCCATCATTGGGGCATTTCTGCCATGTGAAATTATGGTAGAATTCCATTTTTCTTGATTTCAGAGCTACTGTTACGTCACACACTCACAGCTTACCTTCAGGCAGAAGGACGTAATGGGCGTAATAAGATGGTCCGATATGATAACTATACCCTGTTGATATAGTAGCATCATTGAATTTAAGCAAAAATTTTATATTTTAAGACTGGTGCGATTTCATTGATTCTGAGTATATAAGCGAATTTCGCATGCCCGGACTAGCCTTTGCAAATAGCCCAGTCTGGTGCTTCACTTTAAAAACGTACATGACCAGTTGTATTGCCTGAGCGAACTGCGCGGGCCCTCACCATGCCGTGGATATACTCAGGCTGGTCTGGTAGTCGCGGGTTGCAGATGTTTTAAAAAGAGTATGGATAAGCATTTAGGGAAGGCAACTCTTGTCGTTTCATTTTTGCCACCCTTCCCGATGTAGGTCGAATCTTATAGTAAAACAATTTGCTCACCTAAGAGTAATTTCTTTCCTTCAAGAGTAGACCCCACGTAGACCCCAATTTTGGAAGGAATGCAATGTCCAGATAAGCAAGCAAAAAGTATTAAATATTGCTACCCTTTGTTAAAATGGCGGAAAGCTTCACTGTGTATATTTGTACCTGTACAGGGATTCGCATGATGTTTTCGGAATTCAAAATCGGACTGACCCGTATGGGTCGAACAGTTTCTGAGTACATTACCGAAATTTGTCTATGCGCAAGAGTTGAGTTGGAGCTATGGTTAGCGGGGATAGACTTTTTTTGGGGGGAGGTGGGGGGGAGGGGAGCGGGCTTACTCAAGTTTTTGTTCAGACTGAGCAAGCCTTTCCTTTTATTCTGTACTCTATCTTAGAGTGGGAAGAAACTCTTGCGTAATGAGTGAAGAAGTGTTTGAAGAGCAGCCGCCCGTGTGTTTCAAAGTGTTTGACAAGAAATTTCGAATGAAATATGTGAGTAGGTTTGGGAGATATCGCTGTTTAAATTTCGACAATTCCAAATATGGTCCTTTCATAGAAAACCTTTAAAAGTTTCATAAAGGAATTCAAAATTGTAAATGTGACAGTAAAGTCATATAGATAAACTATCAAACGTACAAGTCTGCCAAATATCAAAGCATTTGGATGAAAAATAATAATTTACTGCATTATCTAGTATGGTAACCCAGCAGGATAAAGTATGAGAAAATTGCTTATTTGTTACATGTACCTAGGTATATTCTTAGCACTTTGTTATATATTTTATGTATTTTCAATTTGCTATAACTCATATCAAGTTCAACTTTCCAGACTCTTTCCTAACGTAAACGGGGTTCCATTGCACACAACCTTTCAGTAAAACCCTCCCATCCTCCCGATATGGCTGAAATACTGTTGAAAGGGACGTAAAATCGCAAGTCATCCATCCAGCATTTCTTACTTACACAGAGGCTACAAAATGTGTGAAATTTCAAAGTACTAGTAGCACAGGTGTTAAAGTTGGCATTTCCGGATAAGCCCTATTTAATGGGGTTTCAGAAAAAAATGACAAACTTTTGGCACGGTACTGTTCATGTAATTGCTGGCGATCTCCTCTTGAGATTCGTTCCAAAGATGAAGTAATGCAATCTCTAGAAGACCTCTATCATCTCATGTTTTGACCCTCCTCTCAAAGGGGTCAACTCTTAAGGAAAAAGTTTAATCTTTTAAGAGCAAACTCTTTCCTTTATGAGTAAATTTAAAGAGTAACTACACTTCAGGAACTGACTGAATCAGATCCCAAACCCTATCCCTAACATCAAAGGGAAAGATTGACAAAGACATCCCAACAAACAATAAATTACAAGTGATAAGACGAGTCAGCAGCTATTTCCCAAATAGGTGGCAACTCAGCTATCTTTATTTGTCGTAGACATATCAGAGCATGCATGACCTGCATCCGGGTTTTTATTGTATGGGGGCTAATAAACACAATCTGCCATTTGTGAAAAGAAACAGTTTAAAAATGACGTTTTATGAATATAAACTTTATTTTGGCTACGTTTCCTTTTTAATTTAATCGCCGTTATTTGAGAATTGACGTGTTTTATTCAATAATAACGAATGATGAAAAGTGTATTTGGGAATTTCATGACCCGTTTGAGCAGCCGTAAATCAGGCGCATTCGAGTTTTCCAATCGTGAATTAAAAGGTCTAGTATGAAAGCCATAACCGCACCGCGCTTCCGATCTGCCGCGCCAGAAATCAGTTTTCTTTAACAACTGATGTATTTCTAACTAAAATTACAAGGAAACAAACAGTGCTTCCACTAGTGGAAGTCTGGGGGTCTATGACTTCTAAAACTGAATGCCAGGAAGTCAGTGACTTCCAATTTTTATCATAAGCTACCATTTATAAAGTGAATATTGACTTAAATAATGAGTTAAATTTGTTGTAATAATGGTATTTCACCCATTAATTAATGAAGGAGAAAGCAGTATGAATATGGACATTCTGGAAGAAACCAAGTCTATTCTTCAGCATGACTTCCAAATGACAAACCTTGGAAGTCATATGACTTCCTGATTTTGATGGTTAGTGCTAGCACTGAACAAAATACAATGAGAACAAAAAAAAACTACTTTTCGAAGCTGCACAAAAAATCAGACATACCCCTTATCTTTTTGAATTTGTATACTAAGTCAGCATAAAATTCTGGTTCCGATAGGCCTTCATGTGAAAGTGATTTTAACCTGACATTGAGTTTTGAAACCAATTCATTGCATCGGCGATAGAATTTTCTAGATAAGGAATCATTTCGATGCAGGCTTATCTTGATACTCATTCGCTCAATTGCACACACGCTCACTCACTCACAAACTCACGAATTCACTCCAAACGAAGTCAGGGAAAATCATGAAAATATGAGGCAGAAAAAGCTAAGAAATAGACTTTTAATAAGTGTTCCCCCGGTTACAGCTAGCTAGTTCAGTTATGCCATCAAATCTTACTTGTGGCAAATAAACTAGGATATCGAAGTTGTATGAAAACGATTAAGGAAAACATCAGTTTTGGCCATGGTGCCGCATGGTTATATATCTATGCGCCAGTCATTTGTATCCACACACCCACCTACAGAAATGGAATTTTTACATTTCAGAGACCTGTGATGATTAGCTGATGGTAGCAACCTTGCTCTTATTTCGACCCTACTACAGAAAATCTCACAGGGTAAAGGACCCCAATCTTAAAACTCCGGCACTATGGAAACAATTAAAATATAATTGCCCTGCACCTTGGTCCGGTTATCCCAGCGCCATTGTATTATTGTAGGCCCGGAACGTCCCGTTACCATAGTCTAGCTGTAGTTGCAGTTATCCGTTGAGGGATTATTGGGTTGCCCTTTATATTAATTCATGTTTTGTCCACCATTTTGAAGGACTTCTTATTAAATCAACAACCCAACAAACTCTATTCGTTTATTGTGTTTCCGTTCATTCCTGGCGCAGCCCATCTTCGTAGGTTGGGGCGAGGATGCAAATGACAGCAGGCCGAATTGACCCGGACGAGTTGAATAGAGGCCGAGTTGACCCAGGAGCCGTGAAGACCCCAGGCTTACAGAAAGCAGGCCGAGTTGACCCGCTTCTTCCGTGATATACTATCGTCAGACAATAGTTGTAATCGAACTCGACCAAGGCTGATCACGATAATCCTCACTCGGGAATTCATGTTTTGTCCTTGAACAAGACACATTTACTTTACAAAAGTACTGATAATACCCAGGAAGCGGTGGATCCGTCCTGACATGACTAAAAAGTTGTTCTTTAAAAACGAATTTCATCTTCGACAATTATCTTTTTTAAAGAGGTTTCTTGTTGAACTAAATAATTCAGACCAACAAAAGGGTTATAGCAGACTAATCAAGTTATTAAAAAAAAAAACAAGAAAACTAATGTCAAAAAATATGTAAAATACAAAATAAAGTGATGCAATCTCTGGAAAGAACTGTACCATCTCATTATTTGCCTCTCTCCTAAAAGGGGTCAACTCCTAAAGAAAAGAGTTAACTCTTTTAAGAGCAAACTCTTTCCTTTATAAGTAAACCGCATTTTGAACGTGCTAACGTGGTCTACGTATCCCACCAGGCATATGACGTCAAAATGACGTTGTACTGACATCGATGCGACGTCATCACGTCGCATCGACGTCAGTTCGACGTCATTACGACGTCATGCGCCTGCTGGAACGAGATCGAACGGAAAATCATTATCTTTGAAAATCTTATAGCAAAATATCGAGGTACACCCATACCGTTGAAGCAACCACACAATGGAGAGGCAAAAATACTTGCTCAATGCAGCTGTAGGCGTAATACAGATGAGCGCGTCATTACAAAACCACCAAAGTGGCATGTGCGCCCAGTGAAGACTCAGATCAGCCTGGGCATCCGCCCTGTCGGACCAGACTCTTCGCTGTGCACTCAAAGGGTATCAGACTCTTCGCTGTGCGCTCAAAGGGTAGCGAAGTACCTAAGCTAGCTCCATGCGGACAACGTAAATCTGATCAGACTGGGCAGATGCACAAGCCACTTTGTTGGTTTTGTCGTGTCGCGGCTCAGATTAATTTATACAGCAAGTGCTTCTTTGGGATATGATGTTTTGGCCTCTTAGGACAGGGTTTTTTTTTTTTTTTTTTTTTGGGGGGGGGGGGGGGGGGTTATTTTGCTTAAAAGGGGTGGCGTTTCAGACAGATTTGACTAATTATCATCAAACACCTATTCCCTATCTATCTGAAGCGTTTTGCTTATCTTATGTGTAGTGTCTAAAAGATAAGGACATAAATAAGCGACTTTCTCCCCAGAGGATAATAAATGTCTTCCTGTAGAATACGTCCAGACTACAGACTATTGCAGTTTGTGAGCTATGGT
The DNA here is from genome assembly GCA_963989385.1 of Ctena decussata. Lineage (NCBI taxonomy): Eukaryota > Metazoa > Mollusca > Bivalvia > Lucinida > Lucinidae > Ctena > Ctena decussata. The sequence continues at coordinate 14,567,981 of OZ022507.1, read as the reverse complement.
TATTGAATTGTCGAGTTTTCTAAAGTCCATTAATACCAAGAGGCCTTCTACGAGAACAAATGGCTTTAAGAGTGTGCTTTCGGTAAAAACAATCCAATTATGACGCTAGAATCCTGGAGATTTCTTAGACTAAAGCGAATCGTGCTTTATATCGAATAAATTGTGAATATGGGAAGAGAGACAACTTGTTTCTGATATTCACGAAGACACGAGAAGTGCTATTGACGACGTAAATCCTAAAACATTTTTTTAATTTGTAAACCGAGTAGATCCGGGTGATTTTGATTTGATCTGATGATTAACGTCCTCGGTAAACAGCTATGGTCATGTCGGGACGGTCAGTTAACCTAACCACACTATTCCTGGGCAGGCTTAGACCTCCTAAGCGGTTAACCAGTACTAAGTGTAGATCCGGGTGAGCCGCCTCGTCTGGATCTAAGCTGTTTGCCCTCTAGTCTTTGATTCATCAATGTCGTAAGATTTTTTAAGTTTTGAAGACATAGATTTCATCGTTTGATTTATTTATTTATTTGGCGCTTTAAGGGCTTCATGTATATAGCCCTTTACATGTTTACACGGTAAGTTGTTTAGGCTCGTGAGCCAATTTTCGGTTTTCTTGCTTATTTCCGAATTTTATCATTTAAACCTGAACCGTTTGGTTTTTGAACCAAATTTCGTATGTGCAGAGGCATAAATTATAACAAGAAAACTCAAAACAAAACCGTCAGCCACCAGAAAAAATTTCTCGCCGGAAGCACATATGTGATGATCTCTGAAATCAATCAAGAAATCCATATGTACATGATGTACACATGATCGTACGAGCGCGCAAGTTGAACCATATCTTGCTTGTTTGCACTTACCGTAAGGAACCTATTCACGGGACGCTTACCAACTGTAACTTCTTTGCGTTTGTGATACTTATGCTATTATGAAACCATAAAAGTCTTTCTGCCTTTTAGAGCCATTAGCAGATAGTGGTAATTTGATGATTTGCTTTAGAGAGGCGCTGAGACAAGGAATCAAATAGCTGGGGCTTCAGAAGAGCTATGTTTAAGGTGAATGGGTACACTTTCAGGGGAAGCAACTTTTCCACTTTTATCTTTCAATCTTTTTACCTCCCTTCTCAAAAGGGTCAACTCTTAAAAGAAATAATTTGCTCCTCTGGGAGCAAATTCTTTCTTTCAAGAGTAGACCCGCCCGCCCCCCTTTTTTTGAAAGTCTTCGTCCTTCAGGTAGGCAAACAGGAAGTCACGAAATTTGTCTCCCCTTGTAAAAATGGCAAAAATACATGGTGATATGTCCACACACCTTAAGAAATACATCATCTCTAAGTAATATAGGGTCAGTCGTAAAGTAGATCTAGATTAGATAACAGTTGCAGAATCTGCTTACAGTTAACTGACCCACAGACAGAAATACATATGTAGCAAGGCTCTACATTTATTTGAGTTGAACAATTTCGAATATTATCAATGAAATTGCATGGGCTAGGGTAAAGTCGGGTAAATTCGGACAGCAGGTAAATTCGGACAGTGACATTGTTTCCTTTATAAAATATTTTGTCAGTTTTTGAAATCAAAACAAAATTAACTGGGCAAACGGTGAAAATCCTGATGAGACGGCTCATTATGAGCTTTCTCATCTGGATTTACACTGTTTGCAATGGTATGTCCGAATTTACCCGCTGTCCGAGGTTACCGGACTTTACCCTATTGGTATTTTGCTGAACATCCACCAGCTACCTTCTCCCAAGTAACCGCTCAACCTCCTAGGCCCAAGACTACAATCATTCCTTAAAAATAAGGTCCCCTTAACTTTAAGGCTTTAAGAGAGGTAATTTTATGTCATGAAAACTTTCGTTTGATAAGTATTTTTATAAAAGGATAAAACAAGACTCTGAAATGACCTCTGACAGTTTCAGTGCATATTTGCCTATTTTTCGACAAATCATGTTATTGCACCTTACTCAGGCACAGGTAGTGTGGTTCGGTACCTGTGACCCTATGTTGGGGGAAATGAAAAAAAAATCATTATGTACTATACCATAAATAAATTGAACAATTACAGTTCTTTCCCAACAAATGACCACAAAGCTTTCCTAAATAATATGAACAATTACAGTTCTTTCCCAACAAATGACCACAAAGCTTTCTTAAATAAATTGAACAATTACAGATCTTTCCCAACAAATGACCACAAAGCTTTCCTAAATAAATTATACAATTACAGTTCTTTTCCAACAAGTGAGCCACAAAGCTTTCCTAAATAAATTAAACAATTACAGCTCTTTCCCAACAAATGACCACAAAGCTTTCCTAAACAAATTGTACAATTACAGCTCTTTCCCAGCTAATGACCACAAAGCTTTCCTAAACAAATTGAACAATTAAAGCTCTTTCCAAACCAATGACCACAAAGCTTTCCTAAATAAATTAAACAATTAAAGCTCTTTCCCAACAAATGACCACAAAGCTTTCCTAAACAAATTGAACAATTACAGTTCTTTTCCAACAAATGACCACAAAGCTTTCCTAAATAAATTAAACAATTAAAGCTCTTTCCCAACAAATGACCACAAAGCTGTCTTAAATAAATTGAACAATTACAGCTCTTTCCCAACAAATGACCACAAAGCTTTCCTAAATAAATTGAACAATTACAGCTCTTTCCCACAGATGACCACAATACTTTTCTAAATAAATTGAACAATTACAGTTCTTCCCCAACAAATGACCACAAAGCTTTCCTAGATAAATTGAACAATTACAGTTCTTTTCCAACAAATGACCACAAAGCTTTCCTAAATGAATTGAACAATTACAGCTCTTTCCCAAGAAATGACCCAGGGCTTTCCCAAACAAATTGAACAATTAAAGTTCTTTCCCAACAAATGACCACAAAGCTTTCCAAAATAAATTGAACAATTAGAGATCTTTCCCAACAAATGACCACAAAGCTTTCCTAAATAAATTAAACAATTACAGTTCTTTCCCAACAAATGACCACAAAGCTTTCCTAAATAAATTGAACAATTACAGTTCTTTTCCAACAAATGACCACAAAGTTTTTCTAATTGAATTGAACAATTACAGCTCTTTCCCAACAAATGACCCAGAGCTTTCCTAAACAAATTGAACAATTAAAGCTCTTTCCCAACAAATGACCACAAAGCTTTCCTTAATAAATTGAACAATTACAGTTCTTTCCCAACAAATGGCCACAAAGCTTTCCTAAATAAATTGAACAATTACAGTTCTTTCCCAACAAATGACCACAATGCTTTCCTAAATAAATTAAACAATTACAGTTCTTTTCCAACAAATGACCACAAAGCTTTCCTAAATAAATTAAACAATTACAGTTCTTTTCCAACAAATGACCACAAAGCTTTCCTAAATAAATTAAACAATTACAGTTCTTACCAACAAATGACCACAAAGCTTTCCTAAATAAATTAAACAATTACAGTTCTTTTCCAACAAATGACCACAAAGCTTTCCTAAATAAATTAAACAATTACAGCTCTTTCCAAACAAATGACCACAAAGCTTTCCTAAATAAATTGAACAATGACACCTCTTTCCCAACAAATGACTACAAAGCTTTCCTAAACAAATTGAACAATTAAAGCTCTTTCCCAACAAATGGCCACAAAGCTTTCCTAAATAAATTGAACAATTACAGTTCTTTCCCAACAAATGACCACAATGCTTTCCTAAATAAATTAAACAATTACAGTTCTTTCCAACAAATGACCACAAAGCTTTCCTAAATAAATTAAACAATTACAGTTCTTTTCCAACAAATGACCACAAAGCTTTCCTAAATAAATTAAACAATTACAGTTCTTACCAACAAATGACCACAAAGCTTTCCTAAATAAATTAAACAATTACAGTTCTTTTCCAACAAATGACCACAAAGCTTTCCTAAATAAATTAAACAATTACAGCTCTTTCCAAACAAATGACCACAAAGCTTTCCTAAATAAATTGAACAATGACACCTCTTTCCCAACAAATGACTACAAAGCTTTCCTAAACAAATTGAACAATTAAAGCTCTTTCCCAACAAATGACCACAAAGCTTTCCTTAGTAAAATGAACAATTATAGTTCTTTCCCAACAAATGACCACAAAGCTTTCCTAATTAAAATGAACAATTAAAGCTCTTACCCAACTAATGACCACAAAGCTTTCCTAAATAAATTGGACAATTACAGTTCTTTCCCGACAAATGACTACAAAGCATTCCTAAATATTTTGGACAATTACAGTTCTTTCCCAACAAATGACCACAAAGCTTTCCTAAATAAATTGAACAATTACAGTTCTTCCCCAACAAATGACCACAAAGCATTCCTAAATAAATTGGACAATTACAGTTCTTTCCCAACAAATGAACACAAAGCATTCCTAAAGAAATTGAACAATTACAGTTCTTCCCCAACAAATGACCACAAAGCATTCCAAAATAAATTGCACAATTACAGTTCTTTCCCAACAAATGACCACAAAGCATTCCTAAATAAATTGAACAATTAAAGCTCTTTCCAGACAAATGACCACAAAGCATTCCTAAATAAATTGAACAATTACAGTTCTTCCCCAACAAATGACCACAAAGCATTCCTAAATAAATTGAACAATTACAGTTCTTCCCCAACAAATGACCACAAAGCAGCTCTTTCCCAACAAATGACCACAAAGCTTTCCTAAATAAATTGAACAATTGTTCAATTTGCTTAGGAAAGTTTTTTGGTCATACGGCTCTTTCCGAACAAATGACCACAAACTTTTCGTAAATATTTGAACAATTGTATAATTTGCTTAGGAAAGCTTTTTGGTCATACATCGCTTTCCCAACAAATGACCACAAAGCTTTCCTAAATAAATAGAATAATTGTTCAATTTATTTAGGAAAGCTTTTTGGTCATACAGCTCTTTTCCAACAAATGACCATAAAGCATGCCTAAATAAATTGGACAATTACAGCCCTTTCCCATCAAATGACCACAAAGCAACTCTTTCCCAACAAATGACCACAAAGCTTTCCTAAATAAATTGAACAATTGTTCAATTTGCTTAGGAAAGTTTTTTGGTCATACAGCTCTTTCCGAACAAATGACCACAAACTTTTCGTAAATAAATTGAACAATTGTTCAATTTGCTTAGGAAAGCTTTTTGGTCATACAGCTCTTTCCCAACAAATGACCACAAAGCTTTCCTAAATAAATTGAACAATTGTTTAATTTATTTAGGAAAGTATTTTGGTCATACAGCTCTTTTCCAACAAATGACCACAGAGCTATTCTAAATAAATTGAACAATTTTTCAATATATTTAGGAAAGCTTTTTGGTCATACAGCTCTTTCTCAACAAATCACCACAAAGTTTTCATAAATAAATTTAAAAGTTGTTCAATTTGCTTAGGAAAGCTTTGTGGTCATACAGCTCTTTCCCAACAAAAGACCACAAAGCTTGCCTAAATAAATTGAACAATTGTTCAATTTATTTAGGAAAGCTTTGTGGTCATTTGTTAGGAAAAAGTCACAGAGAGCGGACGAACATTAACCACAAAAGAAGCAACGCCTTGGATGGATGGATGGATGGATGGATGGATGGATGGATGGATGGATGGATGGATGGACTGCAATTTTACGTTCTTATCAACAATATTTCAGTCATATCAGGACAATGGGAGCTTGATAATTAAAGGCTGTGCGCAATGGTACCCGTTAACTTTTGAAAAGTGTATCTCTGCCAGCGGGGCTCGAACCCGTGACCGATAGATCACCAGGCCAGCAGATAACCTACTGAGACTACCAGGGCTCCCAGCAACGACTGGGGACGTTCAGTAATAAATTACCTGGAGCGAGGGGGGAGAGGTGGTTGGGGCTGCGTTTCAGCTCTTGGTGTCCCTTTCCTGTTTGGTGTTCAGGTCAGGATATGGAAGTCGATGGAATCCGTTCCTGAATCTTACCTTTTTATCTAGTGTACTTTTCAGGGGCCTGAAAAAACCATTTAACAGTAATGACTGAAACAAACCGGCTGGTCGAACTATGCCGCGTTTTTGGGTCGAGCATGATGAGTATAAGCTACATGTAGTTGATTTAATAATAAACAAGAAGCCTAAGCCTATTTCTATTGAACTCAATGACGTCTCGTTAGCCACGGTTAGCGCGACTTTGCGAAGTAAAGATATGCTTTAGCAATGCCCTTTGTGTGCTTGCGCGTGCGCCTTTGTAAAAATATTCACCGGTTGCGTTTAGCTCAGTTTCTAAGTAACCACAAGTGCTATAGAGTCTTCAAACTTGCTCAATAGATATACCTGGGGAAGACTCTACTGAAAGCGGCGACGCATATCCGGCATGGGCTAACTTTCACCGTTAAATAATTCCAATTCAATTTTCTATTGCTAATTTAGCGCAATTTGATTGGTCAAGAACGTACAGAAAACGACGTTTATACTTCAATAAATCCATTGAACCGGAAGTTGGGAACTACTGTTTTCTTTGCGACAGTTTCGAAAATACTCGGTATAGCTGATATTTTTAAGATAAAAATTATAAGAAATGAATTTTATTTTTGTGGATTTTATGGATGTGTTAACGCCGGCGAATCACTCACAAACTTAACATAAAGCCCTTCGGGCAGTTTGTGAGTGATTCGCCGGCGTTTACACGTCGATAAAATCCATAAATATAAAATTCACTTCTGTATTAAACTTATAGAACAAACTATTCACCAGTTATGTTTACCTCAGTTTCCAGGTAACCGCAAGGGCTAGAAACTTTAAACTTGCTCCATAAATTGATTGATTGATTTGATGCTTAAAGTCCTCGGTAAACAACTATGGTCATGTCGGGACGGTCAGTTAACCTAGCCACTCTATTCCTGGGCAGGCTTAGACCTCCTTAGCGGTTTACCAGTACTAATCCAGTAACTGACAACTGCCCTTCTTGAATCAGCGGAAGGAGAAACGATAGTATCTGGCCAGACCGGGTTTCGAACCCAGGGCCTCTGACCTATGAGTCAGGTTCCCTACCGATTGCGCTACGCGGCGCGGCACTTGTTTCATAGATGCGACTGGGGAAGATCTACTGAAAGCAGCCATGCATATCCGGCCATGATCTATATTTCACGGTTGTTCAACATAGAAAAAAATATTCACACGTTGTGTTTAGTTCAGGTTCTATGTAACAACAATGGCTAGAGTCTTCAAAGTTTCTCCAAGAATACATCTGGGGAAGATCTACGGAAAGCAGCAATGCATATCGGGCCATGAGCTATTTGTCACAGTTGATTGAACAAAGAAAAAATATTCACCTGTTGCATTTAGCTCAGCTTCTTTAGCAAGGGCTAGGGTCTTCAAACTTACTCCATGGATACCCCTGGGGAAGATCTTCTGAAACCAGCGATGCATATCGTGCCATAACCTACATTTCACGGTTTTCTTAAACATAAAAATCACCTGTTGCGTTTAGCTCAGTTTCTAAGTAACCATAATGGATTGTGTCTTCAAACTTATTAAATAGATATGTTTCGGGCAGATCTACTGAAAGAAGCAATGAATATCGAGCCATGACCTATATTTCACAGTTGATTAAATATGGAAAAAAAATTCAACTGTTTTGTGCAGCTTAGTTTCTAAGTAACCAAAAGGGCTTGATTCTTCAAACGCTCCCTGGATACGTTTGGGGAAGATCTACTGAAAAAGGTGAAGCAAAGCGGGTCATGACCTATATTTTACGGCTGATTGAACACAGAACAAAATGTTCACCTGTTTCGTTTAGCTCAGTTTCTAAATAACCACAAGGATAAGAGTCTTAAACTTGCTCCATGGATACGTCTGGGAAAGGAAAGATCTACGGGATGCAGCAATGCATATCGAGCCATGACCTATATTTCACCGGTGATTGAAGACAGAAAAAATTATTCATCTGCTGCGTTTAGCTCAGTTTCTAAGTAACCACAAGGGTAGAGTCTTAAACTTGCTCCATGGATACGTCCGGGAAAGTTCTACTGGTTGCAACGATGCATAGTGAGCCATGACCTTTATTTCACTGTTGACTTAACATAGAATGAAACGTTCACCTGTTGCGTTTTTTTCCTAAGTAACCGCAAGGGCAAGATTCTTCAAACTTGCTCCAAAGATACGTTTGGGTAAGTTCTACTTAAAGAAGCGATGCATATCCTGCCAAGACGTATATTTTACTGGAGATTGAACATAAAGAAAATATTCACCTGCTGCATTTAACTCAGTTTCTAAGTAACCACAAGGGGAAGAGTCTTCAAACTTCCTCCAAAGATACGTCTGGAAAAGTTTTCTAATGTAAGCAGCGATGCATATCCGGCCATGACATATATTTCACCGTTGATTGAACATTGAACAAAATATTCAACTGTTGCATTTAGCTCAGTTTCTAAGTAACCAAAAGGGCGGTATTTCATGGTCCAGTGATTTTGCCTTATATCTGAAAGACTATTTGATGAACGAATATGATTGCTTGGGATAATGACTCAGTTTGATCCGATGTTTTACTTCAATTTAACAGTAGGTCACGGTGGCCTTTCTTTCATGGTCCAGTGATTTTGCCTTTTTTTAACGTTTTCTGGAGCTGGGGTTGCGTTAGATGTGGAATTTTCTAAACCAAGTGACAAGTCAGCACGCTTGGGACACAGGATTCTATCGATCATAAGGCGTGATTTTGTTATTCTCCCATTCTTAAGAGCGTAACAAGAATTTTCATTGCCAGGCTAAGATCAATATCGCATAACTGGAATATCGTATTTTCCCCGAACATTCGGTAGCCCCGTCTGAGCAAACAGTGCAGACCCAGATCAGACTGCTCCTCCTTATGAGCAGTCTGATCAGGGTCTTCACTGTTTGCTTATTTAAACCAAATAGAAAAAATAGATCTGCCCGATTCGAAGACAGAAAAATGGAAGTGGGTGGGGTATCCGAACATTTACGGTAAAATTGGTTGAGCGTATCAATCATTGCTGCCAAAGAAATTTATCCTCCTATGCTTAAAGCGGAAAGATGATAAGACCTATTTTGCCGCTAGAGATCAGAGAAATTTGGGAGTCAGTTATAGTTCAGCATAAACTCTAGGAATATAGCTATTTAGTGGGTATATTTCTGTTTATTTCCTTTCTCGCAGTATAATTTTGAAAATATGTTGAGTTTAAACATTTGTTTGTTCAAATACCGTACATGCACATGAACAAAATTCAAAATTCGGCATGCATATACAATTGACAATAGCTTGATGCGATTAGATGCCAGTTATAGTTCAGTATACCACTACAGGAATATAGTTTTTAGTGTGTATTTTTCTCCATTTCCCTCGCCATCGTGTATAAATTAAGTTTTTATTTATTTATTTACTTTATTTATTTATCTATCTATTTATTTACGAATTCGGCACATACAATTGACATTAACTTGCTGCAAGACGTAGTCTGTTACAGTTCAGCATACAGTACAGGAATATAGTTTTAGTGCATATTTTTTCTCCATTTTCTATGTCATCGTGTATTTATTTACTTTTTATATTTATTTATTTATTCAGTTATTTATTTATTTATTAATTTAACACTCAGCAGCACATATTCAACACATGCGGTTGACATTAGCTTGAAAGGGACACCGAGGAAAGTCTACCAATTATTTGAAAATTGCTTCAGATTTCAACTATGTCAGGGGTGGTCGGGTCAGGCAATGGTGCTCTGTAACTTTCAGTTCTACTAATTTGGATAACAGTTGGGCAAGGGCCGGCTATGCTTGCAGCAGGTGCGGAATGGGAGTTTTGATATTTTTTTTTTTGTCTTGTGTGTCCTATGTATTCATTTTCTTTCTCCCTGTCTGTGGGAGACGGCTCGATATAGATTGAAATACTGTCTCAAAGAGTCGTTAAACCCAAAACAACCAATTAATCAAACATCAAAAATACGCGGGGGTTCAGAAAGTTCTGCATTTGACATAAGAGCTTGGTAATCACTATAACAAGAGCTTCGCAAGCGGCGCATTATACCCCCAATTTAGTGTCATGAAGGAGTTACACAATGAGCAAGATTGTTTACAAAAGGATGGACAAGCATACAAACAGGGGCAACAACTCTGTAATTAATGGCTGCAACATTATTTTAACATATCAAATACTATTAGTATACCAAAACTCAACTTCCAAGGTGGAGCTGTAATGTAAAGAAGTTGAGAAAGGCAAAGTCAAACAAGGAAAATAACTCACAAAATAAGCAAACTAGAGTTACCATTCTTGATCATAATACATCCCCTTGACAATATACACATCACCATTTATTTCGTTAAAATATTTTAAACGGTTAAGGTGTTACAGGAATAAACAGGAAATTTATGCCAGGGCAGATAATTCAGGAAGTGAGCCAGCATTGTGGTTCTTGCTCATGCTACATTGCCCTATTATTATACACATTCCTACATAGTTTCAATAAAATGTTCAAAGGGCTATGGAGTTATGGAGTGAATACTCCAAAATTAAGTAAGGGGAGCAACCATTTTTATATGTGACACATTGTCTTGTGATAATGCACATTACTATAAAGTAATATCAAGATATTCCAAACAGTTACCAAGTTACGGTATGCACAAGAGTAGTATACACAAAAATAGCCTAAAAACTAATCAAAGGGACGTCACTCTGAAATGAAGTAACGGAAAGCAACAATTTTTATACGCGACATATCTTTTGGACTTCATACACATTGCTATGAAGTTTCAGCAAGATATCCCAATCAGTTATCCCGTTATGGTGCGCACAAGACTAGTCGGTAAAAAAATCATCAAAGGGGCATAACTTGGAAACTAAGAAAGGGGGAGCAACCATCTTTGTACGCGAAACATTCCCCCAACCTAATACATATTCCTACACAATTTCATGAAGATATCTTAAAGGGTAAATGAGTTATGGGGCGTACAAGAATGTTGACGGAAAATCATCAAAGGGGCATAACTTGGAAACTAAAAAATGGGGAGTAACCATTCTTGCGCATGACATTCTTGTGCATGACACGTTCCCCCAACCTAATACATATTCCTACATACTTTCATGAAGATATCTCAAAGCGTTACAAAGGGGCGTACAAGAATGTTGACGGACGGACCGACGGCCGGACGAACGGACGACGGACAGCGCCATGACATAATACGTCCTTTTTTCAAAACGGGCTATCAAAACAGACTCTCTGGTAGCGAAAAGACATTTAGATATAATATACATAAACACATCTATGATTTTTTATCATTGCTACTTATAGACAATCTCCAGGCAATAATGTTCTGTGAATATCGCGGAAATTATATAAAATAAAGGTTCCATACTGTCCTGTAAATTTGTATCAGGGTCCATGTAAACCCGGACACCCGCTGTTTCGCCAATGATAAAGAGCTTAATTAAAATGTTTCCTGTTAATTTCATTTTTTTTCAGTTTTCCCCATTACTTCTCGAATTAATAGTTTCTGTTGTTAGATTATACAAACAGTGATTATTTTTCTGCAGCCTTTTCAAAAGTTTCAAAAGCGAGACAAACAGAAAACTTAAGCCGCGACACGAGAAGACCAACAAATTGGTTGTACGCCCAGCGCCGACTCAGATCAGCCTGGCCATCAGCCTAGTCTGAGCAGAGTCTTCCCTAAGCACGTAAAGGGTAGCTAAGGGTCTAAGCTACCTTCATGCGGACAGCGAAGACTCTGATCAGACTGGGCGGATGCCCAGGCTGATCTGAGTCTGCGCTGGGCGCACAACCACTTTGTTGGTTTTCTCGCTCACTTGACGTAGATTTGTCAGGTCAGTTAAAACTAAAATATAGCTCATGACCAATTAGTGATGGTTGGTCTGATCTTCCCTTTTCGAGATATAAGCATGAACCCATGCTTAGGACTCTAGTCCTTATAGTTCTAGAAAAAAACATGGCTAAAGCAGAAAATCAACTCAAGTTTGTCAAGTCAGTGAAGCGTAAAATAAAGCTAACAGTGGTGGGGCGTGAATCTTCCATCTTTTAGTTGAAAGCATGAACCAATTTCCAAGACTCTAGCCCTAGTTGTTTCAAAGAAACAGAGCTATACCAGAAAAGATGATTAAATTTGTCGAGTCAGTGAAGCGTAAAATGTAGGTCATGGCCAAGCAGAGAGGGTTGTGTTCAGCTTCTCTCTTCTAAATGTATGCATGAACCATGTTTCATGACTCAAGCTTTATATAGTTCCAGACCAGAAAACTTGGCGCGTCGGTAAAGTCAGTGGAGCGTAAAATACAGGTCATGACCTAACAGTGATGGTTTCATTAAGTTTCCCCCTTCTAGGTGTAAGCATGAACCAGGTTTCATGACTCTAGCCCTTATAGTTCCAGAGGAACAGAGACAACCACATAACAAGACACACATTTGTCGATTCTTGAAGCGTACAGAAGATAAACTGGCCCCGGGGTTATAAAACTGTTTTCGTGCTCAGCTCAGCTGAGCATGAAATTTTCTCTGCTGATAAATAAGAAAATGCCAACTAATGTTGGCATTTTCATGTTCATGAGCAGAGAAAATTTCATATTCAGCTCAACTGAGCAATAAAACAACTGTGCTTATCAGTAATTTGCTATTTATTAGCAGGTAAAATTTCATGCTCAGCTGAGTTGAGCATGAAAAAAGTTTGATAATCTCGGGACCAGGTGGAGCCTAAAAGTGGCCAAATTTCGGTTTGGTAATTTTCAGAAGTTTTTGTGATAACTCCTCCAGTTCTTTTACTTCAAGGCAAATATTGTGTAAGTATATGCTTTTTATATGTCGAGGCGAATAGCATTCGAGCTAACTTTTTGCAGATACTTGAGCTTTTATTAATGTTCAAATGGGAATAAAATTGCGCATTACCAAGAGTGTGATACACTGTTGCGTTGGTAACTTAATTTGTCTGAACTGCTTTTATTGGGTTTCTTACAATAGTATGATTGATATTGAAATCTTTCAAAAGCATGAAATCAGTGTTTTGGACACACGTTGTAGTACATTTGTCAAAACTCAATGAAAAAAAAATCAAGGAATCTTGTGTGAAATGTTTCTGAACCTGCTTTTTTTTAAGAGTAAAGGACGGAACGACACAACGTACTGTGTTCACGGCAGTCTCGAGTGCTGAACTCAATGAAGAAAGTAATTGGCCCCCTATTTCTAGTTTCCTTTTTAATTTTAGTTGGCCATATTTCGAGGTGCCAGCCAATAATAAAAACACCTCGACGTCGATTTTAAGAGACTAGATCAGTCCAACCTGGATTTTAACAGTCTTAGGAATAATATGTTTAGCCTTTATAGTAGGCTACCCAGCAGGCACATGACGTCAAAATGACGTCGTACTGACGTTGATGCGACGTCATGACGTCGCATCAACGTCAGTAAGACGTCATTTCGACGTTATGTGCCTGCTGGGCTACCAGTCAAGTGGTCCTATGTGTTCTAGCAGCACTGACAGCTGTACCAGATCTTAAATTTCACCCTTTTCACACATCATATTTGTATGATTAGTCAAACTGTTGTCATGGCCACCCACCTGTACAACCAAAAATTTAAAAACCAAGATAAATGATGAACATAATTGTAGGATACAGATTTAACTGCTTATCAATTATCTTAGAAATTAAACTGTAAATAAAATTGCTGGAAACAGTTTGCGGTAAAGAATGAGTCCCGTATTTTAAAATGAGGATGAGGAACTGCATTTGAACAGCATTATGAGAACAGTGAAAACCCAGATCAAACTGCCAATCCGTGCAGTCTGATCAGGGTATTGTTTAGCATACATGAGGTCCTAAAATTCAGCAGGCTAAAATTCAAACTCCTCGAATGCACGCACTGGCCTCGGGCTCCGCAATCAGCCTTTGCCGCATCTTGCACCTTTTCCCATATCGCGGCTCATCTATATTCTTCCTAGCTAGAGATGGACAGATTCCATAGCATATTAGATTTATGGATTTATTTTGGGAGAAAAACAGATAAACAAATATTGGAACGACCGTTGTAGCTCTAAGTATTGATCAGAACTGGATGGGCTAACGGTGTAGACCAAGATCAGAAAGGAACAGCTGGATCAGTGTCGGGGCTGTTGCAATTCTACAAGCATTTTAAGGTACACCTTTTTGTTTTTCCTCCACTTTTACAAGAAAACATATTTGGCAACTCTACATAACGAAGTCCTTGCTAAATGGGACTCGGGGAATAAATTCTTTAAGAGTTGGTCCCCACTGGGAAGGGAGGCCAAAAATAGAATTAGCAGTCACCCCTGAAAGTGTATCCATTCACCTTAAGTTTTCGAATATTTGGGGAAGGTACGGTATACGGGCTATCTTTCAAGATGCCTCGGTCTGTTTTGCATTTTCTGATGATAGGCCCACTTAGCTTCGTCGGTATTTAGAAAGACAAAACAATCTTATCTCCTCTTCCAGTCTTTGTGAAGCACAGATCTGGTGAAGGAACGCCGTGCCTCTATTGCGTCTTTAGGAATCCATAACAAAATTATTTTCTCTTAAAATTTAGCTAGATTAGAGCATATTATTCCCTGATGGGTGAAGATTTGCAGAATGTCGATAATGTAATGGAAAGAGGTGTTCAATGGTTACCGATAAATTAATAGCACTGCTAAAAGAAACTTCCAGCTCAGTCTATCACTTTCCCCTGTATTTACTTCCAAATCGTGGAAGTAATTATGTGTATTTGCTATGTGTTCTTATCAGATTTTAACAGCTGTTTGCTGGGGAAAGTGGAGTATTGAGCAGGCACATAAAGTTTCAACGTTGATTCAACGTCATAACGTTGTATCAACGTTGATTCAATTTTGATCCAACGTTGCGTGCCCAGTGGGTCTGGATGGATTTACGTAGTGTGCGATTTTCAATGGACCTCTAAAACAATTACTTGCCAGTTTGTACACACTTTACTGTTCATGATTAATGAAATAACGTAGGTCACTGGAAAACCACAACAGGATGATCGAGAACCTTAATCCAAAACCTCAACCTGAGCCTAATGCCGTAGCTAACGTACACACATATGCACGTACTCATGTAACGCCATAAGCCCCCAGCCATGCCTGGCTGGAGCATAAAATGTCCAATCCATATGGACTTCTAACACTGCATATGCCCATATTTTCTGAGAAACATTTGAGCCGCAACACGACAAAACCAACAATATGGTTGTGCGCCCAGAGCAGACTCAGATCAGACTGGGTTTTCGCCCAGTCTGATCAGAGTCTTCGCTGTCTGCATGGAGGTAGCGTAGACCCTTAGCTACCCTTTAAGCGCTTAGCGAAGAGTCTGACCAGACTGGGCAAATGCCCAGGCTGATCTGAGTCTCCGCTGGGCGCACTACCACATTGTTGGTTTTGTCGTGTCGCGGTTCAATTTTATGTTCAGTGATTACCATGATATGTTGACATTTTTAACACAACTGGGTACTTAGATAAGAAATAAAATCACTATAATGTTGTTTTATTGTCGGACAGAGCCTACAAATTGCAATATTTTCAAGAAAAAGAGACATAAAAGTTTCGCAACATTTACTGATAGCTGCGTAAGAACAGTAGTACTGAAAACTACTGAACTCCGGAAGGGATGGACTATTCAATAGTTCGTCCTTTCGGGAGTTCAGTAGTAGTTCGTCCCTTCCGGAGTTCAGTAGTTCGTCCCTTCCGGAGTTCAGTAGTTTTCAGTACTTGAGGGAGGGAAGATTTCTTTCAGTATGATACATATGAGGCCTCACGATATATCAGTTTTATGGAAACCGAAAGCAGAATCAATATTTGAGCCGCGACACGAGAAAACCAACAATGTGATTGTGCGCATGGCGCAGACTCAGATCAGCCTGGGCATCCGCCCAGTCTGATCAGACTCTTCGCTAAGCGCTTAAAGGGTAGCTAAGGGTCTAAGCTATCTCCACGTGGACAGTGAAGACTTTGATCAGACTGGGCGGATGTCCAGGCTGATCTGAGTCAGCGCTGGCCTCACAACCACTTTGTTGGTTTTCTCGTGTCGCGGCTCATTTCTTTCGTAACGATGTTCTCCAGGAGGCTCAAAGGAACGAAATCCATAACCCTACCTCTTGGCACCGAGTCTGTCCGTGTCATATTTTATTCAGAGAAGACATCGAGTGTCCATCTAAGCGTTACGAGGGTCATCCAAAAAGTTCTGTCACTGGCTTATATCTCGAAAACGAAAAGTGCGATTCACCTAAAATAAAAACCATTCAAAAACCCTGTTTTTTATCACATAGCTGTAAAAAAACTGATTCTTGTATCAATGACATAACATTCACAATCTGCATCAAAAGAAGGGTACCCTCACCCGACTGGCAAATTTGTAGATGCAACTCCGGCAATAAGCAATGAAGGGGTGTCTATTATCGCTGCCCGGTGCCTACGATATCTCAGGTGCTAATAAAGACAAGGAAAAAATCTCCACGCGATTCTGTCCATTTTAAAGAGTTTACAGCATTTCGTAACCTCAACTTTATGCAAACAACGCCTTAGGAAAATCGACCAGGTCATGTTCTAAGTTCAAAAGCTTCATAAACGTATAATCTTTCAAATTCTGAAGCATATCTGTACTGCAGTAGATCATGACAGTGTGTTCTCAATCAAATTTTCAGAAAAATCCCAAAAATGAAGGCACAGTGGGTCCTTGAAAATCACGTGACTGCGAATTTCACCATATTTCATATATCAATATTTTGCATCGCATATAATCGACAGAAGTCGCTGATTTTTATGTAGTGTCCCACAAAATGCAACAGACAGCAACCCTGAAAATTTCAGAATCCTGCGATATGTAATTGACGAGATATGCAGCATGAAGCAAGGCAGTAGAAAAACAAAAATCGTGAAAATAGGCCAGTGTCAAATATAAGGTCTGTATCTGAGCTTATAACTAAACCAGATGGCATGTTTTCACCATTTACCTGATATCAGTAAAAAGATAAAAGATTGTCCTTTTGATTGTTGCAAACCGGGGTAAGCTATCACGTCTGTGAGCAAAGTTATGGGTCCAGTGACAGAACTTTTTGGATGATCCTCGTATTAATAGGAGTGCATATTTAAATTAAATGTATGCGAAAGACCATGCCTGTAAACTGTTTCAGATAAAACGTGAACAAGAGGAAATTAAAGCTTTATTTTTTTCAAAATTACAAATTTGCCATCTTTAATTTCCGATTGTTCTTGGGTTTTTCAATTATTTGAACAACTTTTTTTTCACATTTTTGTAGCAAAATAAATCATTCTCCCTACCTGTCATTGATTTGAAGGGAAACTGAGACATCATGTGAAGCTTTTTATCGGAGACTGTATCGTTTCCCCTTTCTTCTCGTGTTTTTCGAAGAAATAATTGGTTATCCTGATATTTAAACAGACAGTATAACCGTTGATGTAGCTGTCTCGACATTTTTGATACCTAGACTTAATCATGCTACTAATTTCTGTAAATTGATTTTCCCAGCTTTAAATCAAAAGAATTCATTCCAAATTATTGGCTAAATGGCAAACAGTGAGGATCCTGATCAGACCTTATCAAGGAGTGAACTGATCTGGGTCTAATCTGCCTCCTCAATAATCTAATAAAATGAACCGCGACGCGAAAAAACGGCAACAAAGTGGCATGTGGGCTACGGGAACACTCATCCACTCATTCTGATCAGAGTCGTCTCTGTCCGCATAGTGGTAGCTTAGACCCTTGGCTACCCTTTAAGTGCACAGCGAAGACTCTGATCAGACTGGGCAGATGCCCAGACTGATCTGAGTCTTTGCTGGGCGCACCTGCCACTTTGTTGGTTTTGTTGTGTCACTGCCCATGTGTACTTTGCTTTTTATATGGTAATAAAATTTCTGACTTCTTGTGTTTTTCAGCGATGAAGAACGAGGCAACTCAAGACAAACATCAAAATACGAATTCCTGATTTTGAAAACTTGAAATAATAAGCGTCTTCCAGATAAAGCTCTTATAATGTTAATAGCATTTTGTTTGGACTTAATGAGTGGTGACATCTAGGTATCATGTGTCAGATTCATCATTAATTTCAACTTTGGTGTTAATTGCAACATTAATAAGTGTTAATTTCATCATTAAGAGGTGTAAATTTCAGCATTAACAATGTCATACAGAACAACAGCTGGAAGAAGGGGGTCCACACTTCAGATGGTCAGAGACATCTGCACTTCTATTTCCATAAGGTCACATGACCTGTTCAGTCGCCCGGACCACAGGACACACCAGAATCCATACGCCATAAGCAACATTGGTGTTGCCATGACAACGACTAAAGCTAAACTCATCAGTATATTTTTGTTTGTTTTGTCGATATTCATGGGAGCGATAGTTCTTGGAACATACTATATGAAGTGGTGGCATCCTAATACAGACAAGATATTCAAATGGAATGGACAAACAGGACATAACTGAATACAGTATTCGCCAAAATTAGAGCTTAGAACTTTCATACTTTGCTGGAATTACTCTCAGTATGAAAAATCCTTCCGTATAGCGTGAAATGATTTGCATGCATTTGCTTCAGGTGATAATTAAATTAAGTAGTTTGCTCAATTTCTTTTTACCTTTGCATTTAATATTAAAACAAAATGAGCAAAAACGTCGTGGCAACGGCTGTAGGTAATGGCCGAACACATTGTTACTAAATATCTAACCAATGAATGGTAATAGGAAACAGGGGATTTCCATCTTTTTACATTTCTGCATTCAGAGGACTCTACAAAGACCATATGCATGGGCTTAACTTAGACATTGAAAAGAGCCCTAAAAACAACCCTATCTTTGATTATTGATATGTGCAATTCAAACAGTAAATATGGTATTATTGTTTGAGTGACATCATAAGAAAGCCACTTTTGCCGCATATATGAACTGCCCATGCTCTAACAAGACTGGACATGAATTGATTCAAACCAACCAACAAAGTGGCATGTTTCCCAGCGAAGACTCAGATCAGCCTGGGTATCCACTCAGTCTGACCAGTCTTCCCTGTGTGCTTAAAGCCTAGCCAAGTGTCTAAGCTACCTCCATGCCGACAGCAAAGACTGATTAGACTGGGCAGGTGCACAAGCTGATCTGAGTCTTCACATGCCACTTTGTTGGTTTTGTTTTGTCACGGCTCAAATATGCAGTCTGGTCTTAGCACGCGAATTCTTCCCATACCATTAGACTGTGATTTAATGAAATCAAACTGCACGTCCTGACCAGATTAAGGACATGCCAAGGCTAAAATGGGAAACTGCCATTTAGATATGACAGGAGACAGATTTTTTTACATTTAGGTTTATCCTCCGTCATTCCACAATACTGCATTTGGTATAGATTAGTCGAGACACGACAAAACCAACAATGTGGTTGTGCACCAGCAAAGACTCAGATTGACCTGGGCATCCGCTCAGTTTGACCAGACTCTTTGTTAAGTGCTCAAAGGGTAGCTAAAGGTCTAAGCTACCTCCATGTGGACAGCGAAGACTCTGGTCAGACTGGGAGGATGCCCAGGCTGATCTGAGTCTGCGCTGTGCCCACAACCACTTTGTTGGTTTTGTCGTGTCGCGGCTCAGATGAATTGTAATAAATCCAGAAATAGTACAATGTAAACAATGGTGAATCCGTGTTATTTGTGAGACGAGGATATTAATACAGAATGGCATGGACATTGTCAGTAACCAACAAATATATATCATCTTAGCCGCCCTACAATCATGACACTAAAATGCAATGAGCTTTGAATTCATGCTAGGTTTGTATCATAATACTGAATCAGCATTAGATTTATTTTCAAAATAATATAGACCAAGTGTATTTCTGTTGTTATGGAATGTCTAATAAATGTATACCAAGCAGGCACATAATGTAAAAATGACATGGTATTGATGTCGATGTGACGTCATCACGTCACATCGACGTCAGTTCAACGCCATTTGGCCCCGGGGTATACGATGCAGTATGTGTTTCTCAACCAACATACTGTCAAGAAATTGAAGATACAACCACTTTTTTAATGGTATAATTTTAGGGGATTATACCACTGGGAGGACTATAGGGTCTGTAATCTCTGGGCTTTGAAGAAAAAGTTTTAATTACAAAGAAACAGCAGAAATACCAGTAGTTTACAAATAACGTTGTAGAAATCTAATATATTTTATCTGATATTTTGTCAAACCATATATCCAGTATTGTCAAAGATAATTCATATTTCTCAGCAAAAGAAAATTGAGCATTATGATATGATAAAATTGATACATATTCTTTTTTTTCATTGCCAAGACATTTAATGTTACTTGGATCAAATCTGGTGGTAAAGTTGCAATGTAACTTCATCTGGACATCCTACTGATATTGCCTCAAAAGTAGGGTAAGCTTGATTTGATTGCAGCAGGTACAGGATAGGGCTGCTTTCTTTTTCTTTTTTTACTTACTCTTGCCTGACTCTCTCCTTCCCTCTGACAAGCAACTTAAAAGGCCATCGGCCAAGTGTCACCCGACGTTTGAAATGTGACACAAACTGCAGCCCTTTATTTTGTTTCACACCCCGTCCAATCGAAACGCCGGAAAAGTGGTACGAACGCCGGATATGCGGAATTTTCACGCCGAATTGTGGTCTTTTTGTCAGAATCGCCGCCATTAAATTTGACATCGCGTTACAAAAGTCGCATGAATTAATAGTTAAAAACGGTAAGTATAACGAATTAGCCTATCTGGATCTACATAGATTTTACTAATTGTCGAGACTTCATTTAGTTTAGAAACTACGTTTGTTTGTCGTACCATTCAAAGGGATTTTGTCTTATATGTTCGGCCTTTCGCCTAGACCTTATTCACGTCTTCAAGTTTCGTACTTTTTTAATTTTCATTGAAAAGGGTCACAATGAGTTGGCTAAAGTAGAATTTTAAACATCCTCATACCATTTTCGGGAACCGAGTGATGCATTTTCCACCGAGGAAATGGAATTGAAGCACAATCACAAAAATTGAAAGTAACGCCGGATAAAATGGTATCAGTTTCTTTTGAAACTGCTTATTTTTTCCATTAGACAAATAAATGTGTATACAATCAGCACATCTTTATAGTCAGGTCACTCATCCCTGCTTGCATGAAAAATCTACGAATCCTAGAGAGAGGCGAAGATTGATCTGTGCTGATGGATGGGTGAATTGATGGATGAATTATTTGGGGATTTACAGTCTTTTATCATATTGGGTCAATAGGGTTACTAAGTAAAGAAGGGGCACAAAGGCTAGAAAAGAACAGAATTGAATCCTAGTTCGGAGGAAATTTAAATCAAAGGTGTTAACCCATTGTCCAAAACGGCCTGACTCTGAAAATGCAGATGTGCATTTGTTGTAAGACCTATTGTTTCGTGACAAGGCATCTAATGACACTGCCAAATGGGCCACGGATGCTATCCACAGCACCTCCAACTGATACTATTCGAAAATAGTCTCACTGGACAAAAACCAATCAATGTGGTGACGTTGAATCAACGTTGAATCAGTGCTGATCATGTTCAACGATGTGTTCTGCTAGGGTGAAATATATCCATTCACAAAAGCATATATATTTTGTACAAAGGAAAAAACTGAAGTAAACAAACTTTATTCATAACGTCTTTAATCCTAAATATTGGGATTATATCCGGGAACCAATTATTTTATTTAATATGTATTTACCTGATATTAGGACACCAACTGGGCACAAAACGTTAAATTAACATTGACCTGGCGTCATGACTGACCCAGCGTTGTTTTAATGTTTCAATGTTCTTTGCCTGCAGGGACACATAAATTTAGTATCCTAAAATTCGAACAAATTAGATTTTATCATCAACAAAACAGTGTAGATCCTGATCAGGCTAATGCTTTGATCTTGATCAACACTGTTTGCTCGGGTACTTCTGTCGTCATGACGTTGAATCGATGTTGATTTAACGTTGTTTCGATTTTGTGTGCCTAGTGGGAATACTTTGGGTCAAAAGGCAACACCAAGAAACCCCTGACACAGCAATCTAATCGAAAATGAAAAAACACGACTTACCTGTATAACCGTTACTACACATCCGTATCCTTGCAATTTGAAAAAAGGCATACATTTAGGTTATATACATGTATATATGAATATTGAATATACTTAAGAAATATATCAGCTCTAGCAGTGAATTGTTGAGTAATAATTCACTGTTTGGAGGTCAGTTGTAAAGTAGATCATATCACGAGCGCGGAGCGCGAGTGATATATCTACTTACAACTGACCGACAAACAGTGAATTATTCAATGCTAGAACTGAACTATTTCGATTCTAACACTCAAAAACGTTGAAAAACTATTCTTTTCATTCAAACTCTCCCAACCTTCCTGCCAACGCGTTCATGCCAATATCCTTAACTGTATCTAAGATAAATGTACGTTTTTCTGGCGATTTAAGAAAGAGAAAGAGACGTTACACCGTCTAACGTCTCAAAACGTCACAAAATTACGTCAGTTGTTGCAGTGACGTCAGCAGTTAGACTCACGCGGTCCGTAACAGTGAATTGTTGCAGAATAAAACACGGCAACTTTCCATTGCTTCTATAGGCGCACTGTGTTAGAATTAAGAAATAGATCAGCTCTAGCAGTGAATTGTTGAGTAATAATTCACTGTTTGGAGGTCAGTTGTAAAGTAGATCATATCACGAGCGCGGAGCGCGAGTGATATATCTACTTACAACTGACCGACAAACAGTGAATTATTACCCAACAATTCAATGCCAGAGCTGAACTATTTCGATTCTAACACTCAAAAAACGCTGAAAAAGTATTCCTTGCCTTTAAATTCTCCCAACCTTCCTGCCAGCGCGTTCATGCTCCCGCCAATATTCTTAACTGTATCTAAGATAAATGTACGTTTTTATGGTGATTTTTGAAAGAAAAAGAGACCTTACACCGTCTAACGTCTCAAAACGTCACAAAATTACGTCAGTACTGCCAGTGACGTCAGCAATTAGACTCACGCGCTCTGCAACAGTGAATTGTTGCAGAATAAAACACGGAAGTTTTCCATTGCTTCTATAGGCGCACTGTGTTAGAATTACAAATAACAAAATAACATGTAAATTAATGCATAAATCTATAAAAATGAGAAAGCAACTATGTGTACGTGGCTGGGTTCCAATGAAAATGAAAGTATACCAGCACATAAGCAGTGGGCTTCAGTTAGGCAGCCTACTAATTCTGGGTTCCAGAAACACAGTGACACAAGGGCCAACTCGTACAGCTCAAATAGTATAACAGCAAAATATAGCAGCCTCATCTTATACTTACAAGGGAAAGTATTCTTACATTGTGTCCCATGTCACAGATGGCAACCAATTTGTACCGAGAAATTTGTATTTGCTGTCTGTTAGAAAAGTAGTCTTTCTCTTACCAAGTTTAGTTTTTGTACCACCGTTAAGACATTTTGCTAGCGTTATTGATAAAAACATTCAGAATCGAACATAGCATCAAATATGATAATGACAACTCTTGATTTGGCGTTCATTTTTCACGATTTTATAGGCAGGTTTACTGACTTAGAGCAGCAGCTACTAAAATGGTCTGAGGAACGTCAATACTACTACATCTTACACTTGGAAATATGCTGATTGTGTACTTATTTATTTGTCTAATGGAAAAAAGAAACTGATACCAGTTTATCCGGCGTTACTTTTAATTTTAAAGACTGTGCTTCCAGTTCGGTTTCCTCGGTGGAAAATGCATTACTCGGTTCCCGATAATGGTATGAGGATGTTAAAAATTCTACTTCAGCCATCTCATTGTGACCTTTTCAATGAAAATTAAAAAAAGTACGAAACTTGAGGACTTGAATAAGGTCTGAGCGAAAGGCCGAACATATAAGAGACAAAAATCACTTTGAATGTTACTACAAACAAACGTAGTTTCTAAACCAAATGAAGTCTCGACAATTAGTAAAATCTATGTAGATCCAGATAGGCTAATTCGTTATACTCACTTACCGTTTTTAACTATTAATTCATGCGGCTTTTGTAACCCGCTGTCAAATTTAATGGCGGCGATTCTGACAAAAAGACCACAATTCGGCGTAAAAATACCGCATATCCGGCGTTCGTACCATTTTTCTGGCGTTTCGATTGGACGGGTCAGAGTAAACAGAAAATATGTATGTTACAGAACCTGGTAAGCAAATAATAACTGAAGCACAAGCAAACACATATACCAAATTACTATGAAGTTATAAAATACTTAAGTTTAGAAAGGGGCATTTATGTGTAAAATTGGGTGAATGAAACTTTAGGCCCTTACACAATGCCTAAAACATCAAGACTGTATACCCAATAACAAGGGCCATAATCCTGCTAATATGAATCTGATGAAAATGAACAATGCATTAATGAAAATTCAACCCATTAATTGAATAGTTCTGGAGTTATCCCTTTACCTTGAAGTGAACGTTTATTATCTATGGAAGGGAAATAACTCTGTTATATATCAATTCAGCACATCCTAACAATAATCAGAATAATCAATTCACCAAATACTAATAGCACACCAAATTTCAGCTCTCTCGGTCAAACGGTTCAAAAGTTGGGAAAATGCCAAAAATGACAAAGGGCCATAACTTTGTAAAAAAAAGAACAATTGAAATTACAAAATCACATGCACATCTTCAGATCATGATGAAGCATTTTGCAAAATTTCAAGTCAATCTGACACAAGATGTGGTAGGAGTTGCGGGGACAAGATCTGAGTCAGCAAGGGCTGGAACTCCATCAAAAATGGCCGAAACAAAAATAAAAAATCACATGCACATCTTCATATCATAAGAATACAATCTGTAAAATTTCAAATCAATCCGATAAAAGACGTAAGAGGAGTTGCGGGGACAAGATTTCGGACGGATGGACGGAAGGAAGGACGGACGGAAGGACAGACGGACGCACACACGGACGGACAAGGGTCATTTCTATAGTCCCCCTCTGCCTACGTCGGGTGACAAATACAGAGGACTTGACCCAAGAATAAGACCTTATGCAGTATGTGGGTAAATGACTAAGACACTGGGTGAGAAATATACAAATTTAGGCTTTTAATATTGATACACATAAGCTTTATATCATGATGTTGAATGTGCTAAGTTTAACAATTGCCAGCGTGGAATTGTGCAAATACAGTAAGCTGATATTAGCCTACAGTATTGGCTCTGGGAAGGGCTTTTTCTCTGTCGATAGGATATGGACACACTCCATGTTTAAAATGCCATTTTCAAGAGCTTTTTCATGGCTGCCTGCAAGGAAGATAACTTTAACAGTATTTGAATTCCTACTAGCTTAATCCCTTTTTCTTTTAGGAGAATTTCTCTGAGTTTTGCAATGCATCCAAAAGATGCAGATAGTATAGCAAACCATGTAGGCTTAGGAGCAGTCTGATCTGGATCTGCACTGTTTGCTCAGACCTACCGTCTCATTCTTTAGAATTTTTACGGTACTCAGCTCTGGTATAATATACTTGAAACCATTAAAAATGCAAGTGTTTACTGGCCATGTTTTCAGATTTAAAGTAATGTGACTTGGCTGTAATATGAGCCGCGACACGAGAAAACAAACAATGTGGTCGTCCGCCCAGCGCAGACTCAGATCAGCCTGTGCATCCGCACAGTCTGATCAGAGTCTCCGCTGTCCGCATGGAGGTAGCTTAGACCCTTAGCTACCCCATAAGCGCAAAGCGAAGAGTCTGATCAGACTGGGCGGATGCCCAGGCTGATCTGAGTCTGCGCTGGGCGCACAACCACATTGTTGGTTTTCTCGCGTCGCGGCTCATATATTGACTGCTATTTGCCTGTTGCCCGGCAAGGTTTTCGCGACAGTTTAGCTTAGGTCCAGTTGTCTAAGAAAAAATTAAGGGTAAAATGTTAAAATCAACAAATTTTAATTTTAAGCATTCATGAAATTAAGTTTCCGTCTAATTTTAGAGACAAGATCTTCAGTATGATGCCTTAAACAAGAGGCCCAAATGAGACTGATATCGCTCACCTGAGTATTTAATGTATCAAAATCTTCTAATGGATGGTCAATTGCATATATTTCCAGCATGGTTCTGACTGATCCCAGGGCTCTTGAAATTTTCTCATTTTCATGTTTTGCTATATTTAGTAATTTTTGGTGGCCATCTTGGATGGTCCATTTTTGCTTTTCATGTAAGGATCATTTTCACATAAATTCCATCAAAAAATGTTCAGCAGTTCAGAAGATAGTGCCATTTTCATTATTTTTCTCTATTTTTAGTAAAAGTGAATGGCGGCTATCATAATCTGCATAAGTTTGCGAAATGTCCATGCATGGTTCTGACCAAATTTGGTAAAACCAATTTTTGCATTCTTGAGATTTCCCCATTTTCAGCTCGCCTGTACGGAAGTATGGGGAGCTATTGTTGTCACCCTGACAACGGCACTGGCATGGGGATGGGTGTCACACTTAAAACTTTTACGAAAAAGATTTTTAAGTGACGGGCAAGGCACTGTCAGGCAAGCTGTCCTGAGGCACTGTCAGGCAAGCTGTCCTGAGGCACTGTCAGGCAAGCTATCCTGTACGCAGACAGGTCTTGTAATCATCTGGGTATATTTGACAGTACTTGAATACCCAGTGCCATATACCAACTTTCAAGACTATTTGCCTATAGCCTCTGATAAAAAGACTTTTTCACCATGTTCTCATGTAACAGGACCATTTAAACATTTTGCACTCACAACGGCCAAAACTCCATAGAGTTTTGGCCGTTCTGAGTGCAATAGGGTTAAACATTTGAACAAGCGTTCACTTCTCCAACCTCTGAAGGTTCCCAGTACATTTGAAATTTGGTTACAATTAGCCCAGTGGCTTCTAAGGAATGTGGATGGACAGCCAGACCTACCATATTTCTTGGCACTGTTGCTCAAACCTATCTGTCCCAAAACATAGAATTTTTATGGTGTCAATGGTTGTGCAATGATATTATCTCACAACGCACCATTTAACCCTTTTTTGACTAGAGTAAGTGAGGGAACTCGGGTTAAACGTACCACCACCAACTAGGTCATACAGAAACGGGACCTCAAATTAAAGTCTCACCCGAAAGACCGGAGAAGTAGGGGATCGATCTTGCGACCCCTGGATTGGTAGTCCAGTGTGTTGTCCACTACACTACCACACTCGTTTTTGGACTGGAAACCTATTCTGGTACAGCATCTGATCAGGGTCTACACTGTTTGCTTAAAGAAATTTCTATGCAAAATACAATAAAACTGAAAACATCCAGCAGAACAATAGACAAGTCCACAGGTCAACAAAGGATTAAATCTGAACAATGTTCACTTTTTTTTCCTCAAAGATTAATTGTGTGTCTTTATGTAATGTAAGTACTCTTTAGTCACTTTACCCTTTTTATAAATGGATTTGTCCAAATTCAAAATGGAAGGGTCTATTTTATTTTAAGGGGTAAAATGTTATTTTGAAGGATTAAAGAAATGATTTAAGTACCCCTTTTTTCAAAAATGGACTGGTCCAAATCTACAGATAGAAGAGTCCATCTCAGATATTTTAGGGTAACGTTTCCTGTGAAAGGTTTCTGCAATCATAAAAATTACCCCTTCTTTCTAATTAATGGATTTGCCCAAGTGATGGAAAAGCCCATTTCAGATATTAAGGGGTGAAATAATGTACATGGAAGAGTCTATTTCTGATAATTAAGGGTGAACCTTTCTCTGTTAAAAAAAATACTATCTCATAATAGACTCATCCAATTTAGATAATGGAAGAGTCCAGTTCAGATTTTAAAGCGTGAGAGTTTACATCAAAGGATTACAGCAATCATGTCAGAACCCCTATATAGGTAATGGACTTGTCTATCTTCAATAACGGAATAGTCTATTTCAGATGAAAAGGGGTGAAAGAACTGACCATATAGTCCGTTTGCTCTCAAGTGCAAACGGGGTTTTGCTCATTTTCTCGAAAACGATGAAAGTTCCATCAAATGTTCCAATGTCCTAATGATTCCTATAACTATACATAACAGAATACGCAAAAGTCCAAATTTTTGGATGCTTTTGTAAAATATTTTCCATTGACCTTAATGCAAAAACTGAGCAGTTTCACTAAAGGGCGTCGTATGCTTGTTAGAACAGCCAAAATATTGTTGATAGGCAATAGCGTAACCTCGTTGTTTACTACAGGTGTGGGCGTATATGAATGAAATAGTAAAATGTATTCACCTCGCCGCACGCGAAATGCATGGTATCACTGGTCAGGTGATACTATGTTGTAAATAAATATTGAACTATTATATTATTTTGCGAGTGAAAATTGTATGTTTTAAAATTTAATAATATATGGGTGAAAGAAAAAGTAGAAAACATGGATTTAGAATAAAGTTTCAATCAATTATGCAAATTTTGTTCTAGGGATAGCATACATTGGTCACATGCTCTAACACGTAAAACTAAACGGGAATTCCAACAGCCAACTTTTACTCCCTTGTAATTAAGAGGTGAAAATGACATATTTTAGGTCCTGTTTTTGTATAGAAACTTTTTTATGTAAAACGTCACATTTCTGCAAAATTATGATCTTGTTATGTATAAGATGAAAATTAGGAATGAGCGATTCGAAAATCTTTTACCTCTCACCAATTTTGAGAAAATATTGGGGATGCCGTTTGCATTTGGGAGCAAACGGACTATACCTGTTATTAACTCTACCATGTGATTCATGAGTAAAACTCAGCACAAAAATAGAAGTACAGGTAATTCAAAGACACTCTTGATATAGCTTACTCACAGTGTATAACCGGACAGTCACCAAATCGGAAGCGACAATTGACTGTACACCAGAAAATCATTAGTGCGACATAAACAACTTGTGAGGTGAAACGGTCAAAAGCAGGTAAGTCCTTCTCGAATTTGTTCTTTTAGATGCGGTTTTCCACATCGGGGAAAGAATTAAATGTACTTCACCTGTAGCATTGTCAGTTTGACATATCACCACCCAATCTCTGTGTAAAAATCAAGTTTTCCTACTTAATCACCAGTTTTGCTTTATCTTCTGTCGATCGAGACGGACAATCGGGGCTAAAAATACTAGAATTATGGCATCGTTTCTGTTTAAACCAACATGAAATAATCGCTACATCTTTATCCTGTGATATCCAATAGCTGAATCCATCAAAACATTACTGTAGACAAGTATATTGCCTCCTGAGCCGCACACGTTCGTCTCATTCGACTGTCCGACTAGTGACAACTGTACCTAATCATTAGCGACACATCAAAAAACAAAAACTGTCCGACTAGTTGTGAGTGTATTTTCACATTCATGACGATCATTTTCAACAAATGCTTGAAAAAGGTAACAAAAATATCGTTTTGGATGCTTTCACTGGGATCATCATTTGGGGAGAAGGCTATCAAGCATTTCTTGATAAAAAAATGACCATATGGCTAAATTTTTCTCTGTCAACATTTCAATCAAAATTGTGACCTAGCCGCGTACCGCTTTTGTGATGCGCTACTGGTGTTCGGAAATTTTCTCATTTTTCGTCTTCCGGTACCGTTTAAGCAACCATCAATGCAATAAAAAGTAAAGAAAGCTACATGTAAACCCCAACCACCCCTTACCTGTAAAAATACATTTTGACCTTAATTATTATTAGTCGATCATTTTTGTAAGCAAATTATGTGTCTGTGAAGACAAACTCAGTGCTATGTCTCAGAAAATCGATGGTCATTGGTCAAAAATGAGTCATCCATGATTGTCTGAAAGAAAGAAAAGATGGGTAAACAAATACAAGTGCGCAAAAAGTAATAAAATGCCCCCCCCCCCCCCACCCCCCACACACACAAATGAAATAAAATAAAAAGAATACACGTTATTTAATGATGCCTGCATTAGCATTTATGCATTTTAAGAAATTCGGTAGTATTTAAGCAGCGTTATATTGAATGGCCAATTCTATAAAGTTCATGAAGTTGTAGGTGTACACCAGGGCTCTGTCCTCGGATCAATACCTTTCCTGTTTTTGTAAAGAAACTCGGATCGTTTCGGTCCTGGGTAGTTTCGGTCTGATTGGGTGATTTTGTTAGTGTAAAGCTAAATGGTAGGCTTAGGGTAGGGCAGAGCGAGGCTGGTGGGGTAGAAATGGGGAGTTTGTTTCTTTGTTTGGGTTAGCGGTACGGTGCACAGTTAAGGTCATGACGAATTAGTTAACTGTTCGTAAACAAGCTTAGACTATCTAAGCAAGTGAAACGAATAACAGGTAAGTTCTCCTCCGACAGTAAATAACAAGTACCGTTGGTTATAACCGCACATATTCAGGTATATTTCGGTGGGCACGTTAAGCTGTTTCCCAAGAGATGGGGAATTAGGAAAGACAGATAAGGTAGACGTGAAATAAAAACAAACACACAGAAAGCACACAAAAACTAAAACAACCCCCCACATTACGCACCTGATGCAAGCACACGTCCTCGTCCTACATTGTAATTTAGGTTAGGGAGAGCAAAGGGGATGTAGAAGGGTAGTATAGGGTATCAATTTAGATCTAGGTGACAATATTGTGCCGTTTGTAAAATATGTTTTCATATCTTTTAAGCTGCTAGTCTGACCATTGAAATTAGTTTTGCCTGTTTGAAAACACATTCAAAGTACATTGTCTTTAGACAGAAAAATTCAGAAACACTCTCAGTATTTTCAATTTATTTCGAATCTTACGAATAAATCATTGAGCCTGCCATGCTAATCTGTGCAAATTGATGGTGGATATAAACAGCATACCGGAGTTCTGAAAACAAACTCAATCCAGTAGAAGTTCTTACCCCCCTTTGTCGTTATATTTCGATAAAGAATACATAGGTAAAAATATTTACTAACACATTTTCTGCTCAATAAGACTTACAAGAAAATCGTCGCTAGTCGTTCAACACCATTTTTTTGTTTTTGTCACTAGTCGGACAGTCGAATGTGCCGAACGTGTGCGATTCAGGAGGCAAAATATTTGTTTAAAGTAATGTTTCGATGGATTCAGCTATTGGATATAACAGGATAAAGATGTAGCGGTGATTTTATGTTGGTTTTAACAGAAATGATGCCATAATTCTAGTCTTTTTAACCCCGATTGTCCGTGTCGATCGACAGAAAATAAAGCAAAACTGGTGATTAAGCAGGAAAACTTGATTTTTACACAGAGATTGGGTGGTGATATGTCAAACTGACAATGCTACAGGTAAAGTACGTCCAATTTTCTCCCCGATGTCGAAAACCGCATCTAGAAGAACAAATTCGATATGGACTTACCTGCTTTTGACGTTTTTACCTCACAAGTTGTTTATGTCGCACTAATGATTTTCGGGTGTACAGTCAATTGTCGCTTCCGATTTGGTGACTGTCCGCTTATACACTGTGTACCATAAAAATTCTAATGCTAGTGTCACACTATTGCGTATCAGCGGCGTATTTCACAAAAAATACGTACGCCTGTCGATCGCGAAGAACTGTGGCGTATTTTATGCAAATTTCAGCCCTGCGACGTACACGGCGAATGTGTGACGTTTCTGCGACGATCCTGCGGCGTATCTAGTTTTGTATTCGTTTCAACCTACGGCGCACTGAGGCGTATGCGTGGCGTATAATGCGTTGCTGTGGCGTAACTGTTACGTTGGCACGGCGTTTGATTCTTACGTGCAACGTACTACTGCGTACTAGCGGCGTAAACTGCTTCGTATAAAAGCCCCTGTGCGCGCTGCAGGCTGTTTGGACGGACACACGGCGCCAAGTGTGTGCAACTATGGTTACGGCGCCAAATGTGTACAACTATGGTTACGTACCGTTGAGCCACTTGGGTAACGTCGATAAGAGAACTGAACTGAACTGCAGGCTGTTTTTCTTTCAAAGCGAACCGGAGCATGGAGGCTTCTTAATAGCCACGTTTCCCATCGATTGCACCACAGGCATGGGGAACATTCCATTTGCGCTAAAATTCGCCTGCTATGGCACGCCACTCTTCTGATGTTGTAGGGCAAGGGATGACCTCATCGTTATCCTCCTCTACTATAGCTCTGCACACCTATGGAACAAAGACGCTGATGAGTTGCCTCTCACTCGGAAGTCATAAGCAAGTGATGCATAGGTATCTCCGGTAGCAAGGTATCTCAGGGTCACTGCTAGTTTTAAGGCCAGGATCAAGGGCTTGTCGGTACCAGGTATTCTGTTTGGCTATTCTTGGTCTGATTCTGGTCAGGAGCTCGTCGAACATTGCGGGCTCCATTCTCAAGAGGTTTTTGAAGGAGTAAGCGTCTTCTTATAATATGTCCCTGAGCAACATTTCTGGCAGGTCTCAGCCTGGCTACTTGTCTTCTACTTGCTTCTTCGCCAAGTAGCCACACCAGACCCACGACAGCTACTTGCACTTCAGGTTCTTCCAAGTCCATGACTATAACAAGAATGAGAACAGACAAAAAATTTTGTCTTTTGCCTACGATCGTCTTGGTGACGTAGTAGGTACCCATGGAACGCCGACAAATATTCGACAACGCCACACCTACGCAGCGGCAACGCCACGGCAGCGCATGGTGCGTAGTCCGTACGCAGTTCGTACGCAGTACATACGCCAAGTTACTCCATAGAAGCAAATATACGCCATTCATACGCGCCTGATACGCCGTAGGTACGCAGTGACAACGCTTTATACGCCATACGTACGCCACAGTTACACCTCACGCGTTCCTACGGCGTACCAAGCGATCATGCTACGTTCCCGCTGCGTCACTGCTGCGTTGCTTTCGCTTCTACGGCGTACGTGTGACGTATGTATGGCGTATCTAGGCTGCTACGTACGTGTGGCGATTTTTTCAAACCGGTTTGAAAAAATCGCCGCAGACTGGCGTACGAGGAGATCGTGCTGCGTATCGGCTACGTAAGCTTTCGTTGCTGTGGCGTTCCTTTCTTACTGCCACGTATCCGGATATGCCGTACGTACGCAAGCTGATACGCCAATGTGTGACACTAGCATAAACATTAGAACACACAAATCTGAGTAAACAGCACAGATCCAGACAAAACTGCTCTTAAAGAGCAGACTGATCAGGGTTTGAACTGTTTACCTTTCTGTCTGCACCTTTTGGACGTATTACTGCATTGAAAACCAAACTGTTCATTATTTGGTTCCATTATAGTAATTATTTTAGACGTCCCAGTTTTAAGAATTTTTATTGTAATTCAAAGACCGCTGAGCAACTTTTGAAAAGGCAGGGATGAAAGGCTGCCTTAAAAAATAGAGGAAACCAAGAGCATTTAAGTGTATGGGCTGATGAAGTGTGAAAAGTCTAAGGCTTACAGAATCTGACAAACCAGAAAATCTGACATTGTGACGTTTGTCAAGGAAGGTGATCTGGAGTAGCACAGTGCAGGCATTGGTCGAGCTTCAGAGGCCTGAGGCTTACAGAAGCTGGGATATAGAACTGAGTTTAAAAGTCTAACAGAGCGTTACTTGCGAAAACTGGTCACTGTGACCTAGTTTTGTGGGCAGTTTGGTGCATGCACTACTGGTGTTTTAAGCAGCCAATCAGAACTGGTGTGGTACATAACCATTATAAAGATTTAAGGTCCCGAGGTCTATAAAAGTTGAGATATATACTCATTTTTATAGAAATTATAGTGAATTTTATGCAAGCAGTGTAGAGGCTGATCAGAAGCTGCACTCTGCAGCTTCTGATTTGAGTCATCACTGTTTGCTTATATTCTTTTGACATGACACAAGGCATTTATGGGTTTACATCTGTCAATTTAAGCTGTAATGCAGCAATGTGTCTATTTGCTTGTGAAATAGCAAACAGTGTAGATAGGTCTGAGCAAATTGTGCACACCAAGATCCGACTGCTCCTGAGCAGTCTGATCAGGGTCTACACTGTCTGTCATTCATTCTGCATCACAGCTGCATTGAAAAACCAATCTGTTCCATTTCTAGGACACTAATTGTAATCATTTTGTCAAAGGGAACACATCATTGTCAGTAACTTCCAAAGTTTAAATCTTAGTGAGAACCTGAGCACCATGAACAGAGCTCATCAAAGACCATTTTGTCTGCCATTGTGTTTCTTTTTTCTATCAATTACCCTTTTCAATATAACAGACTGGTCTAACAGAAGAGACAATACAATGTCTTCAGGTTAAAGCTTTCTTTGAAGAGTAGAGAACTATAATCATAACTCTTTTCTATAGATGGACTGATCTCAATACAATAATGAAACAGTCAAAGTCAGATACTAAGGGGAGACAGCTAACACTATTGCCATACGTACCCCTTTTCTCAATAATGGGGTAGTCTAAATTTAAAGAATGGAAGAGTCAAGTTTGTATATTTAGGGTGAAAATATACCTTGAAGGATAAGAACAATCATGTTATTACCCCTTTTCTAAAGAATGGACCTGTCCCTGTTCAATAATGGAACAGCTGATTTCAGATATAAAGGGGTCATAGCTAATCTGGAAGTTATGGCCCTTTTCCTGAAAAAATGGAATTGCCCATATTCAAAATAGATGGATGGGTGACTTGCGATTTTATGTCCTTTTTAACAGTATTTTAGTGATATCAGGACGATGAGTGGGATAATGAAAGGCTGTGTGCTATGGAACCCTGTTTACAACTGAAAAGATTCCCGCCTACAGGGAGGCTCGAACCTGGGACCACCAGATCAGCAAGCCAGCACTTAACCTACTGAGCTACCGGGGTTCCTGCCCAAATTCAAATGATTTTAATTTCAATGATTAGGAATGACAGCTTTCTGAATTGGAGAAATTGTTCAAGTAACTGATTTGCTAAAATTGAATCATGGAAGAGTCAAATTCAGATATTTAGGGGAGAAAGCTTGCTTATACACAGGGTATAATCGATTCCGCCAATTTTCGCTTCCTGCAGAGACTGTACATCATATCTGGCTTCTGCCGAGACTGTCCGTGAACTCTTGCTTCCTGCTGAGACTTCTGTACATGATAAATGGCTTCCTGCAGAGACTGTCCGCGTGATTCTGCTTCCTGCCGAGGCTCTCGGCAGGAAGCAGAGTCACACGGACAGTCTCGGCAGGAAGCCATTTCTCGAGGACAGTAGTCTCTGCAGGAAGCAAGAGTTCGCAGACAGTCTCGGCGGAAGCCAAATATGACGGACAGTCTCTGCAGGAAGCGAAAATTGGCGGAATCGATTATACCCTGTGTTATAAGGACTGGAGAAATCATAACATCAAATCATAACCCATACCTGTCCAATTTTAAGCTTTATGGGTGACATAAGCATGATCCAAACACAGTTGGATGAAGGGAAGACAGATTACTTTGCAGGATAAGAGAAGCTCATGCCTCATTAATTAGCACATACCCAGCGGGCACATGACGTCAACATGACGTCGTACTGACGTCAATGCGACGTCATTACGTCGCATCGACATCATTTCAACGTCATGTGCCTGCTGGGTATTAAGTTAAACTGGTTTCAATTGGCTCAGCAGCTTCTGAGGAGAAGTTGTTTTAATAAGTTAATGGACAATGGATGGGCAGATAGACCTATCCTAAGGCTCCTCTACAGCCTTAATATTCATTTCAAAAAAGCTGAAAGGAGCAAATTCTTTTCTTAAAGAGCTGACCCCATTTGAGAAGGGAGGCACAGAATGGGAAACTAGTAGAACTGCTGTAAATAAAAGTACAAACGTTCGCCTTAATACTGTTTATTAGAAGTATTTTTTCTACTCTTTAGGATCTAAGTAACGCTCCCTTTCCATAAAATACAATGCCCCCTGGTCGTTTAATAGGATTTATGCTGTATGTAGCCAAATAACACTGGAACAAGTTTATTTTACTATCTGCTCAGAGGCTACAGTGCTTGCTCATATATTTAGGGTCACTGTCAATCATACTGGCTGATCAGATTGCTCCTTATGAGTATTGTGATCTGGGTTTGCACTATTTGCTCAGATCTGTATGTCTATATACAGAGTTTTGAAGGTATATAGCCCAACTCTGTCAAGGGTTATGCAACAACACATCATTTACAGGTTTGTGTATAAGCTGAACAAAGTTCACTGCCTATTTTGTCCCTGGCAAAGATTAATTTTGTGAGCCTTTTGTTAGCACCTTTTGTAAACTTGACCTTTAATAAATATTAGACTTGTCCAAGTTCAAAATGGGTGGGCCTATTTTATATTTAAGGAGTGAAATCTTATCTTGAAGGATTAACGAAACAAGTAGGTACCCTTTTTTAAATGATGGACTTTGCCCTAATCTGTAGATGGAAGAGTCCATCTCTGATATTTGGGGGTGAAATTTCCTGGGAAGGATTATGACAATCATAACATTACCCCTATTATTTCTAAATAATGGAATTGCCCAAGTGATGGAATAGTTCATTTTAGATATTAAGGGATGAAATAATGTACTTGCCTACATGGAAGAGTCTATTTCTGATATTTAGGGATGAACACTTCTCTTCAAAAAGCCCTTTCCTCAATATTGGACTGATCCAGTTTTAGATAATGGAAGATTCCATTTTAGATATTTAGGGTTGAAAGTTATCCTCAGAATTACAACAATCATGTCATTACCCCATTTCTAAATAATAGACTTGTCCATGTTCAATAATGGAACAGTCTATTTCAAAGGGAAAGGGGTGAGAGAATAGACCATGCCAGAGCTGTTATTACCATGTGAGTCCTTATAACAGTAAATTTTACCATAGGCAACAACAGAAGTACAGGTTCAAACAAACAAAAAGCACATGAACCTTCTGTTTGTGAAACATATTCAGACAAGGTTACAAGGTCAGTTATGGTAAGGTTAATTTAACAACTAGAAATGTGTCCATAGGACACAGATGCCTCAACTAGAGCCTTTGTATGATAACTAACTTGTATAACATAACAGGGAAATCAAGGGAACATGAAATATAGGATAAAGGGACTTACATTTATTTTGCGATCAAACCTTAGACACATATTTTCATTATAGCCTATTCACATAGCTTAAGTACACACTGTGACCTTGACCTTTATGCTAGTGACATGGTCCTTGCACGCAGCAAATCGTCTAGCCAAATAATTTTGAAATCCCACAATGCAGGACAAAGTTATGGGCATGATACAAACAGGTTTTCACTGTAGCCTATGCACAAAGTTTAAGTGTGAACTGTCACCTTGACCTTTGAGCTAGGGTTATGATTCTTGCATGACACATTGTCTTGTCGTGATAACTATTTGTGCCAAATGATTTCAAAATCCCACAATGCAAGACAAAGTTATGGGCTTAACACTAATATGTTTTCACTATAGCCTATAAGTTTATAAGTGTAGTGTGACCTTGACATTCAAGCTAGTGAGAATGATGAATAGATTATATCATAGTTATAATACTATCTGCACCAGAACTGTACCACCACAGACTGTTATCATCTCAGAATCCAAAGTAAGGACGAGCATATGATGAAAACTCCAAGCCATCTCTCAATAACCCTCCAGCAAAACACAGCCTGTGACACCCTCACTAGAACACACATTGTGACTGCTCATTAGAACTATCTTTATCATATGACGTCGCGTCTGAGAGTGTAATAAAGCCATGCATTAAAATCGATAATCCACTAGTGGATTAAATATGCAAATTACGTCGTAACGTTATACGTTGACGTCCATTAAAACGTCGCGTTTTCTAATGGCGAAAACGTGACGTTTTAGTGCCAATTTTGCTAATAAAATGCGATTTTAGTGTCATATGATAAATAGAATCTTGCATTCGTGCTCCTGTATTATTGAATTTATTAAACTCGTTGGGGAAAACCGATAAGATGCTCGGCAAAGCCTCGCATCTTATCTTTTTCCCCAACTCGTTTAATAAATTCAATAATACATGAGCACTCATGTAAGATCCTCTATTCACTAGACAAACCTAATGGCCATCACAAGGAACAATGCTGTTAAGACACAAAGAATATCAAAAGACACACTCCAAATGCTACATACATGTTGTTTCGATTAATAATCCCTTTTTGACCAGTGGACTTACCAGTCCCAATCATTTGGATGAGTACATTTCTAGTTTTAGGAGTTCCTGGTGGACGTTTTCTTTTTTTTTGCATTTTGCTAAGAAATTCCTTTAAGCAAACAGTGTAGATCCTGCTCAGATGCCGCATTCTGCGGCATTCTGAATTGGGTCTGCACTGTCTGCATATGTCCCCAAAACAGGTTTCCAGTCTTAAAAGGGATAACAAGAGGCCCAAATGGGCCTGATATCGCTCACCTGGCTAGTTTGCAACAGGACCATTCTGATACAAAATTGGTCGAATTCCACTGAGATTTTCTCATTTTCACATTTTGCTACTTTTAGTAACAGAGGCCAACTTGCCTGGTCTTTATATATTTACTTTTGAAACACCTCAATGCAAGAATCATTTTGCCACAAATTTCATCAAAATCCACATAGGGGTTACTGAGATATTGCCAGTTTCATGTTTTGTGCTATTTTTAGTAACGGCAGATAGCGGCCATCTTGGAATGCAAAAAGTGCAAAAAATCGAAAAGCCTTCATGCAAGGACCATTTTGACACAAATTTTGGTCCAGTTCCATAGTAATTTTCTAATTTTCACATTTTGCTATTTTAAGAAACAGAGGCCAACTTGACGGGTCTATATTTGTTAATTTTTGAAACACCTCAAAGCAAGAACCATTTTTCCACAAATTTCATCTAAATCCATTCAGCGGTTACTGAGATATATTCATTTTCATGTTTTGTGCTATTTTTAGTAACGGCAGATGGCGGCCAACTTGGAATGCCAAAATGCAACTAGAAAATGTGTTTATGAAACACTATGCCCCCAACCATATGCTTGTCTCTAGAGAAGATTCATCCAATAATGCTTGTACCTTTGTACCATAGGCTTACAATGCACTAAATCGAAAAAGGAGCTTAACTCAGTCAAAAATTTACGAATTGTTTTCGAAAGTTAATCAGGTCATCTACACCTTGGGCAATATCAACCTGCAAAAATCATGATCCTAGCATCAGGGGTTCTCCAGATATTTTGTTCACAAGCTTCCATAGGCAAATAATGCACTAAGTTGAAAAAGGGGCATAACTCAATCCAAAATTTACAAATTAATTTCAAAAGTTAATCAGGTCATCTACACCACAGGCAGTATCTTCCTGCATAAAATCATGCTCCTAGCATCAGGTGTTCTTGAGATATTTTGTTCACAAGGTTCCATAGGCTTACAATGCACTAAGTCGAAAAAGGGGCATAACTCAATCAAAAATTCATGATTTCTTTTCAAAAGTTAATCAGGTCATCTACACCACAGGCAGTATCTTCCTGCAAAAAATCATGCTTCTAACATCAGGGGTTCTTGAGATATTTTGTTCACAAGGTTCCATAGGCTTACAATGCACTAAGTCAAAAAAGGGGCATAACTTTGTCAAAAATTCACGAATTTGTTTCAAAAGTTAATCAGGTCATCTACACCTTGGGCATTCTCATCCTGCAAAACCTCATGATCCTAGCATCAGGGGTTCTTGAGATATTTTGTTCACAAGTTTCCGCAGGCTAAGTCGAAAAAGGGGCATAACTCTGGAAATACATGACCGGCGGAAAAATAAAAAAATACGGGTCTGCTTATTTTCCATACTGATCATGTGTATAAAGTTTCAAGA
The DNA here is from genome assembly GCA_963989385.1 of Ctena decussata. Taxonomy (NCBI): domain Eukaryota; kingdom Metazoa; phylum Mollusca; class Bivalvia; order Lucinida; family Lucinidae; genus Ctena; species Ctena decussata. The sequence continues at coordinate 14,528,227 of OZ022507.1, read as the reverse complement.
TCCTAGCTCTTATTGTTCATGACGATAGGTAAGGGTACCTTTGTACTGTAGGCTTCATTGCACTAAGTCGAAAAAGGCGAATAACTTGATCAAAAATTCACGAATTTTTTTCAAAAGTTAATCAGGTCATCTACACCACAGGCAGTATCTTCCTGCAAAAAATCATGCTCCAAGCTTCAGGGGTTCTTGAGATATTTTGTTCACAAGGTTCCATAGGCTTACAATGCACTAAGTCGGAAAAAAAAGGGGCATAACTCGGTCAAAAATTCATGAATTTGTTTCAAAAGTTAATCAGGTCATCTACACCTTGGGCATTCTCATCTTGCAAAGCCTCATGATCCTAGCATCAGGGGTTCTTGAGATATTTTGTTCACAAGGTTCCACAAGCTAAGTCGAAAAAGGGGCATAACTCTGGAAATACATTGCCGGCGGAAAAATAAAAAAATATGGGTCTGCTTATTTTCCATACTGATCATGTGTATAAAGTTTCAAGTTCCTAGCTCTTATTGTTCTTGACTATATGTAAGGGTACCTTTGTACCATAGGCCTGAATGCACTAAGTCGAAAAAGGGGATTAACTCAATCAAAAATTCACGATTTTTTTTCAAAAGTTAATCAGGTCATCTACACCACAGGCAGTATCTTCCTGCAAAAAATCATGCTCCCAGCTTCAGGGGTTCTTGAGATATTTTGTTCACAAGGTTCCATCGGCTTACAATGCATGAAGTCGAAAAAGGGGCAAAACTCGGTCAAAAATTCACGAATTTGTTTCAAAAGTTAATCAGGTCATTTACACCTTGGGCATTCTCATCTTGCAAAACCTCATGATCCTAGCATCAGGGGTTCTTGAGATATTTTGTTCACAAGGTTTCACAGGCTAAGTCGAAAAAGGGGCATAACTCTTGAAATATGTGACCCGAAGAAAAAAGAAAAAACAGGTCTTCGCTTATTTTTCATACTGATCATGTGTATAAAGTTTCAGGCTCCTAGCTCTTACGGTTCTTGAGTTAGAGGACAGATGGACAGATGGACAGGCCCAAACTAATATGCCCCCACAATTTCTCTGAAATTGGGGGCATAAAAAATACAGGTCTGCTTATTTTCCATACTGATCATGTGTATAAAGTTTCAAGATCCTAGCTCTTATTGTTCTTGACTATATGTAAGGGTACCTTTGTACCATAGGCCTCAATGCACTAAGTCAAAAAAGGGGAATAACTCGATCAAAAATTCACGAATTTTTTTCTAAAAGTTAATCAGGTCATCTACACCGCAGGCAGTATCTTCCTGCAAATAATCATGCTCCTAGCTTCAGGGGTTCTTGAGATATTTTGTTCACAAGGTTCCATCGGCTTACAATGCACTAAGTCGAAAAAGGGGCATAACTCGGTCAAAAATTCACGAATTTGTTTCAAAAGTTAATCAGGTCATCTACACCTTGGGCATTCTCATCTTGCAAAGCCTCATGATCCTAGCATCAGGGGTTCTAGAGATATTTTGTTCACAAGGTTCCACAGGCTAAGTCGAAAAAGGGGCATAACTCTGTAAATACATTGCCGACGGAAAAATAAAAAAATACGGGTCTGCTTATTTTCCATACTGATCATGTGTATAAAGTTTCAAGTTAATAGCTCTTATTGTTCTTGACTATATGTAAAGGTACCTTTGTACCATAGGCCTCAATGCACTAAGTCAAAAAAGGGGAATAACTCAATCAAAAATTCACAAATTTTTTTCAAAAGTTAATCAGGTCATCTACACCACAGGCAGTATCTTCCTGCAAATAATCATGCTCCTAGCTTCAGGGGTTCTTGAGATATTTTGTTCACAAGGTTCCATAGGCTTACAATGCACTAAGTCGAAAAAGGGGCATAACTCGGTCAAAAATTCACGAATTTGTTTCAAAAGTTAATCAGGTCATCTACACCTTGGGCATTCTCATCTTGCAAAGCCTCATGATCCTAGCATCAGGGGTTCTTGAGATATTTTGTTCACAAGGTTCCACAGGCTAAGTCGAAAAAGGGGCATAACTCTGGAAATACATTGCCGGCGGAAAAATAAAAAAATATGGGTCTGCTTATTTTCCATACTGATCATGTGTATAAAGTTTCAAGTTCCTAGCTCTTATTGTTCTTGACTATATGTAAGGGTACCTTTGTACCATAGGCCTCAATGCACTAAGTCGAAAAAGGGGAATAACTCGATCAAAAATTCACGAATTTTTTTCAAAAGTTAATCAGGTCATCTACACCACAGGCAGTATCTTCCTGCAAAAAATCATGCTCCTAGCTTCAGGGGTTCTTGAGATATTTTGTTCACAAAGTTCCATAGGCTTACAATGCACTAAGTCGAAAAAGGGGCATAACTCGGTCAAAAATTCACGAATTTGTTTTAAAAGTTAATCAGGTCATCTACACCTTGGGCATTCTCATCCTGCAAAACCTCATGATCCTAGCATCAGGGCTTTATGAGATATTTTGTTCACAAGGTTCCACAGGCTAAGTCGAAAAAGGGGCATAACTCTTGAAATATGTGACCCGCGGAAAAAAGAAAAAACACGTGTTCGCTTATTTTTCATATTGATCATGTGTATAAAGTTTCAAGCTCCTAGCTCTTATGGTTCTTGATATGACAGACGGACAGACAGACAGACGGACAGACGGACAGGCCCAAACCAATATGCCCCCACAATTTCTCCGAAATTGGGGGCATAAAAATATCGACAAAGCTTAATGAAAGGACCATTCTGACACAAAATTAGTCCAATTCCATTGAGATTTTCTAATTTTCACATTTTTCTATTTTTAGTAACAGAGGCCAATATGACTGGTCTACAGTTAGATATTTTTGAAACATCTCAATGCAAGAATCATTTTGACACAAATTTCATCAAAATCCATTCAGCGGTTACTGAGATATTGTCATTTTCATGTTTTGTGCTATTTTTAGTAATGGCAGATGGCAGCCATCTTGGAATGCCAAATTGCAATTAATCGAAACAACTTCCTGCAAGGAACATTCTGACACAAAATTGGTCCAATTCCATTCAAGGGTTCTTGAGTATTTGTCATTTTTATGTTTGTGCTATTTTTAGTAATGCCAGATGGCAGCCATTTTGGAATGCCAAATTGCAATTAATCAAAATGGCTTCATGCAAGGAATATTCTGACACAAAATTGGTCCAATTCCATTCAAGGGTTCTTGAGTAATTGTCATTTTATGTTTGTGCTATTTTTAGTAACGCCAGATGGCGGCCATCTTGAAATGCCAATTTGCAATTAATCAAAACGGCTTCATGCAAGGAACATTCTGACACAAAATTGGTCCAATTCCATTCAAGGGTTCTTGAGTAATTGTCATTTTTATCTTTGTGCTTTTTTTAGTAACAGCCCCCATGGTAGCCATCTTGGATAGTCAACTAGCACAATAGTTCCAATAGTTGAAATAATTCCATTCAAGAACCGTTTCTGACCAAATCTGGTCAGAATTGGTTGCATTTTCTTGAGAAGTTGACATTTGAGCAAAATCGGTCTTGAAAACACTAAGTAGGTCACTGTGACCTAATTCCGCTATAGATTTTTTTTATTTTTATAATTTTTAATACCAAGGTCCCACTAATGTTCCATGCAAACTTTCAACCAAATATTCCAAATGGTTCTGGAGAAAAAGTTGATTTTGTTGTTTTTGCTATTTTTAGTAACGGCGGCCATCTTGGATTCTTGACCTGACCCAATTTTACAATTTTGAAACCCTGCAGTCTGGTTATGCTCCATGTGAAACTTGAGATCCATGGGTTCAGTAGTTTTAGAGAAGAAGTTGTTTGAAGTTGTTTAAATAGGTCATTTTTTTACATCGGCATTTGAGCAAAATTACACTCGAAAACAGAAAGTAGGTCACTGTGACAAAACTCTGCTACAGATATTTTTCATTTTTACAATTTTGAATACCAAGGTTTCACTGATGTTCCATGCCTAAATTCAGACAAATATACTCAGTGGTTCTAGGGAAGAAGTTGATTTTGTTGTTTTTGCTATTTTTAGTAATGGCGGCCATCTTGGATTTTCAACCTGACCCAATTTTATAATTCTGAAACCCTGGAGTCAGGTCATGCTCCATGTGAAATTTGAGAACCATGGGACCAGTAGTTTTACAGAAGAAGATGTTTGAAATTTTGTTTTTAGGTGTTGACGGACGACGCACGCCGGACGCATTCGGGCCACGTGAGCTAATTGTGAAATAGGCTCAAACATTAATCAGTTCATATACACCTTGGTCTGAAACTGTGTGCCAAATATCAAGATCCTAGCTTAAGTGGTTCTTCAGAAACTGTGGTCACACGGTTATTCCTATACAACATGCCTATGTCCGAAAAAGGGGAATAACGAAACCAAAAATTTACAAAATATGCTCAAAAGTTAATCACTTCATCCACACCTTTGTCCAAATATCAGGATGCTAGCTTCAGCGGCTCTTCAGTTATTTTGGTCACAAGGTTTTTCTTATATAAAATGAAAAGTCGAAAAAGGGGCATAACTCCTGAATGACAAGACCGACGGAGTAAAAAAAATACGGGTTCACTTTATTTTTCATGTGCCACATATAAAATTTCAAGATCCTAGCATAAAAAAAAAAAGAGGTCCATGATGGACCTAAATCGCTCACCTGAGTTATGATGAAATAACATGGACTTCATCTATTTGATGATGATTTAATTGGAGTAATTCTGCACTTTCCAATCTATTATTCTGACAAAGTTTCATGAAGATTGGATCAAAACTGTGCCATCTAGAGTGTACACAATGTTTTTCTAAGATCTGACCTAGTAAACTTGTTACTGACCTGACATACTCCTGTTTCAAACTTTTTTCATGGAGATAAACATTGTGACAAAATTTCACAAAGATGCAATGGAAAATGAAGCCTCTACTGTGTACCCAAGTTTTTTTCTAAGATTTGACCTAGTGACCTAACATGACCCAGTTTAAAGCATGGACTATATTTCACCAAGATAAACAGTCTTATAAAGTTTCATGAATATTGGACCAAAACTGGGCCTTCTAGAGTGTACACAATGTTCTTCTAAGATCTGACCTTGTGACCTAATTTTTGATCTGACATTATTCACTTACAAACTTGGCCTAGATTTCATCAAGATACACATTCTGACGAAGTTTTGTGATGATTGGATGAAAACTGTGCCCTCTAGAGTGTACACAAGGTTATACTAAGATTTTACCTGGTGACCTAGTTTTTGACCCCACATGACCTAGTTTCATATTTGGCCTAGTATTCATGAAGATATTCATTCTGACAAAGTTTCATGAACATTGGATCAAAACTGTGCCCTCAGTGTACACAAGGTTTTACTAAGATCTGATCTGGTGACCTAGTTTTTGACCTGACATGACCTAGTTTCAAATTAAGCATAGATTTCATGAAGATACTCATTCTGACAAAAATTCATGAACATTGGATCAAAACTGTGCCCTATAGAGTACACAAGGTTTTACTAAGATTTGACCTGGTGACCTAGTTTTTGATCCAACATGACCTAGTTTCATACTTAGCCTAAATTTCATGAAGATAATTATTCTAACAAAGTTTCATGAACATTGGATCAAAGCTGTGACCTCTAGGGTGTTCACAAGGTTTTCTAAGATTTGACCTAGTGACCTAGTTTTTGGCCCAACATAACCTTTCTTCAAATTTGGCCTAGACTTTATAAAGATAAACATTCTGACAAAATTTCATGAAGATTGAATCAAAACTGTGCCCCCTAGAGTGTACACAAGATTTTACTTAGCTTTGACCTGGTGACCTAGTTTTTGACCTGACATGACCTAGTTTCATACTTGGCCTAGATTTCTTGAAGATAATCATTCTGGCAAAGTTTCATGACGACTGGATCAAAACTGTGCCCTCTAGGCCATTTAAATATTTATTTCTATTTTTAGCTCTGGTTTTATTTCTATTTTTAGCTCTGGGGGCCATCTTGTTCAATGGAGCAGAACCGTTTTAGCAATTTCTGTTCAGGGCCATAAGTCGAACATTTCTGTGAAATTATTTTTGAAATCCATCCACTGGCTTGAGATGTTGTTTAAAGGAGTTTCTATTTTTAGCTCTGGTGGCCATCTTGTTCAGTGGAGCGGAACCATTTTAGCAATTTTGGTACAGGGCTATAAGAGGAACATTTGTGTGAAATCTTTTTGAAATCCGTCCACTGGTCTAGGAGAAGATGTCGTTTGAAGAAACTGTTGACAGACGGACGGACCCACGAATGACCATTTAGGTGGCTAAACATTATGTGGCTAAAAACATTATGCGGCTACTAATTTTAAGTGGCAAATATGCTTACCATGAATTAATGTGGCTATATTTTTAAGTGGCTAACTGTATACTTCACACCAAATGATCCAAATGTAAGAGAATTTGTATGTTATTGCACCAGGATTATCCCCCTTACAGTAGCTTTTGGGCAGTATTAAGGTAGACGAATGGTGAATAAAGATATTGGTGGGGCATTCATTTCATTATACCAGCTGAATAACCCAAAGGGCTATAAAACATTTGGATAAGAAAAGAAAATTTTTCACCGTTTTGTTTTTCTAAAAAAAAAAAACTTTTGTATTTATACATACTTTTTTTACACGTTTTCCATTAAAATTCATGTCTCTAGCACAAGGATGCACTTTCATTTCTGCAAATCATATAATCTTTAATATAGGGTATTTGAAACAGACTGGTTAGAAAAAATGCAATTATCTTGATTATAAGTATATTTTTACACTTTTTTAAAAAATGCAAGAAAATTGAATTTCATGAAAAATGTCATGAAAAATATATTCAATCGATGGGGCATGCTTATGCATATTGATTTAGTAAAACTTACATTGTATGATACAGAATAAAACAAAAAAACAAACATTTCACCGTTTTGTTTCCTAGAAAAACAATGTTTAAGTTAAAAAATATCCCCAAAAAAGACTGTCCAAATACGGCACCTGCTGCAAACACAGCCGGTCCTTGCCCTGTTATTTATTTTCCTGTTGTTCCGGGTCTACCATAGAGTAATGCCTCAAAAATGCGCAGATGGAATTGAAATTGTAAAGACCTTGATCACTCTGGTTCCTAAGGAACAGTCTGATCACGGTTTCCACTGTTTATACAGACGTATCTGCCCGAAAACTTAGGATCTTTATGGTAGGCATTGTAAGTGTGTATATATTCCATAGTTGATTGATTCACAATGAACAAGAACTCTGTTATGTGTTTTTATAAGTCGATACAGAGTTATTGTGTATCTAAATACCTTAAGAGGCACTGAATACATGACACTTTTATATTGGAGTAGCCGCTTAAGAACAAGCCACAAGCTGTATGGACATGTTCCATGAGTGATGGGCCTCGCCACCTTAGTATGTGGAAGTATTATACTGATGGACCTAAAGAGTTCCAATAATAAGTGGCATTTTTATTTTAACTTGTTTGGGTTACCCCCCTTATATCATATATATATATATATATCCAAACGTAGCTAGCCCCACAAAACTGATTTGCCACCAAAGTATTAAAAATGCTGATTTTTCGCCACGTAAGTACCCTCTCGTGGGAATGGACAGACGGACAGATAGACGACGGACGACAGACAAATTTCCATCACAATAGCTCACCTTGAGCACTTCGTGCTCAGGTGAGCTAAAAACAACATAAAAATTAAAATTGCTTATGCAGGTGCAATTTTAACGATTTTAACATAAAACCACTTTTGTAAAATTTTCACACATTTTGAGAATCGTGTAAAACTTAAGCTGGGGTTCAAATAAAGCAATCTCGAGAAAAAGGCGTATGAAGTCTCGCCTAACGCTTCACATTTGTACCAGTCTTTACCTAAAAAGTCACACCCTTTTCAAGCACTTCCTGTTTAAAGATACAACTTTCATCGGCATTTACGCAGGCAGTATTTCTTGAATTTACATCAATACGACATGTGCGCAGAGACTTTAGATCAATATTGAAAGCATGGAAAAATTTAGCCAAAACACGTACAGATAAATGTTAATCGAAAACATTCATGAAACGTCAGTTACGCTTTTGCCTAAGTAAAAGTAGGAGTTACATCCCTTTATATGCAAATGCAATCCTTTTTACTTTGACCATTGTCAGTTAACCGCCAATGTTGATGTTAAACAATAATTAGCTAAACACCCTGGTTTCCTTCATAAAAAGAGCATTGCTGGCATAAATTCGTACCTGGTCCAAACCAGAAACTTGCGTTTTTACTGGCTTCAAGTGTACATGTAATGTGTTGTAAAGGGCTTTTAGGACAATTTTCTCAAATGGAAAAATGACTAAATAAAGAAGGCAATTATGACTTTTTGATAGAGAGATTTGGAATTTCAAACTACAGGAATGTACAGGAGTAAAGGAGAAAATATTTAGCTTATGATAGGGACTTCCATTCAATATAGGGAGTCTCTCAAGCAAGGAGACAGCACATGTTGAGTTTGCCAGGCTGGAACATATCCAATCTGATTTGTTCCAAGCTTCAGGTAATCAAAGCAACAACTATCAGACTTGCAGCTGGACACTGGTCACAATTACTGTAATGTACATACAGTCAAACTTCACTGGCTCGAACTCGGAAGGCTCGAACGCTATGATTAGGTCGAACTGACTTTCCAGTCCCGGCAAAACTCCCATTCATTTTAACTTAACCTGCGACCTTTGGCTCGAACTACGATGGCTCGAACGCTCGAACCCCAAACCCGGTCCCTAGGGTACATTTTCTATGTAAAAATCCATCAATGGCTCGCACTAATTACCTATTAAATAATTTCCATTTCAATAACGGTCACTCAGACGTTTGATCATTGTCATAAGACGCTTTGATCTTGACAAAGCGTTTGCCGAAACCTCAGGTAGACTTGATCGGCCTGAGCTCAATTAAAGCCGCCCTTTGATCAACTGGTCAATGGATTAATGCTGAGTGGTTGTCAATTTAAGCTGATTGTATAGCTTGGTCTTATCTATTTAAATGCGTATTATCACCCTGGGCTATTGAGGCGGCATATGAAAATTAAAGATAGTAAAATATTTTTCTTCAGTTTATATTTCACACCGAAATTGGTAAAACGTGCCAAAATTTACGTCTTTGCCTTTAAGTACGTAACAAAATTAGGGCCCATCATTCCTGCAGTCATGTCAGAGAGTGTGTCAGCTTCCGAGCTTCTGGTGAAGGACCCCGCAACGGGGGGATACCCAGATCGGAGATTTCTGCTGGCACCGAGTGGCTTAAATTATGACGGATCAATAAATAGGACGTCACCCTTGCTATGATAGAAAAGCATAATACATACAGCTGGACCTTGTGAGTTGGTCTTCAATGGCTCGAACTACCAATCACTGGAACTTTTTTTGGTGGTCCCGGCGAGTTCGAGCCATCGAAGTTCGACTGTATATGTTGGGACACCTAAAAATAATGAATTTTCCATTTGGGACAAATGGAAAATTTATTATTTTAGGTGTCCCAATACTTAAGCACATTAGGGTAACTATCTGTAATATTTCTGAGGTCAAATTTTCAAAATGGATAACTTGAAATTTTATGTCCTTTTCAACAGTATTAAAGTGATATCAGGATGATGGGAGGGTGATGTGAGAGGCTGTGTGCAATGGAACCCCGTTTACCACTGAAAAGATTTTCACCTCCGGGAATCAAACTGGGGACCACCCAATCAGCAGGCCAGAGCACACCCACTGAGCTGGCAGTGCCCTTAAAATAGATTATTAAGTCTAAATAGATGGGATAATACAAATCAGACACAAACAGAACTGACTGGATCAATTAAACTTTTTTTTTATACAAAAAGTATGGCATTCACATAAATCAATATTTTTTCAGACATTATACTTAGCACCATGTTCACAGTGGCAAACAAACTTCTTCAGCTGTGCCACCCATAAAAATGACTCAGGGCATATGCTGAACGGAAAGACTCAGATCAGCCAGCAAACTGGCACAGCCTGAGCTACATCTTCAATGATTGCATCAATAATCTACTGTATTAATCCTTTTAAATGCCACCGGGGCCTTGCATTTTACAAAATAGGGGCATTATTCAAAGCCTAAATTGTAGTTTTTCAGCCACTGCCAAAATATCTCTAACAGTATAAAAGTGAATGTGTTAACATTAAAAGTGAATGTGTTTATAACATTCAGAAGAAGTGATTCTATATATTTTGCCACCCTTCTTAGTAGGGGTGGGGGTAACTCTTTAAGGAAAGAATTTGCTCCTCTAGGAGCAAATTCTTTCCTTTATGAGTAGACCCCATAGACCCCATGTAAGAGTAGACCCCATTTAAAATGGCTACCTCATCCAGAGAAGTGAACAGGAATTCATGCAAGTTGATATAACATTGTTTCTGGAAAAGAGGCAGGAGGCGTCTATTAGAGTAGGGGCATTTATTAGGATTAATATGGTACATCTCTTGATGAATCTCTATTGCAAAAAAACAATGACATCAATTAGTCTGAGTACATGGCCATGATCATCTGAGCCTTTGGGCTATCTTAGCCGATCTATATTTCTGGGGTTGTTTTCTTAAAGCTAAACAATTACAACATCTGTCTGACCTGGGTATGAACTGTTTGTATAAAGTCTAGAAAGATTAATTTGAAATTAGATCAGTCTCAAGAGCTTCTCTTCTGTTTGCCTTAATGTCATCTTTAATGAATCACTAACATTTTCATTTGGTTGTAAAGACGAAAAGTTTTCCCTCAAAATCAACCCCAAAAATCTAGATCCATCTTCAGAAGATGGATCTAGAGTTTTGACATTGTTTTGGAAGGGGAAAAATCCCAACTTTTACCAAAACTCCATAAGACAGATTTTCATATCTGGGTCAGTATGGAGAGAGACAAACTGTCCGTCTTAAAGCTGAATTTTAGCAGCTATCTGATCTGGATGTGTACTGTTTGTCTAAAAGTTTAGAAAGACTCATTGGAAAATGGATCACTCTCAAGAGCTGCCTTCAGTTTCTTCTCAAACAAGTCACTTTCTCTTCTGTTTGCCTTAATCTCACTCTTCAATAAATCAATATCCTCGGACACTGTTGGCTCATATAAACTAAGCATAACTTTATCATCCCCATAAATTTCGGACAATCTCTGTCGACGGGATCTTCCGGGCATGGTCATAATTTCAAAGTCAAAGTCCGATTCTGAGCTAGTTTTGTAGGCATTACTACTCAAATCATTCTGAGAAGTTTTAGAGACACTTTCCCTAACAGAATTGTCTAGACTTAGTCGTTTTGATTTCTGCGGTAGGTGACCTAAACTTTTTCTTTTTTGAGCAACGTTCTTTTCTACATTTTGCAAAGACTGAGGAATTCCAAAACAAGACTCTTCATTGAACTGAATGGTCTGGTTCCCAAATAACCTCGTTCCTATGGAAACATCAGGTTCACCAGCTGCTATGCAATGTTCATTTTCTTCTACACTAAATGGACTACCCGAACTTATTGTGTTTTCAAACGTTCTTGGACTTGCTGTTTTCCAGTTCACATCTTGAAAACTTGTTTCACTCGGCGACTCCTCAAATAAATTTGATATTGAAGTCCTCTCTTCTTGATCTGATTTCAAAGCATTTTCAAGATATTTTTGAAAATGATCAGACCTACGTCTTTCAGCTTGAAGGGACTTTATTAATTTTGATGAAGTTTTTGGTTCTTTTATTTCTGGTGGTTGATTTTCCTGGTCAACTACACTGACTGTCTTTGGTGATATTGTAATGGTGGCCAACTTTTCACGTGCTTTATCAGCTACTGTGTGAACAACTGCCTCTACTGAAGGGGTATCTGAAGGTATACAATAAATCAATATGAACAGTGGAATTGTTCACACCTGGTTAAGGAGCAACTCCACCTAGAAATTGAGAATTCATGCTTCTGTAAATAGTGTCAGAGCCAAAATATAACAATGTTGTTAAACTCATATAAATGTAAAGCATATGAGAAGCGACACAATCAAACCAACAAAGTGGCATGTGCACCCAGCGAAGACTCAGTTCAGCCTGGGCAGCCACCCAGTCTCATCAAAGTCTTTGCTGTGTGCTTAAAAGGTAGCTAAAAGTATAAGCCAGCCCTATGCGGACAGCAAAGACTCTGATCAGACTGGGTGAATGCCCAGGCTGCTCTGAGTCTTCGCTGGGGGTACATGCCACTTTGTTGGTTTTGTCATATGGTGGCTCATGTTTGTGCACAATTTCTGCTTTGAAGTAAACAAAGAGGTGGAATTATTATAAAACTCCTTAGAGTTGCCAAACTGAAGCTTTACACATATATGAGTTGAACAGCATTAATATATTTAAGCAATGCATTTGTAGTAGCTTGAATTTTTTAATTTCAAAATGGGAATGAAAGTGCCTGCTTACCAAATTAATGTTTGTTAGATATGTGTGACTGTACTTGCTGCAGCATTACACCACTGTCAGCTTGCTTAATGTGTAAGGCTAGGTATGGTTTTGCAACCATTTTTTTACAACAATTACTTTATTTCTAATTGTATGAGAATTTGCAAGTGAAATTTAGAGTGCATCATCAAATATAAAAGGTAAAGGTAAAGTTTCCCATAGCCTAATAGCTGTAGGGGCAGTGGGGGCTAGAGAGTAGAGACCCACTGTATCTTGGGCACAGCTGATCAAAGGCGGAGCCCATCGCCTTATCCTTCCCTAATTCGAAAAAGGTACCCATTTACTGCTGGGTTGACAGAGAGAGTCTTCCAGTCGTTGGATGGCTACGGTAAGCCGTGAACTCACGATCTTCAGGCGACTTTCTGCACAATAACCGAGCCACTCTAACCACTCGACTATGGCGCATCACATATAACTTGGCTCAATTATTTTTTCCGTAGTCCCTGCATTTGTTCTTCTGTTATAAGTGTAGTCTACCACATTTCGCGACACCCTACTTGGATATTATTTTCCTTGTCTCTTTGAACACACATCTTAAAGGTAATTTCATTCATATAATTTTTGATTATATATTTCAAGAAGTGTGAAAGTACAGCTTACCCAGAATGCTCTTGTCTGACTCCATATGTCGCCATGCTTGTGGAGGAACAAAGTTCTTTAACTCAGACTGGTAGAATGCCACCTTCAACTCCACTTCCGTATCAGTCTAAAGCATATGAAAAGTTTTAAAATTAAAGCAAAACATATACAACTTGCATGATCCAAGATCTAATTAAAGGAAAATATTGGAATGATAATTTTCTAAGGGCAAACCAACGTAAGCTGTGGCCTAGCATACAGTCACTGTTCAAAAGAGCCAGTTTAAATGTGATAGCCACAACAAAATAGCAATGCCATACCTACTTGTAATGAAGGTAAATTTCTGAAACTTAATATACCGTATATGTGGTAATTTTCGCAGGTTCAAATTTTTGCGGATTAGGGTCAAAAACATAAACATTAATTTTCGCGATTTTTAATTTTTTCGCAGTTCACAACATGCGCAAAAAGCAGAACTACTTCTTTTTCACTTGAGCCAGTTCATTCATTAACCTGCGGCAGGGCTGCCGCAGGTTAATGAAAGAACTGGTTCAAGTGAAATAGTACACACAATTACCGAAGCAAAAAGAAACAAAATATATGACCACTGTGTCTACAGAAGATACTTTGTAAGAAACAGGAAATTATTTCCCGATTTTAATATTGGCGGTTTTTAAGTGACCGCGAAAAATGAAACACCGCGAAAATTATCTTGTATAAGGTACCTAATCCCTCAGAAAAAGAATGAACAATGCTGTCCTTTTCAGATCATTCTTACTGAAAACTGTTGGAGGTCTGCTCTGGGTCTACACTGTTTGCCTAAGCAGTTTTATTTTTATCTTAAATGTCTTAATTTAGTTTTTCTAGTTCACTTGAACTGCAAATCACCTACTTGTGAGGTTACATTAGGATCCATTATGTCTAAAGTTGATAATTTATAATCTATACACATAGCAATGACATCTGTCCAAGGTATACTGCTGTATGTTGGTTGACATTCATTAACACCCTCTGTGAGGTAACAGGTCTCCTCAAAGTCAGTTTCTACTTGGTGTAGCAGTTTCTTAAGCCTGAATACAGAATAAAGACAGGTTTTTAGATAAACCAAAATTCTCAATGTGAAAACAGACATTTTCTATTTCCCTACATAAACATATAATTACATTCCCTGTGATTTTCCTTCGATGAACTTATTTCGGAGAAACAGTGTCAATACTTCCATGAACAAGAGTCATTCACCCGACTTCATTACTATGCAACATCACATGTAAACAAAAGATGCCACTGGTCATTGTAACATTCTATTGGACGTCACATTATAGCGACGGTCATTTAAGTATTACCCGCAGGTTAGTGACAGCTCTTCATCGTATATATTTTAAATTTTGCTCCTACAAATCGAAAATAATGCTCAAAATAATTTTGAAAATAGATGTAATTATAAGAGATAAATTTCATTTTTCTGAATTTCATAGAAGTATGAACACAAAGGTCCCATACAAAGTTAACGTGAACGCCCTTCGAACGTCATTTACTTTGCACATGACCCTTTGTGTTCATACTTCCATGAACATTGGAAAAATGAAATTTATTTCTTAAACGATTGGCTTCACATGAAAATGTACCTAATGGAATGTGCAGACAGGGAAGACTCATATCAGCCTGGATGCCCATGCAGTCAGATCAGAATCTTAATTTTTGCATACACCATCTAAAGACCTGGGAAAATTAATAAGTATAGATGCTGGTCAGTCTGCAGATGCACAGGTTGATTTGAGTGTTTACTATATGCAAATGGCTTTCAGTTTCCTCATGGATGTCAACTGACTGATGCAATTGTAATAGGATTCCAAATCATCTCTGACTGGTTTGGGTTAACACAACTGAATACACCATCAGGGGACACAACTGTGGTATTTTCAATTTTGCCTCCATTCTCCATGGGGATCGACTGCCTAAGACTTATAAAATCAACACCGTCCTCATTATTCAGCCTTCCTTACCTAGATGAGAGTGTAACTCTAGCTGGGCCATATTCCTTGTCAGCCACAGAGGTAACGTAATTCCATACTTTATCTCTCACAGGCTCCCAGCTCTGGGGCTCATACAGGAAAGCAACTAACTGTGGCAGTTTCAGTGACTGTATCAGCTGTCTTAGGTATTCAAACTGGTCTTCTGTGTTCCAATATGGGGGTGGGGTATCTGGTGTGGAAATACAATAAAATGTCAGTTAACTCTACAGAAAATGTGCCTTAGGCAGTCTCAGCAGCCTTCAATAAGGTGTAGGATTAAAAAAAAGATTCTTCAACATACGTTTTAATGCATGAAATGATATCAGATTTTACATCATCAGGAAATTAAATGCTTGTCTGCAGGCTATACTTATCACAGCCAGGGTTGCCAACATACATGAAGATCATGTAATTTTAACTTTTCATATTTGGAAAGATAAGAATTTCATGGAAGGTGGTGTCTTGCATGTCTGCACACTGTCAAAACACAGAGCTAAACAAGAAAACTCCAGGCAACACTGCCGCCTTCGATACCGTAAAAGCAATATCTGTATCTCCCTTCTAGCCTTAGGCAAGACAAAATTTATCTTGAACCCCAAAACGAAAATTAATAACTCTTGTCTTAATACAATGCCTATTTTAAGATCACTGTGAGAGATACCACAGACAAAACCTATGAACAAAACCTGTGAACACAGCACCATTGGGCGGAAGTCTTCCTAGAAGAAGTCAACGGCCAGAGTGGAACTCCAATCTAAATCAAGTGTTAGCAGTCAGACCCGAGCGAGCCCTGCTCAGCTTGGTGGAACAGCTAGATTAAGGGGTCACTGATAGGTAGGGACAGACCCGATCACTTTGACTCTTTGAATCTGGTTGTCTATATTATAGGCAGTGGACAAGTCAGAGACTTGATGGGAGGAAATAAGACGCTCCCGCCTCCATGAGTCTCCCAGCCCTATGGGTCAACAAGGGGTGGTGTTAACACAGCATCACTGGGCGGAAGTCTTCCTAGAAGAAGTCAACGGCCAGGGCGGAAGAACTCTTTGAGTCAACGGCCATGTGTTCATGACCAAGGCGAGCCATACAATAATCGTGGATTTCGGCTGTGGTCAACATATATAGCCTGGAGAGGGATGGGCTCCGTCAGGCTGAATCCTGCCCTTGAAACACCATGATTGACAGTAGAACACTTCTACCAGCAACTCCAGGAAATCATAGACCAAACACCCAAGAAGGACATTCTGGTTGTACAAGGGGATTGGAATGCTAAGGTTGGAAAGGATGCACAGGCAGACTGGGAAAACGTTTGTGGACCCTACTGCAATGACGAAACAAATGAGAGAGGTCTCAGACTTCTAGAGTTTGCAACCTGTAACAGCCTAGTACTGACAAACACCCTTGGCCCTCACAAACCATCAAGAAGACGGACATGGCACAGCCCAGATGGGAAACACCACAATCAGATTGATTACATCTTGGTGAGGAAGCGTTTCCGATCAGGAGTCAACATCCATAGGACAAGGAGTTTTCCTGCAGCAGACATAGGAAGTGACCATGACCTGGTCATGATGACCTTCCGAGTTTGTCTGAAGAAGGCTAGAAAGCCAACCCAGCCAAGACTGAAGTTTGATCTTGAGAAGCTAAGGGACCCAGAGGTGGCATGCACTTTTCAAGCAACAATAGGTGGAAAATTTGCACCACTCATTGGTCTGAGGGATGATGACATGGACATAGATACCATGATTACCACCTACAATACAGTAGTGACTGATGCAGCCAGTGAGATACTTGGGAAAGAATGTCGCAGGAAAAAGCCATGGGTCACTAGAGATGTTCTCGACCTCTGTGATGAGAGGAGAAATTTGAAGAAGAAGAGGTATGAAGCAGGAGGAGCAGAAGAATACAGGGAAGCAAACAAGAGGATTCAGAAGGCAGTGAAGAAAGCGAAGGAGGACTGGATAGCTAGTCAGTGCGAGGAGATCGAAACTTGCCTGAACAAAAACAACAGCAAGAAAGCATACCAGCTGGTGAAGGATCTAACTTCAGAGAAACAGGGTAGATCCACAACTATCCAGGACAAGTCTGGGAAAGGCCTTACTGAAGAACAAGAGATTCTCAGCAGATGGACAGAGTATTGCTCAGAATTATACAACCATGAGACTGGTGGTGACAATACGGTCCTGGACTGCAGTCAGCCCCCAGAAGAAGATCAACAACCGATCCTTCGTGAGGAAGTTGAGATTGCAGTAGCAGCACTGAAGAAGGGAAAATCTGCCGGAGTTGATAATATACCAGCAGAACTTGTTCAAGCTGGAGGGGAGACCATGATTAATGTTTTAACAGATATCTGTAACAGGATCTGGAGAACAGGAGAATGGCCTACCCCATGGACTCAGTCGCTGATTATTACTCTCCCTAAAAAGGGCAACCTACAGCTCTGCCAGAACTACAGAACCATCAGCCTCATCAGTCATTCAAGCAAAGTCATGCTGAAAGTTATCTTGAACAGGCTTAAGCCACAAGCCGAAGAGATAATTGCTGAGGAACAGGCTGGGTTCCGAGCAGGAAGGAGCACCACAGAACAGATCTTCAACCTTAGAATCCTGTGTGAAAAGTATCTCCAACATCAGCAGAATCTGTACCATGTCTTCCTTGATTTCAAAAAAGCCTTTGACAGGGTATGGCATGCAGCCTTATGGGCCACCATGAGGAAGTACAATATCAATGCAAACCTAGTTCGCACCATTGAGCAGCTATATGACAAGGCTACAAGTGCAGTCTTGATAAATGGCAGCACAGGAGAATGGTTCAGAACAACAGTTGGAGTAAGACAAGGATGTCTTCTGTCACCCACCTCTTCAACATTTTTCTCGAACAGATCATGTCTGATGCTCTGGAAGAACATGACGGAAAGGTTAGCATAGGCAACAGAAATATTACCAACCTGCGGTTTGCCGATGACATAGACGCTCTTGCTGAGGAAGAGCAGGAACTAGAAGCTCTAGTTGAAAGTCTCGACCAGACCTGCACAAGGTATAAGATGGAGATCAGTGCTGAGAAGACCAAACTGATGACAAACAGCGCAGATGGCATCCAGAGGGAGATCAAGGAAAGGGGGAGAAGCTGGGTACTGTAAGCAGCTTCAAATACCTTGGAGCAGTTGTCTCAGATGATGGCTCAAAACAGAAGGTTCTCTCAAGGATAGCACAAGCCATTTCAGCTCTTGCCAAGCTGAAACCAATTTGGAGAGATAACAACATATCTCTTGGATCAAAGGTGACACTTATGCGCTCCCTTGTCATTTCCATATTTCTGTATGCCTGTGAATCATGGACCTTGACAGCAGAGTTAGAGAAAAGAACGCAGGCCTTTGAGATGAGATGCTATCGAAGGTTACTGAACATTTCGTACAAGGACCATATAACCAATGAGGAAGTTCGCAGGAAGATCCAAGCAGCCATTGGAGAATATGACGAACTCCTGACGCTGGTCAAGAAACGAAAACTAAGGTGGTTTGGCCATGTCTCAAGGTCTTCTGGTTTAGCAAAGACAATTCTTCAGGGCACAGTGAAAGGAAAAAGAAGAAGAGGTAGACAGAAGAATAGGTGGGAAGACAATATCAAGGAGTGGACTGGAATGGATTTTGCCGGCTCAACTAGGGCAGCTGAAGACAGGACAAGGTGGAAAGGGATTGTTTTGAAGTCAGCTGTGGTGCCCCAACGACCTAGTAATGTTATGGGATAGAATAGAACAGAATAGAATTTTAAGATCCTAAAGTGCAGTTACCCTATATATCCTAAGGCACTCTGTCTATAGCAAAATGTCATCATTTATGAAGCAAGGTCATTTATCAGGATACCTCAAACAAGTTTTATTTCACTGACCATCTGCTAGCTTTTTCAGTGTTCTCGTAACTGGCTTAATTTCATAATAAAAAGAGGACAGTAGCTTCAGAGAAAGGCCATCAGTATAGGGTAACTACAAGACCTAACATTAACTCATTTTCTTGCATGGTTCAAGATTATTTTCTTCCCAGTAATGAGGGACTTATGTGATCGTGACATATGCTATAAAAACAATTTTTAATCATGACTATATGCCATTTTTTTCCATTTCTCCATTCAATATGGGGTCTACTCTTAAAGGAAAGAATTTGCTTTTTATTTAAAAAGAAATTGAGACATGGGAAGAATATGTAATTGGAGGAGTTGCTTTCAGCTACAGCTAAACACTGAATATGAGCCGCGACACGAGAAAACCAACAATGTGGTTGTGCGCCCAGCGCAGACTCACAGCAGCCTGGGCATCTGCCCAGTCTGAGCAGAGTCTTCGCTGTCCACATGAAGGTAGCTTAGACCCTTAGCTACCTTCATGCGGACAGCGAAGACTCTGATCAGACTGGGCGGATGCCCAGGCTGATCTGAGTCTGCGCTGGACGCACAACCACATTGTTGGTTTTGTCGTGTCGCGGCTCATATTTCAATGTACTTACCTAGCTCTTCATTCCTTGCAAATTCTGGCACAGGCCAAGATACCATCAGTAGTGAGTCTGATGTTAGTGTGTCTGACAGATGTTGTATTACAGAGTTGTACAATTCCAACAATTGGTCAGGACCCTGTAAACAGATCAGGGCCCAATTGTTCAAAGCACTGCTAGCTTAACAAATCCGTTAGTCACAGATTTATTAAGTCTTCTGATACAATATATGTATAAAATCAAATGTGCTGATATTTTTTGATGGATATAACGTGAGGTACTTTTGCACTGCAATGAATGGCAGTGTTTTTGTGTATAATATATTTGAAATGTAAGATTTTGTTAACTAACAACATTGTATGTTATGAACAACAGGGCCTAGAACTATAAAAGATAATACTTGTTGAACAATGACAAGAGAAAAGCTTTCATCTATAACACATACATGCCAACAATGAGCAGATTAGTCTGTCCATCTAGGTAGTCCTATCATTTAACTCTTTAAGCCCCAGTGACAAAATTAGCATAATTTGCAAACAGCGTAGATCCTGATGAGGCGGCTCATAATGAGCCGCCTCATCTAGATCTACACTGTTTCCCCTCTAGTCTTTGAATTCTCAATATGAAATGTCTTGGACAAGGCATTTTTTTAATTTTTGCAGACGTAAATTTTGTCGTCTGCTTTTTGGTGCTTGAAGAGTTAAGGTGTATGGTTATATCTTTCTGCTATTTTAACAAAGGGAAACAATTTTGGGGACTTCCAGTTTGCTTTCCTGGATGACAAATCTCTTCCAAAATATGTGCTACGCTTACAGATCCAATCAATGCCAGTCATAATACATCAGGCCAATCTATTTTCAGAACTATTCTTTATACACTCTATGCCAGTCCAAACATTGGATTGGCATGGAATGTATAAAAATATTGTTCTAAAAATGCACCAGCACTGATTGTATCATGACCAGTGAAGAGGATCTGGTGCCCGTTTTACTGAACATCTTAAGGCTAAGATTTTCGTAAGTCCCATACACACTGTATGGAACTTGCCAAAATCTTAGGCTTCAGGTGCATAGTGAAATCAGCACCTGATCTGTCTTGGATTATACGTACCTGGTGTAAATGACCCAACAACTTTCTTTTCCTGAGGTTTTGCAGCACTGGGGTGTAGTACTCCTCCATAAGAAATCTTTCCACACAGTCTCTCAGGTAGAAGACCGAGAGATCAGGAGAGAGATTAGTGAGATCAGCCAGCCACTGTATACTTTCACAAAGCTGAAAAATATTCAGCAGAATTAAAAACAGATACTTAGCAGCACTCAACATAGATATTCAGCAGAGTTTAAAACTGATGCTCAGCTGAACTTGAAACAGATTATTCAGAAGGACTAAAAATAGGTTATCAGCACAGCCCAACACAGATATTCAGGTAAGATAAATCTTCAGTAGAGCTAAACACAGATATTCAGCAGGGCTCCAAATAGATCTCTTCAACACACTTTTTAACATAGATACATGTATTCACTTTGGGTAAAAATAGATGTTCAGCAGAGCTCAAAACAGATATTCAGCGAAGGTATTAAAAAGATTTTTAGCACAGCCACATAAAGATATTCAGCTTTAAATAGGTATAAATAAACCTTTAGCTGAGCTCAACAAAAACATGCAGCTAAAGTGAAAATCCAACTCCTATATATGCACATAAATGTGATATATTCTGAAGAGCAATTAGGGAGATTTTATCTCCAATACGAACAGTAATTAAATAAAGGACATTCTGAATTTTCAAAAGAAGATTTGAAATTTCATAAAGGATAGATACAGAAGGACAGATTGTAGATCTTGGGAGATTTCAACCAAAATAGGGAGTTCATCTTAAAAAGGGAGTCTCCCTCCCCACTTGTCATCAATAAGAGTCGTATTACTAGTTAAAAAGTTTATACTTTTTTATCCTACCTTTTCACTGACTTTTGGATCGACAATATTGAGTCCCTGACTAGAATTCTCCTCATAGTCCACAACAACAATATTAACATCACAAATAAACCCTTGATCGATAAATAGGTCAAAGTTCAGACACTCTGACAGCCTGTTGTAAGAGACATTCTGGTTGGCTGAGGCAGCTACAATGACAACCAATGGGAATGCTTGATTGGATGGTTTCACTTCTAGAAGTTCTTGTAGGCGCTGGACATTGGACTGCCAATAATCCTGAAAATGAAAAGTCAATTAGCCCATTGCATTCTGGGTATTTTTTGTCATCTGCTGAAATTGCCGTCTGCATCAAAAATTAAGAATATTTTGACAATATTGGTCTAACTAACTCTTGTAGAAATGATGTCTAGGCAGCAAACAGTTTGGATCTCAGATCAGGCCCCACATTTGTGGGGCCTGATCTGGATCCAAACTGTTTGCCCATATACCCCTAAAGGGGGATCCCGTATAAGGCTATTGGTCTTCTTTCATTGAATTGTGTTTATGTTCATGGAGCAAAAGTTCAAGATTTTGCAATTTTAGGGAACATTCATAGAATCAATGTTTGTAAATTTGATAGCAATGTTTTTTTTATTATTCCATTTTCAATACATCATGTTCTCGGACATCTAAGTAAGAGCATTAACATGTATGTTAACTGTGAAAATCATGTACATTTACACACTGCAAATTAAGTGCATTACACAAAACATAGAGCTATAGCAGTCACTTTAAGTAAATCTCAAACTTTTTTCTTTCCATGAATTCACCCTATCACTAAATGCTAAATGAGCTGTGACATGACAAAACCAACAAAGTGGCATGTGTGGCATGTGCGCCATGCGAAGAGTGAAATCAGCAGCTGCCCAGTCTGATCTGAGTATTTGCTGTGTGCTTAAAGGATAGCTAAGGATCTAAGCTAGCTCCATAACAGACATCAAAGCTTTTGATCAGACTGGGCAGATGCCTAGTCTGATCTTATGCTTCGCTGGGGGCATATGCCACTTTAATGGTTCTGTTGTGTTGCAGCTCAAATAAACTCTTTGCTGAGTGGCACATAGTGCAGACTGCAGATCCTTATTACACTGCTCCTTTTAACCAATCTGATTAGGGTCTATACCGTTTCACTGCTTGCTCAGGCAACTCAGCCGCTATACCATAAAAATTCTAAATACTGGGACAGATAGGTCTGCGCAAGGTCTGCAGGAGGAGCAGTCTGCTCAGGGCCTACACTGATTGCCATTTCATCTGTATCTTTCAGACAAACTACCGCATTGTAAAACCAAATTGTTCCATTTTAGGACAATTACAGTAATTAATTTAGGTGTCCCAATGTTTAGAATTTTTGTGGTATTAAGATTTTTTATGGCAGCACAATGCAGTTCAACACAAAATAAAAATACAAGTGTGCTGAAACTGTGTAACTGTTTTTACCTTTAATAATCCCCTAAAATAATTGCCAAAACTTGGAAGGAATTTTGTATAACTCCTGGGATATAGAAGCTTAAATTACAATATATCTAAACCCTACCACTTACCCATCATACAGAAAACTTTAGCAAAACATATACACATGAAGTTGGTTGCTGATCTTGTTATGACTGCTATAGCACTTTTTGCTTCTTGTACTTTCTAACAGGCAAGTAAAAAGTACCAAATTTATTTCTTGAGTAATAGAAAGCGCAATCTGTAGATGATCCTTCACAATGTGTTTATTCTATGCATTAACTATATTCATGCTTGGAAATCATTTGTCTGGATGACAAGCTGTCAAAAGAATTACCACACAGTAACCCTCTAAGCATCTAAAAGCAGACAAGAAAATTTACATCCAAAAAATCTGGAACAGTGTTTTGACCAAGCTACAATAGAACTTCAATGGCTTGAACCCTGATGGCTTGTTAGCCCTGCCTGGCCAGAACTCCTTCCTGGGTCCCTACAGAAAATAACCCTGGATGGCTAAAACTACACTTGGCTGGAACTAATTTTCATGGTCCCAAGCCTGTGTGAGCCATTGAAGTTCTACTGTATATCATACTGAGAATTCAAAGACTAGAGGGCAAACAGCATAGATCCACATGAGGTGGCTCATTACGAGCCACCTCATCTGGATCTAAGCTGTTTGCAAATTTCATTATTTTCATTTTTGCTGCTAAGTGTTTAAATTTTTGCAGCCTTATTTTAAACAGGTAAGGATGAGGAAAATGACTTACTGAGTAAGGGTCATCCATAGGAGGCTTGGCTGGCAATACGAATATAATGGCATCTGTTCCCAACATGCATCTCTCTTCATCTAGCATGATCAGTTCATCTTCTGAGGGCAGCCCTGAGACAGCTCTCACACAAATACCAACATTAACAGGTCCTACTTTTGATCGTGGAGGAGAGACAACAGACTTATACAGGCTTAATACCTCTGTCTGCAATAAAATTTTTGAATTGATTTTGATGACATTTCCTAAGATGAATGGGTATACTTACAGGGGAAACAATTCTGTCATGGTCATTTTTGCTTCCCTTCTCAATGGGGTTCATCTCTTAAAGGGAAGAATTTCCTCGTATTTAAGATTAGAACCCATTTTGAAAAAGCTTTGTTGTGCAGAGGAGCAAACAGGAAGTTACAAAAGTTGTTCCCCTTTGTAACAATGGTAGACAAACATAGAAGTATATCCATATACCATAAACAAGATATACTGCAATTACAATCTGAACAAATGATGTCAAACTGCAAAGATATCAGTTTTGCTACATGGACCTGCAAATTTTACAGACTGGCTTCAAGCATGGCTTTAGTCAATATTTAGTTTGCAGGTCCATAAAACTGGTGAAGGTTGCATCCATATGGGGATTTCACACCACTTTGATTTTGAGGGTAGTCTAGCCTTGTCTTAACCGTACTGAGAGTGATGAGTTCAGCTTTTAAACACAGAAACCAAGGAAAAATGAATATCCTTGCAGATAGAAAGGTTTGATTTCCATACTAAGCAGAAAAATTTTGGTGTTCCTCTTGGATGACCCCTTTATTGTTCTTCTTCTTCTTCCAGGGTAAGGGTAGAAATCATCAGTAGATTGTGGATTACCCTGTGTAAAACTGCGATGCCCGATAAAACAGATAAAAACACCCAAGTCCCCAGTTAAAACTATTTACAGATGGCTGTGGAAACTAGTTGGACATCTGGAATGTGGGATGCAGGTTGGCAAGGGCTTCCCTGAATCCCTGAAGAGTCTGGACATCGGTGACAGGCGTTGGCAACCGGTTCTAGTCGCTGATGGTCCTAGGATAAAAAGAGAACTTGTATGCATCACTCGTGGCCTGTAGCTGGCGTAGACGCTGCGATCCTCTGGTACGATGGTCGTTTAACTGAAAGCAGTCAGGACAAATGTCAGTGATGCCATGCTGGATTTTGAATAACATAGTCATCCTGTTAACCTATCGTCTATGTTGGAGAGACTCCCAGCCAAGGCTCAGTACCATGTTGGTCACACATCCTGGTGTACGTTCCGTGTAGCTACGGTGGACAAACCGGGCGGCTCTACGCTGTACTTGTTCCAGGTTGTGGACGTCTCTGACTAGGTGGGGGTCCCACACCGAGGAAAAGTATTCCAGTCTTGGGCGTACCATAGTACTGTAGGCGGCAGATTTCACTGGAGCGGAGCAATCACTCAGGTTTCGCCGGACAAATCCAAGAGTCTTGTTGGCCTTGTTCACCGTGTCGTCGATGTGCTTCTTCCAAGTGAGATCTTCGTTGATGGTAACTCCCAAATATTTGCTGCTGTCTACCACTTCCAGGGTGTGGCCATGAATCTGCTAACTATTTGGGTTGATCCTGATGACGGTGCATTTCTCTGGATGAAACTGCATTTGCCAGGTTGTTTCCAATCTCTCCAATGCTCACAAGTCCTGTTGTAGGAGGGCTGTCGCAATATGTCTAAAAAGGAGACAATCATCTGCAAAGAGCCAGGCATCTGAGTGTATTGTCGTCTCAGGGAGGTCATTAATAAATGCCAGAAAGAGTAGTGGCCCAAGGACTGTCCCTTGAGGCACTCCAGAGAGAATGTCCACTTCTGAGGATCTTGTTCCATCCAGGAGGACTGACTGTTGAGAAATGATTCTATCCAACTGAGTGTCGAGTTGTGCATCCCATAGTAGTCCAGCTTATGCAGAAGGCGTTAGTGAGGAACTTTATCAAATGCCTTTGCAAAGTCCAGGAGGATGACATCTACTTGCCCCCTTGTAGACATCAAGCTAGCTATCTTCTGTATTGTTGTGATGAGCTGAGTTTCACATGAGCCCCTGGCATGAAAACCGTGTTGATTGTCTGTGAGGATCTTGTGTCTGTCAAAGTGGTCCATCACTGAGCTGTGAACAATATGTTCAAGGACTTTATAGACGATAGAAGTCAAATATATGGGACGATAGTTTGAAGGTATATGTTGCTCTCTTTTCTTGAATACTGGGACTATATGGGCGTTCTTCCAGTCAGTTGGGACTTCACCAGAGTCTAGGGAATACTGATATAATCTGGTCAGTACTGGTGCTAACTGGGAGGAAGCCGTTTTCAAGATGAATGCAGGCACTCCATCTGGACCTGTTGCTTTGTGTATCTTGAGGTCTCGGAGGAGCTTGAGTACGCCTTTGCAATGCACCTGGATTGGACCCATAGAAGGATGCTGGCTTGGGCCTTTCCTTGGGATATTTGACTTATCTTCCCTGATGTATGCAGAGACGAACTGGTCATTCAGAATCTCCACTTTAAAGCTGCTGTCGCTGTGGATGAAACCATCTTTGTTCTTCAGTGGGGCAGCACCTGTGGACTCTTGCCGTTTACTCTTTACATATGACCAGAACACTTTTGTTGTTGTCTAAATTCTCTTAACGATGGTCTCCAAAAGGTTCAGCTGAACTAATCTATGGCAACCACTTTAGCCATGTTTGGTTTAAACAATATTTTATTTTTCTCAACTCATTTACACACATAGCATTTACAAGTACTATACTGGAAAACCGGATCTGATAACAAGTGCTGATTGCTTGTTATCAGACCCTGTTTTCCAGTATATATTCCAGCCAAGTTTGACTATATTGTACCTTTAAAATTTTCTCTGCTGGCGGTTTCTTGCCCTTTGACATCTTAGCTTTTAACCAATCACAAAGACGACTTGTGGCAGCATTCTCAGGGGATGATGGATTGTCCTTGGGATCCACTTCAGGTAAGAAGAGAACTAATTTCCAATGCAAGCGCTTCCTTTTAAAATTACCTGATAACAACACATGAAATAGTTTACATATAGACAGGAGTCTCGACACAAGGGAGTATTTGGTGATAATCAACCCTTAAAGCGCCAAAAATTAAAACTGTTGAATTGACAAGCAGTGTAGATCCAGATGAGGTGGCTCATAATGAGACACCTCATCTGAATCTACACTGTTTGCCCTCTAATGTTCTAATTCTCAATATGATATCGCTTGGACGAGACATTTTTTGAAATTCTGCAGACATAGATTTTGTTGTCTGCTTTTTGGCGCATTAAGGGTTAATGATAACTTCTTTCAATTCTGCATAAATATGTATGTTGTAGCCTGTCATCTGAAGTTGGGCATTTCAGAGGCAGGGGCAAAACATACATAAGAGCCATGACACGACAAATCCAACAAAGAGGCATGTGCACTCAGCAAAGACTCAGATCAGCCTAGGCATCCACCCAGTCTGCTCAGAGTCTTTGCTGTCTGCATAGAGTAGATTAGACCCTTAGCAAACACTTAAGCCCCAAGCGAAGACTGAACAGACTGATCTGAGTCTTTGCTGGGCACACATGCCACTTTGTTGGATTTGTCATGTTGCAGCTTACATTTTCAAGGGAATTAAGAAAAGTTATCCTGAAATCATCATTACGCTGATTGTTACACTTTCAAAGCAAGAGATTCAGCCACTTTAATTTTTGCCTTATTTATCAATGGGGATCCAGGAACAAATTCTTTCCTTTAGATCGGTTTTTAACAGAGCTGTTTTGTCCAGTGAAGCAAACAGGATGTCACAAAAGTTGTTTCTCTTTGTGAAAATGGCAAAAACACGGTGTACCCATACACCTTAAAACTTCAGATTTAGAGCTCACACAGATTCAAACATTCTTCTATTAAACTGAAATATATATATATATATATATATATGTGTAAATGTCTAAGGAAAAATCAGGCTTTATGCTTGTCTGATCTGAGGACAGGGGCACAAATCAGCCTAATGGCTTGATTTTTCTTTAGCCTTTGCTGTTTTTCATCCTTGTCATCATCTGACCTATTTTCCCCACAGCCCCTTCCCTCTCCCTCTCCCTCTCCACTTCACCTTCCCCCTCCCCAGCCCCTCTCCTCCACCCACATCCTTGCTCTCACTGAAAAACTAACCAAATTCAATATCAACCATTCATCCGTATCCAGTCATCTTTAGTGGCTGGTTTCCAGTCTAACAGCCATGGAATTAGCATCTTAAGGTTATAGCAAAAGTAGATATTTTACATATGCCAGATAGCTTTAGATACCTTGACATTTTTATAGTGCTTATGATAAAACTACTTTCCATACCTTTAGAGACACCTCTAAGTTTCTCTGTAAGCTTCTGTCCAACTAGTTTTGAAAGATCCAATGGCGCCCAAGCTCTTTCTAACAACAGTTTATGATACAATGCATGTACAGATATCTGCGTGTCTATACGCCGCCATCTTGCCTCAGTCTCCAATGGCGTCTCCACAGTCAATCTAGCTTGCTTATTTACATAAAACCTTGACCCCACCACTTTATCATCCCTGCAGTTCTTGAGCAGATGTCCGAGCTGATTATGAGAAGTCTCCATTGAAGGTGCGCTTGGAAATGCCAACATGGCTCTTTTCAGTTTCGTCACAGCTTTATATTCCTTTTTCCATCTTTGCAAAAACTTTCCTGCCCTTGACAGTTTGACAATGTCTTCTAATTCTTGTAGCTGTTTTAATCTCTGCGTGACATCTGTTTCGTAAACATCTGTGGCGACCTCTGACACCAACTCTGATATCACTTCCTGTACCATGTTGGCTTTCAAGTCTTCGGTAACTCTTTCAATACACTCTCGTTTAAGTTGAGCTTTTACTTCCCTAAGAAAAGAGACAAAAACCAAGCTTGGTAAGGTATGAAAAGTATATTTCAAATATAGATAAATAAAAATAATTTTACAATGTGGGTCTACTGCAGACCACCAGCATACATTTTTTGTGAAGAAAAAGATAAAAAAAAGAAAAAATTAAACAAGCAAGAAAGGAAGTTTATCTTTTGATTGATATGCCAAGTTACAAAGTCAGACTGTAGACTAATATGGTGTTTTCTCCAAAATATTAACCTATATATGCATAATGGACTTGTCTACCATATAAGTCAGACAGGTAAAGAAGTGTCTGACTGTATAGTGTATTTCATTCTTCTTCCTTCTTTGTCCTAAATACTTGTATTTCATGCAAACAGCAGAGATCCTGCTCAGATGTTATGTTCTGTAGCCTCTGATCCTTATACAGAACCCAAATGAGCCACAATACCACAAAACCAACAAAGTGGTATAAGCGCCCACTGAACTCAGATCAGCAGATCAGCCTGGGCTGATCAGAGTCTGCACTGTGCACTTAAAGGGTAGCTAAAGGCCTAAGGCAGCTCCAAGAGGACAGCGAAGACTCTGAACAGACTGGGCGACTTTGAACAGACTGGGCGGATGCCCAGGCTGATCTGAGTGTTCACTGGGAGCACATGCCACTTTGTTGGTTTTGTTGCATCACGTTCAAATTCTTTCCTTTAAGAGTTCTCCCCCATGAGAAGGGAGGCAATTACTACCATCTCAGAGTAATCTCCCTTGAAAGTAGCTGCATACGCCTCCATAGAAAACTTTGTATCTTTTGAAGTAAGTAAACATACCTTATTTCAATGGTGGCCAAACTAAGCACCTGCTGTTGTACTATATCTTCTATGTACTCATCTGATAATATGACTGCTACCCTGTCACGTCTCTCCTCTCTCTCCTGCTTCAGCGCCCTCTGGTGTTCAACTTGAGCATCTTCGTATACCTCACGGCTTATAGTTCTACAGAAGACAAGATACACTTCAATCTCATTATTATCCTAAGCTACAGACCCTCATGTTAGCTGATTAATTTTCTGTGACTTGGATTCACATCAAACATGGAATTAAATGACTTGAGAATAATTATTTGTTTTAGAACATCTGAAGTTTCTGTTGAAAGAATTTCAGTTTCTAATACCACTGAAAAACTGGCGGAGCATGGCATACACTGTTTGCCATGCTCCGGAACCAGCGATGTCATATATCTGTCATATATCTGTTACTGTAGCAACTAAAGCTCATATTGATGTCTAAGTGACATCTTCAGGATGTCATTCTACCAAGGTACTAAGCACAACAGTTGGCAATTCCACAGTTGCTATGGTAAAAGATCTATGGCATCATCTCACTTATAATTCGAGAGGAGCGTGGCATACAGTATATGCCATGCTCCTCTCGAATTACAGTCAAACCTGCTTATGTGGTCACCTCTATTAAGGGATCACCTGTCCTTAGCAGCCACCTTTTCTGGGTTCCTTGAACTAAAATACAGTGTAAATGAACCTGTATTAAATGGTCACTTGTCTTAAGCAGACAAATTTTGCCTTTCCCTTGGGTGACCCCTTAAGACAAGTTTGACTGTATAAGTGAGATGCTATCTGAAATTCGTACAATGGAAAATTCTGATTTTCTCAAACCTATAATTTATTCTCCAATAATTTAATTCTTTGTTGTCATGGGTGTTAAACAGAACTACATTCTAGTCAGCAACTGATTTATTTGCACAGCTCAATCCAAACATAACAAGAGCTGTCGCCTGACAGCATAGCTCGCCTGAATAGGTGCTTGCCCATCACAGTCGCTATGGTGGTGTGGACTGCTATGTATAAAACTTCAGGCAAGCATGTCCATAATGACAACACATTTATAAACAAAAGCTATCTCAGAAATGTCTTAAAATAAAAAAAAATCCACATGAAATTTCAAATTCCATGAGCTTGAGGTCAAAGAACTAAGGGGTAGGGGGGAGGAGGGCAGGGCTAGGATGTATCAAAGCCTTTAACCGTTATCTAACATCAGTCCAAGTATAAGTATCAACTGAGTCCATTGTGGCACTGTGAAATTATGTCTTCATTAATATAAAACTAATCAAAATCTTTAAGACAAAACTCAAAGTCCATGACCTTGACATCAAGGTAATCCAGTCGAGTAAGTATATAGTGTTTTGTAAAAACTCAAAAAAGTGTCTAACATCAGTTCAAGTGTAAACTAAATCTCTGCCATGCATTATGAATCAGTACGCAATTAGAAAACTTTAATAAAGACCAAATTTCCTAAGTCCCTGACCTTGACATCAAGGTCACCGAGCAGGGCTGGGGTAGTACTCTGTAAAACTTTGGACTAATATCTAACTACAGCGCAAATATAAAAAGAATTCATCTATGGGTTCAGGAGATATGTGTCATTAAAAAACTTAAACCAAAACATCCAATTAATAAAAAGACAATTTTCTAAGTCCATGACCTTGACATCAAGGTCACTGAGGGGGGTGGGGGTGGTACCTTGGAAAACTTTGGACCAATACCTAACTACAGTGCAAGTATCAAAGGAATCCATCCATGGGTTAAGGAGATACTGGGCTTTAGAAAACTTTAACCAAAACATCCAATCCCAAAAAACTTCCAATTTTCTAAGTCCATGACCTTGACCTAACTACAGTGCAAGTATCAAAAGAATCCATCCATGGGTTAGGGAGATATAGGTCTTTAAAAAACTTTAACCAAAACATCCAATCCGGACGCCGACGCTGACGCTGACGCGGACGCCGACCCCCTGGTGACAACAATAGCTCTTCCTGGACTTTCGTTCAGGCGAGCTAAAAACACTAATGACGGTACGTCGTTTCCATGACGTCAGTGACGTCACAGTAAATCAAGGAAGGTAATAAAGCAATATAGTTCAGTAAAGTAAAGTAATGTCCCTTAGATAAACTTTAACATTAATTATACTTTCTTTTGTTTTGTTGGAAGAAATTAATTATAAATTAAAGTAGATTTAAAGGTAAAAAACAAGAGGCCCAAATGGGCCTGATATCGCTCACCTGGCTATTGTGCAACGGGACCATTCTGATACAAAATTGGTCCAATTCCACTGAGAATTACTCATTTTCACATTTTGCTACTTTTAGTAACAGAGGCCAACTTGCCTGGTCTTTATATATTTACTTTTGAAACACCTCAATGCAAGAATCATTTTGCCACAAATTTCATCAAAATCCATTCAGGGGTTACTGAGATATTGCCAGTTTCATGTTTTGTGCTATTTTTAGTAACGGCAGATGGCGGCCATCTTGGATTGCTAAAATGCAAAAAATCGAAAAGCCTTCATGCAAGGACCATTTTGACACAAATTTGGTCCAGTTCCATTGAGATTTTCTGATTTTCACATTTTTCTATTTTTAGTAACAGAGGCTTATATGACTGGTCTACAGTTAGATATTTTTGAAACATCTCAATGCAAGAATCATTTTGACACAAATTTCGTCAAAATCCATTCAGCGGTTACTGAGATATTGTCATTTTCATGTTTTGTGCTATTTTTAGTAAAGGCAAATGGCGGCCATCTTGGAATGCCAAAATGCAAAAAATCGAAAAAGCTTAATAAAAGGACCATTCTGACACAAAATTAATCCAACTCCATTGAGATTTACTAATTTTCACATTTTTCTATTTTTAGTAACAGAGGCCGATATGAATGGTCTACAGTTAGATATTTTTTAAACATCTCAATGCAAGAATCATTTTGACACAAATTTTGTCAAAATCCATTCAGCTGTTACTGAGATATTGTCATTTTCATGTTTTGTGCTATTTTTAGTAACGGCAGATGGCGGCCATCTTGGAATGCCAAATTGCAATTAATCAAAAAGACTTCATGCAAGGAACATTCTGACACATAATTGGTCCAATTCCATTAAAGGGTTCTTGAGTAATTGTCATTTTTATGTTTGTGCTATTTTTAGTAACACCAGATGGCGGCCATCTTGGAATGCCAAATTGCAATTAATCGAAACGGCTTTATGCAAGGAACATTCTGACACAAAATTGGTCCAATTCCATTCAAGAGTTCTTGAGTAATTGTCATTTTTATGTTTGTGCTATTTTTAGTAACGGCCCCCATGGTGGCCATCTTGGATAGTCAACTGGCACAAAATTGAAATAATTCCATTCAAGAACCATTTCTGACCAATTCTGGTCAGAATTGGTTGCATTTTCTTTAGATATTGACATTTGAGCAAAATCGGCCTTGTAAACGCTAAGTAGGTCACTGTGACCTAATTCCGCTATAGATTTTTTTTATTTTTACAATTTTTAATATCAAGGTCCCACTTATGTTCCATGCAAACTTTCAACCAAATATACCAAATGGTTCTGGAGAAGAAGTTGATTTTGTTGTTTTTGCTATTTTTAGTAACGGCGGCCATCTTGGATTTTCAACCTGACCCAATTTTACAATTCTGAGACCCTGGAGTCAGGTCATGCTCCATGTGAAATTTGAGAACCATGGGACCAGTAGTTTTAGAGAAGAAGTTGTTTGAAGTTGTTTAAATAGGTCATTTTTTGACATTGGCATTTGAGCAAAATTACACACGTAAACAGAAAGTAGGTCACTGTGACAAAACTCCGCTACAGATTTTTTTCATTTTTACAATTTTGAATACCAAGGTTTCACTGATGTTCCATGCCAAAATTCAGACAAATATACCCAGTGGTTCTGGAGAAGAAGTTTATTTTGTTGTTTTTGCTATTTTTAGTAACGGCGGCCATCTTGGATTTTCAACCTGACCCAATTTTACAATTCTGAGACCCTGGAGTCAGGTCATGCTCCATGTGAAATTTGAGAACCATGGGACCAGTAGTTTTACAGAAGAAGATGTTTGAATATTTGTTTTTAGGTGTTGACGGACAAATTCCGTGACGACGCACGACGCACGACGCACGCCGGACGCATTGGTATGACAATAGCTCACTATGGCCCTTCGGGCCAGGTGAGCTAATAATTCAAGAAAATTAAAAAGCAAATTATAAAACTTGTATAAGAGATAAATGCAAATGTTAAAGTACTGTAGTTATTGGCGCATAATTGTCAGGTTAGCTCATAAACTTATTAGGGTCAAACATCATCATACATCTTGCCCCTGTTGCCCCTTGCTTTGTCATACAGTTGGCTAGCTGCATGTCACCAGCACATCATTTAATTTGATTTATGTCATTTGTCTTTATGAATTCTCGAATGGCAGCAATGTCCACCCTGAGTCGCTTGTCATCCACCAATTTTGTTGAAAAGACTGCTTCTATCACACTTTTATTGTCAGTATAAGCAACGATGGGTATAGACTTTGGTTTCACACCCAGAATTTCCTCTAACATTGTTCTGTAATAGAAGCCTGCTTCCAATCCTTCTTGTAGACTCAGGGCTTCTACAGCTATTGTAGATCTGACAACCCGTTTAATCTTGCTCGCATGCCAAGCTAATGGACAACATATGTTGGTATTGTCAGCTAGCCATATTATGTATGCTCCAGTATATAAGACGATTTTTAAGTCCGCATACACCTGGCTGAGACACGGAAATATCATGTAAGAGTTCACATCTTTCAGTCTGTTTAGTAACTTTGTCGCTCTGGTAAGATCAGCGACTGATGCTTGCTTAAGCTTTGTACTCGCTGCTATCATTTCAAATGCTAGGTCAGGCGCAGTGGAAGCGTGCTGTACCCATAACTCAAAGGTCCGAGGATCGGAACCTCGCTCTGCTACCACTTGTTAAACAGAACTACCTTCTAGTCAGCAACTGATTTATTTGCACAGCTCAATCCAAACATAAAAACACTAATGACATTACATCATTTCCATGACGTCAGTGACGTCACAGTAAATCAAGGAAGGTAATAAAGCAATATAGTTCAGTAAAGTAAAGTAATGTCCCTTAGATAAACTTTAACACCTTAGATAAACTTTAACAATGGGATTAACAGTCAACTATTTACTGCTTGTTCAGAAATGGACACAATGGCACCTACAAAGGAAGCACGCTGATACTGACAAGTAAGAGAACACTAAAATTCTTGACCTTGAGCCTTTAAATTTAGCAAAAAAATATTTACAGCTAGACGTAACAATAAAATTTCAGGTACATGGAATTTACTTACTGTAACAGATCTTTGACACAGCTGTAGACTGTGTTTTCCACAACAGCATCTCCAATATCCAGCAGTTCTTTCACCTCGGCGGCCATTTCTTCACTGACTTCCTTAACCATATCATTTATGACCTCCCAGAATAACAGCTTAGTCAAGTTCTTAATCATCTGTCAAAAAAGAAATACAGGATTTTACATGAGTGCTCATGTATTATTGAATTTATTAAACGAGTTGGGGTAAAAGATAAGATGAGCGGCTATGCCGAGCATCTTATCGTTTTCTCCAACGAGTTTAATAAATTCAATAATACAGGAGCACAAATGCAAGATTCTATTTATCATATGTCAAAACGTGTATGTCATTTAAGGGGACAGGTTGTTGTTGTTGTGTTATTGTTTAACGTCCACAGTAAACAGCTAAGGTCTAACTATTCCTGGGAAGGCTTAGACCTCCTAAGCAGTTAACCAGTACTAAGTGCACTTAATTTCACCAGTAATTTAAGGGGACATAATTCTGCAATAATGACCTGGATCAAAATTCTGTTTCCTTTAAACACATGTTCAATTCATGTCTGAACTGTGTGTGTTGCAAGTTTCAAATCCCTGCATCAAATACTGTAGGGAGGAGTTGCAGAGACACAAACTGTACTACAAAGTGTGAGATATGTATGTTCAGATAAACAAGGGCAAAACTATATGCTCCTCCCCACTTCATGGCGGGGGCATAAAAAAAGAGCAAAATTTACATTCCCATCATGTTTTGTTCATGAAATATCATATAGAGATTTCAAAGATTAGAGAGCAAACAGTGTCAGTCCAGATGAGGCAGCTCATTATGAGCCACCTCGCATGGACCTATGATACTCCAATTTCAACTATTTTCAGTTTTTGCATTTCATTTAAGTGTCAAAAAATTACCATTGTTCTTACCTCATTTGTGGGTTTCGGTGGGGGTTCAGGAATAGTAGGTTCTACTTTAATCACCTTAGCAACAGGTTCTTGCTTTGTTTCTTCTTGACCTCTGACCTCTGCAGCTGAAACTTGCTGGACTGGTTCCCCAGATGAAGCTTCTACACCTAAAATAAAGGTGAAAGAGACCACTTCCAGGGTGGGTAATTCTTACCAAGATGAATTTGTCTCCCATTCATTGGAAGCTTCTCTAAAAGGGGAGAATTTGCAAAACTTCTCACATTTTTTTCAACAAAAAATATTGGTGAATTTGAGATATTAACATTTGAAATTTTAACAAAACGTTAACTGTTAACTAACGAGGTCGTTAGTTTTGAACAACCAGGCCCATAACTTTAGGTGAAGAGTACACTTTCAAGGGAAGCAACTCTGACCGTTTCATTTTTGCCGCCTGTTTCAACGAGGATCAACTAATTAACCCTTTGTAGACTGGAAACCCGTTTTAGGGTATTATGCAAACAGTGCAGACCCAGTTCAGACGCCGCAAAACGTGGCGACTGATCAGAATCAAGACTGTTTGCTTATAGGAAATTTTATGCAAAATACAAGTGAAAACATTCACCAGAAACTCCTAAAACTAGAAATGGACTCATCGAAATGATAAGGAAGAACAAGTCCACTAGTCACGAAAGGGTTAATGAAACATATTTGCTGCTCTGCAGGCAAGTTCTTTCTTTAAGAGAAGGCCTTACTTTGGGAGAGTTTAGTTGCCCAGGAAAGCAAAAAGAAAGTCATCAAAGTGGCTCCTTTGAAAAACAATGGCTGAAAAACACGAACCTGTTCCCAATCACCTTAAGCTAAAGAGGAATGCTGATGGAGTAGTGAGTGCTCTAGCTCCTCTTTTGTGCTGGCGAGCTAAATATGTATGATTTCTTGAAAAGGTACATCACACCTGGTTAACTATGTTTTCAAGGATGTTACCAGACAAAAAAAGTCATAGTTACTAAATGACCTGTCATCATCAAAACAAAAAAGAGTCATAGTTACCAAACGACCTGGTCATGATGAGCAGGTTCTTTAGTAACTATGACTCTTTTTTGTTTTGTAAGAATCATAGTTACTAAACAACCTGGTCATCATTGAAACAAAAAAGTCATAGTTACCAAACAACCTGGTCATCATGATGACCAGGTCATTTAGTAACTATGACTTTTTTTTTGAGGGTTCTTTTTTGTTCTGTAACAGCCCTTGTACATAGTTAACCAGGGGTGTACACAGAGCTGACCTGTGGATACTTCTCAAATTTTAGATAAAGCAGAAGTTCTAAAGTTTCGACACTTCATCCCTCCAAAATATCAAAGAAAGAAACAGGTTGTCATTATATTTTTTTCAAAAAGACTTCATGGAACTGCAAACAGTGTAGATTCTGATAAGACTGTTCCTGAAGAAGCAGTCTGATCTGGATTTTCTCAGATTGCAATGACATCTTAAATTTGTCATATCGGTAACTGAGTATCAAATTTTGACCCAGATACAGAGACAACACAGACTATGTACAACAGGTTACTCAGTCTGGTTTTGGTATTCTGCTACAGAGATATTATGGAACTAACCTGGTAAATCAACAGCACTTTTGAATCTACTCTGGGCATCAAAACTGGAAACAGGTGTAGGAATTTCAAATTTTGGTAGATTCTCACCGTTAATCATCTGCAAGAGAAGCAACCCATGATCAATATACAATATTAACCAGGGCCCAGTGGTTCAAAGCATCATTAGCCTGATGAGCTCGTTAAGAGGTCATCTTGTTAAGTGTTTTACGACTTCATAATCAAATACACTGATATTTTTTGTTGAAAAAATGTGAGAAGCTTTTATTTTTCAACATAAAATATTGGCATATCTGAGATATATATGTTTGAATTTTAACCAAACGTTAACTAACGATGTTGTTAGTTTTGAACAACTGGGCCCAGTTTAGTATATTCCTATCAATGATATACCTATTATTA
The DNA here is from genome assembly GCA_963989385.1 of Ctena decussata. Classification (NCBI taxonomy): domain Eukaryota; kingdom Metazoa; phylum Mollusca; class Bivalvia; order Lucinida; family Lucinidae; genus Ctena; species Ctena decussata. The sequence continues at coordinate 14,490,530 of OZ022507.1, read as the reverse complement.
ACAGTCTGTGTTCCAGGAGCCAGATAACAAACTGAATCTGTGTCACAACTCTTGAAGATTATACTACATCAAAGTTCCTGCTTCAGAAGCATCAGCTTTTAACGTTTAATCAGAGACATGAGACTCATGATGGAGCAACAACAAACTAGACATCGGGCATGATCTTCCTAAGGTTTTCACTTGACCCCAGAATTAATGCATCAAAAGATGGTAATTAGATCAGAGAAAAGGGTAACTAATTAACATATAATTACTGCAGTATCTTCAGCTGCCCTTTGTATCATGACCATGTAACCTGGATTGATCCCCAGATTCATTAAGGTGACCCAATATTTAGTTTAATTATAGTATCAGATTCAGAGCTCCAGATAAGAAGGGGTATTGAGGATAATTTAAAGATAATTTCTCTTAATCCTTTGACAATAAAAACCTATGTTATGACCTCTCACTAGAACCATCTTGGTGAGATGGACCTAATGAGGAGGTCACAAGACATGTTTTTATGGAGACATATGGAAAATTATCCCTTAATTATCGTTGTTACCCCTTCTTATCTGCAGCAATGGATGTGCTGACGAAGTCATAAGGTGAAGCACTTAGACCCAGGCATTTCATATAGTACCTCTCCTACAGACACCATTCTTTTTGACTCTATCAACTGTATTGATCGCCGTGGCAACCATGCAGCTTCAGGTTCAAGGTAATCATTTCTATCAAGAATCACATCACCATCTTCAGTCATAAATCCATAATGTTCACAGAAATCAGATGCTTCTTGGTCGTTTTCAAATCCTAACAAACGCACAAGCTCTGATATCGGAATCTGCAAAAAAATAAATTCAACTGCCTAAGATAAATGGATACCCTTTCAAGGGAAGCAACAGTGCCATTTTCTCAAGTGTCTCTCGTCTCAGTGAGGGTCATCTCTTAAGGAACAAGAGCTGTCGCCCGACAGCATAGCTCGCCTGAATTGGTGCTTGCCCATCACACAGCAGGTATGGTGGTGTGGACTGCTATGCATAAAACTTCATGCAAGCATGTCCATAATGAAAACACATTTATAAACAAAAGCTATCTCAGAAATAAGTCTTAAAATAAAAGATTAAATAAAAAAAATGAAATGAAATTTCAAAGTCCATGAGCTTGAGGTAAAAAAAAACTGACGACTAGGGGGAGGGTGTTTGTGTGTGTGAGTGTGTGTGTGGGGGGGGGGGGCTATGTGGACTGCTATGCATAAAACTTCATGCAAGCATGTCCATAATGAAAACACATTTATAAACAAAAGCTATCTCATAAATAAGTCTTAAAATAAAGTATTAAAGTCTCTATAGTCCTATCAATGGTAAAAACGCCTAAAACTCAAATCATTGTAAAAATCGGTTCAACCTTCACGTTTTGTAATAAAATGTAGGTTGGTGTGCAAATACCGAGTCATATTACTGGTAAAAAGTAGAGAAAACAAGTTTTCGAAAAATAACAAATCGCTTGAAACAAAATACAATTTCCTGTTCTGGTTTCCCGCCCAGCAATGCTATATAAACACAGGCGGGATAGTGATTGGGACTCCTCGCCTGTACATTGTATTTTTACCATTTTATGAAATTGAAAGTAGGTCATTTTAGTTGCCAACCAAAATGACCCAAATAGGTTTTCAAATCCTTTTTATGTGAAACTCAAGGAGGTTTTAAATTTTTAAAGCTGGCTAATCACGGTCATATAGAATAAAGAAACTATAGGGAAAAGCTTGCAGCGATACCTCATGATAAAAATTTTCATGCTGATAGAGCAATGGGGCCTTTAAATAAAAAAAAATGAAATGAAATTTCAAAGTCCATGAGCTTGAGGTAAAAAAAAACTGACGGGTAGGGGGGAGGGTGTGTGTGTGTGTGTGTGTGTGTGGGGGGGGGGGGGGGGGGGGGGGGGGGGGGGGGGGGGGGGGCGGGGGGGGGGCCTATGTGGACTGCTATGCATAAAACTTCATGCAAGCATGTCCATAATGAAAACACATTTATAAACAAAAGCTATCTCATAAATAAGTCTTTAAATAAAGTATTAAATAAAAAAAATGAAATGAAATTTCAAAGTCCATGAGCTTGAGGTAAAAAAAAACTGACGGGTGGGGGGGAGGGTGTGTCTGTGTGTGTGTGGGGGGGGGGGGGCTATGTGGACTGCTATGCATAAAACTTCATGCAAGCATGTCCATAATGAAAACACATTTATAAACAAAAGCTATCTCATAAATAAGTCTTTAAATAAAGTATTAAATAAAAAAAATGAAATGAAATTTCAAAGTCCATGAGCTTGAGGTAAAAAAAAACTGACGGGTGGGGGGGAGGGTGTGTCTGTGTGTGTGTGGGGGGGGGGGCTATGTGGACTGCTATGCATAAAACTTCAAGCAAGCATTCCATAATGAAAGCACATTTATAAACTTATAAACAAAAGCTATCTCAGAAATAAGTCTTAAAATAAAATTAAAATAAAAGAAATGAAAGGAAATTTCAAAGTCCATGAGCTTGCAGCTAGGATGTATCAAAACCCTGAACCATTATCTAACATCAGTCCAAGTATTAGTATCAACTGAGTCCATCATTGTGGCACTTTGAAATTATGTCTTCATAAATATAAAACTTTAACCAAAATCTTTAAGACAAAATTCTAAGTCGATGACCTTGACTTCAAGGTCATCCAGTGGGGTAAGTATAAGCTGTTTCGTAAAAACTCAAAAACAATTCAAGTATAAACTAAATCTCTGCAAAGCATTATGAATCAGTATGCAATTACAAAACTTTGAAAAAGACAAAAATTTCCTAAGTCCCTGACCTTGACATCAAGATCACTGAGCGGGGGTTGGGGTAGTACTCTGTAGATCTAACTACAGTGCAAATATAAAAAGAATTCATCTATGGGTTCAGGAGATATGTGTCTTTAAAAAACTTTAACCAAAACATCCAATCAATAAAAAGACAATATTCTAAGTCCATGACCTTGACATCAAGGTCACAGAGGGGGGTGGGGGTAGTACCCTCGAAAACTTTAGACCAATATCTAACTTCAGTGCAAGTATCAAAGGAATCCATCCATGGGTAAAGGAGATATTGGGCTTTATAAAACTTTAACCAAAACATCCAGTCCAAAAAAACTACCAATTTTCTAAGTCCATGACCTTGACATCAAGGTCACGGAGTGGGGTGGGGGTGGTACCCTGTCAAACTTTGGACCAATATCTAACTACAGTGCAAGTATCAAAAGAATCCATCCATGGGTTAAGGAGATATAGGTCTTTAAAAAACTTTAACCAAAACATCCAATCCGAACACCGACGCGGACGCGGACGCCGACGCCGTGGTGACAACAATAGCTCTTCCTGAACTTTCGTTCAGGCAAGCTAAAAAGGAAAGCTAATTCTTTCCTTTATGAGCAGATCCCATTTTGGAAGGGTTTCTTTATCCTTGTCAAGGGAAGCAATTGGGAAGTTACACAAATTGTTTCCCTTTCCCTTTGTAAAAATGGTGGTAAAACATGGGGGTGTATTTATTCACCTTAAAAAGCTATAACAAGACCCTGTCTGCATTCACAATAGCTCAAAATGACAGTGCTTTACCTATTATATAAACCTTAACCAAATCTTGAATGCAAGAGGAATGCCAATGCCAATGTGATGGCCAAAGTGACTGCAAAAACTCTACTTCTTATATGGGAGCTAAAAAGATTTTTCGTTAGAGTCAATATCAGTAATAAGCACAAATATGAAATATTTTATGTTTTTTTTTTTTTTTGTTTTTTTTTGCTTTTGCACCCATAATGCTCACATTAATTATACACTTCCTTTTCCTTTTAGAGATGATTCTGGAAGGCATGGTGGGGGAAGGAGAAGGAGCTGGACGGAGAATGGGGTCATAGACAGTGTTGAGGGGTGGGCAGGGATGGACTTAGCCAACTTGGACTGGGCCAGGTGAAAACAGAACAAGGTGGAAAGGGATTGTTTCGAAATCATTTGTGGTGCCCGAAAGATCTTGTAAGGTTATGAAATAGAATAGAATAGTTCCTTTTTTTATTGTAGCAGAGACACAAGCCCTGATACAATGTCCCAATCCTCAGAACCATCTGATGTAAAGAAAACTCTACCTGTGCTGGTTTATTCCCCATTCCATAGGTTCTCATCATCGAAGTCAAGGCTCGGTTCCTCACTTGAGTAAAATATCTGTGCATGATACAGGCGGAACTGAATGATGACTGCTTTACAAGTCGGAAGAACCTGACGTAATTGTTGTTGCTCACAGCCGAATATACTTGAAGAGCAAAGATAATTTCCGGAGATGTTCTAACTTCTGGTCGCAGCTGCTGAACCTCTCTACAAAAGAAACATCATCAGCATCCATATATAGTGCAGGTTTTTTTTTAAGTGCTGGTCCGTTGGCCCGGGCCCGTTGATTTTGGCCTCGGACCAGTTAAATCCCACTGTAGCAGGTCCGTCAGGCCAGTTGAATTTCGGGGAGTCATTTCGGGACATTCAGTTTGTTTCAATCTTGAAGCCAAAACCATCTGAAAACCAGTCTACTTTCGTTTTGCTACGGATGATTTCATTGGACGATCAGAAATGTTTAATCCAATGAAATTTCTCCTTGCATTGCAAATAGACAATATGGCCAACCGATGAAGTTTGGGGATGAATCGCAGAAGTCACATGTAAAAAAATGGACCCCAAAGGACTTCTGCGCTTATTTCAACCCCCGCCATCTAAAAAACAAAAACAGCTGCTTAAGTCCGATGAAGAAAAAAAGCCACCCGAGACAAATACCAACAGTCTAGCCGCCATCGGTACTTTCAACCTGGGTGGCTGACCGAATTCAAGTGCCTGAAGTGGCTCGAGTTTGATGATGCCCTAGGAATGAAATGTTCAATTTGTAAAACTAGGGACACAGTTGGCTCTTATGTTACTGGATGCACCAATTACAAGAAAACCTCACTGCTATATCATGAGGTATCAGACTTGGCTTAATGGGTTAATTATCTTAAACATTTGGATACTAAACAACTACAGATAAGATTGGATATTTGGTGATAAAGGATCATACATTTTAATGGTGCTTTATTTTATTGAATATAATTAGTCCTGTATATTCCACATTGGAAAAGTAGTTGGGCCAGTTGAAAATTTGGATGGCCAGTAGATTTTCCAGCCAGGTGGCCCTGCAGGCCAATGGCATTTTGGTCCCTAGGAAAACCCCTGTAGTGAATATCTAATGATAATTCACAGATAATTTTTTCTTTTTTCTCAAGAAAAGCATGATAAGACTCCTCATCTGAAATGCCTCACAGAGTTACAGCATATCACATCATATGATGAATTTTGTTATATTCTAAACAATAAACAAGAGGGCCATGAGGCCCTGAATCGCTCACCTGATATTGTCAAAAAGAGAGAGTTCTAGGTAAAAAGTCAAAGAATGGCCTTGACCTCTTGTACTCATAAATCTTCATGTACTCATTAGGATGAATGTATATACCAATTTTTAGGCCTAAATCTTCAAAACTTTCCATGAAATCTTATGTTATAGCTTTTTCCAATATTTGACCTTGCCGTAAAATGGTCAAGGTCAACCCAAGGTCATCATTTTCAACAATCTAGATAGTACTGGAGTACCCAATGCTACGTACTAAGTTTCAAGGCCTTCGGTCAATTGGTTCTGGAGTCGAAGATTTTTAAAGGATTTTACCATATCTGGGTGTGGTGGCCATGTTGATCATGTGACCAGGACCGTTTGAACAAATTTTCATTTTCTCAACCCATGGAAACTCTATTTGATATTTGGTTACAATTGGCCATCAGGTTTTTGAGGAGATTGTTTGAAATTGTCAAAATATGACTGTTCTGGGTCAAAGGTCATAGAATGACCTTGACCTTTTGTACTCATAAATCTTCATGTTCTCATTAAGATGACTGTATATACCAATTTTTAGGCCTAAATCTTCAAAACTTTCCATGAAATCTTATGTTCTAGCATTTTCCAATATTTGACCTTGCTGTAAAATGGTCAAGGTCAACCCAAGGTCATAATTTTCAACAATCTAGATAGTACTGGAGTACCCAATGCTACATACTAGGTTTCAAGCCCTTTGGTCAATTGGTTCTGGAGTAGAAGATTATTGGATGTTTTTACCATATATGGGCATGGCGGCCATGTTGATCATGTGACCTGGACTGTTTGAACAAATTTTCATTCCCTCAACCCCTGGATGCTCTATATGAAATTTGGTTACAACTGGCTCAGTGGCTTTTGAGGAGATTGTTTGAAATTGTCAAAATATGACAGTTCCCCGTCAAAGGTCAAAGAATGACCTTGACCTATTGTACTCATAAATCTTCATGTACTCATTAAGATGACTGTAGATATCAATTTTTAGCCAAAAATCTTCAATAGTTTCCAAGATATTTTATGTTCTAGCATTTTGCCATATAAAAGCCCAAGGAAGCAAATTTGACCTTATCGTAAAAAAGGTCAAGGTCAACCCAAGGTCATAATTTGAACAATCTTGGTAGTACTCGTGTACACGATGCTACATACCAAGTTTCAAGGCCATCAGCCTATTGGTTCTGGAGAAGAAGATTTTTTTAGGTTTTTACCATATATGGGCATGGCGGCCATGTTGGTCATGTGACCAGGACCGTTTGAACAACTTTTCGTTCCTAAGGTCCCAGGAGGCTACATATGAAATTTGGTTACAATTGGCCCAGTGGTTTCAGAGGAGAAGTCATTTGAAATTGTGGACGGACGACGGACGACGTACAACGGACGACGGACGACGGAGCCTTACCATCCTATAAGCTCCCCCGGAGCCGCTGGCTCAGGTGAGCTAAAAAGCCATTTTTCTTAGTGAAAAAAAAAATCCACAGAGTATCATGTTTTGCCTGTCTGCATGTAGTCACAGAAATGGATGTAAACCAGAAAACAAAAGTCTTGTGAACAGTTAAAAATACGTCAAAAACCTGATACTGACAAATGCTTTGAGTTTCCTCCTTCCTGATGTAAGCGTGATCCCAAGTTTCCTGACTCTAGCCCTTAAGTGTTGAAGAGAAACAGAGCTACACTACAGCAAGTGAGCTTGAGAAGCTTATGTATACAACGGCCCGTGCCATAACCTTCTGTCAGAGATTACACTTAAGATAGAACTGCAAATGTTTAAGGATGGCAAACAGACAGATGAACAGACAATCAATATAAACCCTGTAAGCAGACTTAGTCCAGTTTCATTCAAGAATGTCAGAAATATACAGGAAAGATATGAAACAATATATGAGCTGCAATATGACAAAACCAACAAAGTGGCATGTGCACCCAGCGAAGACTCACATCAGCCTGGGCATCTGCCCAGTCTAATCAATCAGAGTCTTCGCTGTGCACTTAAAGGTAGCTAAGGGTCTAACACAGACAGTTAAAGACTGATCAGACTGGGTGGAAGCCCAGGCTGATCTGAGTCTTTGATGGGCGCACATGCCACTTTATAGGTTTTGTCGTGTCTTGGCTGGTATATAAAAGTATTACAGAATGACAATCATAGAGTCATGAAAGTACCTAATAACTGACAGAACCCATTATAGCCCCCCTTTTTTAAAGTACAGCTATAATAATTGTAAGTGATTTATGATACCTTAAAATATCTCCCTACCTTAAAATATCTCCCTCATTTAGATTCATCAGTACAGTGTATGCTCTAAACTCAGCCTCATTCTGACAGAACACGTTCTGCTTCTTTTCAAGGTCATGATAAAACTCTCGTAATGTCTGCAAACATTTGGTCAAGTTCTCATTGTTTATCTTGGCATCAAACGAGTGCATATCCTCTTCGCACAGACGTTCTGAACAAAATATGTGGAAGCGGGCACATTTCTCAATCAGTTCTACGGCCCGTCTGTCATTTAGCTGCTGCTGAGTTATATCCTGTCAATAGAACATAGTGGTATTAAATACGTTATCTAGAATAGATATATTACCAAAAAAAAAACAAAGCCACATGCTATTCTAACCTTTAAACCTCAGGTTTTAAACACCTCTCTCAGGGACCACTAGATGTTATTGCATAGAAAATGAGCCACGACACACGAGAAAACCAACAATGTGGTTGTGCACCCAGTGCAGACTCAGATCAGCCTTGGCATCAAACCAGTCTGATCAGACACTTCGCTAAGCACTTAAAGGGTAGCTTAGGGTCAAAGCTACCTTCATGCTGACAGCAAAGACTCTGATCAGACTGGGCGGATGCCCAGGCTGATCTGAGTCTGTGCTGGGGGCACAACTACATTGTTGGTTTTCTCGTGTCCCGGCTCAAATCATGTTTCATCCCATATCTACTTCAAGCTCAATGCTGATTTTTGCAAACAAGACTTTCTTTTCACCAGCACAAACATGCATCCACAGAATTATATTTCATAATATTTTCATTTGTAATATTACACCCCAAGTAAACGGGACTCAATGTAGTTCAAACTTATGGCAATGTAAAGTCTCATATGAGCCTTTTGAACTCAATGTCATTTAAACAGGGTCATGCAATGTGACACTGTGGCAAAACAATTGCCATTATCAGTGGCTTGATAGGTTAGGATGTCTGCAATGTTATTATGACGTTGGAGCTAATGTGTGATATGTTTGAAAACAGTATGTTAAATGATTCAAATTCAGTCACAGATTCATCGGTTAGTCAGAAGCAAACAATTGAAATACAGTCAACTCTTGATATCTCAAAGTCGTAATGCACCCAAAACTACTGATATCTCAAAGTAAATTTTCTGGTTCCAAAAAATTTACTTTGAGATGTCATTGTTTGAGATAACAGGATTTGAATTGTAGATAAATGTTATCAGGCGATGCCTAAAGAAGCGATCTCTGAAGACGATTGGCTACAATCTGACGTTGGCCGTGATAACAGCGTTCGATTGGTTTAACGACGTAACCGACTTACGTCACAAAGCATTCGCGACATCATTAAGTTCATACAAAATGCGTTTGCTTTTCAGTTGTTTTATCTCTTTACGCCGTAAAACCTTCTAATGATGCATGATAAATAGAAAACCATGATAGTGTCTTTTGATATCAAGTTTATCAGGCGAGACCAGAAACAAGTCAGACTGGCTCGGCAAGCCCTGCCATTCCTAGGCTGTTTCTGGTCTTGCCTGATAAACTTGATATCAAAAGACACTAACATGGTATTCTCTATACTCAACATCTACATGTAAGTCATCTTTTCCTTCAATGCCAACATTTCTCATTAAATTACCTTTCTTATTCCCCTCGTTCTGTTCCAGAAGAAATCAAACCAATCTCCCCAGTAGCCATCTTGTCCCTGATCTGCCACCTCACACAATAAGTAGGTCATGGTCACCTGAAGAACTGGTATGGGCCGCAACTCATGTGGTAATGGTTCATCCTGCAAATTAACAATTGAATCACATTCTGACAGAAAACTGATTGTGCGTGTAACATTTTGTTTCCTGACAGTAGAAAAGCCTTGAGGCATGTTGGGTTTAGATAATCTATTCATAGTAATGGTCAGAGTGGGGTGCAGCCCCATAATTTATCCATACTTCTTTAAAATTATTAGAGTTTAGGAGCTTACTCCCATTATAAAATCTCATCGACATAAATTTTTTTTAACTCTAACGTCTTATGAGTTCACTGATGTAATAATAAATCCCTAATTTAAACAGAAAATGGTTCCTATACCCTAAAAAGTTTGTGACAAATTTGTTCATTACCCCTCTGAGGTGTATCCCCCTTTCATGAAATATGACCATTTTAGCTCATTTTCATTCATCTGAATAGGGTTTATTGTAGGGTGCACCCCATATTAAAGCAAATTCATCCAAAAAGATAGGCCACATCACCATGTAGCTCTGATAAGAGCAGTTGGACAGACAGACAGATGGCTCAAAAGGACAGAGAGATGACAATGTTTTATATTTATTTCAGACTGAATGGGAAATATATGAGATTATGATGAAAATGAAACAAAGTCCACTTTCTATGCTGAACTAAACCCCACAACCTCAGGATTAAGAGTTCAGAACATTAATTGCTTTGCCTACATGATCTGAACTGGACAAACGTGGGTATATCTTCTTTTACCAGAAAATCATGGTCTACATGTGCAGAATCTCTCACCTGATCTGGAGAAGACCTGATGTATTCTTTCACAGCACGACTGTGATCTACTGACGGATTTCTTCCGGGCTGAAATTAAATTCATGAACCAAGGCTTGAGATAATGTACCTTAACCCTTTTAAGACCATATACCAATTTTGGGTACATATGCAAACAGTGCAGATCCAGATATGCAAACAGTGCAGATCCAGTTCAGACGCCGCAAAATGTGGCGTCTGATCAGGGTCTACACTGTCTGCTTAAAGGAATTTTGTGCAAAATACAGTAAAAGTGAAAAGATGCACCAGAAACCCCTAAAACTACAAATGGACCCATCCAAATGATAAGGATGGACATGTCAACAGGTCAAACAAGAGCTGTTGCCTGACAGCATAGCTCGCCTGAATTGGTGCTTGCCCATTGCACAGTCGCTATGGTGGTGTGGACTGCTATGCATATAACTTCAGGCAAGCATGTCCATAATGACAACACATTTATAAACAAAAGCTATCTCAGAAACAAGTATTAAAATAAAATTAAAATAAAAAAAATCCACATGAAATTTCAAAGTCCATGAGCTAGATGTCAAAGAAATGAGGGGTAGGGGATGGGGGGGAGGCAGGATGTACCAAAACCCTGAACCATTATCTAACATCAGCCCAAGTATTAGTATCAACTGAGTCCATCATAGAACTGTGAAATTATGTCTTCATAAATATAAATCTTTAACCAAACTCTTTAAGACAAACTTCTAAGTCGATGACCTTGACTTTAAGGTCATCCAATGGGGTAAGTATATAGTGTTTTGTAAAAACTCAAAAAAGTGTCTAACATCAGTTCATGTGTAAACTATATCTCTGCCAAGCATTATGAATCAGTATGCAATCAGAAAACTTTAATAAAGACAAAAATTTCCTAAGTCCCTGACCTTGACATCAAGGTCACTGAGCGGGGTTGGGGTGGTACTCTGTAAAACTTTGAACTAATATCTAACTACAGTGCAAATATCAAAAGAATTCATTCATGGGTTCAGGAGATATGGGTCTTTAAAAAACTTTAACCAAAACATCCAATCAATAAAAAGACAATTTTCTAAGTCCATGACCTTGACATCAAGGTCACTGAGGGGGGTGGGGGTAGTACCATGGAAAATTTTTTAGACCATTATCTAACTACAGTGCAAGTATCAAAAGAATCCATCCATGGGTTAAGGAGATATTGGGCTTTAAAAAACTTTAACCAAAACATCCAGTCCAAAAAAAACGCCAATTTTCTAAGTCCATGACCTTGACATCAAGGTCACTGAGTGGGGTGGGGGTAGTACCCTGTTAAACTTTGGACCAATATCTAACTACAGTGCAAGTATCAAAAGAATCCATCCATGGGTTAAGGAGATATAGGTCTTTAAAAAACTTTAACCAAAACATCCAATCCGGACGCCGACGCGGACGCGGACGCTGACGCGGACGCCGACGCCAAGGTGACAACAATAGCTCTTCCTGAACTTTCGTTCAGGCGAGCTAAAAAGGGTTAAAGCATATGCAAACAGCACAGACTGTGATCAGACTGTGCATATGCACAGTCTGATCACAGTCTTTGCTGTTTACATTAATCTTGATCATCAAAGCCTGCTTGGCTGTTTACTATACAACGGTCTTAACACTTTCTTAATTGGTAGATGTAGATGTAGAAAACACTGCTCTTTGTGAGAAGCCATGGCAGTGCAAAAGCTCCATACATTCTCTCAGCAAAACTATTTATAGCACAAATGATTTTATACAATGAAGAAAACATAAAACCTTGACTTTTTAACTTTGTTAAGCTAACAATACTTTGTGCTTTTTTTTTTATAATATGCTGCACCGAGAACAAATGAATGTTTGCTTGTATACGTCAAGGTGAGTAGCTCTGTCTCTTTATTTTGAGAGCCAAGCTATTCACCATTTTCTAGCCCACATTCCTCCAATTTTAATTCCACACTAATCGCCCCACAGAGATTCACACTTCTGGAAAGAATGCTGTCATAAAATTTGAATCAGGGAATTCTGCCATTGAAATAGTGATGTAATATTGATATGGTAGTTGGTTTAAACATATTTCTTCTCCTCTTCATTTACATACATGACACAAATATATACTTGGAATAAGTTTAAGGATGGGAACAGAAGCAGGCACTGGTAGTTCAAAATTTATGTCAGAGTCTATGCCCAGAGTATGATCGTTTGTTACACCATTTATGTTTGGTAAGAACAAGAAAAACATGGTGTAGAAAGCTGTGAATAAAAACTTCTCAAATGGAAAGAACTATTTACCTTGACATCAACACAAAAATTCAGTCAATGACTCTGTGAAGTGTGTTGTGATCCCCAATCCAGGCCAGGCAGCGCAGTCTGTAGAACATCTGACTCAAGAGCCAGAGGTCCTGGGTTCGATACCTGGTCAGGCCACATACTTTCATTTCTCCTTTCATTGATTCAAGAAGGGCAGTTGTCAGTTACTGGAGTAAGTATGTGCACCTAGTACTGGTTCACTGCTTAAGAGGTCTAAGCCTCCCAGGAACAGTGTGGTTAGGGTAGCTGACTGTCCATAGCTGTTTAGGGCGCGTTTACACGAGCAAAGTTTCTATGTCACAGAAACTTTAACAAAGAAAGTATGACAAACATTGTGCGTTTACACGGAGCAAATTATTTGTTAAAGAAAATGTGCCATAGAATCTTTGTCACATAAACTTTGGCAATGAAATATTTGCTGCAGTGTTCACACGACCAAACATTATTCGTCAAAGTTACCTGCAGCGATGAAACAAAATCTTTGTCACATTTTCCACGCTTGTAGCAATGTTCTTTGTTACATAATCTTTAGCAAAGTTCTCCGTTTACACGGACAAATTTAATTTGTCGAAGTAACTTTACCATATATATTTGTCAAAGAAACATTGTCATATTTTGGCATTTACACGAGCAAATTTTTCTGTGACAAACCTACTTTGTCATAGAAACTTTGGTCGTGTAAACGCGCCCTTACCATGGATGTAAATCAAGAAAACAACAAACAACAACAATCGTTAACCATGCTGCTAAAAATTGTGGTGGTAGAGTAGTCTGAATTGAGTTGTGACTATGCCTTAACACACGGAGCTGAGCCACTTTGCATATTATACTGTTCCGTACAGAGCCAACCATGGACCATTACAACCCGATGGATGGGGGGAAATATCACCTTGCCAAGGTATCACCCTATTCAAGGATCACTTACAATCAACACCCATAAGCCATTTCTGTATTGATCCACGCCCCTGCCCAGGGGCCTTCCTGCTAGAAAATTTTATGGTTCTTGTCTCAGACCTTCCCAGGGGCATGAAATGGGTAACAACTCTGGACAGTTGTACCCCGTATGTAACCCCTAATGCAAACATTACCACCACACTCAGAAACAAAGTGTTATCGCTTGAATTATATAACTAGCATTTTACCCAATGCTTTAAAACTGGTAAGCATAAATTAGCATATAATTAAGTTCATTTATAGTGTTCAGCTTCTAACTGTTGACATAACAAAATAAATGTGCTTGTAATTAGTAATAATATCAACAGTTATTAAATTGCTGAAATGAACACTATGTGCTCAAACTAGATACCTATCCACCACAGTTCCGGTTGTTTACCAAACCAACAAGATTCAAGGGAAGCAACTCAATTTTTGGATGCCAAAGCCATAAGGGAAGTAATCAATGAATAACCCATTTTTGCAGCATTTCCATTCTTTTGAAAGTTCCCTCAGTGAATATGTGCAGTAAATGCTCTAAAATTTAGTCACCCCATCCCTCTGATAAAATATGGAGTAAATGTTTGTTTTTTTTCAGATATATTGTCACGAAAACATTTGGTGGATAGCAAACAGTGTTGACCCTGATCAGACTGCTCCAAAAGGAGCAGTCTGAACTGGATCTACACTGTCTGCCAGGTTATTTTTGTGAGAGACATTGGTGTTAGGAATCTTAGAGCATTTACTGAAATGTTTACTTACAATATTTTCTGTGCCAGGTATCATTTCAAAGTAACTGAGCCGACGCTTGTCCTCCCTGTCATATCTCTCTTTCTCGGGACACATATCGGGACATGTACCAACAAAAGCCCCTCTCTTTAGATCTGTCTGTTTCTTCTTTCTATCTGTTTCATTTAAATATTACAATAAGAATGATACGATACAGAGAGTTGTGGATAAAAGGGAGTACCTGACGAGACAACTATCTTATGGATGGACGATCCGCGCCGCGTTACTGCGGCTATGGATCCGTTCCACTGAGGTGCAGGGGGAACATCGATATGAGAATTGAAATACTACTACTACTGACAACTATCTTATTTCTCCAATGTATGTTAAGGCAGTCCTAGTGAGGGGTTAAAACATACCTTTTTATGAAAAAATTAGCAGAAATTATCCCTAATTATCACCAAATACTTGGCTGCTCCTATCACAGCAAATAACAAACTGAAATGTGTCGTCCAAAAGTGTCTGTACTAATATATACTAGCACTAAATATTGGGACATTAGTCTGACATACCATACTAACACTAAATAATGGAACATTTTTGTCTCAGCTTACTAGCACTATAAATTGGGGCATTTTGTCTCAGAAAAGTCTGTTCTACCATAATAACACTAAATATTGCGACAATTTTGTTGGACATTTCTGGCAAGAAAAGAAAAAACACAGTATTGGGACATTTTTGTCGCAGGAGTCATAAAACAATAATAGCAATAAATATTGGGACAGTTTTGTCTCAAAAAAAAGTCTGTAACACCATCATAATGCAAAATATTGGGACAGTTTTGTCTCAGAAGTGTCTTATATACCAGCATAATGCAAAATATTAGGACAGTTTTGTCTCAGAAGTGTCTTATATACCAGCATAATGCAAAGTATTAGGATAGTTTTGTCTCAGAAGTGTCTTATATACTAGCATAATGTGAAATATTAGGACAGTTTTGTCTCAAAAAGTGTCTTATATATCAGCATAATGCAAAATATTGGGACAGGTTTGACCTCAGAAGTGTCTTATATACCAGCATAATGCAAAATATTGGGACAGGTTTGACCTCAGAAGTGTCTTATATACCAGCATAATGCAAAATATTGGGACAGTTTTGTCTCAGAAGTGTCTTATATACCAGCATAATGAAAAATTTTGGGACAGTTTTGTCTCAGAAGTGTTTTATGTACCAGCATAATGCAAAATGTTGGGTTAGTTTTGACCTCATAAGTCTCTTATGTACCAGCATTATGCAAAATATTGGGTCAGTTTTGTCTCAGAAGTGTCTTAAGTACTAGCATAATGCAAAATATTAGGACAGTTTTGTCTCAGAAGTGTCTTATATACCAGCATAATGCAAAATATTGGAACAGGTTTGACCTCAGAAGTGTCTTATATCCCAACATAATGCAAAATATTGGGACAGTTTTGTCTCAGAAGTGTCTTATATACCAGCATGATGCAAAATATTGGGACAGTTTTGTCTCGAAAGTGTCTTATATACCAGCATAATGCAAAATATTGGGACAGGTTTGACATCAGAAGTGTCTTATATACCAGCATAATGCAAAATATTGGGACAGTTTTGTCTCAGAAGTGTTTTATGTACCAGCATGATGCAAAATATTGGGACAGGTTTTCAAAGAAGTGTCTTATATACCAGCATAATGCAAAATATTGGGACAGGTTTGACATCAGAAGTGTCTTATATACCAGCATAATGCAAAATATTGGGACAATTTAGTCTCAGAAGTGTCTTATATACCAGCATGATGCAAAATATTGGGACAGTTTTGTCTCAGAAGTGTCTTATATACCAGCATAATGCAAAATATTGGGACAGGTTTGACATCAGAAGTGTCTTATATACCAGCATAATGCAAAATATTGGGACAGTTTTGTCTCAGAAGTGTTTTATGTACCAGCATAATGCAAAATATTGGGTTAATTTTGACCTCACAAGTGTCTTATGTACCACATACTGCAAAATATTGGGTCAGTTTTGTCTCAGAAGTGTCTTAAATACTAGCATAATGCAAAATATTAGGACAGTTTTGTCTCAGAAGTGTCTAATATACCAGCATAATGCAAAATATTGGGACAGGTTTGACCTCAGAAGTGTCTTATATCCCAACATAATGCAAAATATTGGGACAGTTTTGTCTCAGAAGTGCCTTATATACCAGCATGATGCAAAATATTGGGACAGTTTTGTCTCAGAAGTGTCTTATATACCAGCATAATGCAAAATATTGGGACAGGTTTGACATCAGAAGTGTCTTATATACCAGCATAATGCAAAATATTGGGACAGTTTTGTCTAAGAAGTGTCTTATATACCAGCATAATGCAAAATATTGGGACAGGTTTGACCTCAGAAGTGTCTTATATCCCATCATAAAGCAAACTACTGGGACAATTTTGACCTCAGAAGTGTCTTATATCCCATCATAATGCAAAATATTGGGACAGTTTTGTCTCAGAAGTGTCTTATATACCAGTATAATGCAAAATATTGGGACAGTTTTGTCTCAGAAGTGTCTTATATACCAGCAAAATGCAAAATATTGGGAGAGTTTTGCCTCAGAAAGTGTCTTATATACCAGCATAATGCAAAATATTGGGTCAGTTTTGTCTCAGAAGTGTCTTATATACCAGCATAATGCAAAATATTAGGACAGTTTTGTCTCAGAAGTGTCTTATATACGAGCATAATGCAAAATATTAGGACAGTTTTTGTCTCAGAAGTGTCTTATATCCCATCATAATGCAAAAATATTGGGACAGTTTTTTCTCAGAAGTGTCTTATATACGAGCATAATGCAAAATATTGGGTCAGTTTTGTCTCAGAAGTGTCTTATATACCAGCATAATGCAAAAATATTGGGACAGTTTTTTCTCAGAAGTGTCTTATATACCAGCATAATGCAAAATATTGGGTCAGTTTTGTCTCAGAAGTGTCTTATATACCAGCATAATGCAAAATATTGGGACAGTTTTTTCTCAGAAGTGTCTTATATACCAGCATAATGCAAAATATTGGGTCAGTTTTGTCTCAGAAGTGTATTATATCCCATCATAATGCAAAATATTGGGACAGGTTTGACCTCAAAAGTGTCTTATATCCCATCATAATGCTAAATATTGGGACAGTTTTGTCTCAGAAGTGTCTTCCATACCATAATTACATTATATACTGAGACATTTTTGACAGAAGTGTCTGTTATACCGTAGTTTTACTGAATATTGGGACAGTTCAACCAGGAACCAGGATAATACTACATACTGAAAAGATGCATTCACTCTGACAAGTCATAAAATTGCTGGCAGAGCTGCTGAGAAGAGTCACATCATTCTGCTCCTATGGGGCTGTTCGATCAGAGTCTGCACTGTTTACTGGTATACCTTATGCAGGGCTCAGCCAAGAGGGTGATTTGGGAGAAATGGTCTCCCTAAGCTGGCTGTGTTCTTTTGAGCTAAGGGAGAAGTGAAAATATATTGAACATATAGGGAAATCCAAAATTTGGGCCAAAACTTCTCCCAAAATTGTGAAAATGCTGCAATTTCTCCCTGTCTGAAACCTCTAGGCTGACCCTGGCTAATGATTTGATTATAATACAAAGGGATTTATCCCTCCAAAACAATCCAAAAATGTAGATCTGTAAGACAGATCTACATTTTTGAGATTGTGTTGATGGAAAAAAACTCTTATGGCAGAATTGCACATGACTGAATTAGACATTTGGTGTTATTCTAGAAGGGTAAAAACTTGTTGTACAGCCAAACTATTGCAGAACTTCTGTCCAATATGAAGGATTCATATGGTATTTCCACTGTCTAAGCCTGATGAAAATTACTTACTTAGTCTTATAAACTTGTCCCGCTGATCCAGAAGCTGAACTCTTTCTGTAGTGGTCCTGGCATGGACACCTTGAAAGCTGGTCAAACCAACTACTGTAATAAAAACCTAACAAACCTTTATTCTGATGGTACACAAGAAAACATGGATAATTCTAACACAGCACACTTAAACAGCTACATGTAGCTACGCTGATTTATTTTGCAATAAATCATCATTTTATCACAGGTTAGACTAAATTTATGTTGTCAGATCTTGTTTTTGATGTTTAATGATGTTGCATCTATTTTCCAGGAGAAAAGCATGAAAAAGAAATGAACAGATGCCCAATATAGTCAATAGCTCAACATATTCACACACTAGTGTAATGGTAAGAAATTGATTTTTTTCAGCGTTTTTACCAGTTAGAATCTAACTACTAACAATGATTTATTAAGAACAAACTAACTGTTTGTCACTTGTAAATTGATAATTCACTCCTTTGCATTCAGTTAATATTTACTCTTCATTTATTACACTAACTGTGTCAATTTATTTCTTTAAATGAAGAGCTACTGAAACTGAAAGTCTGTTACCCTAAAACAACTGAATACTGAGTATCTACACAAGTATACTAGAAATGTTTTTTGACAAAAACAGATGTCCCCCTACCTGCCCTTTCCCATTGATTGATTGAATGATTTGTTGCTTTACGTCCACGGTAAACAGCTATGGTCATGTCCGGATGGTCAGTTAACCTAACCACACTATTCCTGGGCAGGCTTAGACCTCCTAAGCTGTTAACCAGTACTAAGTGCACATACTTTCGCCAGTAACTGACAACTGCCCTTCTTGAATCAGCAGAAGGAGAAACAAAAGTATGTGGCCAGACCGGGTATTGACCCCAGGACCTCTGACTTATAAGTCAGGCGCTTTCCCAGCAGTATCATTTTCAATAGATGTTGCCAAGTTAAGACCTCCTGTGACCTTGCAAACAGGGTCAAGGACACCAAAATTTGATCAGTTCTTTTCCACCTCCCAATTATACACTTGTCTATGTTTGGTCATAATCCATTCATCTATTCAGGACATATGGTGCAGACAAGGCTTTTTTCAACATTCTTTGACCTACTGTGACCTTGAAAATAGGGTCAAGTTCACCAAAATCTTATCAGTTCTACCCAATAATGTATCCGTGCAAGTTTGGTCAAAATCCATCCATCCCTTCAGGAGACAGAGTGCAGACAAGGAGCTACTCCAACCCAGATGCCAATCTGGGAGAAACTTGGCTGACTCAGAGCTCTAGATGACAAGAAACTTGGCTGACTCAGAGCTCTAGATAAGAGGGAGTATTTGATGATAATTAAGGATAATTTTCTTATTTCTCATCAAAACCATATGTTGTGACCCTTCATCTGAACCGTCTCGTCGAGACGGTTCAGATGAGGGGTCACAACATATGGTTTTATGCAGAATTAACAAAAATTATCCCTAATTATCATCAAAAATATTCCCTCTTATCTAGAGTTCTGTGACTGTACAGAAGCTTACACTTTTCACATTGAATTTTCATGCTTATACCTTTATCAGCTTTACTGTCAGCTGAAGTAGATGGGCTTGGGCTAGCTGACCTTACTCTCTTCTCAGGTGACCTTGACCCCCTTGACCCCACCTCCTCTGGCCTTGGAGATGGGGACTTCTTTCTGTCAAACCCCCGAAGATCATCAGTTCCAGACATACTTTCTAGTTCTTCATTTATGTTAGGATCACCTCGCCTAAAAGTTGTGCAGGGTCTTGATGGTCCTGCAACTAAAAAATACCGTAATTACTTTATATATTGGGACATGATAAGACGAATGGATACTTTCAAGGGAAGCAACTCTGAAATTTTTATTTTACCTCCCTTCTCAATGAGGGTCAACTCTTGAAGGGAACAATTTGCTCCTCTAGAAGCAAATTTTTTCCTTTAAGAGAAGACCGCATTTTAGAAGAGGTACATAATCCAGGGAAGTCACAGAAGTTGTTTCCCTTTGCAATAAAAGCCAGAAAAATAACAACATGGAGGTGTACCAGTTCACCATCACTAATAGTGTAATCATCCTTAGAACCGAACAAGTCAGAAGTTAGAACAGGGTTCGAGGTTATAAAACTTGAGAATAATCTCAAACTCAAAATAAAGCACAAGGATTGGCTGCTTCTGAGCACATAGGTTATAAAACTTGAGACTAATCTCAAAATCAAAACCAGAGGGCCAATGGCCCTATATCGCTCACCTGAGCACTGAAGCACTGCGGTTACAGCAACAAAACACCATGCACAACAGCAATAAAAAACACCATTTATGTAGAGGATAATATCACAAACATTTATGCAAAAAAATAAGCTTTATCCCCCCCTTAATGGCTTCTCAGAAGAAGATCTTTGGCAAAAAAAAAAAAAAAAAAATGAAAATTTGTCCTTTCAGCTGCAATGGCAACCAATCAAAATCAGGTATTTGGGAAAAATTCATATGGCTGGTAGAGGACTACTCCAGGAACATTTCTGTAAAGTTTTGTCAAAATATCTGCAGTAACACAGAAATAAATAGTAAATGTCCACTTTCCCCATTATAAGTCTATAGAAACTTTAAGTTGCCATAGCAACGAATTCACATGGGCAATGATAATATAAAACATACTTTAGGTAGAGGCTAATGTTATTAATATGTATGCGAAGTATCAGCTTCATCCCCTCATGGCTTCACTTTTCCCATTATCTATAAATTGCCATAGCAACCAAAGTTCTTATGGGATTGGAAGAAAAAAAAAATTATGTAGAGGCTACTGTCATCAACACGTTTGCACAGTATCAGCTTCATCCCCTATATGGCTTCTGAGCAGAAGATTTTTTTTTTCCCCCGAAAATTTACCCTATATTTTGCCATGGCAACCAATCAAATCCAGCGATTTGGAGAAAATTCATATGAATCGTAGAGGTCTACTCAAGAAACATTTCTGTAGAAAAAAAATCTAAATAATTGCAGTAAGAGAGCAAAAATTGCCAATTTCCATTTTCCCCATTATAAGTCAATGGAAACTCTTAGTTGCCATAGCAACCAAACTGCTGGAGCAATTGCCATGAAAAACAGTAATTCTATAGAGACTAGTACTAAGCTTCTTTCTGTAAAGTTTGAGCTTTATTGGCCACACAGTTTCTGCGAAGATGAGTTTTTAATATTTTTCTATTTTTAACCATTCGGTTGCAATGGCAACCAGCCAAATTGCGCAATTTGCATAAATTTAACATGGCTGGTTAAAGACTACTCAAGGTACATTTCTATGAAAGTTTTGTCAAAATATCCGCAGTGGCACGCAAATTTTCCATTTTGCCATTATAAGTAAATGGCAACTTTAAGTTCCCATAGCAACCAAACTGCTAAAGCAATTGCCAAGAAAAACAGTATTTTTATAGAAGGTAGTACTAAGATCCTTTCTGTGAAGTTTGAGGTTTATCGGTCGCATAGTTTCTGAGGAGATGATTTTTGAATATTTTTTATATTTTTAACCATTTGGTTGCCATTGCAACCAGCCAAATTGTGCAATTTACATAAAGTTCATGTGATTGATAGAGGAATACTCAAGGAACATTTCTGTAAAAGTTTTGTCAAAATATCTGCAGTGACATAGCAATAAATGCAAATTTTCAAGTTTCCCCATACAAGTCAATGGAAACTTTAAGTTGCCATAGCAACCAAAGTTCTGAAGCGATTTGGATAAAAAACAGTATTATTGGTTCCCCCTGCCTATAGATGCTACATATGAAATTTGGTAACAATGGGCCTTGTAGTTTCAGAGGAGATGTCGTTTGAAAATGTTGACGGACGACGGACGGACGGACGGACTACGGACGACGGATGCCTGCCTATACTATAAGCTCACCTGTGAGCCTTTGGCTCAGGTGAGCTAATAAAGCACACTGACTGGCTGTTTCCGAGCATGTGCTCGGAAGCAGCCAATAAGTGTGCTTTATTTTGAGTTTGAGAATGTACTCAAGTTTTATAACCTCTGGGCCTGGTGGTGGAATGGTTAACTGTGCAGTCCTTGGTCAGACTCACCTGGAGCAGACTGATGGGATCAACATTGTTTGCTTTGGCATATGAATTTCAGTATTTAAAGTGTTATGTGCTCAAATAAGCTTTTGATCCATACTGATTATCAGTTTTTTTTTCTTTTTTAATTTTGGCTTTTTTCCCCCCTTTTTTATAATTAAAATGTTACAAGAGAATATTCATTTGTGGCTTTCCATTTCAGAATAGGGTTATGAAAATAACAGAGCAACAAAGGTTTTAACCATTCTGCTACTCTTAATATGCAAACTTTCTCTGGTTGATTTTTTTTTTTTTAATATTTACACCTGATCATATGTACATACTGGTCTGCCTTTGTAAGGCTGGCTGCCTAAGTGAAAACAAAATTCTCTTTTTCCTAAGCTTGAAGAAATATTAAATTTTCGTGACTTTTCCCTGACCATTGGCCAACCTGTTTGTGTGGTTTGTTTTTAATAGCCTACAGACAGATTTTGTCATGACGTGGCTCACATTATAATGGTACACGTTAGGGTAGAGTCAGATAACTTTGGACAGCAGGTAAATTTAGACATACCATTGCTAACAGTGAAAATCAAGATGAGACGGCTCATAATGAGCCGTCTCATCAGGATTTTCACTGTTTGCCCAGTTATTTTTGTTTTAATTCCAAACAACTGACATATAAAGGAAACAATGTCCCTGTCTGAATTTACCTGCTGTCTGAAGTTACTCGACTTGATCCTACTGGTTATCATTCCTAACTTAACTTTTCAGGGAAGCAACACTGCCATTTTCATTTTCCCCTCCCTTCCCCTCCCTTCTTAACAGGGGTCTGTCTACTCTTAAAGGCAAGAATTTCCTACTTTCTTTCCTTTAAGAGTAGACCATTTTGGCAAGACTTCCTTCACAAAGGAATCTAATGGAAAATATCACAGGGTGTTTCCCTTTGAAAAATGTAAGAAAACTGTGTCAGTGTTCAGGGACACAATCTAGTAATGTAAAATATTTTTACCATCTTCCCTTGACCTAGCAGCTGATTCATGACCTTGACCTCTGTCCAGACCCCTCTGTTGTGGACTCGGTGAAACAGGAGCTGTGTAAGCACTCCAGAAGATATCCATAGGGCTAACACCCCGAGCTATCAACCGACCTCTTCTTTTTGCATCTGCAGCTTGTTCCTACAAAAAAAGTAGGAGCCTGGTAGCTCAGTAGTTTAAGCACTGGCCTGCTAATCTAACCGTCCTGGGTTTGAAACCCGCTGGAGGTGGAAATCTTTTCAATTGTAAACAGGGTTCCATTGCACACAGCCTTTCATTATCACCCACCCATTGTCCTGATATGACTGAAATACTGTTTAAAAGGACATAAAATCTCAAGTCATCCATCCTATAAGAAAGTAAATTTTCAGGTCAATAATACTGCATTTATGGTGAATATTCAGAGACTTCAACCATTTATGTAATAAGCTCAATCTCTTGTTGATCAACATAATTCACAATGAGCAAAAATTGGGGTATGACTGTACTCAAAATGGTCTTTTGAGAAGGAAATTGTAACTTTTATGATCACAAATTGTGTTTTACTGCTCTCTTGTAGGTTTTATGGTTGTATATTGCATTATACTGCCCCACTATTGGTTTTATAGTAGCAGGGGCCATATTCATAAAGCGACTTAAGTGGTTGCTATGCTGTTGCTAAGGCCAAATTTCTTTGAAGGGGATTCACTACAGCTATGAAATTTGCTCTGGAGGAACAGTCTTACAAAGACTGTTCCTCCAGACCAAATTTCATAGTTGTAGGGAATCTCCTTTATAGATATTTAGCCTTAGCAACCGCATAGCAACGACTTAAGTAGCTTTATGAATACGGCCCCAGATTGCATTTTACAGCTCCATAACACTGAAGTTATAAAAAAGCAATTTGCAACCATACTAGGAGCCTCAAAATACAATATGTGACCATACAACGGAATATTTACTTCCACACAAATAACCTGGAGCTGTAAAACACAGTTTGCAATATGCAATGATATAACTAGCAATTTACCTCCCCAAATGACAATTTTGAAGACAGTTAACTCATTCTAATGTGCTTTTTGCATTACCACCTTAAAAGTGTACCACATTACACCCAAAAGAAACCTGAAACCCTGTCAGCAACATAAAAATCAGATGTCAGCCAATGAGAAGTGACACCTATGAGAAGTGTCATAATGAAGTTTGGTTTTGATAGTACATCACTGGATAAACTGAAGTAAATATTTTTAAAGTTATTCAGTCTGCTAGATAATGCATTATATCTGTAAGTTACTATTAAAGTAGATTATAGTTTTTCTAAAATATATAATCAATACTTACATGTGTTTGAAAGTGAATTGTAGCTTGCATCCTGGAGAAGTTGGGAAAAACTTTAGTCACATATCCATAACGTGAAAAATGTTTTCTCAGGAAGCCGTGGTTGTTATACTTCGTAGGAACGTTGCGACACACAATGGCAACTTTACCACTGTTATCGTCTGACATCTGCCGGGACAAACTTGGTCGTCTCCCTCTGATTCCCTCATCTGTATATAAATAAATACAAAAAATGCTTTTAAGGTAAATTCGTACACTTCCACTGGAAGTAACTCTGCCATTTTTGTTTTTGCCTCCCTTCTCAATGGGGGTCATCACTTCAAGGAAAGAATTTGCTCCTGTAGGAGCAAATTCTTTCCTTTAAGTGTAGACCCCTTTAAAGAGTTTCATCAGCAGGGGAAGTAAACATGAAGGCCCAAGTCTCTCTGAGAAAATATGACAGAAAAGCATGGCGGTGTGACCTTTTTCAGCCAGACAGAATGGCAAAGACAATTTGCAAACTGTGTAGATTCAGATGATAATGCTAATTATAAGCCACCTCATCTAGATTATTTGCCATCCTGTTTTTAAAATTTCATCAAATGACCCTTCTTTAATAAGGTACTGATTCAACGTCAAAGATGACCTGAGCAAGTTTGCATGTCTGCATGTATTATTTTACATGCTTCAATTAATTTCTGTGTTAAACTTCCCCATTTTTTTCTGAGGAAGTATTATGCCCACAATAAATTAAGCATACAATAAAGTCATTTCCTATAATTTCATGAGATGTTTAGTTATCAGTATACAGAGCTCTAGATAAGAGGGGTATTTGATGATAATTGAGGGATAATTTTTTTTATTTCTCATTGAAACCATATGTTGTGAGCCCTCATCTGAACCCTCTCATCGACATGGTTCAGATGAGGGGTCACAACATATGTTTTTATACAGTATTAACAAAAATTATCCCTAGTTATCACCAAATACTCCCTTCTATCTAGAGCTGTGAGTATATATTACATTTCCTCAAATTCTGTGCAACAATGCATAATTTAATATTTGGGGTTATTTTGGAGAGTAACAACTCCAGTCTAATACAGTAAGGGGTCAAACTTCTACAAACTACTTTCCAATTACATAGTAGTAATACTTCATTTAGAACAGTGATATGAAAACAGCTATTTTATGACACCTTTTTTGCCCTATCTGATATGCCAAATATGACAAACTAATAGCATAATATTTATGTGTTTAGGCAAACCACCAAAGCGAACAGAGCCAATTAAAAACATACATATGCTGGATAACTTGTACAAGTGACTTTAACTTGAATATTTTATTTTCCTCTGATTTCAATATCAACTTA
Source organism: Ctena decussata (assembly GCA_963989385.1). Taxonomy (NCBI): domain Eukaryota; kingdom Metazoa; phylum Mollusca; class Bivalvia; order Lucinida; family Lucinidae; genus Ctena; species Ctena decussata. The sequence goes on along the minus strand of OZ022507.1, from coordinate 14,464,750 downwards.
TTCCATTATGCATTTACCAGGTATTTTACGACAACATAATTGAGCCGCAACACCAGAAAACCAACAAAGTGGCTGTGCGCCCAACACAGACTCAGATCAGCCTGGGCATCGGCCCAGACTGATCAGACTCTTTGCTAAACGTTTAAAGGGTAGCTAAGGGTCAAAGCTACCTGCACGCAAACAGTGAAGACTCTGATCAGACTGAGGAACTTGAGCAGTTAATACCCTGACTGTTATATCAAAATAAATAAGATGATTCAAAGATGGCATCTGTTCTCCATGCATTGCTCATTCAGTCTCGCCTACAGTTTTTGTGAAAACTAACCTGATCCTCTTGCTGGCCTGGCCAACTGAGGCACGGCTCTGCCAAACAATGATCTGCTTGTCCCTGCCAATGAAATGACAGTCACCAAACTTTAACCCATTCCATTCGGGATACCCCTTTAGGGGAATCTGGGCAAACAGTTTGGATCCAGATCAGGCCACACAAATGTGTGGCCTGATCTGAGATCCAAACTGTTTACTGCCTAGACATCATTTCTACAATAGTTAGACTAAAACTGTCAAAATATTCTTGATTTTTGATGCAGACGACAATTTCAGCAGACAACAAAAAATACCCAGAATGCAATGGGTTAATGGATAGATAAATTAAGTCATTTAATTTATTGAACTTTATGTGTACAATATATAAGATGGTATCAGCAGATTTCTCCAAACGAGGCAGAAAAAAATGTAGGTCACCCATCATCCAAAAAATAAGGGGTCATCTCCAACTGTTACCCTCCCAACCACAAGGTAACTCAATCACAACCACATTTTGGCTTGATTCCACATAATTTGAAGAAGTTTCAGATCATGTAGTTATGAATTTCTCACTAACCAACTCATTGTTAGCTTTTAGAAACCTGTTTCAGTGTACAGAAATATGCTGCAGTGCACAAAAAATGTGCAAATGCTTTAAAGTCAGACTCCTTAAAAACAGAAATGTAATATTCTTGACTGAAAGGGAAAAAAACAAACATAACTTACCTGGTTCATCTCCTACTCTAGTCAGCCTTGGTCTAAAATCTCTTTCTTCTGACTTCTCTCTGTCTGGTTCTTCTGAAAATGAAGCCAAGCTCCAAGTTTTATTGATTGATTGAATTGTTGCTTAACGTCCACGCTAAACAGCTATGGTCATGTCGGGACGGTCAGTTAACCTAACCACACTATTCCTGGGCAGGCTTAGACCTCCTAAGCGGTTAACCAGTACTAAATGCACATACTTTCGCCAGTAACTGACAACTGCCCTTCTTGAATCAGCGGAAGGAGAAATGAAAGTATGGGGCCAGACGGGGTTTCGAACCCAGGACCTCTGACTTATGAGTCAGGTGTCCTACCGATTGCGCTACGCGGCCCTGCACCAAGCTCCAAGTAAAGATGCTTTTGGAGGATTTAGTTAGATGATGGGGATTTCATGAACAAATGATCATAACTACTAGGATTGGTGTAAATGCTGGTAATTAAACAAATGGACAGCTGCAGGGTTTTCCCGGACACAAGATAGAGTGTCGCAGACCCCCAGAATGATGTCTGGGACTCCAAGAAAAAAATTTGTGCATCCACTGGGACTCTCAAAACAAATCCAAGTGCCAATTCAAAGTGATGAATTCTAATAAAAATTATATTATTTTTGGCACAACACAAAGTAATGATTTTCAGAAGAAAGTATAAATTCTGGTATTCGATTTGAACATTTTATAATATTTTTCAGAGCACAGGACCTTTTACTTTTAGTCATCAGACCTTAAGAAAATTGGTGTGTGGGTCCCAAAAACTCCTTAAATGGAAGGCTGAGGGAAAACCCTGCAGATGGAACATCAGACCACCAGATCACATCTGCTTTACGGTCGAGTCGGGCAACTTCGGACAGCGGGTAAATTCGGACATACCATTGCAAACAGTGAAAAACCAGATGAGACGGTTCATAATGAGCCGTCTCTTCAGGATTTTCACTGTTTGCCAAGTTAATTTGTTTTAATTCCAAACAACTGACACAGAAAGGAAACAATATCACTGTCCGAATTCACCTGCTGTCCAAATTTACCTGACTTGACCCTACCAAGCAGGTGTGAGAATTATCCATGTGATGTCTCATAAGAGTTGCCTCAGCATTGCAATTTTGATGAGATGGTTTATTTTTTTATTTATTTTTTTTTATGGAGAAAATCAAGATGAATGGGTACACTGTCAAGGAAGACAACTCTGCCATCTTTGTTTTTTTTTCTCCCTTTGTAATAGGGGTCAACTCTTAAAGGAAAGGAAAGAAGGAATCTACTGTGAAAGGAAAGAATTTGCTCCTACAGCAAATTTTTTCCTGTCACAGTAGATCCCACTTTGGAAGGGTAACCAAACAGGAAGTGTATTGTGTTATTGTTTAACGTCCACAGTAAACAGCTACTGTCATGTCGGGACAGTCAGTTAACCTAACCACACTATTCCTGGGCAGGCTTAGGCCTCCAAAGCGGTTAACCAGTACTAAGTGTACTTACTTTCACCAGTAACTGACAACTGCCCTTCTTGAATCAGTGGAAGGAGAAATGAAAGTAAGAAGCCAGACCAGGTATCGAACCCAGGACCTCTGGCTTATAAGTCAGATGCCCTACCAATTGCGCCACTCGGCCCGGCAACAGGAAGTCTAACAAGAGGCCCAAATGGGCCTGATATCGCTCACCTGGCTATTATGCAACGGGACCATTCTGATACAAAATTGGTCCAATTCCACTGAGATTTTCTTATTTTCACATTTTGCTACTTTTAGTAACAGAGGCCAGCTTGCCTGGTCTTTATTTATTTACTTTTGAAACACCTCAATGCAAGAATCATTTTGCCACAAATTTCATCAAAATCCATCCAGGGGCTACTGAGATATTGCCAGTTTCATGTTTTGTGCTATTTTTAGTAATGGCAGATGGCGGCCATCTTGGATTGCCAAAATGCAAAAAATCGAAAAGTCTTCATGCAAGGACCATTTTGACACAAATTTGGTCCATTTCCATAGTAATTTTCCAATTTTCACATTTTGCTATTTTAAGTAACACAGGCTAACTTGACGTATCTATATTTGTTAATTTTTGAAACACCTCAAAGCAAGAATCATTTTGCCACAAATTTCATCTAAATCCATTCAGCGGTTACTGAGATATATTCATTTTCATGTTTTGTGCTATTTTTAGTAACGGCAGATGGCGGCCATCTTGGAATGCCAAAATGGAAAAAATCGAAAAAGCTTAATGAAAGGAACATTCTGACACAAAATTAGCCCAATTCCATTGACATTTTCTAATTTTCACATTTTTCTATTTTTAGTAACAGAGGCCAATATGACTGGTCTACAGTTAGATATTTTTGAAACATCTCAATGCAAGAATCATTTTGACACAAATTTCATCAAAATCCATTCAGCGGTTACTGAGATATTGTCATTTTCATGTTTTGTGCTATTTTTAGTAACAGCAGATGGTGGCCATCTTGGAACGCCAAATTGCAATTAATCGAAACGACTTCATGCAAGGAACATTCTGACACATAATTGGTCCAATTCCATTCAAGGGTTCTTGAGTAACTGTCATTTTTATGTTTGTGCTAATTTTAGTAACACCAGATGGCAGCCATCTTGGAATGCCAAATTACAAGTACTCAAAATGGCTTAATGCAAGGAACATTCTGACACAAAATTGGTCCAATTCCATTCAAGGGTTCTTGAGTAATTGTCATTTTTATGTTTGTGCTATTTTTAGTAACACCAGATGGCGGCCATCTTGGAATGCCGAATTGCAATTAATCGAAACGGCTTCATGCAAGGAACATTCTGACATAAAATTGGTCCAATTCCATTCAAGGGTTCTTGAGTAATTGTCATTTTTATCTTTGTGCTATTTTTAGTAACGGCCCCCATGGTGGCCATCTTGGATAGTCAACTGGCACAAAATTGAAATAATTCCATTCAAGAACCATTTTTGACCAAATCTGGTCAGAATTGGTTGCATTTTCTTGAGATATTGACATTTGAGCAAAATCGGTCTTGTAAACGCTAAGTAGGTCACTGTGACCTAATTCCGCTATCGATTTTTTTTATTTTTACAATTTTTAATACCAAGGCCCCATTTATGTTCCACGCAAACTTTCAACCAAATATACCAAACGGTTCTGGAGAAGAAGTTGATTTTGTTGTTTTTGCTATTTTTAGTAACGGCGGCCATCTTGGATTCTTGACCTGACCCAATTTTACAATTTTGAAACCCTGCAGTCTGGTCATGCTCCATGTGAAATTTGAGATCCATGGGTTCAGTGGTTTTAGAGAAGAAGTTGTTTGAAGTTGTTTAAATAGGTCCTTTTTTGACATTGGCATTTGAGCAAAATTACACTCATAAACAGAAAGTAGGTCACTGTGACAAAACTCCGCTACAGATTTTTTTCATTTTTACAATTTTGAATACCAAGGTTTTACTGATGTTCCATGCCAAAATTCAGACAAATATACCCAGTGGTTCTGGAGAAGAAGTTTATTTTGTTGTTTTTGCTATTTTTAGTAACGGCGGCCATCTTGGATTTTCAACCTGACCCAATTTTACAATTCTGAGACCCTGGAGTCAGGTCATGCTCCATGTGAAATTTGAGAACCATGGGACCAGTAGTTTTACAGAAGAAGATGTCTGAATATTTGTTTTTAGGTGTTGACGGACACATTGTGTGACGACGCACGACGCACGACGCACGCCGGACGCATTGGTATGACAATAGCTCACTATGGCCCTTCGGGCCAGGTGAGCTAAAAATTTGTTACCCTCTAAACACATGCCGCAGAATGCTATGTCTTGCATGTCCATGGACTATCACAAAACCAAGCTAAACCAGAAAACTTGAAGCAAAGTTTACGACACCTGAAAGCTAATACATGTTTTGCTTCTGCTGGTCGCAAGTGCGACAAAAATGGCAGAAAAAAGTGCGACAAAAATGGCAGAAAAATATGGTAAGGTATCCATACACCTATAAAAACTTAATATGCAAATACAGTCAACTCTCGATATCTCGAACACTGATATCTCAAAATACCCTCTTATATCAAACAATATAGTTTAGACTAATTTCCTATTTTTATTTACATTTCAACTCCTCTTATCTTAAACTACTGAGATCTCAAAGTTAATTTTCTGGTACAGGAAAATTTACATTGAGATATCAGTAGTTTGGGATGAACTTTGACTTTGAGATATTGAGAGTTGACTGTATGCAGCTCTTTAAAGAACTGTAACAGTATTTGAAGTTTACCTTTCTTTGGAGGTTTTCCAAACAAACCTTGTGTTGTACCTTCTGGGGCTTGTTTCCCAAACAGACCTGAACTACTGCTGGGCTGAAAGAGAAAAGTAACTAATAGTCTCAAAGCAACTCAAAAACAGAGTTCCAGACTAGAGGAGAATTATTTGATAACAAATCTCATTATCTGGGATTTGTCTAGTTTTCATTAGAATATATACTGTGACTTCATCTTAGAGCTGCCTCAATGAGGTAACAATAGAGGTTGACAGGGCAACAATAATATCAGGCAGTTCTAGTGAGTGAGTCCATGAAGAAACAGTATCTTCAAATTATTGTCAATTATTCTTTTCGCCTCAATTTCTGGGCCTGGTTGTTGAAAACTAACGATGTTGTGAGTTAACCAGCCAATTTCAAACATTAATACATGTATCTAAAATACGCCTTCATTTTTTGTTGAAAAAATGTGAGGAGCTTTTGCATTGCAAAAGCTTCTCACATATTTTCAACAAAAAATATAGTGTATTTGGCTATTACGTTGTAAAACACTTAAGGAGTTGACCCCTTAACGAGCTTGTTAGGCTAACGATGCTTTGAACAACGGGCCCTGGTATATAAATATTTTCTCTTGACACCAATAACACAAATAACATGACATTTTCATCAAAATATTGATATGCAAGAGTTCCACTAAATGCTACGTTGCACCTGCCTTTTGCTTCAAAGACCATAGGCTACAAATTCATTATGGAAGGAAGCTGTGCATTGTTTGGAATACATGTAAACTTTTGACAGAGACAGGCTTATCAATAAACTAGGAATGATACAACAGAGCGTGATCATCCTAAGAAGATACTTTGTGCAGATGCCCAGGCTGATCCGAGTCTTCACTGGGTGCACAAGCCACTTTGTTGGTTTTCTTGGGTCGTGGTTCATATATTGAATTCTGCTGTTACCTCATGTTTGACTTCTCTTTCTTGTTGCACATGCCTTGTCCCTCTTCCTGTGGGTTGAACTGGTTGTTCTGAACCTGTATCAGATAAACATAACATTACTCAGAGTGTAAAATAAGCCAAAGTGAGCTTCCTGACACAGTAATTAATTTGTAAAAACATATCTGATAGATCTTATTAGATATCCCTTAAATGAGCCAATTCTAGTAAACTTCCTCAGCATAATGTATGGAAATATTAGCAATAAATGTTTTTGACAACAAAGAGATGCCCCCCCCAAACACCTTCAATATATTTACATAGCTAGAAATGTATCAAACACTGAAAGTGCTGAACTTATACTGCGTCTAGCTGCCAAACTGCCATTCTCATAAATCCTTCAAAATTCTATACTGCAGATAATAGTGTTTTACAGTATTGTGCTATACCTTTCTATGACCGTATGATGTAAATATTCAAAATATTGGGACAGGTAGGTCTGAGCAAATAGCATGAATAGTGTAGATCCAGATCAGACTGTTCCCAAAGGAGCAGTCTGATCACAGTCTACAGATTCTACACTGTTTCCATTCCATCTGCAATGTTTGGATGCAGTGCTACATTATCAAAACAAACTGTTCCATTTATAGGCCAATTATGGTAATTATTTTAGGTGTCCCAATCTTTTGAATTTTTACAGGAATTCAGAAATTTTATTATCTCGAACAGTACTGCTGTAGCAGTGGCAGAATTACCTCCCTGGGGCAGACCCACTTACAGAAATATCATTAAAAGCCTGTTTTAGACTCACCATGCTGAGTTTAACCCATTCCATTGGGGATACCCCTATCTGGGCAAACAGTTTGGATCCAGATCAGGCCTCACAAACGTGGGGCCTGATCTGAGATCCAAACTGTTTGCTGCCTAGACATCATTTCTACAAGAGTTAGTTAAACCAATATTGTCAAAATATTCTTGATTTTTTTATGCAGACGACAATTTCAGCAGACGACAAAAAATACCCAGAATGCAATGGGCTAAATGTAACAATGATCTCAGCTGACAGCATTTCATTTTTTGTTGAAAGTAGGGTCTGACATCTGCATTCAAAACAATATCAACAAGGGCTTCGCAAGCGGCGCATAATACGCCCGTTTAAATGTCATAAAGCAGAAACAGAATGAACAAGATTGCCTACAAAAGGATAGACAGACAAAGTGGTACAAGGGAGATAACCTAAACATAGTAGATAGGCCTTTTTTGGTTGTACTATATTCCCTTGAAATGATTTTTATAATATACATACCATTTATTTCGAATGGTTAAGGAGTTAGAGTAAACAGGAAATTTATGCAAGGGCAGATAATTCAGTAAGTAAGCCAGAGTTGTGGTTCTTGTTCAGGATACATTGCCCCATTATTATACACATTCCTACAAAGCTTCATTCTAATATTTCAAAAGGTTCAGGAGATATGGAGTGAATGAGAAACACCTGAAAATACTAATCAAATGGAGGTTACTCCAAAATTAAGAAAGAGGGAGCAACCATTCTTATATATGAAACATTGTCTTGTGATCATGCACATTGCTATAAAGTTTCATCATGATATTCCAAACGGTTACCAAGTTATGGCATGCACAAGATAAGTAAACACAAAAATAGGCTCAAAGTACTAATGAAATGGTTGTAACTCTAAAACGAAGAAAGGGAGAGCAGCCATTTTTGTACGCGACACATCGTTAGGAATTCATACACATTGCTATGAAGTTTTATAAAGATATCCGAAACGGTTATCTACTTATGGCGCGCACAAGACTTGCAGGGAAAAAAATGATCAAAGGGGCATAACTTCGAAACTAAGAAAGGGGGAGCAACCATTCTTGTACGCGACACGTTCCCCCAACCTAATACATATGCCTATAAAATTTCATAAGGATATCCCAAATGGTTACTGAGTTATGGCGCGCACAAGAATGTTTACGGACGGACGGACAGCGCCACGACATAATATGTCCGTTTTTTCAAAACGGGCGTATAAAAATCTAGATCAATCATTTCAGATGAATAGATTTTTGTGATTGTTTTGGAAGGGAAATACTTCTGTCTTAAGGTAGACGAATACTGAATAGAAATATTGGCGGGGCATTCAAACCATTATACCGTCTAAATAACCCAAAGAGCTATAAAACATTTGGGTAAGAAAAAAACAATTTTCACCGTTTTGTTTTCCTAAAAAACAATATTTTGTATTTCTACATACTTTTTTTACACATTTTCCATTAAAATTCATATCTCTAGCACATGAATGCACTTTCATTTCAGCAAATCATATAATCTGTAATATAGGATATTTGAAACAAACTGATAACAAAAAATTGCAGTTTTCTTGTTAATAAGTATATTTTTACATTCTTTGAAAAAAATGCCAGAAAATTGAATTTCATGAAAAACGTCATGAAAAATATCATCAATCGATGGGGCATGCTTATTCATATTATTTTAGTAAAACTTACATCGTATGTTAAAGAATAAAACAAAAAAACAAACATTTCACCATTTCGTTTCCTAGAAAAACAATGTTTAAGTTCAAAATATCCCCAAAACAGACTGCCCAAATTCTGCACCTGCTGCAAGCACAGCCGGTCCTTGCCCTATTATTTATTTTCCTGTTATTCGGTTCTACCACAGAGTAATGTCGACAAAAATGCGCAGATGGAATGGAAACTGTGAAGATCTTGATCATTCTGGTTCCTAAGGAACAGTCTGATCTCAGTTTCCACTGTTTGCACAGACCTATGTGCCCGAAAACTTAGGATCTTTACGGTAGATATTGTAAGTGTATATTATAACTGTATATATTCCACAGTCAGTTGATTTGCGGGATCGTCCACCTTAAAACCAAAGAAATGCTGTGACCAGAAATTTACCTGTAGTAGGTACTGTTTGCCGGCTGCTAGCACCTCTCCCAAACAGACCAGTTCTTGAGCTGCTTGACTGTTCGGACGAAGAATCTGGCTTTCCAAACAGGGATGAGCGCTGACTTGCTGGTTCCTGCTTCACTGTCACAACAGCAACTGAGCTCTCCCGGGGGGCTGACAGTCCTTTACCAAACAGGCCCTGTTTCTGATCCTGCTGAGACAACTGACCCTGTTCCTCCTTCTTCCCAAACAATCCTGTTCTTTTGACATCAGTAGATGCAGCAGAACTCCCAGCTGTTTCAGCTTTACTTCTAGCTGCTAACAAATCAAAACTGCTAGATCCTACTGTTAAATCAAAGTTACTTGACCCTGTTGAAGATGAGCTGCCACTTGGAGTCGGATGACCAAAACCAGTACTAAATAAACCAGCAGACTGAGGTCTGACAGTAGAACTTGGTCCAAGTCTACCAGCTCCTGGTGCAAAAATGTTTGATGAAGTCACAACAGAAGTACCACTTGTTGATGATGGTTGTCCAAAGGCAGCCGTCCTTTCAGGAAACCCTTGAGTTGCTGAGGTCCCTTGAGTAAAGAGTCCACTTGCTGTAGATGGCTGTCCAAAAATAGATGGTTGTGCTGAAGAACTTGTGGTTTTAACAATTGAAGAAGTAAAAGCACCAGCAGTTGATGCTCCCTGTCCAAAACCAGACAGGTGTCCAGTTGCAGCTGTGGCAGTAGAAGTCTGCTGACCAAACAGAGACTGTGTTCCAAATGACACTGCTGATGTCTGTGGTTGGCCAAAGGCAGCTGAAGATGTTGGTGACTGGAATGCTGATGGTCCGCCTGCAGGCTGTCCAAAAAGGCTTGTTGAACTGCTTGGCACTGAAGTTTGTCCAAATACTGACGCACTAGTAAACATTGTTGATGAAGTTGTTGTTGCTGTGCTGCCTGCAGCAGTAAATGCTGACTGTCCAAACAAGCCAGCTGAAGATGATGTGGCATTCACACCAAATCCTGTACCACCTGACTGTCCAAATGGCCCAGGTCTGATTACAGGTGATGGGCCCAAAGCTGTAGATGATGACTGACCAAATAGACTTGATGATGACGATGACCCAGAACTTGATCCAAATCCTCTCGGTGCAGTAGACCCTTGTCCAAAGAGGCCAGCTCCTGCTGATGAAGATGGTTGACCAAATCCTGTTGTTTGTTTTTGCACCTGTCCAAAACCTCCTACTGGCCCAGTGAAAGATGAAGACTGACCAAATGATGGGTTTTGTGAAGCAGAAATGCTAGTGGCTGATGATCCTTGGCTGCCAAATCCAGATGAACCTATCTGAGGTTGACCAAACAGTGATGCTGGCTGGGAAACCCTCTGACCAAACACTGAGCCTGGCTGGGAAGCAGTCTGACCAAACATTGAACCTGGTTGAGAAGCAGTTTGACCAAACATGGAGCCTGGTTGGGAAACAGTTTGACTGAACAAGGAACCAGACTGAGCTGCAGTCTGACCAAACAGAGGGCCTGGCTGCGGTTGATTCTGTCCAAACATTATCCCGACTGATAGCACTTGGTCCTAATTCCTGAGAGCAGTTTCAGTTCAAGTTTGATGTTACAATGTTTGATATTTTCAGAACATCAATGTCAGCAAGCTTCAAACTATCTGCCACTGTTCACCTGAAAAAAAAAATCTTTGTTACCATATCTAAGAATCTGATGGGAGTTTATCATTCCAAAATTACAACAATATGCAAAGTTCAGTCTTGTGGAATTCAGCAATGGGTTTTCTCTTAGAAAACAATTCCAAAGATCTAGAGCTGTCTTACATGACAGATCTCCATTCTTTGAGGTTGTTTTGAAAGGGTAGATGGTAAAAATACAATGTACCGGAAAGCAACTCCAATCAATGTCTTTCTTTTGCTTATATTGCATTACTCAACCGGGAACCAGGAAAGGAAATTGTATTTTAAGGAGTGATTTGTGGACTGTCAAGAACGTTTCCCCAATTCCTGGTGAATGATTGTTTTTGGATGTATCAGCAGTATACAGTTTTGGTTTCATCAGGCCCAGAGGTTATAAAACTTGAGTACATTCTCAAACTCAAAATAAAGCACATTGATTGGCTGCTTCCGAGCATGTGCTTGGAAGCAGCCAATCAGTGTGCTTTATTTCTACTCAAAATAAACCACATTGACTGGCTGCTTCCGAGCACATGCTCGGAAGCAGCCAATCAGTGTGCTTTATTCTTAGTTTGAGATTATTCTCAAGTTTTATAACCTCAAACTCTGATTATCTGGTTCAGAGCTCCAAGCAGACAAACTTGATTGGTGTACCGGTGATCTTTTTATCATGTTTATCCTGACTAATGCCTGCATTAATCTGATTCAATTATGACACCAATTAGGGATGACAAGCATTCAGCCAAAAACATTATGTTCTATCTGTCACCATACAAAAACTATTTCAATAAGTCTATGATTAAATGAAAGCAAATTAAAATCTTTCTTTCAAAAATAAGAAATATGTTGGGGATTGTTTCATCTATCTCTATGTACCATCCTTTAATTTAAACAGTATTTTATTCATCATACAAACGTATAGTACAATCAGGTCTTTACAGCAATCATAAGAAAGGATTCAATAACAAGCTAAAGCTGTACCATCCTTTGATTTGGCAAAAAGGGTTATAAAAAACTTATATGACTTATATCTTTGAAAAAACTCGGGAGCAAATATCATAACTGTATCGAATTTGTTGTCATCACGGCCGCCATTTTTTTTATGTTGACACGCTGTGTTGTTTTTGTAAAATTTATCAATAAAAACATCCAATCCAGTTTCTTAAATAAATTTGGAACAAATGATGTATGGAACATCTATTTCAGGCTAAAATAACAAGAGGGCCATGAGGCCCTGAAATCGCTCACCTGGGCAATTGGCAAGGTGGCTTTTTCTTATCATGTCTGAAATTATCAAAATATGAGTCTTGGGTCAAAAGTCAAAGAATGACCATGACCGCTTGTACTCATAAATCTTCATGTACTCATTAAGACAACCATATATACCATTTTTAGGCCAAAATCTTCAAAACTTTCCACAAAATCTTATGTTCTAGCATTTTCCCATATTTGACCATGCCACAAAAAAGGTCAAGGTAAACCCAAGGTCACCATTTGAACACTCTTGGTGGTACTCTAGTACTCCATGCTACTTACCAAGTTTCAAGGCCATAGATGTATTGGACCTGGAGAAGAAAAATATTAAAGATTTATACCATAAGTGGTAATGGCGGCCATGTTGGTCATGTGACCTTGACTGTTTGAACAAATTTTTATTCAATCAACCCCTGGAGGCTCTATATGAAATGTGTTTACAATTGGCCCTTTGACTTTTGAGGAAATGGTTGAAAATGTCAAAATACGAGCGATCTGGATCAAAGGTCAAGAAATGACCTTGACCTCTTGTACTCATGATTCTTCATGAACTCATTTAGACAACTGTATATACCAATTTTTAGGCCAAAATCTTCAAAACTTTCCATGTAATCTTATGTTCTAGGATTTTCCCATATTTGGTTTAAACGTATTTTATTTCAAGAAATTAAACATTCATGGCAATAACAATATTGTTCTATACATAAATATAATAGGATACGAACAAAAGCATCAGCTTATTTAGTTCTTCTCCTAATATTTGACCTTGCTGTAAAAAAGGTCAAGGTCAACACAAGGTCATAATTTGAACAATCTTGATAGTATTCAAGTACCCAATGCTACATACCAAGTCTCAAGGCCATCGGTCAATTGGTTCTGGAGAAGAAGATTTTTAAAGGTTTTTACCATATATGGGCATAGTGGCCATGTTAGTCATGTGACCATGACCGTTAGAATTTTTTTTCATTCCCTCAACCCCTGGAGGCTCTATATAAAATTTGGTCACAATTGGCCCAGTGGTTTTTGAGGAGATTGTTTGAAATTGTCAAATATGAGAGTTCTGGGTCAAAGGTCAAAGAATGACCTTGACCTCTTGTACTCACAAATCTTCAGGTACTCATTAAGATGACTGTATATACCAATTTTTAGGCTAAAATCTTCAAAACTTATCATGAAATCTCATGTTCTAGCATTTTCCCAAATTTGACCTTGCCGTAAAAAAGGTCAAGGTCAACACAAGGTCGTAATTTGAACAATCTTGATAGTACTCAACTACCCAATGCTACATACCAAAACTCAAGGCCATCGGTCAACTGGTTCTGGAGAAGAAGATTTTTAAAGGTTTTTACCATATACGGGCGTGGTGGCCATGTTGGTCATGTGACCTGGACGGTATGAATAAATTTTTGTTCCCTCAACCCCCTGCAGGCTCTAAATGAAATTTGGTTTCAATTGGCTCAGTGGCTTTTGAGGAGATTGTTAGAACTTGTCAAAATATGAGAGTTCAGGGTCAAAGGTCAAAGAATGACCTTGACCTCTTGTACTCGTAAATCTTCATGTAGTCATTAAGATGACTGTAGATACCAATTTTTAGCACAAATTCATCAACAGTTTCCAAGATATCTTATGTTGTAGCATCTTGCCATATAAAAGCATAAGGAAGCAAATTTGACCTTACCGTAAAAAAGGTCAAGGTCAACCCAAGGTCATAATTTGAACAATCTTGGTATTACTCGCGTACCCGATGCTACATACCAAGTTTCAAGGCCATCGGCCTATTGGTTCTGGAGAAGAAGATTTTTTCAGGTTTTTACCATATATGGGCATGGCGGCCATGTTGGTCATGTGACCAGGACCGTTTGAACAACTTTTCGTTCCTAAGGTCCTAGGAGGCTCTATATGAAATTTGGTTACAATCGGCCCAGCGGTTTCAGAGGAGAAGTCATTTGAAATTGTGGACAGACGGACGGACGGACGACGGACGGACGACGGACGACGGAGCCTTACCATCCTATAAGCTCCCCCGGAGCCGCTGGCTCAGGTGAGCTAAAAATCTGAAATTTTCCGAAAGTCATATGACCAAATTTAGCTCCAAGATATGACAACTCTGGCCTCATTTACTACCTTAAATATTCAGTTGGCATAGCTTACATGCATAAATTAAAGTTTAAGGCTTTCCCAACAAAATGATACTAAAATTAGATATCTAAATGTGTATGCCATGTGTGCTAATCGCTTGAAAAAATTAGTGAGCTGGGAATTTTCCATCAAATGTTTTGGAAAACTCTGACCCCCAAGCTGATACACAAATTATAAGTAATGGATTTACTTGTGTTAAACCGATTGATGATGGAAGGATAGAAATTTTCAACATCGCATAACTTTTTTTTATTTATGAACGGATTTTAAATTTAAGTACCATTGTTTTTATTTCCTCAAAAATTGGATTTTATGGTGAGGTCTTTTAGAATTAAAGCTTTTATTTTTTTTTTTTTTTAACTAGTGCCGGATGCAAAAAAATTACGGTCTGCATCCACAGGAAGCAAGGTATCTTTTATGATGTACCACCAGTCATGCCGCTTCTGAGTCCAAAGACACCACCGACAACATCTTGGTAGCTCGATATTTTAGTGAAGATTTTTCATTAATGTCTTTTTCCATTCTACCTCTATGACAGAATTAACAGAGTTATTCATCAGCGCCTTCCACTCAGACCTAGATGGGGGGGTTTTCAAATAGTTAAAAAATTGAGGGAAGACCATATATGTCTAGAAGATCCTTAATGTTGTTGGACAGGGACTGAAGGGCTGAAACGCATTTGGCCAATCTTTCCACATTCTTTTCTGCCTTTCCTATCAAGTCTTCATTTTCTTTTCTTTTTTCACTTCTGCCTTGTCTGTTATTTTTCTTCTTTTCCTTTTAGTTGCAACTAGAGCTGCAACGATTCACCCAACGACCGATTCGATTCGATTTCGATTTCAGACACCTCGATTCGATTAATTCGATTCGATTCATGATTGATTTTATGCTACCTTAATTCATCATGTTTATCACTTTATTTTGTTATATTTACACTTCTATTTATCTTTGGGTGCATCTTTGAGTACAGGTTTCTGCAAGTCATCGTTAGACGCCACTTTGATAACCCTACCGATAAGGAAACGAAACACCCATATTGATTGGATGACCTAATTATTACTGACCAATCGTACGTTACGTTATAAACAGCGTTATAATATTAAGAGCGGGTCAAAAACATGGACTTCCGTTTTAATTGAGGGCCCATGCGGGGGATTGTGAATCGAATCGAAATTAGTGGAGTTGTTATCGGAATCGAATTGGCCCTTGTGAACCGGATTTTCGATGCATCGAAGTGAATCGATGCACCTCTTCCTGCAACCCCCCGCGCTATAATAGTCAAGTGTGACGGACGGTGCGTACCATATAGATATAGAGAAACAACTATGTTCATGCCTGTCTTTCATAGCTGTCTCCTAGCAATTTCAAGTTCAACCGAGTCTGACAACTTAGCTATGTTCATAAACTAATTTGGCTGAGGATATTGGCACGACCGTCCTGCGGATAAGAATCTTTATCGGCAAGACGGTCATGCGGATAAGAATCTTTATCGGCAAGATGGTCGTGCGGATAAGAATCCTTATCTGCACGACAGCGATCAGATACTCCATTACAGATGCTATGGTCTTTCTTACAAGTTTCATACAACACTGTGTCAGCAATTCATCTGATCATCTGACCCAATAAAAAGTATTCAGAAACTGATGTTGATATGTATAATTCGCATTTACGCAATTATTAGCCGGCTCTATATCCGACAGTCAAAAGGCTTCCGTGATGAAATAGATCTATAAGAAAATAATTGAAATTAACATTCTGTGTTGTGACTCAGATACTTAAGAACAATTATTTACAAACAGAAATAAAATAATATTATTATATGATAATAATAATAACTCTCAGAATGATTGCAACTTTGTCTATAGAATATCTTACCGCCGTAGTGCGGATAAGAATTCTTATCGGCACGACCGTCTTGTGGATAAGAATCCTTATCCGCAAGACAGTCGTGCCAATAGTCACTCCGAACAAATTTAGTCCATTTTTCCTCAATTATAGGAAACATTCCCAAAATACCTGGACAAACCCTGAAATTTATGACAACAGTGCTGATGCACCGGCGGTCGTGGAAACACCCCAAAACATCCCAAACCACCCCAAACCACTTTCATACCACCCCAAACCAGCCTCCCTGGATACATACTACAACCCCAATCCCCCCCCCCCCCCCACACCAAGACATACAAGACATAAACATTTCAGATCAATTGGCGAGTATAAATTCTTTCCTTCCCTCCACCCCCTTCATTCTTTAAATTAACGTGGTGGGGTGGGGTTCTACAGAGCTCCAGATAATTTTTACAATGGTTTCAGTATTTACCAAACAGAATTTTAACCTTTTCAGTATCCTGATGAGTCCTTTCAGTATCGGTACTCCTGAGATCCAGTGGTTGTTCAGTATCTTTTTAACGCACAACTGGTCTCCCAAAATGTCAGTCTACTTGTTCTTGTCCAGGGTTCTGGCTTAAAACTCTGGACAACAGGAACGACCCAGGCCGAACGGGAATAAAGCCGAAATGACCCGGGGCCGAAAGGGAATTGGGCCGAAACGACCCGCTACCGACCCTGACAGTGTTACCACGCATCAGGGGACGATCGGCTGATCTTTGCTGGCTAGAGTTCACTAGAATTCACCACTGGCTTGCCGAAGCCAAAGTTTTCCAGCTTCGCACAACCAGGTGGGGCCATTTATTGACTGTTCAGTCAAGTAACAGTGAGAGACGTTTTTTGCAACATGTTTGTTCAACGAAAATGAAAGTACCTACGCAATCGACCGGAAAGATCATGTGCAATTTAGCGATTGGCTAACGCTCGGTAAATTCCAATACTCATGCTTGTTCCCGGTCTATTCATAAAAACGACCAGTAAAAGCTGAAAAGAGAATGCTGAAAATAGGTACCATGTGCTTTCTGTTTTTGGGAAAAGGTTGACTGCGATCAGTGGAAACACCCCAAACCACCCCAAACCGCCTTTATACCACCCCAAACCAGCCTCCCCTTATACAAACTAGCAGGCCCTGCCCCTCCCAACCAAGACACCAACATCTCAGGTCAGTTGGCCAGTATTTTTCAACCTATAATTTCTTTCTCCCCCCCCCCCCCCACACACACAACCACCCCCTTCATTCTGTGAATTAATATGCCGCAGTGCAGCATATACAATCCTATGAAATAATTTACTTTACACTGTGATTATTTGTCAATTTTCGTTATTATGTAAACCCAAACTTTGTGCCCATACATACATACATACATACATACATACATACATACATACATACATACATACATATGATGGGGCAACCACTTATTGAAGTTTTCTTTTCATTTTGAATCTATGTAGATACTGTTTGGGACGGTATAGGGAGCTGTGTTGGTGCATGTGTGCATGGGGAGGGGATGATTTGAATCAGGCGTGGCGTGTCGCGCATGCGACTGCAGCGCCTCCTACCGGAGCGCCATTTTTAATACAAGCTGAAAAAGCTTGAATTTCTGTCAAAAGTTAACGGCGTGCATCGCCCATTTAATCGGTGTTTTCATAGTGAAATTATTATGCAACGATAAGGTAAGCTTTGAATTTTATAATGATGTATTAGAATAGTAGTTTTATAATGATTTTGCTTGGTTTTGGAGTTCATTTTTAACGATGTAAATTGAGAAACTTTGGTAACTCGGAAGAAAATGGCGACGATGCCGTAAAAACCATCACTTCTTTTACGATGTACTCCGTCGTTAATAGGGTTTGGGGTAATATTTTAGCATTAGAAAACGAAAGTGGAAGGACCAAAATGTTGTTTAATATCAATTTCATGACAATTATTTACTATTTTGATAGTCTTATGACTGTATAGAAATAGGCTTATTTAGGAAAGTAGCGAAAACCGGCAAATCAGGATGTTCAAAACCCCACTCCCCCGTTTTTGAATAAGGCTCCCATAATAACTAATTTTGAGCCTCGCAATGATATTTTTTATAAAGTTGAATGCCTTCTTAATTGTTTGAGTGCTATTTCATGCAATTTCGTGCCGATTTAATGGGTCAAAATAATCTTAAAATAAAACTTGTTTTTCACAGTTTTCGCCATACAACAATGAGTTCAGAGGGTTGGTTAGTTATGCATTGAAGAATTTGTCAGGGACCAAAGTTCTTATTTCACATCAATTAAAATTAATCCCAAAACCAAGCAAAATAATCATAAAACTAACTATTCTAATACATCATCATAAAATTCAAAGCTTACCTTAACGTTGAATAAAACATTAATGAAATGGGCGATTCACGACGTTAACTTCTGACAGAAATCTTAATTAAAACCTATGTCACTGACTTACTTCAATTTTCAATGCATGCATATTCTCCTAAGTAAGAGAGAGCCAAGATCAAAATCCTCATCCAAATGCATAATAAAAAAAAAAGTTTCCCGTATTTATATTGAAAAGCCCTCCAGCCCGTTTTTTCATGTGTGTGTTTTTTAAACTACCGTATAAAAAGTTGGCAAGTTTGGTATCAAAATTTCGGAAATTAAGTACACAATTTAACGCAAACGTTTGTAAGAACACATGATTTATACAGATAAAATAAAACAATGACAATATTAAAATATTTCTTGGTGCGAAATAAGCGGTCGATAGAATTATCGAATTTTTCAGCCACTCACCTGTCCAGCGGCGCGACAAGCCTCTATTGGAAAAATACCTATATTTAACTGGAGATGCGAGTCACTCTATATATAGGTCACTGATACATTGTACATACATACCATGGGCAAACGTGCACTTAGTGAAATGTTCTTTTTATTTTGAATCTATATAGATACTGTTTGGGATGGATGAGAGCGGTGTTGGTTTATGTGTGGAGGGGACAAGGGGTGCTGTGAATCTGTGGAGGCTGGTTTGGGGTGGTTTGGTAGAGGTTTGGGGTGATTTGGGGTGGTTTGGGGTGTTTCCACGGACCCATGCACCGGTAGTGTCCGAGTATTAGTACATTCATGCCAATATAATATAGTAAGGATAATCACATTACCAATATATCACATATTTCAGAGGTATTCTCTACACACACAGGCAGTGAGAATACAGAAACAACCTCATCATTTCTTGGATTCTCAACAGTAGATAGTGAAAACAACTCTTGTCCTTCAACTGAATATTCAACGCAGTTTGAACATACAAGTAATTTGGATTTCCTTGTAATAAATTTCCAGAGCATCAGAAACAAGAAAACGGAACTTTATAATATCATATTAAGTCGTGCGCCAGACATTATCGTTGGGACTGAGACTCACTTGGATGCTAGTGATTATGATGCTGAAATTCTGCCGGCAAATATTCCGCCTGAACATGCATACCAGATTTTTCGGAAAGATAGGAAAGAACTTGTAGATAAGCGTGGGGGAGGTGTTATAGTTATGGTAAAGCCAGGTTTACCTGCAGAAGAATGTTTAGATTTGGACTCAAATTGTGAGATTAAATGGGTAAAAGTTAGTACCATGGAAAATGAAAAAATTCTAGTGGGAGCATATTATAGAGAACCAAGGGCAGCTTTAGAGAATTTGGATGAACTGGATTTATCTTTGAGCAAAGTGAATAATATGAAACAATACAATAATATGAAAATATTTCTTGGAGGTGATTTTAATCTTGGAGATATAGAATGGGAATCGGGGTGTTTGCAGCCTGGAGCGAGGGATAAAGTGCATTGTGATAAACTTCTGGAAATATCTTTGAATTATAATTTGGATCAGATCAATGACATTCCAACACGTAATGGAAGGATTTTGGACTTGTTATTCACAAGCCATCCGAGCCTCATACAGCGACATACCGTCGGCCCACCAATTGGTCTTAGTGACCATGACATTCTTTCAGTTACCACCTCCATAAAACCAGTAGTGAACAAAAAAGCTCCACGCACAGTATACAACTACAGAAAGGCAGATTGGCCTAAAATTAGAGAAGATATGACTACTTTTAGGGACCAGTATTTACATAGTAACCTATCATCTTACTCAGTTGAAGATAATTGGAATAGATTTAAGACAGCTTTATTTGAATCAATGGATAAACATATACCAAAGAAAACTATTAAAGGCAAATGTGACGTCCCTTGGATGACTAATAAAATAAGACGGCTGATTAAGAAAAAGAGACGCTTATACAAGAAAGCCAAAAGGTCTAAGTGTAATAAAGATGCCATCGCATTTCATGACTTTCGTAAAGAAGTTCGTAACTTGTTACATACTGAATATTATAAGTACATTAATAACCTGCTGGAACCAGAAAGTGATAAAACGTCAAAGTCGTTTTGGAAATATATAAAGTCTCGTAAACAGGACAGTGTTAGTATAGGAACCTTGAAGGTAATCAACAGGTTGTCGTGGATGGAGAAGCCTCTCACCCGGCCGAAGTTACTTCTGGAGTCCCGCAGGGCACAGTCCTCGGGCCGACACTGTTTTTGATATACATTAATGACATTGCTGAAAATATAAATTCGACCATCCGGCTTTTCGCTGATGATTGTGTGGTTTACCGTCAAATTGAGTCTCTGCAAGATCACCTTATTCTACAAGAGGATCTTAACAAATTGGTTGAATGGAGTGACATCTGGCAGATGGAATTTAACGTCGACAAATGTGTGGTTATGAATATTGGATCACTAAGAAGTAAATCTATTTTTGACTATAAGATGAGAAATCAGACACTGGAAGTTGTGAAACATCACCCATATTTAGGAGTAGAACTGACAGATAACATGAAGTATAACCAGCATATAGATAGTATTACGTCAAAGGCTTCAAGAGTTCTTGGCTTTGTTAAACGTAACTTAAAACACTGTCCAAAAGTAGTGAAAGAAAGAGCATATCAGACATTAGTACGTCCTAGACTTGAATATAGTTCACCTATTTGGAATCCTCAACAAGTGACTCAGATTAAACAAATTGAACAAGTTCAGAGAAACGCAGCTCGTTTTGTCCTAAATAAACCATTTAACCGACAAACTCCCTCAAGTGTCACTTCCATGCTAGAACAGCTCAACTGGCCGACCTTAGAAGACCGACGTAGAGCTTCTGACCTAGTACTCATGTACAAAGTTGTTTACTGCCTTGTTGCTGTGCCAGAGACGTATCTCCCACCAAGATCCCCCAGGTATGCTGATTGTATCCGTTTCATTCCGTATCATTGTAAATTGAATATATATCAACATTCGTTCTTTCCACGGATTGTGATTCCATGGAACCAACTCCCTGGATCCATAACCAACCTTCAGAGCCTGGACATCTTCAAGCTGGCTGTCCAGCCCACATCAAGAGTGTAAGCCAAGGTAGATATGTACAGTGTAAATACATGTTGGACATTTTTATTTAACATTCACACCCGAGTTTCTTTATATTGATTTGGAACGTCTGACGTCGCGCGTGCACAAATCCTAACCCTTGTCGAGATGTCTGCCTAGCGGATTTTGACAAGAATCCACATTGAAGTTGAAATATCAGTTCCCTTTAAACAGCTCTTATTAGAATGACTAACATTCGACATTTGCAGGACCGTCGAACGGTTCAGAGTTTTTCTTATAACACTAAACATCATAATGACCAAATAAAGCTACTCTGCATTAGAAAATTACATTTTGCTTCGTGCTCTGAATAAGTGATTCCACTTTCGTTTTTCCGCCATTAGGCTAGTGGTGCGCAGCAAAATAAAAATTGGCTGACTAAATTAAACTTGCCAAGCTCAATGACTGTTTTTTAATGGTAAAAAACGGAGATTCTATTATTTTCATACTATAATATTTTACATGCTCAAACAATCTACTAAAGGCAAAACAAGAAATATTCAGTCCGAAGATGTTCTGTCATCAATGGCTGGCTTCCTGTCTCGATTCTGCGGCAAAATAAAAGGATGGATTCAATGGTCTTGGAGCTATTTATGGGCAGTCTGGTTTCTTTTAGTTGTATTTGTAGTGTACATTCTCCGAGGACCATTAAAGCTTAGTGAAAACATATCTTACGGTATGCAAAATGAGTTTTCTAAATTTCCTTCCCCACCCACTTACTCTGTTACTCCAGATTGCAGTTTCTACTTAGTTCTAGTCTAATGATCTGGTGAATGATTGACCTTGGATGTAATATGAAATAGTCACCACCTATATTGCAACCAACCAACATTATGATGTGTCGTGGTTGCGCTTTTCATAAATAATAGAGATACAGCAGAAGCAGCATGAGTGTCACGAGAGCGCAACGATATAGAGCGCAACGGGGGCACAAAAAGAGTTGCAGAAGCTTAGCTTGATCGCGGACAAATCCCCATAATAAATAAATAAATATAGAAATATAAATAATCTTTATTTATAGTCGCTTATTTTTATTAACAACTAACATAAGCTCTGTAGAACTTTAAATAAGCTCTGTAGAGCTGTCAGCGAGATTCCACTGTGCTGGTTAGGGATGCGCAATAATATCGGTATATCGCAATACGGGAACAAGTAGGTGACCCCCCATCGAAAGGACCAACCCCCTACCCAGATATTGAAGACCTATACATTGACCCTAATGGGGTCAAAAAACTATTAGACCGTCTTAACCCCCATAAATCTTCAGGTCCAGACGACCTAAGTGCACGTGTGTTAAAAGAATGCAGTGCTGAAATTGCCCCGGTCCTTGCCTGCATTTTCAACCAGTCCTTGGCCCAGTCTAGAGTACCAGATGACTGGCTGCAAGCTAATGTGGCTCCCATTTACAAAAAGGGAGAAAAATATGACGCTGCCAGTTACAGGCCGGTCTCCTTGACTTGTATTTGTTGTAAGTCTCTTGAGCACATTCTCGTGAGCAAAATCATGCAACATCTATCGGACCATAAGATTTTAGTTGAGTCTCAGCATGGCTTCAGAAGTGGTAGGTCATGCGAGACTCAACTGGTCCAGTTCATTCATGATTTGCAGGCAAACCTAGACAGAGCCATTAATAAAGGTCACAAACAAACAGACCTCATTATTATGGACTTTGCCAAGGCTTTTGATAAGGGCCCCCATAGACGATTGATTTACAAACTGGAGTATTACGTATGGTATCCGAAATGATATCCTCCGGTGGATCTCTGCCTGGCTATCTGGAAGGACACAAAAAGTGTTCTGGATGGTGTCTGTTCAGACCCTCTCCCCGTGTTGTCTGGTGTCCCCCAGGGTTCTGTTTTAGGGCCCATCCTGTTCTTATTCTTTATTAATGACCTGCCAGACAACATAAGCTCCACAGTCCGCCTTTTTGCTGATGACTGTGTACTCTATAGAAATATTAGACGGTCCGAAGACCAACAGATACTCCAAGATGATTTAGATAAATTGGCACTTTGGGAAGAGGCATGGCTCATGAAATTTAATGTTGCCAAATGTCACTCTATGAGGGTGACTAGGCACCCCCCTCCAAAGCAAATAATCCATGGTTATACATTGCATAACCAAGTCCTAGAGAATGTATCGTCAGCCAAATATTTAGGAGTTGAAATTACGGATGACCTCGAGTGGGGTCAGCACATCAATGAAATTACCAGTAAGGCTACTAAGACTTTGGGTTTCCTTCGTAGAAACTTGACTTTTGCATCGAAGGAAATCAAGGCTGCTGCATATAAAACTCTGGTCCGGCCCAAATTAGAATATGCAGCGCCAGTTTGGATGCCCCATCACCAAGTTGATATTAACAGAATAGAAAAAGTACAGAGGACTGCTGCCTGTTGGACCTGTAGGCGCTGGCGCAATCAAAGCCATGTGGGAGAAATGTTAGAAGAACTCCAATGGCCGGACCTGCAGGAAAGAAGACAGCAGGCTTTTCTGTCTCTATTCTACAAAATCCATAATAATCTTGCCATTGTAGATAAGAATAAGTACCTATCTGAGGTTGGTGAAAGGAGCAGGAGAACTAGGTCCCACCCATTCCAGTACCACCGTCCAAACGCTTACACGGACGGTTTTAAGAATTCCTTTTTCCCCAGGACAATTGCAACTTGGAATGGCCTTACAACCGAAGCTGTCTCTTCGGAGACAGTTGATGGGTTTAAGGCCAAAATTTAATATCCTAGGGTAGGGCAGGGGTTAGGCATGGAATGCCTGCCCCTGAGGACTTCTTGTAAATAGTTTTAACCTGCTGGTGGCTTTGTCACAAATTCATTTTTTTTATTTATTTAATTTTTTTTTTTTTTTTTTTTTTGTGACAACTTATGCGCCACACCGAAACCTGTCATCATGGTCATGATTGACTGAGACAGTAAAGTTAGAAAGAAAGAAAGAAAGAAAAAAAAAGTATTGCGATACGATCCGTCCATATTGATACGCTGACGATATTTTAGCTCCTAAGGATGTTGAAAGTCTCAAAAATGATCCAGTCAGTTTTTGCTGTGATGAGGTTCTCTAAGAAATTTACATCGTTCTTGCTGGTAAACAGAATCACGCTCAGAAAGCTTTATAATCAAGTACCCCATGGGTTTCATAAGCCGTTTTCTTTGTAACAGCATAGGCTGCAATGTTTTACCAATTTTTAAGCAAGCCGTTTTCTTCGGAACGGCGTAAGCCACATTGCATTAGTGAATGAATGGCGTAAGCAAGCTGTGAAAGCAGAGTGTGCATATCATACATGTGATGTCTCCCGGATCATCCGGGAGTCTCCCGGAAATGAAGCCCATCTCCCGTGCTCCCGGAAAGTCTTCAGAATCTCCCGGATGCTAAGTTTTCCTATCATAGTTTTTCTGAAAGCCCCTTTTCCAATGTCAGGAAGATATGTCACGTGAAAAGGAGCCGGTAGGCCTGTTTTACAACTACACAAAATAAGCATGCGCAATACAGTCAAAGACTTTAGTTTTCACTGCTTAGATTCTAGGGGTGTAACAATACATCGGACTATCGATATATCGCAATAGTGACACTGGCAATAGTCACTATCGATAGGGAAAGCTGCAATGTCAATACTATCGGCAATAGTGTTTCCATTATCGCAATAGTTTCAATAGTTTGTAGACATACATCTTTTTCTTGAAGGAAGTATTTTTAACTAAAAGAATAATAGGAAAGGATGTGTTTTAGCTTGCATTGGATTTCAAAGAATGGAAAATATAACATTTTCTTGAATTTTGTTAACATGTTGTGCACATTGTGAAATGACAGTCATTAAATAATGCTTTTTAGCCACAAACCTATGTGAACAAACAAGATTTTATACATAAAAGCAGAATTTCTGGATAAGAATGCTGTCTCCAATAGTTATTGCAATTGCAATGCATTGCAATAGTAACCTGCAATAGTAATATACTCAGAGGCAATAATAAGTATACAGTTTTTGATTTTGAATACTCGGCCTCGTGTAAATGATTGCGTGGACATATTAATAGTGTCATTTTGGCCAACGTCTAGCTCTGTAAAACACAAACACAAATTGTTTTGCAGTCATTAATAATGAAGTTATGGCCCTTAATTCAAAATCAGTAGTTCAAAACAAAACTCGCTTTGCACATGACAGATGCCATTTTGCACTTCACGAATATCTAGCGCCAATGTCTGTGAGTAAAACCACATCGTCAATTAATCTGAAACTCTCACCAAACGTCTTTAACTATAGTTAGAAATGCTACATGTCTCAAATTATTTCCCTTTGAATTAAGATCATAGGGAATTGAATGTTTCTCTATCTTACCGGGTGTAAGAAGTTTTCACTTAAAAATTTCGGAAATTTGTTGTTTGGCTTCTTGCCTTTATGCACACTTGAAAGAAACTTCACAGACTTGTTTATTTGAAAGAAAATTGCAAATAAACTTCCCACTAGAACCTAATGCTTATTCAATGCATGATACCAGAAGACGCCAAAAACATCATTTCTTAGTACGAAAATTTGATACTTTACCCCGTATTTTTATATGAGAGTGCTACATATCCTTACAAACCTTTCACCCCTTTTTAAATGTAATGCATAAAAATGCATAAAATCAATCTCTACTGTCCAAAGTGTATGCTTAAAGGGGAGCTACTCCAGCGACAATGTTGACTCAGACCCCTGGTTTGTTTAAAACCATGTCAACTCTTTATCCTTTGACCGATTGCATTGAAAATTGTCGCAAATTTTACAAAAATGCCTGTATTTAGTTACAATGCCAAGGTATTATGCAGATATGTTGACATCTGTAGAAAAATCGAGACTGCGTTACCTGTATACTTTCTTTTGCCTCTGAGTATAGTATTGCAATAGGGATTTCTGCAATAGTAATAGTATTTCAATAGTCATTTTGGCCTGCAATAGTCACCCCTATTAGATTCCCTTAGACTCGTAGACAGTAGATGCAAAACTCTGTTTAAACTGCACAGAGGTGCAGGCTGATCGATGTCTTCACTTGTCGCTCACTCCATAAGGTATTTTTTCCCCTAACCCTCTAGTGCCCAAACATAGAATGCACTATAAGAAAACATTTATATTCCATCCAGCCACTAGCTTTGGGAAGTCAAATTGAAAACAGGGTCTGAATTTGTGCTGAGGTCCAAGGTTGCTGAGATATACATGTAGCATATATGCTACACTGGGCATTAATTTTTGAAAAGTAGCTTTTTTCAGGGTGAATAACTCAAGTGTTAACAATAATTATGGGACACCTTTTTGGATGAAAAAAGAATGTATGAAAAGGAATCTGATATCTATTGGCATATATGTATCA
This sequence comes from Ctena decussata, assembly GCA_963989385.1. Lineage (NCBI taxonomy): Eukaryota > Metazoa > Mollusca > Bivalvia > Lucinida > Lucinidae > Ctena > Ctena decussata. The sequence goes on along the minus strand of OZ022507.1, from coordinate 14,437,850 downwards.
GGGATATCTGAAAAAGTAAAGTCAAAATCACAATTTTTGGTTTTATTGCCCGATGTATCATATATGATACATTTTGTGTTTTCGAACTTTGGCGACTTTTGGCGGCTGATAAACGCACTTTAGACATATCATTACAATTGGAAAGGTTTAATCTTATTTCCCGATATCTTAACTGATTTTCTAGCAGTATCAAATACCATACAAGTCAATATCCTGGTCATGGCACCAAAACAGTGTCATGTAGCAGATATGATACACAGGGTACTAGAGGGCTAAGTGTGCATATTATATCTTGGGAACTTTGATGATTTAAGGTGTAAAACTTACGCATGTAAGTTTTGATATTTCTGTCTGGTACATTGGTAGTTTTGCGTCAGAAACTGAATTTGAACATTGTTATATATACTTTTAATAGTTTTAGTAGCTCTGAGTACCTTTAAACAAAACTTATTTGGTTATGAAAGAAGTTAAGTAGATATCTGAAATAGAAATTTCAAGGGAGACAAATCTGTATGACATCTCAAGTATAAGCTTTTGCAAAAGCTAGATTCTGTTCAAGACAGATATCAAAATAATGAAAATAATGATATAAATAACAGTAATATAATAATAAATAAATGATTATAATAATTAAAGAAAGGAGGTATTGAGGGAAGTGGGGGGGGGGGGGGGGGGGGGGGCAGGGAAACTCAAAAGTTAACTAAACAAACTATACTATAGTTCATGTTTTATTTTAAAATCAGGAAAAAAAATACAGTAAACTACTTGAAACGACGCGTCAAAGTTGCCGTCAAAAAGTCTCCCTGATGGAGAACTCAATCTCCCTGAAACAGTGCTGGAAACTTGCAAAATTTATGTGGTGGCCCAAAAGCTTAAAAGGCCTAACTTTCAGTGGCCCAAATTATCCACTACCTAAAATTCCCATTCATTCACTGTTACCAGAAAGATAAATTTGGGCCACTTATGGTAATATTTTGGAGATTTCTGGTGGCCCGAGACAAAAATTAGGAGCATTTGGCCACCGGGCCACTGGCCGTTTCCAGCACTGTGAAATGAAATCCAAATCTCCCACATGGTCATCAGGACCTCATCACATGTATGGCATATACATGTCGAATCGATAACACCATAAACAACCGACTGGCAACAATGGCCGAATACGAAATCGCTAAAAATCCGAAAGGAAAGTCAGATATCTGGCAGCATTTTGGCCTTCAAAAGATGACTGCTACAAATACCATTACTGAAAATGTTGCAGTGTGCCACAAATGTGATATGGTTGTCAAACAGTCAGGAAAATAAACTGTACTTACAGTTTGTAAGTAACTCGGGTATCCGATAAACAGCTACCTTTAGGCAAATGCATAAAAAGCTAGATATAGGATGGCCCTTCTTTTTCAGACTAAGCCTTTAACCAAAATCTTAGCCAGACAGTTTATTTAGAGGAGTTCCACTTGTCTTTCTCTTGTACAGTTCAAGTCACACTTTATGAAGGATAAATGAAAACACCAAAGATAAACATAATACATCTTTATTATCTCATGTAGATCTACTTTCATGCATAGCCCTCCAGTGTACTTACATGTAGAAAACAAATGTCACAATATAGTGTGATATGTATTGCAATACAGTGTGAGGGTATTGCAATATATCCCAATACGAAAATTCTGGCAATACCCATCCCTAGTGCTGGTGCTGTATTGCTTGTGCTGTTGAAACTGCTGCATTCATGAATTTCGTGCTGCCCTGTTACTACGCTTTTGTTGTGCTTTGTGTCCACGGTGATTCCGCTATGTAAATTTTGAGCAAGGTCAAACAAGCGCTGCGACTTGGCAATCATGCCGCTTCAGATATGCTTGCACTACGACTTAGAGGCTTCTACTGTGCTGCTGCAGCTTCTGCTACGATTCATGGCGCCTAATTCAAAATTTTTCAGAAGCGCCGTCCAGTGGAATGGGGGTTTTACAGAACAGATGGGAAAATTGCTAATGAAGAGCAGGTCTCAGTGTATAGAAAGCAGTCTTCCAAAAAATCAGTCTGACTGCCTGACATGTCTGGTAAAAATTCATGCGGTCTGGTAAAAATATTCAGAATTTTCAAGTACATTTTAATCATTTTGCCAGATTCGGTCCTGTAAACTCTCACAGACTTTCGTGGACTCTGAGAAAGGCCAGTACTAAATCCTTGTACTGCACCACACAGCAGTGGCTAAAACCTTATACCACACTTACGGAAATTACAGTGTCAAGTAAATTCCGAACTTATCAGACTCACATTATATGCTATCTCTATACATATATACAAATTTGCTCCTGTCTTTTTTTGTGAGAAGGAATGATGAATCTATTAATAAATATTTAGTTTATGCTGAATTTATGTCAACGAAAATACTTCTCCATCTCAATATATATATAAATATACATGGGATCAATTTTCTATTTTCTGCTAGCAAACTCTTAATTTAAACACTTTGAATATCTTCTGTGCATGCACAATAATATGGTAGAGTTACATCATACTGTCAAGGCTTTTTCTCTGAAGAACCTAGGTATACCTATATTTCTCTGGTGATTGCAACACAAGACATGCGTTTAAGAGTTACTGCCAACCCCTGTAGGAAAATTTTCAGATAGATATATGTGAAATTGTGTACATGTATATGCGATTTGTTTAAATCTAGGAAATTATATGGATTAAGATACCTTAAAATACAAAAAAATATAATGAAGGTATATCTCAGTCAGTCTTTTTTAGCTCACCTGAGCCGAAGGCTCAAAGGTGAGCTTATAGTATAGGCAGGCCTCCGTCGTCCGTCGTCGTCCGTCGTCGTCGTCCACACTCTTTAAACATCTTCTTCTCAGAAACCACTGGGCCAATTGAAGTCAAATTTCATATGGAGCATTTACAGGATGGGGGAACGAAAGTTTATATATTTGGTCCAGGTCACATGACCAAGATGGCCGCCATGCCCATATATGGTAAAAACCTTAAAAAATCTTCTTCTCCAGAACCATTGGGCTGATTGCCTTGAAACTTGGTATGTAGCATCTGGGACTCTAGTACTACAAAGTTTGTATAAATGATGACCCTGGGTTGACCTTGACCTATTTTATGACAAGGTCAAAATTGGTCCCTTCGGCTTTTGAATGGGAAAAGCTGAAAAAGTGCATTTTTCTGTTGCCTTTGTACTCTGTGATATGGAAATGCAGCAAAATTCAACTCCTCTGAATTTTAAAGGTCAAGGTCATTTAGTGACTTTGGCCAAAGGTCAATTGTCCATCCTTTGTCAACATTTTCAAAGGACTTCTCCTCTGAAACTACTGGGCCAATTTCATTTAAATTTCACATACAGCCTTCAGGTAAAGGGGGAAAGAAAGTTTATATACTTGGTCCAGGTCACATGACCAAGATGGCTGCCATGCCCATATATGGTAAAAACCTTAAAAAATCTTCTTCTCCAGAACTACTGGGTGGATTGCCTTGAAACTTGGTATGTAGCATCTGGGACTCTAGTACTACAAAGTTTATATAAATGATGACCCGGGGTTGACCTTGACCTATTTTATGACAAGGTCAAACTTGGTCCCTTAGGCTTTTGAATGGGAAAAGCTGAAAAAGTGCATTTTTCTGTTGCTATTGTGCTCTGACACATGCAAATGCAGCAAAATTCAACTCCTCTGAATTCTAAAGGTCAAGGTCATTTAGTGACCTTGGGAAAAGGTCACCCGAGGGTCCTCTGTCAACAGTTTTAAAAGACTCCTCCTCTGAAACGACTGGGCCAATTTCATTTAAATTTCACATACAGCCTTCAGGCAAAGGGGGGAAAGAAAGTTTATATACTTGGTCCAGGTTACATGACCAAGATGGCCGACATGCCCATATATGTTAAAAACTTGAAAAAATCCTTTTCTCCAGAGCCATTGGGCTGATTGCCTTGAAACTTGGTATGTAGCATCTGGAACTCTATTACTACAAAGTTTATATAAATGATTACCCTGGGTTGATCTTGACCTATTTTGTGACAATGTCAAATTTGGTCCCATAGCCTTTTGGATGGGAAAACCTGAAAAAGTGCATTTTTCTGTTACTATTATGCTCTGTGATATGGAAATGCAGTCAAACTTCAGCCGTAGTTCATCAACAAGCATTAAATCTTAGATGCATTTGAAATTCAAACATATTGTACAATTTGCCTTAGACTTATGTGCTGAGGTTGAAAGGACTCAGGTGAGCTACAGGACCAATGGTCCTCTGGTTTTTTTATCAGATAAACCGAAAACCAACCCAATCTAAACTACCATGTGATAGTTATACTGAGAATTTATTGAAATGGATAAAACTGATACTAAAATCCTTTTTGAGGTTGGGCAGTTAACTTGTCAGATTAATATAAATATGTATATACTCCCTATACAGTAACATTTCTAATAAAAAAAAAAAAAACTTATTGACAGAATCAGCATATATACTAAGTAACATTAGGACTGCAATGACTCACAGAAGCCTCAATTCGATACGATTCCATTACACACACCTCGGTTCGATTATATTCGAGAAGATACAGGCAAACTTTCAGCTTGAAATTGTATTCAAAAACAATGTCTAAATTAGCAACAATAAAGTGGAATAAACCCTGAAAATTGATTATAACAATTATATTCAAATTTCAGGGTTTGTTCCACTTTATAGTTTTTGAATAAAATTATCAAATTGCAAGTTTGGATGAGAAGTTAATGAACAGGAAATGGCTTTAGATGTTGACTGGGACATAGTGGCATTTAAAGAAAGCTTTGATGTAAAAACAACTGTAAGTCTCTATTGTCCAGAAGATGGTTTTGTTGTAGTTACTTTTGCCGTATCAACTGCCGTTGAAACACTGACTTTGAAGCCATGTTTCCTCTTTAAAGGTAGGTTCCTGTACTTTGGAATGCATCATAATTTTGATGATCTTTTATCAAAGTTGTTAGAAAGCACTTATAAAAGGGAATCAATAAGTTTCACTAAAAAGTGTAAATCAAAAAAATATTAGAAAAGTTCTTCTGCAAGGGATTTCCTAACTCTGCTTCGCACACCAGTTATCGCTATTTTTAGTTCGCGCCAAAAATAGATAACGCAGCTGAGGTCAATGCAGGTCATGCTGCATTGCATTTTGGGATAGTTTTAACCCATCCACCATGCCAGGACCTCTAGGAGAGCTCACGACAAGGGAAAATTGACCTTTGGAGAATGGCATCAGAAATCGCGCACTTATAGACGTAATAAACATAGTTATTTTTAGAACTGGAATTCCAACGAAAGAAAATAAACCAAAAGGGAAAACGACTATTTTCTTCAACATCTGACAAGTTTCTCAGTAGCAACAAATTCAGAAAAATAAGAGAATTCAATACTGCTCAGAAAAAGACGAAATTATTTTGTGGACATAATTGTTACCGCTAGTACAGGAACCTACCTTTAAATGGGTTAGTTATCTTGTTACTGGTTTTGCAGTTCACATCAGTAAAACAAATGCGACAGGTCGCACTATCTTCCACTTCACCCCTAAAGCCGAAATGTTTCCATGCATTCGACATAATGTTTCGGAGGATTGTGCAGTTTTAATGTGTCACTGGGTGCCTCCATTTTGGCCAGGTAAACGAACAGCGATAATACAGTCATATTGATTTGCTGGCAAAGTGAAATCAGCCAGTCAAATTGCACGTTTGATTAGTATTGATTTATCAAGGTTAAGGTTAAAACACATCCACTTTTCGGATCTAGCATGCCGAACCGAACCAGTTGAATGTGAATCGAACCGAGGGCAAAGAAATCGGTTTTAGATGCACCGCGCTGCATTGTTTCACCACTAAGTAACATACCTTTTGCCTATGGTAGAGTCCGTAAAATTGGGTATGGCTCGGAAATCTTCAGCAGTGTGGTACTCTATTTTACCCCAGTGTGGTCTGTACAAGGTTTTAGTAATCGCCATATAGAAAATATACTGTCAATCCAGCAATAAAATCACTCCTTGTCATTTTTCATGAAGTTGCCAATCATGCCAGGGGGAATTATAACATAAGTCAGACATTTGCATTATTTTGATTGATGAAGATAAACTGCAAAACAAAAAAATAAAAAAATAATAAAAAAAAATGCCTAGATGCCGAGATGTCTTGTTTGATTGCCCATTAATTGCTCGCCGACAATGACGCCTGAAGAGTCCAAACAACTATTATCTCGCTATAATCTATGATGAATACAAACATACAGTTATGTTCATTGAAAGTATCCATCTTTGACTTTAAACAATTCTGGGATAAGCAATGTTTACCCAAAACAGTGCACCCCTGGATCAGATGGCAAAGAAGACAGGGTCTCATCAGGGTCTGAATCGTTTGCTCTGTAGAACATACATGTATTTTGACAATTTCAGACTTAAGAAAAAGCCACTTTGCCAATTGCTCAGGTGAGCGATTCAGGGCCTTATGGCCCTCTTGTTCAAACTACAGCAGCTATGATCATCATATTTGGTACATGTATACATCTATATGACTGCAGCAGCTGCATCACACAATTATATATGAGCCGCGACACGACAAAACCAACAATGTGGTTGTGCGCCCAGCGCAGACTCAGATCAGCCTGGGCATACGCCCAGTCTGATCAGAATCTTCGCTGTCCGCATGGCGGAAGCTTAGACTCTTAGCTATCCTTTGAGCACTAAACAAATAGTCTAGTCAAACACGGCGGATATCCAGGCTGATCTGAGTCTGTACTGGGTACACAACCACATTGCTCATATATAAACTGATCATAAAAGAAAAGACTACCGTTGAGCATATAATTTATTTGCCTCTACCATATTAGCAAAGCCAGTACATATTATATATACGAGTACAAAAGAAGAGCCCAAGCATCCAACGAGCTGGAAGAAACAGGGTGTGAAAATATTTTTTAACATTCCTTACTAATTAGTACTTACATGAAAGCAATGTTGATTTTATCTGGAGGAACAAGGGAATCCATTTACAATAAACAGCTTTATTCGAAAAAAAAAATGTGAGAAACGAGATGATTATTATTACTGTATTCACCATGAAAATGTAGACCTCGAACTCAAGTGGTCAGTATGAAGTCAGCAGAAAACACTATGTTGTAAGAAATCACAAATCCGCCAAAATAAAAATCTGCCAAAGGTCCATCTATTCAAACCGCCAAATTTTGCTGCCGCCAAATATAAGTGTTTTACATTAAGCCATAGACAAATCAGCCATTTTGACAGGGGATATAAATTCAATGAATTTGCTTGTTATACTTGGTGCTCATACATCTGGACCGACACTGTAAGAGTCAAACTCCTGTTAGGTGCGCTTTTTTGTCTTCTGACATTGGCATTATGACCCTTTGGATAAAATCATAAAATCAAATGTCAGCTAGGTATCTCGAAAAGCGTTTTAGCTAGTGGCTTGAAAGTGAGCCAGCTTATTAAGAATGGTAAGTAGATAGACTGATTAACTCTTTAAGCACCAAAAAGCAGACAACAAAATTTACATCTGCAAAAATTAAAAAAAATGCCTTGTCCAAAACATTTAATATTGAGAATTCAAAGACTAATAGGCAAACAGTGTAGATCTAGATGCAGGTTAATGAAAGAACTGGCTCAAGTGAAAAGTAGCAGCAACTTCCGAAGCAAACACAAACAAAATACATGAATTCTGTGTTTACAGAAAACACTTGGTAAGAAACAGGAAATTTTTCACGATTTTAATATCGTGGTTTTACAAGTGACCGCGAAATCAGCGAAAAATAGAACACAGCGGAAATTACCATGCATACGGTATATCAATTTGATCAGTATTTTTTAGAGTTATGCCCCTTTGAAAAATTCTGTAGTTTAAACTTGTCAGCAAGGTATTTTGAAAAGTATTTGAGCAAGGGACTTGAAACATGGTCAGCTGATTGGAGATGATGAGTAGATAAACATGTAAACAAATTCAGTCAGAATTTTAGGAGTTAAGGCCCTTTGAAAATTCCAGCCATTAAAGTTTATCAGCATGGTGTCTTGAACAATATTGGAGCTGGGAACTTAAAACTGGATGAGTTGATTGGAGATGAAAAGTACTTTGACTAATTAACGGTTTGAATGATTTCTGTCAATATTTTTAGTACAGACAATTCCCATTTAGGGTCAGGCATATATGGTTGTGGGCATAGTGTTTTACAAACACATTTTCTTTTTATTTCATTATTTTTTTTATTATTATTCTATTTTAGGTGGAGGTGATGGGGAAGGGGGAATTTAGAATTTTATCTTACTGTATTAGATAGAAATGTTGAAAATATTCCCGGATGTTGCACCCATTTGATCATTAATACCCATTAATTTCTGCAACGTGCAGAAACCCAAGTCAGTGCAGCCGTAAAATTATTGTCATTTTAGCGGCAATGGCAAAAAACGCCTTACACCATGTGCAAACAGGAAAAACTTTGATCAGCCTGTGCATCTGTGTAATCAGATCAGAGTTCTTCTTTGATTTTATGTCAACATTTAATGGATTGTGGAGGGAAAGCAAAGGTATTGGAACATTTTGATTGGCCTGTTCTGATATGTATGCTGATCAGAGTCTCCATTTTGTTACAAAATAAAGCACGTTATTTTATGGCATGGGTTCTTTTGTCATTAGACTTCATTAGCGCGAATCATGACTCAAAATATTGGGTCAGAATGCCTGAGCAAACTGTGTAGACTCAGATCAGACTGCTTTGGAGCAGTCTGATTAGGGTCTGCTCTGTTTGCCATGCTGCAAACCCTATTCAGACATATTGCTTAAAGATACATCATTGTCCAAATAATATGTCAACGTGTTTGCATTACTGTAAATAACTATAGCAATAATTGGTCAAGCTGTTTCAATATTTGCGTTAATTACGACAGTTACCATTGTCGTAGGAAAAATTATCAATATCTAGCATCAGCCAGCAGAAAAATCTATAATTAGAGGCTTTAGAGATTTAACAATAGAACTGTATGCGGCTAGAGGTATTTGCTATCTTCGCTCACGCAGCTGATTGCGTAGAAGACCTTTAAGACTTGCTCCTGGTAGTGACAAGTTGTATTGACGAGACACACCGTGTGGAATTGTGGAATCAACTTAATGAGCTGTCGTACATGTGATGTAATATTTTGAGTTTTGTGAAGCTGTCAAGCCGTAATTGGAGTAAATGGACAAACTACGATAAAATTTAGAAATACATTATTAGTGATCGTTTGTTGACATGACGGTAAAAGAAAATTACTGACAGCATCTAGTGTATATTAAAAACATAGAGTCGCTACTGCGTTAGTGGTTCTTGCATTACAGGAAGTATTGACATATTGTAGGATTACATCATCGCCTGATCTTGTAGTCTGCGAAAGCAGATAAATTTACAAAAGGAAAAATGTTGAATCTATTTCTGTGTAAGTAGTTCCGTTTTACATTGATTTTGTGGATTAGTTCTCAGTTCTTTCCTAGTTATTAGGATAGTGTTATTTTATCAGTTGTGTAAGATTTTTAGCATTGTGCAGTACTTGTACATGTATATTAACTCTTTAAGCCCCAGTGACGCAATTAGCAAAATTTGCAAACAGCGTAGATCCTGATGAGGCGGCTCATAATGAGCTGCCTCATCTAGATCTACACTGTTTGCCCTCTAGTCTTTGAATTCTCAATATAAAAAGTCTTGGACAGGGCATTTTTTTAATTTTTGCAGACGTAAATTTTGTCGTCTGCTTTTTGGTACTGAAAGAGTTAAAGAGAAATACACAATTTCATAGAATTAGAAATGTTTAGCAGAACTGCATCAAGGGGAATTACATGATTAGAACTGTCAATCAAGTCAAAGATATGGCCACTCTTTAGAACTATATGTACATAGGCAGCTAGAAAGCATAATTTCCTGTCTGATAGAGTGTTTTGTGAGCAGATGGCAAACTGCAGACCCTCATCAGACTGCTCCTTAGGCTTTTAACTCTTTAAGCACCAAAAAGCAGACGACAAAATTTACGTCTGCAAAAATTCAAAAAATGCCTTGTCCAAGACATTTCATATTGAGAATTCAAAGACTAGAGGGCAAACAGTGTAGATCTAGATGAGGCGGCTCATTATGAGCCGCCTCATCAGAATCTACGCTGTTTGCAAATTCTGCTTATTGCGTCACTGGGGCTTAAAGAGTTAATACAAATATTTGGGTAAAGATACTGAAATCTTTTTGAGTGAAGCTGATACTGTACATTTCATTCTAATAATTGCCCTTACTCTCCCCACATCCCCCAGTCACTCACACACAGTCACACACCACTCTTTTTTCCTCAGAAGCTTTCTTTACATAAGCAGCTTTGACATTGTATAGTTTTTTAGTTTTTGCAGTTCACCTATTGTCTTGTTACCATCATTATTGCCAAAGAAGAAAGAAAATACATTTAGCATCTTTTATATTTTAGAAATATAATATTTCATAATTACCTCCTAAGGAATAAAAACCTTCCGAATAGACATGAGGAAGGAGTAATGCATGAAGTAGTTTCGTACCTTAATTGCCCCGAATATTTGGTCATCTTATAATTTGTAATTATCCTAAATTTGAACACCCAGCTGTCCAAAAAAATAGCTGAAAGAATATAGACCACTGCAGACCCAGGTTTGAGCTCTACTCTTTTGCTGCAGGCAGTTCACCTTTCCGAAGCCCTACCTCCTTTAAACAGGTTTGCAAGTCTTCATTAATGTAAGGTAAAATTACTGACTTATTGTGGGATATTCAACATGTGTGGTTTTATTTGTGGGACTGTGCAGGGACAGTCTGCATCCCAGAATCCTTTCCATGGATATTCAGGTAAGTGTTTGAAGAAACATGTTACATCTGTCTCTCGAAATATCTTCCCCCAATGTTTATACATGCTATGTTGTTGTTGCCTAGTTCACTTTACACTATCAGGTGACTTATTAGTGACATTCTGGGTGTGGCTTGGACAGCCGTAATCAGGCCTTAGGCAGTTCTGTTCCAGCATTGTGTCATTACAGTAAGAGTTCTTTGTTTCTCTTTTTTCTTGTGCTCAAGAATTTCTCATTCTATTTTCAGCCACGATGTTTCTAAACACCCTGACACCGAAGTTCTACGTTGCCTTGACAGGGACCTCTTCATTGATATCAGGGCTAATTCTGGTGAGTTTATGACTTACGTGTTTCTTCAGATAAAAGAGCGAGGTTTTCCTTTCTAAAACTCCATTGCTGAATAAGTACCGGTAAGGTAACTTTAGCCTCCTAGGATTTGGACAGTAGTGAATGGGAATGGATTGAATGATTATATTATTTCCAAAAGTTTGAATATATAGATGATATATACTTTATTTACCGAATAAAAGTAATTTTCTGTTTATGTTTTTCTGTTTAGGAGAATAACAGAAAAAAGACCTTTTCAAGAACAACTTCAAGAATAACTTTATCTTAGTGTTCCTTAGTCATTTCTGGTTAAGTTTGCTTGGCTTAGTGCATTTAGTCGGTATAGTTTTTTGTGAAACACAGTTTGCACCTAGAAAGTGGTGTATAATGTCATTGTAATGAATGAATAAAAAGAAATCGGCGAATTAAAAAAGCAGCTTGCAGATTGACATCACATGCAAATTAGCAATACGCCAGCTCAAAAAAGCGAAGTCAAAGTGTGACCTCAGTTGCTTGAATTGACGTGCTAACATTCGTAGCATGATGTCAGACAAAAATGCTATATTCCAGACCTTTTTGGAAAGAATTTGAGCTCAAAATTGTCAAAAAAACAGTCGCAGTTTGCTACGGTAAAAAATATAAATCATATCAGTCACTAGTAAATTAATATGATATTTTCCCACTGTAGACAATATCACTTTTATTTATTCTGGATTTGCATTGACTTCACTGCTAAGTATGAAGTAAAAGGTATTTGTGTTGGTGAGCAAAAAGGCAGAAAATTCCCTTAATACTGTACAGAAAATAAGCATCCACTGTTAAATTGCAAAGGTTGTCCCCATTCGGTACCATGGTACTCATAAGAAGCTTATTGAGAAGCTAAGGTTGGAATATTATTCCTTGCATACCAGACAAAGATTTCTGCTATGTTAACTGGAGCAGGAAAGTCTTACCATATACCTTTTATTCAGCCCTAGTGTTAGGTAAAAAGATAAAAAATAAATGGGCATTGGTCACATTTCTGCATCTTTCGGTGGATTTGGTTGAACAGATGATGACTTGTGAAAATGGCAGTGAGTATATGAATGTTAACATAAAGAACCAAACCTCGGTCTTTGATAGGGTTGGCGTCTTTCAAAATTAATGGAAACTCTCAGACACTCAAATTATGCATTTTTAGCAAGGTCTCTGCATTTAAGATTGTATGATGTAAACCAAAAATATGAGGTGCTGCATAGAAAAATCCGTCAACCGGGATCTTGATTCAATCCTCATGATGCTGGACAGTGATCCTCATGATTTTTCTATTCACACCTCACACCCATAGAAGATGCACATATTCTAGGTTGACACTGTTTCAGCATCAACAACTAATCTGACACTATGTGACAAAAAAAAACACCAGAGGAGTGGCATACCAACAAATGAGTGCTGTTGGTGTTCATGAAAGAAATGAAGTGTATTAAATCCCACTCAAAAATCTCTTTTTGTTTCTTTTGTGCATTTTAATTGCAGTAATTAAGCTTTCTCTAAAATGTCAGTTCTCATGCCTTTTTCCTAGCCGCTTGATGTCAGTGAGGTGGTGTTCTTGTTAAATGAGTATAATATACACAGTTCCAAGCCACACCTAGCATGCCACCCAAAGTCACCTGATAGTGTATATCTGACCAATGCAACCACAACTTACCACGTGACATAGTCTCACAAACAAAATCGCATGTGGTTCAATATCTTACATAAGTCTGTGATTTTACCTTACAGTTAATGGTGAGATGTATACCTGTTTAAAGTAGGCATGGTTCAATACAGTATCAAGGGCAGCATTTGTATAGTGGTTCACATGCTAGACTACCAATCAAGGGGTCACAGGTTTGATCCTTTACTCATATGGTCTTAAATCAGATCAGACTTCAACTGAGGTCCCATCTTTATATGACATGTGTTGATAGGATGTTAAACCTGAGTTTCTTTACTCACTCACTACAAAATTAACCCCCCCACCCCTCTCCCCCATTCTGAAATAGTATGCTAGTATGTGATGTGTGTGGGTAGCAAACACAAAAGTATGTGGAAAATTAGAGGTCTCTGGGGTTGTGCTCCTTGTACAGTCACTTCGGCACAAAATGTGTGCAGTGTAGTTTATGTCTATACATACTGTGTCATGACTTTCTGCTTGCCAAAATGCAAGCTCCAGATCAGGGTCCGAGGTTATAAAACTTGAGTATAATCTCAAACTCAAAATAAAGCACACTGATTGGCTGCTTCCGAGCATGTGCTCGGAAGCAGCCAATCAGTATGCTTTATTTTGAGTATGAGAATTACTCAAGTTTTATAATCTCCTGGCCTGTTCTATTTATTTTAAAAACTGTTTATTGGCCTGAAAATTAATCGGTTTGCAGTAAATGAGTTCTGCAAAGCTTTAATAACACTTCAGCATCCTTCTAGCAACTTGATAGAAACTCTGAATCCCTTTGGAATTAAGCACTTATATTAAACGTCTGGCCAGCTAAAATGTCACTCCAGTTGGTATTGATTAATACAGCAGACATTACCTAAACTGGGATTGTCCAGTGGCTGAATTGGATCGTTAATCAATCTAGAGCTTGTGGATGTAAGGTCAGATTTTGATGACAGTTCCAAGATTATTTTGTTCAGTTTTCAATAAAAACATATGTTGTGCCACTAGGTCAGAACTGCCTTGTTGAGGCAGTTCTGAAACTTCTGATCAACTTGCATAACATAATGTTTTTTATGGAGAAGTAACGAAACTTATCCCAATTTTGATGTAATCAGAATTTAGACAAGGAATCAGAGTGGGAGTGATGTTTTAGTACAGTATAATGTTTGACTCTCCTCTCCAGATATAGAGAATTTTTAGTCGGAAAAAATAGATGCCTGATTTTATGCAGCCTCTAGTGAGATTTTGACTGGAACTGCTTCCACAGAAGATCAGCACTTAAATTCTTGTTTTTTTTCCCTCCTTATTTTACAAATGGAAACAACTTACTTGGCTTCCTGCCTGTTTGGACTTAGAAGCCCTTCCAAAAATGAGGTCATCTCTTGAAGTAAAGAATTAAACTTTGCTCTTTAGCTCATCAAAAAAGAAAATGTTAGAGTTGCTCCCTGAAAGTGTACCCAACCACTTTTACAAGACCACTTTGCTGTCCTGAGATGCTCCAAAAATAGCTGGCAGTAATTTCTCATTCTGGAGCTGGCGTAGCTGGGTCTCCAGTGTTTACTCCTGTCCTTCTGTCCAGTAATAATTACTATTTGGTAATATGGAGCCATGCTTTGTGACAATGTGCCTAACATATTTGCAAACATCGAAGACTCAAACCAGTCTATTGAGTCTCATAACAGCTTTCATTTAAACCAGTCTGTTGTGTCTCATTAGAAATTTCATTTAAACCAGTCTATTGAGTCTCATTAGAGCTTTCATTTAACCCAGTCTATTGAGTCTCATTAGAGCTTTCATTTAAACCAGTCTGTTGAGTCTCATTAGAGCTTTCATTTAAACCAGTCTATTGAGTCTCATTAGAGCTTTCATTTAGACCACTCTATCGAGTCTCCTTAGAGCTTTCATTTAAACCAGTCTATTGAGTCTCATTAGAACTTTCATTTAAGCCAGTCTATGTAGTGTCATATAGACCACTCTATTGAGTCTCATAACAGCTTTCATTTAAACCAGTCTATTGAGTCTCATAACAGCTTTCATTTAAACCAGTCTGTTGAGTCTCATAACAGCTTTCATTTAAACCAGTCTGTTGAGTCTCATAACAGCTTTGATTGAAACCAGTCTGTTGAGTCTCATTAGAAATTTCATTTAAACCAGTCTATTGAGTCTCATTAGAGCTTTCATTTAAGCCAGTCTATTGAGTCTCATTAGAGCTTTCATTTAAACCAGTCTATTGAGTCTCATTAGAGCTTTCATTTAAACCAGTCTGTTGAGTCTCATTAGAGCTTTCATTTAGACCAGTCTGTTGAGTCTCGTTAGAGCTTTCATTAAAACCAGTCTGTTGAGTCTCATTAGAGCTTTCATTTAGACCAGTTTGTTGAGTCTCATTGAGTCTCATTAGAGCTTTCATTTAGACCAGTCTGATGAGTCTCATTAGAGCTTTCATTTAGACCAGTCGTTTGAGTCTTTAAACGTTTCAGTTAAATCAGTCTGTTGAGTCTCAGAGCTTTCATTTAAGCCAGTCTATTGAGTCTCATTAGAGCTTTCATTTAAGCCAGTCTATTGAGTCTCATTAGAGCTTATTTAAGCCAGTTTATTACCAGTCAATGGAGTCTCATTAGAGCTTTCATTTAAGCCAGTCTATGTAGTGTCATTAGAGCTTGCATTTAAACCAATCTATTGAGTCTCATTAGAGCTTATTTAAGCCAGTCTATTACCAGTCTATGGAGTCTCATTAGAGGTTTCATTTAAACCAATCTATAGAGTCTCGTAAGAGCTTTCATTTAAACCAGTCAATGGAGTCTCATTAGAGCTTTCTTTTATGACGTCTCATAAGAACTTTCATTCACTCCTGTAGATTTTTTGAAGGTGTAGACTATACATTTTGTGTGCCTACAGCAAAGGCTCTTTTCAGACTGTGCAGATGCACAGGCTGATCTGAGCCATGGCTTGTGTCTTATTGTATGTCACAGCTCTCTTTATGATAATTTTCACTTTTCGTACCTTCTGTAATAATATGATACCAAACACAGTAGTTTTCTCACGTCCACACGACACTGTCTCTCAAAACTTAAATAGCTACGCAGTATGCATTGTCATTTTAGAGTTTCCATGGCTACAGTGAAGTTAATGTTTTCTTAATGAATACTGATAGGGTTTTAATCGTTCTCTGCCTACAGTTATTAAAACTAAAAGATGGTTTTTAGATTCGCCATTCTTGGAAATCTTTAAAGTCAAATGAAATGCTGCAAAAAGTTTAAGAATAGGGCACAGAGTCAAATAAATGAGATGTATCAGTTCAATATATGAGCCGCGACACGACAAAACCAACAATGTGGTTGTGCGCCCAGCGAAGACTCAGATCAGCCTGGTTAGCCACCCAGTTTGATCAGACTCTATGTTAAATGCTCAAAGGGTAACTAAGGGTCTAAGCTACCGCCATGTGGACAGCGAAGACTCTGATCAGACTGGGCGGATGCCCAGGCTGATCTGAGTCTGCGCTGGGCGCACAACCACATTGTTGGTTTTGTCGTGTCGCGGCTCATATTTTCTTATTTTGACATTAGATACCTGAAATACAGACTATGATTTCATGAAACTCTTCCAGCTACTGTAAATGGATGGTTGGATAGATGGGTGACTTGCTATTTTACATCCTTTTCAACAGTATTTCAGTTGTATCAGGATGATGGGAGGGTGATATTGAAAGGCTGTGTGCAAGACAACCCTGTTTGAGGCAAGTATATTTTTGTCACCCGACGTAGGCGGAGGGGGTTTATAGAAATGACCCACGTCCGTCCGTGTGTCAGTCCGTCCGTCCGTCCCTCCGTCCGAAATCTTGTCCCCGCAACTCCTCCTGCGTCTTTCATCGGATTGATTTGAAATTTTACAGATTGTATTCTTATGATATGAAGTGTGCATGTGGTTTTTGATTTTTGTTTCGGCCATTTTTGATGGAGTTACGGCCCTTGCTGACTCAGTCCGTCCGAAATCTTGTCCCCGCAACTCCTCCTACATCTTTCATCGTATTGATTTGAAATTTTACAAATTATATTCTTATGATATGAAGATGTGCATGTGGTTTTTGATTTTTGTTACGGCCATTTTTGACGGAGTTACAGCCCTTGCTGACTCAGACCTTGTCCCCGCAACTCCTGCCACATATTTTATCAGATTGACTTGCAATAAAGCAGAATGTTCCATCATGATCAGAAGATGTGCATGTGATTTTGGAATTTCAATTGTCCTATATTTTACAAAGTTATGGCCCTTTGTCATTTTTGGCATTTTTCCAACTTTTAAACCTTTTGACCGAGAGAGCTGAAATTTGGTATGCTATTAGCATTTGGTAAATTGAGTATTCTGATTGTTGTTAGGATATGCTTAATTTACTAGTGACAGAGTTATTCCCCTTTCATAGATAATAGACATTCACTTATAGGTAAAAGGATAACTCAAGAATTATTCATATTAATGGGCTGAATTTTCATAAATGCATTGTTCCTTTTTGATCAGATTCATATTAGGAGGATTATGGCCCTTGTTATTTTGTTAATGGGTATACAGTCTTGATGTTTTGGGCATTCTGTAAGGGCCTAAAGTTTCTGTAACCGGATTTTACACATATACGCCCAGTTCTGAACTTAAGTATTTTATAACCTCATAGAGGCCCAGTAATTGGGTATATGTCTTTGCTTATGCTTCAATTATTATTTGCTTACCAGGTTCTGTTATACACATATTTTCTGGTTTTGGCCATACAGTTACTCTGAAACGGAATAAAGGGCTGCAGTTTGTGACACATTTCAAACGTCGGGTGACTTTTGGCCGATGGCCTTTTATCATCCATAAACAGGGCTCTGTTCTGTTTCAATTCTAGTAACAAGAATTGAAACAGAACAGAACAGAAAGGAACACTGCTTATGGATTAAAATGTAACAGCCTCAAACCCAGGACCATTAGATCAGCAGGCCACTCTTAACCAAATGAGCTACAGCGACTCTAACTTCAATTTGCAAATGTTTTATTATTGCTAATACAGTCAACTCTCAATATCTCGAAGTCAAATTTCAGCCCAAACTACTGATATCTCAAAGTAAATTTTCTGGTACCAGAAAATTTACTTTGAGATACCAGTAGTTGGAGATAACAGGAGTTGAAATGTAAATAAAAATAGGAAATATATTCTTTGATACAAGAAGATATTTTGAGATATCAATATTCGAGATACAGAGAGTTGACTGTATTTGCAAATCTACTGCTCTGCAAATTCAAGAATCTTGCCAATGAATATTTGACAAATGGACGATTAGATGGAACTAGCATTGTGGCCATACCAGTGACATGGTAAAGCTTACCTTGTAGTCTTCAAGGGAAACAGGCTATGTGTTTGCCTCTGTTGGTGCATGTTATTATCTTAAATGTCATAAGATATGGTAAAGACAAATTGATTTGCAAATTCAAGAACTCACAAATAGTAATGGAAACAAGAAATATCTTTAAAAAAAAAAGATAATCGACTTAGATTAAATAGAAGTGTGTATTGTAATATGTATGAGTCAGGTACATATAAGATATCGAATGTGCTGATCAGATTGTACGGATGCGCATGTTGATATGCATATTTGTTGTTGGTGTTCGGGTTTCGATTTTGGAAATGCTGTTGAATTTTGATTGGGGTCTGTCTGTGTTGCACAACAATGACGATTGGTAGGCTGACCGCCCCACATATTAGCTTAAAAGTTTCGCCGTTCCAACACAACAACAACTAAGCCAGCAACAATTACTTTCGTCTTCGATTTCTGTGTCAAGTTATTTTGTTGGTTTCATATTTTACATGAGCGCCATAACAGGCGAAATGTTCTTTGGACCGAAATATCTAGATTCATCACGACGCGGTTTATAGGCCAACAGTCAGATGAAACTGAAAGTAGAAAGAGAAAGCGAAACTAAGCACTTACATCAAAATTCTGGGTGTATTTATATTGACCAATGAAATACTTAAAATGAAGGTCAATAGTAAGGTTATACGGCTAAAGCCGAAAAAATAATTAATAAAGCAAAATAAAACACATGCAAAAATAGTTATTTACAGTATCCAATTTTCATGTAAAATGCAGTACTTGCCTTTCCCAGAACTCAGTGATTCATTACTTTTATTCCCACTAATTGAAGCTTAGCATGATTGATTGGGCAGTCATCATGGCTGGCCTGATGTCCTTGTGGATTCCATGGCAATTCCATGGCAATTCCATGTGACCCTTTGTGGCTCTGACTGTCACTACAGAGCTAATAGGTCAGTTCTTGTTGTCAAATAAGGCACCGTAGGAAATAAACAAGATTATTTTTTGTAATGACCATAAGTCCTTGAGTGTACTGTGAAGACCCTCATCAGACTGTGCCTTAGAGCAAACATTGAAGACTCAGATCAGACTGCTCCTAAGGAGCAGTCTGATCAGGGTCTACACTGTTTGCTATTCTTTCGGCAATTTTTCTTCATTTTCGAGTGGTAAAATCAGAATGTTCTAATTTTAAGGGTAAATACGGTAATTGATAATGATGTCACAATATTTACCCTTTATACGGTAATGTTTTTTTTCCCTTTGATGGTATTAATGAATCTGTCCTTGAACAGCAAGTGAACTCTATGGCTGTGACACGAAACCTTTCTGTTGCCATTGTGTGACGTTTGAAAACAGTGATCAAGACCCGTACAGATACAGATCATACAGTGTTAACAGAGTTTAATCATTGCGTACAATTTAGCATTCATATGCAAATAAAGTATGAAAGTGAATGCTAGTCTGATAGCATGAATGCACAGGTTTGTCAGAAACACTGAAATTATCATGAGTAAAGGCATCATATCAAATGATGCACCTCCAATTATGGAATTGGCTGCCGGGATTTCTCGCCATTTAGGTCTGTAAATTAATAAGCTTTTCCCAAGTAGGGTGGCACCATGGAATAATATATAGGGACATCAATAATTGATAGTGTATATACAGTATTTTACCATAAATATTAGAACTCATAGTCAGTTACCGTTACTGTCCTAAAGTTTGAACAGTTTGTTATCCTGTAATATGTCCGCTTATGGTCAGTATTGTAGCTGCTTTTTGACAGGGCTTGCATATAAGTGGACATACACTTTGACGAAAGCTTAGTAGGGGAGAGTTGGGTAACTTCGGACAGTGGGGAAATTCGGACAGTGACATTTTTTCCTTTATATGTCAGTTGTTTGGAACTAAAACAAAAATTAACTGGTTAAACGGAGAAAATCCTGATGAGACGGCTCATGATGAGCCGTCTCATCTGGATTTTCACTGTTTGCAATGGTATGTCCGAATTTACCTGCCTGACTCTCCCCTAACTCTACCCTATCATTTTTGCCTCCCTTGTCAGTATTTGTAACTCTAAAAGGAGAGTTTGCTCCTATAGCAGAAATTCTTCTTCATCTCCATACCAGGAACACAGGGTATAATCGATTCCGCTAATTTTCGCTTCCTGCAGAGACCGTCCGTCATCTTTGGCTTCCGCCGAGACTGTCCGCGAACTCTTGCTTCCTGCCGAGACTGCTGTACATGATAAATGGCTTCCTGCAGAGACTGTCCGCGTGATTCTGCTTCCTGCCGAGGCTCTCAGCAGGAAGCAGAGTCACGCGGACAGTCTCAGCAGGAAGCCATTTTTCGAGGACATTAGTCTCTGCAGGAAGCAAGAGTTCGCGGACAGTCTCGGCGGAAGCCAAATATGATGTACAGTCTCTGCAGGAAGCGAAAATTGGTGGAATTGATTATACCCTGTGAGGAATGAAAAAAAAGGCAAGAAAGGAGAAATTCTTCCCTTTAAGAGTTGTTCCCAGCTTCATCTCTAGGAATAAAACAAAACAAGAACTACAAACGCTGCTATAGCAGAAAAGCAGGAAGATATACCCATGCACTATAAATTTCTAATGATGATCTGAACCACAGTTTATGTTAGAGTAGAAACAACATGTCATGTCATGAATTTGCTTGATCTTAAAATTTTCTGAAGTTAATGACACTTGGATGCACCATCTTTATCAGCTGTGTTGACCAGGGGCCGTATTCATAAAGCCACTTAAGTGGTTGCTATGCGGTTGCTAAGGCTAAATATCTATTAAGGAGATTACCTACAACTATGAAATTTGGTCTGGAGGAACAGTCTTTGTAAGACTGTTCCTCCAGAGCAAATGTCATAGTTGTAGGGAATCTCCTTCAAAGAAATTTAGCCTTAGCGACAGCATAGCAACCACTTAAGTCATTTTATGAATACGGCCCCAGAGGTCAGTGTTACAGACATAGAAGTTTTCCTGGGCTATGGCATTGCTCTGAAGTACATAAGAGCCTCAACTGCTGTAGTGTTATTCAGAATTCCTAGATTTTATATTTAACATAAAATTCTAAGAAGATAACTTAATGACTTAATAAAGTTCTCTTTCTGTATTTCAAATTCCTTTAATTGACATCCGATATGAGTCAGGTAGGATTATATTTCAAATATTCTGATGACGATGTGACTCATTTCTCATTTTCGTTGCTTTAATTTGATTGAAATCTGACTCTCTTAAAGTGCAGCTGAAATCTTCCAAGTCAAAATTCATTATCTTGAAAGCAAAATGCTTGTTCTTGAAGGATTTCTGAGGATCAGTTTTTGTGTTTATTGATTTGCGTTGCGAAGTAAGTTTGGGAAAGCATTGATTTTCTCCCGTCATGTTTGGACGAATTCGGCAAAGATTTAAATGTGGTAATTTTTATGCCATTTGCAGCGCACATTATGTTTGATCAAATAATTGCATCAGCGGTAATTGCATCTGAGATTTGGCATAATGTAATTGCGTCTGAAGCTAAAATTGTCTGGAAATTCAAGACGAGAGGAAATTTAAAGTGAGATTGCACACTGGAGGGAAGTTATAACCATATTAATCCTCATAAGTGCCCCTGCTAAAAAAAAAACAAAGCCCCTGCCTCTTTTCCGAACATTATATTATACATATTAACTTTTATTAATTTCTGTTCGCTTCTCTGGATGAGGTAGCTTATTGAAATGGCGTCTACTCTTAAAGGAAAGAGTTGACCCCTACTGAGAAGGGAGGCAAATATACTAGAGTTGCTTATCAGAGGTATTTTGGCTATGGCTGCATGATTTACTACACTGTAGCTCTGAATAAAGCCCCCCTTTCACAAAATGCATGCCACCGGGGCATTAAATAGGATTAATACGGTACTCTGGGACGTTCTACAGCTAAGTTTCAATGCCATGGAAGTAACCATGTGTAATTTTGGGATCTGTATTTATCAGGTTTAGCAACAAGTTGTTACCCCTCATTAAAATCATTGCAATGCGACCTTTTCAAACAGTGTAGAACAATTTCAGATTCCACAAAACATTACATCTGACCATAATGTTTCCACATTTTACATTTAAAAAGATGCTCTGCCAGCATGCAACATCCTGGACCATGTATCACATTAAACGCAGTTTCTGTATGACCTGCTTTGCACAGATATATTTTTCTGTAATAACTAGTTTGTGATGATTTTTTTTTTTTGTTATTTCTCTTCAGATATTTGAGTGGTGGTATTTCAAGAAGTATGGGACGTCTTTCATCGAACAAGTGTCGTTAAACCACATATCACCCCTGCTAGGAGGAGGAGAGGGGACAAACAATAATGAGAATGGCAATAATAATGGCACCAATGGCAACGGTGGGGCTGTTGCTAATGGCAACAACAACAGCACTAGCAACAGCAACAACAGCAGTCAAGGACAGCAAAGTATGCCAGGTAGATTGTATGGTATAGGGCTCTTGATTACTTAAACACACAGCTCTAGATAAGAGGGGTATTTGATGATAATTGAGGGATAATTTTTTTATTTTTCTTTGAAACCATATGTTGTGACCCCTCATCTGAACCGTCTCAAAGAGAAGAGACGGTTCAGATGAGGGGTCACAACATATGTTTTTATGCAGAATTAACAAAAATTATCCCTAATTATCACTAAATACTCCCTCTTATCTAGAGCTCTGAAACAGCTTGAAATCTAAACATCCTAAAAACTGTGCATATTGGAAATAGAAACTTGAAGGTCAAAGTTAATGTTTCTTGCTACAACAAGGTTGCTTCTGGAAAGGTTAGCCTAGTTTAGGATAGTTGGTAAGGGTTTTCATAGCATGTGAGTCTCCAGTTGCAAGAGTATAGTTTGTATTGTGCATGTTTCTCACTTATGTACACACAAATCACATCTTCAGTTCTGAATCACAAAAATCATAAAAAATTGTATATTTCTTGTGGGGGCACTATCCAAATGACTACTGTATTTTGCAAGCTACATGTATCATGTAAACCCAGTGCAGTGATAGAAATAAGTCCCAGACAGCAACTTGCCCGGGGGGCAACCTGAAATGACTTTGTCCACCAAGATTTCAACTTGTCCCCCTGTATTTCATTGCAGTTAAACCGTTTACATGTCATTTTCTTCCGAAGTCATGTAAGTAAACATAGTCTTAAAATGCTCTCCCTTTCTAAGACACTAAGCATGAATTCATGAACTTCAGAGATAACTCATAACTGACCAACAGTTTTGATCACAGCTGCCTAATCATTTTCACAGCGCTACTTTGGGATTCTTTTTATTTTTCTCCTTCAGAACACTATATTGGTGGGTTTCAAACTTCTCATGCAAAACTTCGAAAAAGACATGAAACAAAGTTATTTTCCAGAATTTACCATAAATAGGTTGTCCAGGGGGCAACCTTCCTAGACTATCAGCTTGCCCCCAGCAAATTTAACCGATGTCGGGCAAGTGGACAATTGCATATTTCTAACACTGCCAGTGTCCTGCATAACTCTACCATCCTGCATCTTATGAAAATTCCATAATTTTCCTTTGGCTGAGTGGTAACATTGATATTTTTCGCAGTGAGGAAAACACAAATGCACCTACTTCGTACAACCTTGTTTAAGGTTTGATGAGGATCTAATCATTGAATACTCCATTTTAGTAGTGTCCTCTTGGGATAAAGATTTCTACAATCTCAAACTTCATTAATTATAGATGATGTATACATACAAGTTCTTAAAGGGCATTTATTCCCTTGTAGATTTATTCTTGGAAAGTTTCTATTGCTGATATTGATTGACAGTCTGTTTGAGAGTACTTCCTGCATTACAAATATACTTTTGCCCTTTACAACAAAGCAGTGACCATTATGATGGATTTTCCTATCCGCACCTCACACCCATGAAAGATACTTACCATTTTTCTTTGGTTATAAGAATTGGGTTTTACCTTCCAAAACAATGTCAAAGATCTAGATCCATCTTGTAAGATGGATCTAGGTCTTTGGGACTGTTTTGGATCAAAGATCTAGATCTTTGGGATTGTTTCTTAAAGAAAAAAAAACACTATTTTATAGCTGAAAAACACAAGACTTATTTACATATATGGGGTAATTTTGGAAGGGTTAAGTCCCATCTTATAGCCAGATAAATAAACGTTTTCACATTGCCACAGAAAACGTCATTATTTTCAAAGAAACTCGGAGACATGATTATTTCCCTCTATCCCTGTTTGTTGCTTTGCATGTGATTCTGTGCTTTCTTCTGTTTAAAGTCTCCATAGTCCTATCAATGGTAAAAAAGTCTAAACTCAAATCATTGTACAAAGCTGTTCAACCTTCACGTTTGGAAATTAATTGTGGGTTGATGTGCATTTATTGAGTAATATAACTGGCAAAAAGTAGAGAAAATAAGTTTTTGAAAAATAACAAATCGCTCCCCAAAGTACAATTCCCTGTTCTGGTTTCCCTTTTAGCAATGCTGTATAAACATAGGCAGGATAGTGATTGGGGCTCCACGCCTGTATATTGTATTTTTACCATTTTATTCAACATAATGAAATCGAAAGTAGGTCATTTTAGTTGCCAACTAAAATGACCCAAATGAGTTTCCAAACCATTTTTATGTGAAACTCATGAATGTTTTATTTGTTTAAAGCTGGCTAATCATGGTCATTTGCAATGACAAAACTGTAGTGAGAAGCTTACAGCGATACCTCATGATAAAAAATTTCATGCTGATAGAGCAGTGGGGCCTTTAAACCATTGATTACCACAGGAAAGTGGTATCATATTATACAGGTTGTTTAGATTTCAAGTTTTTGTCAAACAACATACATGCAGCAAATTGTATTATGCCAATGCAGGTAGTCTTTTATGTGATAACTGTTGATGTGCCATTGCAAGAATATCCCTTTGCCAGTTGTAACCATCTGAATAATGGATAAAGGGAGAGCTATAGATAAGAAGAGGTAAAAGGGATGATTTGAAGATAATTTTTCTTAGTTCTCAAGGAAAACATATATTGTGACCCCTTATTAGAACCGTCTTAAAAGCAAGACGGTTCTAATGAGGGATCACAGTATATTTTTTTATGGAGAAATATGGAAAATTATCCCTAAATTATTCCTGTTACCCCTTCTTATCTGGCGTTCTGAAGGGTTTGTTGTGACTGACTCAGAATAACTTCCAAGTGCCAAAGATTTTAGCTGAACAAAAATATAAGTGTGCTACTGTATGAATTTAACAGAACTATTGGTTAAAGCATGAAACCTGATGTGTTGGGGAGGTAGGCAGAGCCTCTGTTGATGTTTGCTCCAACAGAAGTTTGATGGTTGGGAATGGGGGAGAGGGAGGCGGGGAAGGGGTAGGGATATGAATTTAAAGCTGCATGCTTTCTGTGTCTTCCTCTTTTATAACCTTTTCTGCTTGTTTACAGTAGTTATCAGAGCTCTAGATAAGAGGGAGTATTTGGTGATAATTAGGGATAATTTTTGTTAATACATGTACTGTATAAAAACAGATGTTGTGACCCCTCATCTGAACCGTCTCGATGAGACGGTTCAGATGAGGGGTCACAACATATGGTTTCAATGAAAAATAAAAAAAATTATCCCTCAATTATCATCAAATGCCCCTCTTATCTAGACCTCTGGTTATCATCCATGAGCTATAATTGCTTTTAAGTGGTATCCTTGGATTATATGTAAGAGATGTGAAATGTGTTGCATGAATACAGACATATTCATTCAAATAAAACAAAAAGACATTCATCTTTCATATTCACAAACTGTTGGGAATGGTTAACATGTTTTTAAAACTGTTCAAAACAATTTAAAACTGTTCCAAACATTATGCAGCCTGATGGCAGATGCTAGAACATTTCCATGACTTTTATTCAAACCATCAAAAATCATGCATCAAGTTTGTTAAAAAAGGCTTTTATTATATGTATGATCGTAAAGATGCATGATATTGATTTAATGGGAATGGTTATTCGATTTTGTTTACAATTTTCAGACTTTTTATAATTTTGGTACCCGGTTTGATTCCTGCTGAGGGCTGAAATCTTTTCAACCATAAACAGGATTCTGTTCACACAGCCTTTCATTATCACCCTCTCACTGTCCTAATATAACTGAAATATTGTTGAATAAGGATGTCAAATCGCAAGTCATCCATCCATCCATCCATTTTATACTTTCATTAAAGTTCGGAATCGTTTTAAAATATTTAGTGAATTTTAAAAGTAAACCTGGGTCCGAGGTTATAAAACTTGAGAATAATCTCCAACTCAAAATAAAGCACACTGATTGGCTGCTTCCGAGCATGAGCTCGGAAGCAGCCAATCAGTGTGCTTTATTTTGAGTTTGAGAATGTACTCAAGTTTTATAACCTCTGGGCCTGATTCTTTCATTATATTTGCAGTATAATATATTTCTCTGTTAGGAACTTGGTATGATTGACATCATGTCAAACTTTATCTTAAGCCATGTACCTAAAGTAAAACTCCAGTCAACCTGCATAAACTTATCAGAGTCCTCACTTTTCACTTTTTAGGTTCGCCAAGATTCATACAGTGCTCTAGATTAGAAGGGGTAACGGGGATAAATTAGGGAAAATTTCCCTATTTTTCCATCAAATACATGTTATTACCCCTCCTTAAAGCCATCTCACCGAGACGGCTCTAAGGATGGGTCACAACATATGTTTTCATTGAGTAATAAGAAAAAAATTCTCTGAATTATCCCTGTTATCCCTTCTTATCTGTAGCTCTGTCATAGATTGTATCTGCCAAAGGGAACTCTTACCAGAGTTTGTGAATTCCATTTTGGAAGGGCTTCAATGTCCGGGGAAGCAAACACTTAGTCACAAGGCTTGTCTTTCTAACATGGAACTAAATGACTTGTGAATAATCATATGTTTGAGAAAATCTGAAGTTTTTGTTGATGTAATATCATTGAAAAATTGGCGAAGCATGGCGTACTTTGCTTGCTATGCTCCGGAACCAATGACATCATATATCTGTTACCATAGCAACTAAGAGTTCATATTGATGTCTAAGTGACATCATTGAAATGTCTTTCTGCCAGGGTACTAAGCACAACAGTTGGTAATTCCATAGTTGCTATGGTAACAGATCTATGACGTCATCTCACTTATAATTTGAGAGGATCATGGCATACAAAGTATGCCATGCTCCTCTGGAATTATAAGTGAGATGCTACCTGAAATTTATACAATGGAAAAGTGTGATTTTCTCAAACCTATAATTTTTCTCAAATGGTGTTTGGAACCCATCACTTTCAGCACCACAACCATTTGTCTAACCACTTGACCATGTGCCTCTCATATTACCCGACATAATTATTGAACATACATCTCTTTTTTGCTATCCAAAGTGTCTGTGAAGGCAAACTGTGCAAGAGAAATTTTATATCATTGTACAGTTATGTCCCAGGAAATGTAACTCCATAATTATTGTCTCACCTGCAACAAGCAGACTGCAAGACGTAGGTATTTCTTATCTGGTGTCAGCATAGGCTGCATAAACTTACATGAATTTTTCTTGTTTCTCTTTTGTGTCAATGAACTGACAGACGAGACTTGGCTTTTCACAGAACTCTTGTTGTATGTATTGTTTAGTTTGCAAGCTGCATGTATGTTGTCATTTGCCCTATACCATTTTGTGCTGAGTTTTGAGAAAAAGTGCCATATTTAATGTGATTATTCAGAGACCTTATTTCTTTTATGGACAGTTCCATCTTCAGAGTTGATGGATGGTTTATCCCCCAAAGTGCTTAAACATTGGGACACCTAAAAACCATTAATTTTCCATTTGATTATTGGGACACCTAAAACCATTAATTTTCCATTTGGAACAAATGGAAAATACCATTCATTTTCCATTTGTTCCAAATGGACACCTAAAAACCATTAATTTTCCATTTGTTCCAAATGGAAAATTAATGTTTTTTAGGTGTCCCAATATTTAAGCACATTAGGGTAAAACTGTTGTCAAACAATATAGACCTTGATCACACTGCTCCTTGAGAGCTGTCTGATCAGGATCTCATTATTTGCCTAAGGGATGGCATATACCGGAAGTGCACCTTTTCTCTTGTTTTCCTTCATTATCTATGTACCATATTTATTTGGTAATAACCCAGCAGGCACATAATATCAAAATGACATCGTACTGATGTTGATGCGACGTGATGATGTCACATCGACGTCAGTCTGATGTCATTTCGACGTCATGTGCCCGCTGGGAAGCCAGTTTTTCCACCTTGAATGACCCCTAATGTCTAAACCAGTCTTGTGTAGATGGGTTTTCCCTTCCAAAACAGTCCTAATCATTTAGATCCAGTGTTATGGGATTGATCTGGATTTTAGGGGTTGTTTAGGAAGGAAAAAAATTCTCTCTTATAACTGAATAAATACTGTAATTTTATAATTGAGCCGCGACACGAGAAAACAAACAATGTGGTTTTGCGCCCAGCGCAGACTCAGATCAGCCTGGGCATCTGCCCAGTCTGATGAGACTCTTCGCTAAGTGCCTAAAGGGTAGCTATGAGTCTAAGCTACCTCCATTCAGACAGCGAAGGCTCTGATCAGACTGGGCGGATTCCCAGGCTGATCTGAGTCTGCGCTGGTTGCATGACCACATTGTTGGTTTTCTCGTGTTGCGGCTCAATTATTATGAAATATTGTTTGCCTGTATGACGTATCTGTTTCTCCCATATGCTATTTTTTCCATGTTTTATATACAGTGTTGAGGTGTTGAGTGGGGCATGATTTAGTTGCGGCACACGAAAATGGTACATATGCACAACCAACAATGGCTGAGACCAGTCTGCACATCTGAGCAGTTTGAGAAGAGTCCCTGCTGTTTGCAAAGCCTGACAAATTAAAATTTGATGCATATTTACTTGTCCGATAAATTGCTTCATCTAAAAATACTGAAATTCTTCAGTTTTCCCTATATAATATGCAATTATACCGTGATAATGTTTGCACACTTCAGGTAAAGAGCCTGTGTGCACAAAATGAAAACTCTGCAAAAGTGTTATGGTTTTTGGAGGCAGACAGAAAAATCCTTCCAGCTCTTTCTATAATATTAACTCTTTAAGCCCCAGTGACCAAATATGCAAAATTTGCAAACAGCGTAGATCCTGATGCCGCGGCTCATTATGAGCCGCCTCATCTAGATCTACACTGTTTGCCCTCTAGTCTTTGAATCCTCAATATGATATGTCTTGGACAAGGCATTTTTTTTTTAATTTTTGCAGACGTAAATTTTGTCGTCTGCTTTGTGGTGCTTAAAGAGTTACGGTGTATGGGTAAACCTTTGTGTGTTTTTCTGCTGTTTTTACAAAGGGAAACAATTTTTGTGACTTCCCATTTGCTTCCCATGCAAATGAAACCCTTCTAAAAAGGGATCTTACCTTAATAAAGGCAAGAATGTGATCCTCAAGGAGCAAATTCTTGCCTTTATGGGTTGAATCTTATTGAGAAGGGAGGCAAAAATGAAAGAGGCAGAGCTGCTGCCCCTAAACGTGAGCTGCAACACAAGAAAACCAACAAAGTGGTTGTGCGCCCAGTGCAGACTCCGATCAGCCTGGGCATCCGCCCAGTCTGATCAGAGTCTTTGCTGTTTGCATGAAGGTAGCTTAGACCCTTAGCTATCCTTTAAGCACCTAGTGAAGAGTCTGATCACACTGGGCAGATGTCCAGGCTGATCTGAGTCTGCGTGGGGCACACAACCACTTTGTTGGTTTTCTTGTGTTGCGGCTCATGTATCCATTCACCATAAGAGATGGCAGAGTACAGCCCTAGAAACAGGTTTCTTTTTAACCCATTCCATTCGGGATACCCCTGTATCTGGGCAAACAGTTTGGATCCATACCAGGCCCCACAAATGTGGGGCCTGATCTGAGATCAAAACTGTTTGCTGCCTAGACATCATTTCTACAAAAGTAAGTTAGACCAATATTGTCGAAATATTCTTGATTTTTGATGCAGACGACAATTTCAGCAGACGACAAAAAATACCCAGAATGCAATGGGTTAAAAAATGCAAAAGCACCTGTAGATTTATGGTATTATTTTGAATGTGGGACATAATTTCTTAACCCTTAATGCACCAAAAAGCAGATGACAAAATTTACGTCTGCAGAATTTCAAAAAATGTCAAGTCCAAGCGATATCGTATTGAGATTTCGAACACTAGAGGGCTAACAGTATAGATTCAGATGAGATGGCTCATTATGAGCCACCTCATATGGACCTACACTGTTTGCCAATTCAACAATTTTAATTTTTGGCGCTTTAAGGGTTAAGCAAGGTGTTTTGCAGTCTTTTTTCGCAAAATAGAATTGTCACAATAAATTTACATTACATAGCCATACAATAGTAAAGCATTATTCCAAGGTTGTTCATTTGCAGAATGTAAGGTCTGGCGTAATCCCCTGAA
Source organism: Ctena decussata (assembly GCA_963989385.1). NCBI lineage: Eukaryota > Metazoa > Mollusca > Bivalvia > Lucinida > Lucinidae > Ctena > Ctena decussata. The sequence continues at coordinate 14,407,161 of OZ022507.1, read as the reverse complement.
TTTGTTCCGAGGCGCCGAATACCAAAGATTTACGTGGAAAGCTAACAAGGAACCACTGACATATTACGACATGAATCTATCTGCACAGGACCACCAGACATTCTTCACATGCGATGCTGATGCCGGAAAACCAGAATATGAAAGTATGTTATAATTTTATGTAAGCATTTTGTTTATGTTTGTATGTCTTGCAATTAGCAGGTAGTGTTGCTTTTTCTTACTATGCGTCTTTCCACTATTGCAGCATTTGGCTGTTGGTGCAGGTTAGGCTTATTTCACCTCAGTATGGTAATGTACTGCTGAAACGTTATGAGAATTGAAACAGAATAGAACAGAATTTCACCTCAGTATGATTTTAGAGTCTGAAGGGTCAAGGGGGCAGCCACGCATTTTGATTGGCTTCAATTAAACAAAAAGTACTTGGAAGATCAGACACTTTTGCTGCGGAAATTATTTCTTTTTGTCGCAGTATAAATGGAATATATTTAGCAAATAAAGAATCCTTATTTGGTGGCAATTTTAGTTTCGTCTGGCCTTTGACAGGTTGGTGGAATAAAAGATGGATTTATGGTGTATTAAAGGCTTCAGGCTAATCAATATTTCTGCAACTAGTCTTGCAGAGCTCTCTTAACACTTAAGCACTGAAAACAAAAATAGTTGAATTTGCAAACAGTATAGATCCAGATGAGATGGCTCATTATGAGCCACTGCATCTAGATCTACACTGTTTGCTCTCTATTCTTAGAGTTCTATATTTATTATGATATAACTATGAAATTTTTCAGAGGTAAATTTTGTCATGTGCCATTTTGACATCTGTTACCAAATGTACTGTCTGGAAAAAATGAGACCCAGATCAGATTTACCAGCAGATTTAATGAATGATAAAGAATGGCCACATATTAAACACCTGAGCCACATACATGCCATAAGTTGTGGACTACAGTCTGGAAGATCTGATGATCTAAATAGGTTTAAACCATCTGTTTGGATCTGTAAAGCAAGAGACAAATGTAATAGTAATCCATCCAATAGACTGAGCTGCGACCCGACAAAGTGACATGTGCGCCCAGCAAAGACTCAGCTCAGCCTGTGCATCCACCCAGTCTGATCAGAGTCTTCACTTTGCATTTTAAGGATAGCTAAGGGACTAAGCTACCTTCATGATGACAGCAAAGACTCTGATCAGACTGGGTGATGTCCAGGCTGATCTGAGTCTTGGCTGTGCGTACATACCACTTTCTTGGTTTTGTTGTTTCGCAACTCATTTAGTGAGATTTGGCATGAATGGAAAGGAGGATTCCTGATACACCTGGCTGTCTACAGCAAGTTGAGTCTAAATTTCAGTTTCTTTCATCACGTGTAGGTAAAACCACAGGCCACAGGAGTTTTATCTCACTCACTGTGTCTCTCTGTTCAAAAATACATCATGAGATATTGCATTACTCTTTGTGCCAGTTGCCAGTGCTCATAAAAGTTCAAGTTTCAAAGTTTTCAGAGCATTCTGTTAATTGCCAGGTGTAGTTTGGCTGTTCTCTGACCAGTTGAAGCATCGTTATAGCATTTCTGACTTCTGATCACTGAGTTCCAGGTTCACATGCACCTGGGGTTGAGATTCTTACCAAGTCTCAACAGCCCTTTGTAGCATAGAGCCCTTCATAGTTACCTTCCCGTCCTCCTGATATGACTGAAATACTATTGTAAAGGATGCAAAATTGCAAGTCATCCATCCATCTCTGACCAGTTGTCATATTTTGGCCTAATCAGATTCTCTGCATTGCCTATTTATGATACCATAATAGTATATACTGGTATAGCTTGAAACTTAATATTGTTACATTATACCCTTTCAGTATGTTATTTCAGTGACTGTTTTATAAAATAGTTGGCCAAAATTTAATAAACAGTGCAGACCCTGATCAGACTGCTCCTTTTGGAGCAGTCTGATCTGGGTCTACACTGTTGGCATGTTTGCTTTATTGTTCCTCAATCAAAATGTAGACTTTTATGATCTCTATGATGTCTGCACATTCATTTCAGTATGTAATTTTTGTCTATTTTCGGTGTACGTAATTTGATTTTTGTAAGTCTGCACGGGATCGTAGCTGCATAAACTATATTGAATTGTCACTTCGGTACATTTCTAGTGATTCCAGCAAAATCCAATATTGGCTGTTGTTGCATAAATCAAATTTATAAAGCAGCCATTTTAAGTCCCATGTGACCCTTGTAAGTTGATTAAAATTACTTTACATTAAGTATTTACAAGAATCAATGTTAGTTTCCATTAATTTGTTTCAATTTTCTCTGCATCCTGATATGACAGTTACCGTAGCAACTCGATGTGTTTGGACACTTTGGCTTTTAATATACTGATTTACATAGTATAATGGAGTTTTATGTCTATGAATCTGGACAAGTTTAGGGGATGTTTAAAATTTTGGCTGAGTGTCTGAGAGGCAAGCATTGTAGACCCACATCAGATTGCTGCTAAAGGAGACACAGATCGGACTGCTCAGACAAGTTCCCAAATCTTACATTGTGTTCAGTAGGTGGGATTATGGGTAATTTTGATGAGAGGTGAATAAAATGAGGGCAAATGGGGGAAAACATCAAGTCAGCTCTGTCAGAAAGCCAAAAACCAGAATCAGGCTCCTCCAGTTTTACTTGAATGGTGTTGAAACTTTTAGAAATTAACAGCAAACAGAAAAGGCTCAGACCATCCTGCACGGATGTGCAGGATGGTCACAGCCTTTTCTGTTTGCTTATGCCATCCTGTTCCATTTCCTGTGAGATTTCTCGTAGATTATTGCTTTTAACGAGGACAATAGGATTCACCGATAGGAATCCCATGACATGTCGCAATGCACTGATCAGACTGATGAGCATTAAGTGTATGCTTTTAATGTTGACTAATGAGCTATGCCATTTAATTTACCACCAAGGGAGAAAAATAAAAATGCAACTACAGCGACTTTTATTTAAACCATACAAGGTTTTATTCATGCACCATAATAGCTAAAAATCATGGAAAAAATGTACCTGTGTCAGATAATATTTTGACCCGTAGACATGCAGAGTGTTCTTGAATGTAAACGTAGCAAAATACTGGCAATAGTCCAATTTGATGTTTGTCCACATTTTTATCACCCATTAGAAAAAAAAAATATATCCCTTGTTTTCCTGCTGTCTCAGGCTGTGCCTAGGCTCTGAAAGCTGTCTCATTATGTCAGTTATTGTTAAGTACAGCCCAGTCATGTTACGCTGTGAATTTCAACAAATCTGCTTGTAACCTGTCATGAAAATTCCATTGCAGAGACTATGAAATTGACAGACAGTGCTTTGCATGTAAATTTCATTGTAGATTTCTGATGTAAAAAGCATGCACAAGGTGAAATTCACTAGACAGAACTGTTTATAGAAAATTTTCTTGAAGTATAGAGCAAGTGAGTGAACTCAGGCTTAATGTCCAGTCAACATATAGGTCAGACAGAGAGGGAACCTTCGTATAAAGTCATCCAAAAGACTGGAGAAGTGGGATCTTGCAAGTCCTTGATTGGTAGTCCAGCATGTTTTACATTACACTACCACAGCTCCTTTGAAGTAAAGAGTAAAGGCTTGAACAAACATTACAAATTCAGTAGATATTCTGTTTTATTAGCTCGCCTGAGCTGATTCAGGGTCTGGGGCTATAGTATAGGCTGAAGTCCCTTGTCAGTCAAAGTTTTCAAACAGCTTCTCCTCTGAACCCCTGGGTAACTGGAAACAAATTTCTGATCTGACTCAGCTCCTCTATGAGTTATCAGAGCAGTTTGACCTTATAGTGCTATTTCTATCTAGTCTCTTAAGGTCCATGGATACATCATTATGCTTTCCCCAAATTTTGTGACTTCCTGTGTGTCTCCCTGGATGATGAAGCCCTTAGAAAATGGGGTCTGCACTTAAAGGAAAGAATTTGCTCCTAGGGGAGCAACTTCTTTTCTTTAAGTGTTGACCGCCACTGAGAAGTGATCCAAAAATGAAAAATGGCAGTGTTGCTTTCCCTGAAAGTGTACCCAGTCACCTTAGAATAATTTATGGTAGTGAGAGAAATAAAGAAGAATTAGTGATATTGGATTAGGTTGGCGCAAGTTGTAATTATATAACAGAAGTAGAATTGATTTTTCCTCCTAAGAGAGTGCATACAGTGCAGTCAGGAAGTACGAGTAAGATGCAAGTGGAGAACAAAACCATGAATTCTTTGCCTGGAGTTGCCGGGGTGCATAACATCCAGTGAAACATTACACCCAGCCAGGAATCAGTGATGCTAATTCCTTTAAGAACCAGGCTGATTTCTGGAAGCTAGTGTTTATACTCCGGTCATTTGTTCAACAGCCCCCCCCACCCCCCCACCCCACCCCCACCCCCTGTGCCTTGCAGGAGGCTCAGGAGGGAACAAACTCTTCTTACAGGAAGGTCATCATTCAAAATTACAGTTTTACAACTGCCATTAAATAGCATAAATAGACAAAAGTTGACAGCCTAAAGTACATGTATTAGTAGAAAGAAAAGAAAAAAGAAACTGGCTGGAACAGTAACCTGAGCATTGACTGTTGGGGCTTCTTTTATGGCGTTTTTCTTGTTTTACTTTTTCAATTTCCTGAATTACATGGCCAAAGTTAGATGCACACACCCTATTTAAATCACTAAAATATGCTCACAAGAGCCAAAAATTGTTTTACAATGGCCACTGGAGATGCAGTGTTTCCAAATGCGGGATCATGTCACCAAGTATGCCAATGAAAAGCTATCCAGGCGTCACTAAGGTAAGCAAGATGAGCCGAATGACCATGTTCTATACTTCTCCTGGATGACAAAGCCCTTCCAAAATAGGGTCTACTCTTAAAGGAAAGAATGGGCAAATTCTCTTTTAGAGTTGACCCCAATTGAGAAGTGAGGCACAAATGGAAATGGCAGAGTTGCTTCCCCTGAAAGTACCTTTCACCTTGAATGTCCATGAAAGTTGCAAAAGCTTTTTTGCGCCTGAAATAAAGTTGGTTTTAACCCATTCCATTCGGGATACCCCTTTAGGGGTAGCTGAGCGAACATTGGATCCTGATCAGGCCCCACAAATGTGGGGCCTGATCTGAGATCCAAACTGTTTGCTGCCAAGACATCATTTCTACAAGAGTTGGTTAGACCAATATTGTCAAAATATTCTTGATTTTTGATGCCGACGACAATTTCAGCAGACAACAAAAAATACCCAGAATGCAATGGGTTAAAGTAATTGATACATTTTTTCCATGTTTTGGCATCAGAAAATTCATCATCCTAGATATAAGCACATATTGGTTGTCGTAATTATACCTCAGGGCCAGTGCAGAACTTATTATGGCTTGATATTTGTCAAATATTAATGGAGTCCTCAATATGACCGAGGGCAAAGTTTCTGTTAACTAATGTCACACTGATAATATCATCTGCAGCAGCTCACAGAAAAATGTGTTGTGATTGAATTTACTGCTCTGGATATTTCTATATTTGCAAAAGAAATACATCCATTTTGGAAAGACTACCTCCTCCATGGTCAAACTTACGGCGTCCTAAAATTTCTTGCACTAAATTTGAGCCACGACAACACAAAACCAGTAAAGTGGCATGTGTGTCCAGCGAAGACTCTGATCAGCCTAGGCATCCCCCCAGTCTGATCAGAGTTTTCACTATCTGCATGAAGCTAGCTTAGACCCTTAGCTACCCTCTAAGTGCACTGCGAAGACTCGGCTGCCCAGGCGGACCTGGTTCTTTGCTGGGCACACGCTTTTTTGTCGGAAATTTCGCCTGCAAAATGCCTAGACAAACAGTTTAGACCCTGAAATTGTCGTCGGCATCAAAAATCAAGAATATTTTGACAATATTGGTCTAATCTTAGTCTAGACTATTTGTAGCTCCACCAACCGTTTTTAGACAAAAACATCTACAAAAATCATTCCATGTTGAGATAGGACAGGTGTACAAAATTTTTAAAGCATTTAATGTTTTGGTAAATATGGTAAATACAAACTTAAACCAGACTCAGCTTCGGAAACAGATCAAGAGACGAAGTTCTGTTTATTGTCTTTCTTTAATTTAAAGTCTCAAAATTGATCTAAGAATGGAATATATTTTCCCATTTTGGATCCAGTCCAATTTAGTTGACGGCCAAATTATGGAAGATTGTGGCCGTAATGATAGTTCATCCGGCAATTCTAGACAGTTGACATTAGGGGATAATTTAACTTCCCCTAAAATGGCAGACAGTTTATTTAATGACCAGTAAGGCTAGGTCCTGCTGTGTGGACAATAAGTAGTTGGACAATCCAGTTTTAGCCATTCCAGAAAAGGACTCTGGCATCTTGGGATTTTGTGGTAATTTTCATGTCTCCTATGTGGTGTTGTTTTATTTTATAAAAGCTGTTAGCAGACATTGTAGACACTGATCAAACTGCATGAGAGAAAAGCAGCTAATACTGTGTATTTTTTGCTCAGGTATTGGTATGATACATAAGGCTAGTCTCGTCTTGTCAGTCTGCCCTATAACTCCGCAAGGTCATTGGGACTTTACAATAATCCTTTTCTACCCAGTCTTATATTCAGCTGCCATAGTTCCCTGATCTGCATAAATGAGACATGACAAAGCCAACAATGTGGCATGTCTGGTCAATGTGGATCAGCTTGGGCATCTGCTCAATCTGATCAGAGTCTTTGCTGTCCCCATGGAACTAGCTTAGACCCTTAGCTACCCTTAAAGCGCAGAGCAGAGGCCCTAATCAGACTAGGGGAATGCCCAGGCTGATCTGAGTTTTTGCCTTGCTCACATGCCACTTTGTTGGTTTTGTCGTGTCACGGCTCATATAAGGTAGATTAGGGAAACTTTGGGATTTTAGGTCGGTGAGACAACTTCAAGGTATTGCAGCTCTGGCATTCTGTTTTCAGCTACCCTTCCCACTGGTGATCAATCCAAAAGGAAAGAATTTGCTCCAATAGGAGCAAATTCTTTCCTTTTAGACTAGACACTCTTTTGGAAGGAATTCATTGTCCAAGAAAACAAACAGGAAGTCAGACAATTAAGTTGTTCCCTTTTGTAAAAATGGCAAAATTTTGGTCATAATTACTTTATATAACAAAGTATGATCTCTGTAATTTTCTGAGAGGATTTTGATGAGATTCAACAACATTATGGGCCAGTTACTCTTGTGAACTACAGTCATTCCTGTTTAGGTGGTCACCTCTATGAAGGGGTCACCTGCCTTAAGGGGTCACCTGTCTTAAACAGCCAATTTTGGGTTTCCCCTTTAATTAGGTGACCCTTAAAGACATGTTTGGCTGTATTATATTATCAGGGAAAACTTAGATTAGCATGAAACAGTGCTGCAGATAAGATGAGTTAGTATGGGGATAATTTCCTATGTTTCTCCATAAAAACATATGTTGTAACCCCGAATTAGAACCGTCTTGCCAAGACTATTCTAATGAGGGGTCACAGCATGTGTTTTCATTAGGAAATAAGAAAAATCACTGTGGAATTATCCTCAAAACCCTACCTTATCGGGAGCTCTGATGAAATGTCTATCACATATACAGTCTGATCAGAGTCTTCCCTCTGTTCACTCTGTAATAAACTTCATTATCTTGGAAATGGGACATGTCCTGTCGGAAACTGCGTGACTCGTGACTCGCAAAATTATTACATATATATAAACAATAACAAGTATCTGTATATGGGTATTGTGAAGTGGTGGTGGTAGTGGGGTCAGGTATTTAAAAACATTGTTTATCTAAGATTGTTTGGGTAAAAATCTATATATATATATTTGTGATTTTTCTAATTTCAGTAATGCAAACAGCGTGGAGAGAAAGAAAGCCACAAGCAAGAGTAAAAGCGGCACATGAAGCATTAGAGAAAAATTCAGAGTAAGTTGAAATATATATATGAACCGCGACACGAGAAAACCAACAAAGTGGTTGTGCGCTCAGTGAAGACTAAGATCAGCCTGGGCATTCATCCAGTCTGATCAGAGTATTCGCTGTTCGCTTAAAGGGTAGTTTCTACACTACCACCATGCGGATAGTGAAGACTGATCAGACTGGGCGGATGCCCAGGCTGATCTGAGTCTGCGATGGGTGCACATGCCACTTTGTTGGTTTTGTTGTGTCCCGTCTCCTATGACTTGCACCTTAAGAGACAGTGCAAGAGAGCAACCCCAGTGAACATGCACTGTTGGTATGTACAATGTCTACCCAACATAATCCAAACTATGTTATGTATACTGTACTTTGACAATATTGTATGAGCCACAACACGACAAAACCAGCAATATGGCATATGTGCTCAGTGAAGACTCGGGTCAGTCTTGGCATCTGCCAAATCTGATCAGAGTCTCTGCTGTCTGCATGGAGCTAGCTTAGACCCTTTACTACTCTTTAAGACTGATCAGACTGGGTAGATGCCACTTTGTCGTAATGCTGCTCTTATCTTGAATTTCAAACAATGTCAAATTAATGCTGAAATGCTCAGACTGTTTCTATCAAGTCCTGAAAAAAAAAAAAACTCCATAAAACTCATCCAGATAAAATGCAAGAATTGGCTTTTATAGACATCAAAGAGTGAATTGCACTATGCAAATTTCATGATATGACATAATTTTAATCTTCAGTTTTATTATATGTGAACAAAATGCAAATCGACATTTGAATAGCAAAGACAAAAGCTTTATGATCTGATAAAAGAATAATTTTGCAGACATTATAAGTGTGGACGGAAGAATTTAGATATGTGGTGTGCCTGTGGCACTTTTATTGTTCATAAATTTGCATATATATTGAGGTGACACATTTGCAGCCCATCCACCTGTGGCATTATTATAGCAGAGCTCTAAATAAGAGGAGTATTTGATGATAATTGAGGGATAATTTTCTTTATTTCTCATTGAAACCATATGTTGTGACCCCTCATCTGAACCGTCTCATCGAGACGGTTCAGATGAGGGGTCACAACATATCTTTTTATTCAGAATTAACAAAAATTATCTTTAATTATCACCAAATACTCCCTCTTATCTAGTGCTCTGATTATAGGCAGCCTTTCTGAAAAGATTGAGAACAGCAATATGACTGTTGCACAAGATAAATGGGGGTCAACACTTAAGGACACATATATGCTCCTATTTTAGCAAATTCTTTAAGAGTAGAGGCATATTTGGAAGGACGAAGGGAGCCAAGGAAGCAAACTGAAGGTCTGATGAAAATCACAGAAAAACATGGAGGTGCACCGGTATAACTCCTTGAGAAAGGAGGCAAAAATGAAAATGGAATAGTTGCTTCCCATGAACATCCGTCAACTCTCAATATCTCGAAATCAAAGTTAGCTCAAACTACTGATATCTCAAGTAAATTTTCTGATTCCAGAAAATTTACTTTGAGATACCTGTAGTTTGAGATAACAAGAGGTAAAATGTAAATTAAAATACATACCTGCCAAGTTTTCGATTAACAAAAGAGTGAGACTGCGCGCAAAGCCTCGATTTAGCCCCCTTTTCCACGTTAGTTCGTTCGCGGCGAATCCCATTGACAATGGAAAAGAGTGAGATTTTTTGTGTCATTTTTTTTTCTCTTTATGCGAAACTTGAGATTGGGGATGGCAGTGGGGGAGGAGTAGTATCTGTAGGTAGTTCTTAAATGAAGATAAACATCAAGTATTCTTATTTACAGTTATTATTTTACTAAGATTTTATACATTGAGGTTGTTAAAGTGATCTGCTATCAAAAATGGCAAGTTAGGTTCTGCAATGAAGTTGCTTTAGAGAGTTTCAGCTCTGATAACATTTTGGTCTGTCTAGGTAACAACAAAATCAGATACCGATTGCAAATGTTTTGACGTTTTCAATGACCGACTGTGAAGGTCTGTGTTACCATGCTTTTTTACATCGTTTTTTCCGGCGTGGGAAACACTGAAATGCCTTTGACAAAGTTTACAAAATGCAACACTGTTGCCCTTCTCACTCTTCGTAATCCAGGTAAACTCGATCTCCCATCCATTTTGGTACTTTGATTTATATAAAACCTTTATTTTTCTCCGGCGTTTTCATGTCAATAAAACGGAAGTACACATTTGGTTGTTTTCGGCTCTAATCGCTATCAAATACTCGAGTTATTTTTACCCACGCTATTTTAAGACTATTGGAAACCTTTACCTTTACCTATTTTTAGACCAGGTGATGAATTTTCCCGGAGATAAATATAGATACGGTGACCGAGATTGTCCGAATGTAGCGGAAGTTGAGAGAAAACACGTTATTGACGATCGAGAGAGCACAAAAAAAAATACATTTTTTTATCATTCTCCGGTTTAAAGTGAAATCGTGAGCAAGCGAAGGAAGCGTGAGTTATGGCTATTTTTCAAAATACGATCGTGAGGTCGTGGGAGGTGTCCAAATTCGTGAGGCTCACACACAAATCGTGAAACTTGGCAGGTATGAAAATAGGAAACATAAATGTAAAAGTGAGTGGCTGACAAGCTCCAGTCTTATTCATTAGCATTGATCCCGACTGGACGGAGTGTGTGCAGCTGGTAGATCCAGTAGAGTTCTCTGTTTTTTCTAGTAACAGCTTTTTTGTTGTTCCGGATCTGTGGACAGGATTTCAATAATTTGAAACCCCATGTGTTCTGTAGAATGGTTGGGTAAGTTACAATGTGTTGCTACCAGACTGTCCCGTTTATTGCGGGTGTCACGCTGGTGTTCTGTCATTCTAACTTGGTGACTATTCTCATAGCGAACATTTGTGGTTCGGGGTAAAGCCGTGGTGGGTAATTGTTAGCAATGATCATAATTGTATTATTGCTTTCTTGAAATGACATATGTCACGATCATGGGTTAATACAAATGGGTTCGGCTGTTTTGCTGAACAGGCTTGTTTCCCCGCCGTAGCAGGGTGTCCCCATTTGCTTTTCGAGCTGTTTCGAGGCTCTGTAGCAGTGTGTTCTGCGGATACCCTCTTCTAATGTAATAGCCCGTAAAGATTTCGGCATGTTTGTCATAATCATACAGCTGGAGGGACGTAGTCTGACTGAGAGACCGGCGGGAGGTAGGTCCTTGCCAATGCATTCCCTCAGTGAGGAAGGAGACTTAGTTCTCTCATGTTCACCATTCTGGATAGAACTCATCTTAGGGGTCACAACATATGGTTCCAGTGAGAAATAAAGAAAATTATCCCTCAATTATCATGAAATACCCCTCTTATCTAGAGCTCTGACTTACTCATAAAAGTTGTCTCCTCTGGAAAAAATGGTTGCAAAATGTATATGTGTGTCCATTTGCCTTAGGTATCTTTCTCTTTTCAGATGTGCTACAGCTTTAATATTACTGGCAGAAGAAGAATCAGGATCAATTTTAGAAGCAGAAAAACTGTTTAAACAAGGGTACAAATCGGCAGAATCTCAGTATAAAAAATCTCAGCAGACACAGCATCAGAGTTCAACACATGAGGCCTTACACAGTATGTAAAATGAGAGTCCAGGGCTGTAAATAAGAGGGAGTAGTTGGTGATAATTAGGGATAATTTTTCTTATTTCTTATTGAAACCATATCTTGGGACCCCTCATCTGAACCGTCTCGACGATAGGGTTCAGATGAGGGGTACCAAAGTATGTTTTAAAGCCAAATTAACAAAAATTATCCCAGATTATCAAGAAATTCTCCCTCTTATCTAGAGCCCTGTGGAGAGTTCGAAACAAACCACTTTACACAATAAGCATGAGACAGATACTATGCCCTTGTGAAAAAACCCCAGCTTTTCGACAGCTTTAGCACAGCTTTGAAAGCTGTGCAGAAGCTTCGCAAAAGCCGGCGGTATTGGCACCTGCGTATTTAAGATGAGAAAAGCCAGCTTTTCTGCAGAGCTGCAGAAAAGCCGGCTGTAACGCAGCTTTATACAAACCTGCAGAAAAGCCGGCTTTAATGCAACTTAGGGAAGCTCTAACACAGCCTTCAAGCAGAGTCACATAAAAGCTGCGTTAAACTCAAAAGCTGCGTTTAAGCTGCAGAAATGCAGCTTTTCTGCAGGTGCCAATACGCCGGCTTTTCTGCAGCTTTAATGAAGCTTTTCTACAGCTCTGATTCAGGCCTGGGTTAAAGCTGCGTTTCTGTAGCTAAAATGCAGCTTTATGTCAAAGCTGCATTATAGCCACGACAAAGCTGTGTTTCAGCAGCTTCAGCGCAGCTTTAGGTCAAAGCCGCACCAACGCTGCGTTTCGGCAGCTTCAACGCAGCTTTAGATCAAAGCTGTGTCAAAGCTGCATTTCTACTGCTTGAAAGCAAAGCTGCGTATCTGTCAGAAACCGGCGTCTTTAAAAGTTCTGGATGAGGACAGAAAAACAGAAAGGTCAAAAATAAAAACAAATAGAATTTAATATGATAGAACAGTGCTATACAAAAACCTTTCAAAGGTAACAACAGTGATCTTGACTAGAAATCATGCATTGACAAAAATACAAACTGAGCATAAAACTATTAAATTTCAGTGCTTATCCCATTCCCTTGACTTTTACTCACAGATAATGATGAATTTAGGGGGAAAACAAGCAATAGGAATTCAAATTCAAGTCTTTCCCATTTTGTTTGTGTGTGTGTAAGGTGGTGGGGGGATGCCTGCATGCATGCATGCCTGTCTGTCTGTCTGTCTGCTTGTATGTCAGTTTATCTATCTGTCTGTGGTCTTAAATAATGCAAAATTTATAAGATTAAGAACAAAATGAAATTCTAGAAAAATTAAATCTTTCCAGAATCCAAATCCAGTGAAAATGAACAAGTTACAAACATTATCTCCACATGTTTAGCCTTAAAGTCACTGTTTTCTCTTTACTTGACTCTTTAGGAGCGGCTGTAGCGTAGTTGATAACACTCCAGACTACCAATCAAGGGGTTGCAAGTTCGATCCCCCGCTTCGCCGGTCATTCGGATAAGACTTAAACCGAGGTCCCGTCTCCATATGACCTCGTTGTTGGTGGGACGTTAAACCCAAGTTCACTCACACTCACTCACACACTTGACTCTTTATAAATGATGACTTAAAAAGATTTTGGGAAAGATTTTTTATGCCACATGGCCCCCTCAGGGAAAATTGCCATAGCAACAAGGTAATATTGCTTAATATTACATAATACCAGATTAATGTTGATGAATTTACGCGGTTCTGCAGAGCTGCGCAAAAGCTGTGTTTCTTTATTTTCTTTATAAAATATGCACCCAATCAATTCAAATTATTAAGCAAACAAATGTAGCTAGGCCCCTGTGTCCATGTGTGACGCTAATATTCAGATATTCATTTTTCCGTAATTTAAACCAAACATGTTGATCTTCATGCGATTCTAATTTGTAGAACAAATTTTCCCTTTGTGCTCAAAATCATCAGAAACAAAAGATAGAAAATTAACAAAAATATACCGTACCCAACCGACATGCCACAAACCTAGATATTGTATATAGTCCAACATGGCAAAACAAAATCTCAGTTTTAGGTGAGGCAATTGTTGAAAATTTAAATACGCAGCTTTTAAAAGCTGTAGGATAGCTGTGTCTTTATGTTTAAGATGGTTTGGACTTAAATTTAAGTAATATGCAGCTTTTCTACAGCTCTCAGGAGCTGCAGATTTTATCTTTATGATTTATTTGTTGAATAAAAAAGAATATTCAGCTTTTCTACAGCTTTTAGACTTAAAGATGCAGCTTTCTGAAATTAACCAAATTAAATATCCAGCTTCTGTGCAGCTCACACAAAAAAGTACAGCTTTTCCACAGCTATTTGAAAAAATGTACAGCTTTTCCGCAGGTCTGAAAAAGAAACACAGCTTTTCTACAGCTTTTTAAAAAATACGCAGAAAAGCTGCAGAAAAGCCGGCTTTTGCGCAGCTTTTATACAGAGCTGCATTTAATTTTTGCAAGGGAGATATACCTTTTATTGGTAAACAGCTATATTTTGCTTGAAGGGAAGTTTATATTGAAACAACTGTCTTTCATGGAAAATTCTTTCAAATATACTATTCCTCACAAAGAAGCAGCAAAAAAGAAATATTCAGCAGTTGTTGTAAGGACATCTTTACCAATACAGTCAAACCTGCTTATGTGTTCACCTCTATTAAGGAATCACCTGTCTTAAGCAGCCACCTTTTCTTGGTCCTTTGAGCCTAGATACAGTGCAAATGAACCTGTATTAAGGGGTCATTTGTCTTAAGCAGCCACTTTTTGTCGTTCCCTTGGGTGACCCCTTAAGATAGGTTTGACTGCATATGCTTATGGATACATATTCATTCACAACAAGATGGTTTACTCCAGAATTGTTCAGGTATAAATATGCACTCCCAGGTTGAGGTTTCTTGTTAAACCATCTGTGGTAACCTGTTAACCCCCTGACAGTGGTCTTGTTGTATGAGAGCCAAGTACCAGACAGTTTATCTGTGAATTTCATAAAAAGCATACAGAATCTTCTCTGTGACACTTAATTGACAGCTAAATGTACATGTATGTGATCTTGGCTATACAATGTAAAAAATACAGATGAAACAAAAAACATAATTTCAAAGAAAATAAAAAAAATAAAGAAATTTATGGAATGGATTAAAATCAATTAACAAATGTGTAAGAATCACCTACTTATCAGTGTTTAACATTTGTTGCAGCCTCTTTGGCTGTAATAGTTATACCATGGTTTGTCCGCCTGTATGAGGAGATAATCCACGAGCTTCAGCGAGTGGATTATCTCCTCATACAGGTGGACAAACCATGATATAACTATATTATACCACTCTTATCAGTGTAGACCTTGCTCATTGTGAAATATTTCATGATAAAGTTAGTCTTTTCTGGTAAGGGTGGTAAAAGTTAATGTCCTCCGCATCTTATCGGTAGTTGACATTAACCTGTGGCTGAAAAAAACATAAAACACCTCAATTATATTGTTGAGTCTGACATTAATCTTCAAAGAAATGTTAAAGAAAAAAAAAAACATACTAGATCTACCGTCATAATACTGTATATACCGTAAAAGCTAAAAAAATTTAGGACACCTAAATTAATTACCATAACTGTCCTAAATATGGAACAGTTTGGTTTAACAATGCAGTAATGCTTCCAAAAGCTGCATTTGGAATGGCAAACAGTGTGGACCCTGATCAGACTGCTCCTTGTGGAGCAGTCTGATCTTGATCTACACTGTTTGCTCATACCTATCTGTCCCAATATTTAGAGTTTTTACGGTAATGAGGCCTCAGCAGTGACTTGCCTTATAACATGTACTGTATTTCTTTGGTAAACAATCCCCAAAACCTTGATCTTAAGATGGATCTAGACTTTCAGAATTGTTTTGGAAGGGAAAAACCCATCTTGTGGCAGAATGTCATAAGACTGATTTAGATATTTGGAATTATTCTACAGAGGGAGAATCCTCTTTTGTAGCCGAATTAATGTAGTACTGTTTATCATATGACGCCGCTGTTATTCAGTGGATAGCTTCGTGTTATAAAAATCGTATGACCACACGTTTTTTGATTGATTGATTGATTTGATGCTTAACGTCCACGGTAAACAGCTATGATCATGTCGGGACGGTCAGTTAACCTAACCACACTATTCCTGGGCAGGCTTAGACCTCCTAAGCGGTTAACCAGTACTAAGTGCACATACTTTTGCCAGTAACTGACAACTGCCCTTCTTGAATCAGCAGAAGGACAAACGAAAGTATGTGGCCAGACCGGGTTTCGAACCCAGGACCTCTGACTATTGAGTCAGGTGACATACCGATTGCGCTACGCGGCCCGGCTTAACACTTTGGCGCGTACACATAACGTCATTGACAACGTCAATGTCAACCATGCGTATCCTTCTTGAAATAATGTTCAGTTTAAAGGCGTTAAAACCCCATTTTAAAGGGTCATATGATAAACAGAATCTTACACTCATGGTCATTCCATATGAAATATACGAAACTCGCCAAAGGCTCGTTTCATAAATTTGATATGAAATGACCACTCATGTAAGATCCTCTATATAAAAACGGAATTCTATGTTATTTAAGGAATTAATGTTATTTTTTTTAACATTTACTGAAGTATAAACTACATCGGGTCACGAGCAAAGTAAGTGAACCCCGAAGGGGTTTACGTAAACTTTGCTCGTGACCCGATGTAGTTTATACTTCAGTAAACGTTTAAAAAATAACATTCATTCCTTATATTTATATTATTAAACGATGCTTTTGATCAATAAAAAGATAAACAGAATTAAGAAATACATATATAAAGATTGTTTAAAAAACATTACCGGCCGAATTTAGCAATAGTTTGGAACAGCCGCATTGTCACTGCCTACCAGTAAATTCCACCTCCTGCTGTAGATTTCGCGTGCAAGTAGGCGTAGCGAGCTGTCACTCAATGTTTACTAGCCATTCAAGTACATGGAATGTTGGAGATTTCACGTGCTAGTTAGTGAGATGAGCTGTCACTCTGAAGCACGTGATACAATGTAATTATTGACTTTTAAACATATTGACGCCCGCATCACTTAATTGGGTTAACAGAGAGCGCTACACTGATAATGTAAATATATGATATAAAACTGAGCTTAATGACAGCCATAGCTGACCCTGACTGTGCCTACCTGCTAGGAGTAGTCTGATCTTGGTCTACACTATGCTTAGACAATTAGGATTTCGGTGGTAAATTTGGAGATTTTTGCCAATATTTGGGTATGCCAGCCGTATCTGTCACTCTCTCTTCCATCTCTGAAATGAGACATGCAATTACCTGCATAACCTAGAATCTGTTCAGGCTGCTTCTTAGAAGCAGCCTGGTCTCAGCCTATACTGTTTGTCTTGCCATTTCTGTCCTGATTATAAGAGTAGATCGGATATTTTTCACATCTTTCCATTCAAACACCTTAGATAGTATTTAAGGTAAATGGATACATTTTCTGGGATAGCAACCATGTCATTTTCTTTTTTATGCCCCCGCCACGAAGTGGGGAGGGGCATATAGTTTTGCCCTTGTCCGTCCGTGCATACGTACGTACGTCCGTCCGTCCGTCACACTTTGTAGTACTGTTCTTGTCTCCCCAACTCCTCCTACAGTATTCAATGCAGGGAGCTGAAACTTGGAACACAGTTCAGACATGCATTGAACATGTGCATAAAGGAAACAGAACTTTGATTAAGATCTTTATTGCAGAATTATGTCCCCTTGAATAATATACATATTATAACCATACGGACCGTCCGTCACACTTTGTAGTACTGTTGGTGTCTCCGCAACTCCTCTTACAGTATTCAATGCAGGGAGCTGAAACTTGGAACACAGTTCAGACATGCATTGAACATGTGCATAAAGGAAACAGAACTTTGATTAAGATCTTTATTGCAGAATTATGTCCCCTTGAATAATATACATATTATAACCATATTTCACATTTGAGTACTGTTCTTGTCTCCGCAACTCCTCCTTCAGTATTTGATATAGGGAGTTGAAACTTGCAACACAGTTCAGACATGCATTGAACATATGCATAAAGGAAACAGAATTTTGATTCAGGTCTTTATTGCAGAATTATGTCCCCTTGAATAACGTAAATATTTTGACCATATTTCACATTTGTAGTACTGTTCTTGTCTCTGCAACTCCTCCAATTGTATTTGATGTAGGGATTTGAAACTTGTAACACAGTTCAGACATGCATTGAACATGTGCATAAAGGAAACAAAACTTTGATCCAGGTCATTATGGCAGAATTACATCCCCTTGAATGACATGCATATTTTGACCATATTTCACACTTGTAGTACTGTTCTTGTCTCTGCAACTCCTCCAATAGTATTTGATGTAGGGATTTGAAACTTGCAACACAGTTCAGACATGCATTGAACATGTGCATAAAGGAAACAGAACTTTCAGTCAGGTCTTTATTGCAGAATTATGTCCCCTTGAATAACATACATATTTTGACCATATTTCCATAGCTTAAATACAATCTCACCTTTTATCGTCGCTCTAGCGGCCTCATTTATTAACAGATTTTGATATTACATCACAGCTTTATTGGGTATGACAGAACCTCGAACAACTTTGCGTTTCAGGTTTGTAGGATGAAGGTCAAGGTCACAGTTGCTATTTTCAGAAAAACTAGGGCATTGCTCCAGCGCTTTCATTTAGGGTAAAGGTCAAGGTCATATTTGCTATTTTAGAAAATATGCTGTCATCCCTCTGGAATGATTTTGGCATAACTTGACACAAATATTTAGCTTGACAATATCTGGGACAAATTTACGTTTCATCATTGTAGGTCCAAGGTCAAGGTCACAGATGCTATTATAGGTAAATGTAAATCTTTGTCATGGTTCTAGCGCTTTTATTTTTTAACTGATTTTGATAGAACTTCACACATATATTAAGTATGACAATATTTTGGACAAGTAAACCTTTCAGGGTTGTAGTTCCAAGGTCAAGGTCACAGTTGCTATTTTTAAGAAAAACTCAGTCATCCCTCTAGCACCTTTATTTATTGACAGATTTTGATGTAACTTCACACAAATATGTTTTAACACATTACTTTTCTAGTGAGGCATATGGCGGGGGCATTCATCACCTTTAGTGATTGTCTAGTTTACCTCTCTTTTAAATGGTGGTCAACTCTTAAAGGAAAGAATTTGCTCCTAAGGGAGCAAATTCTTTCCTTTAAGAGTTGACCCCATTTTAGAATGGCTTTATCATCCAGGGAAGCAAGTTCAGGAAGTCACAAAAGTTGTTGCCCTTTTAAAAACATTGTGGAAAAAAAACATTGCAGTGTACCGTCACACCTTAAGACATCCTGTGAAGATTTTGTCTTGATTAGTCTGGTTAGCTCTTATGGCAGATATTTGAGGTAATAATGGTAAAATCTAATTATTTTCAGGAAGGGATACAAATGTTATAGTATATATCAAAAGACGTCTGGCAATGTGTGCACGAAAGCTGGGACGAACAAGAGAAGCCGTCAAAATGATGAGAGAGGTATTATTTCAGTTGGCTCTGTCGTGCAATAAGGTTGCTTTATAAGGCCATCCATAACATAATGTTAGTGTGCTGTGCTTCTGCCTGCTAAACAAATTTGGCTCTATCCCCAAAATGTTTTGCCATTCCAGGGAATTTTTCAAAGCATTGTCAAATTTACTTCCATAATAAATTACATGTATTACAGCTGTGCTTTTTATACGCCCGTTTTTGAAAAAAAACGGACGTATTATGTCATGGCGCGGCCCGTCCGTCCGTCAGTCTGTCCGTCGGTCCGTAAACATTCTTGTGCGCGCCATAACTCAGTAACCGTTTGGGATATCTTCATGAAATTTTGTAGGCATATGCATTAGGTAGGGGGAATGTGTCGCGTACAAGAATGGTTGCTCCCCCTTCCTTGGTTTCAAAGTTCTGCCCCGTTGATTGTTTTTTACCCTACAGGTCTTGTGCGCGCCAGAACTAGATAACTATTTGGGATATCTTCATGAAACTTCATAGCAATGTGTATGAAGTCCCAACGATGTGTGGCGTACAATAATGGTTGCTTTCCCTTTCTTCGTTTCTGAGTTACATCCTTTTTATTAGTTCTTTTCGGCTGTTTTTATTATGCTCCCGAAGGAACTTCGGGTGGCATATTAGAATCGCACCGTCCGTCCGTCCGACTGTCCGTCCGTCAGTCCGTCCGTCCGTTACAAATCGTGTCTCAGCGATAACTTTAAAGCTACTGAAGCAAATTTGATGAAACTTCACAGAAAGATAAAGCATAATGAGAAGGTGTGTCGCGCGCAAGACTTACGTCCCTACGCCCAAGGTCAAGGCCACAATTGGGTCAAAGGTCAACATGTGTCTCAAAATCGTGTCTCAGCAATAATTTTAAAACCACTGAAGCAAATTTGATGAAATTTCACAGAAAGATAGAGCATAATGAGAAGGCGTGTCGCGCGAAAGAATTCGGTCCCTATGCCCAAGGTCAAGGCCACAGTTGGGTCAAAGGTCAAATTGTGTCCCAAAATTGTGCCTCAGCAATAATTTTAAAACTACTGAAGCAAATTTGATGAAATTACACAGAAAGATAGAGCATAATTAGAAGGTGTGTCACGCACAAGACTCAAGTCCCTACGCCCAAGGTCAAGGCCACAGTTGGGTCAAAAGTCAAATTGTGTCTCAAAATTGGCTCTCAGCGATTACTTATAAACTACTGTAGCAAATTTAATGAAACTCCACAGAAAGATGAAACATAATGAGAAGTTGTGTTGCACATCACATTTGGGTTGCCAGGTTCAAGGTCAAGGTCACAATTGGGGGTCAAAGGTCAAATCTTGCCTCTATGATAGCTTAAAACCTGCTGAAGCTAATGTCGTCAAACTTCACAGAATGATAAATCATAATGAGAAGGTATGTTACACACAATATTTATGATCCCAAATCCAAGGTCAAGGTCACAATCTGGGGTCACATGTCAAATCATGTATCGGTAATTACTCAGAAAAGTACCAAAGCAAACTTTAAAGAAAGATAAAGCCTAATGAGATAATTTACCATGCACAAGACATAGGTTTCCACACACAAGGTCAAGGTCATAGCCAGAGGTCAAAGGTCAAGTCATTCATCCTCAATTACCTAAGAACTTCTATAGTAAACTTCGTTAAACTTCATGAAAAGGTATAAAACAGTGAATATATGCCACAAACAAATTATGGTTCTGTTGCCTGAAGTCAGGATCATGATAAAATGGTAACGTAAAGAAAAGTAAAGTATAAGTTATGTAAGGTGCGACATTTAGGTTCCCACACCCAATATCAAGGACACAACACAGTTTGGTTAGTGGTTGAATTAAGTCCCCTTGAGTCCTCTTAAACTTCCAAAGTTTATTTAAACATTACAGAAAAGTTGACCGAAATGTGAATGTATATCATGTGCAAGACTCAGGTTCTATGCCCAAGGTCAAGGTCACAACTAGGGCTCAAAGGTCAGTTTAAGGGACCTTCGGGGGCATTTGTTACACACTGTAACATTTCTTGTTGTGTATACTTCTGTTGTGCATAAATTAACTCAGTAACTGTTTGGAATATCATGATGAAACTTTATAGCAATGTGCATGATCACAAGAAGATATGTCTCATATAAGAATGGTTGCTCCCCCTTTCTTAATTTTGGAGTAAACTCCCTTTCCTCCGTCCATAAACATTCTTGTGTGCGCCATAACTAAGTAACCATTTGGGATATCTTCATGAAATTTTGTAGGCATATGTAGTAGGTAGGGGGAATGTATCGCATACAAGAATGGTTGTTCCCCCTTCCTTAGTTTCCAAATTATGCCCCTTTGATTATGCCCCCAATTTCGGAGAAATTGTGGGGGCATATTGGTTTGGGCCTGTCCGTCTGTCCGTCCGTCCGTCTGTCCATCTGTCCGTCTGTCATCTCAAGAACCGTAAGAGCTAGGAGCTTGAAACTTTATACACATGATCAGTATGAAAAATAAGCGAACACATGTTTTTTCTTTTTTCCGCGGGTCACATATTTCAAGAGTTATGCCCCTTTTTCGACTTAGCCTGTGGAACCTTGTGAACAAAATATCTCAAGAATCCCTGATGCGAGGATCATGTGGTTTTGCAGGATGAGAATGCCCAAGGTGTAGATGACCTGATTAACTTTTGAAACAAATTCGTGAATTTTTGACCGAGTTATGCCCCTTTTTCGACTTAGTGCATTGTAAGCCTATGGAACCTTGTGAACAAAATATCTCAAGAACCCCTGAAGCTAGGAGCATGATTTTTTGCAGGAAGATACTGCCTGTGGTGTAGATGACCTGATTAACTTTTGAAAAAAATTTGTGAATTTTTGATCGAGTTATTCCCCTTTTTCGACTTAGTGCATTGAGGCCTATGGTACAAAGGTACCCTTACATATAGTCAAGAACAATAAGAGCTAGGAACTTGAAACTTTATACACATGATCAGCATGGAAAAAAAGCAGACCCGTATTTTTTTATTTTTCCGCCGGCAATGTATTTCCAGAGTTATGCCCCTTTTTCGACTTAGCCTGTGGAACCTTGTGAACAAAATATCTCAAGAGCCCCTGATGCTAGGATCATGAGGCTTTGCAAGATGAGAATGCCCAAGGTGTAGATGACCTGATTAACTTTTGAAACAAATTCGTGAATTTTTGACCGAGTTATGCCCCTTTTTCGACTTAGTGTATTGTAAGCCTATGGAACCTTGTGAACAAAATATCTCAAGAACCCCTGAAGCTAGGAGCATGATTTTTTGCAGGAAGATACTGCCTATCGTGTAGATGACTTAATTAACTTTTGAAATAAATTCGTGAATTTTTTATCGAGTTTTTCCCCTTTTTCGACTTAGTGCATTGAAGCCTATGGTACAAAACATATAGTCAAGAACAATAAGAGCTAGGAACTTGAAAATTTATACACATGATCAGTATGGAAAATAAGCAGACCCGTATTTTTTTATTTTTCCGCCGGTCATGTATTTCCAGAGTTATGCCCCTTTTTCGACTTAGGCTGTGGAAACTTGTGAACAAAATATCTCAAGAACCTCTGATGCTAGGATCATGAGGTTTTGCAGGATGAGAATGCCCAAGGTGTAGATGACCTGATTAACTTTTGAAACAAATTCTTGAATTTTTGACAAAGTTATGCCCCTTTTTCGACTTAGTGCATTGTAAGCCTATGGAACCTTGTGAACAAAATATCTCAAGAACCCCTGATGTTAGGAGCATGATTTTTTGCAGGAAGATACTGCCTGTGGTGTAGATGACCTGATTAACTTTTGAAAAGAAATCATGAATTTTTGATTGAGTTATGCCCCTTTTTCGACTTAGTGCATTGTAAGCCTATGGAACCTTGTGAACAAAATATCTCAAGAACACCTGATGCTAGGAGCATGATTTTATGCAGGAAGATACTGCCTGTGGTGTAGATGACCTGATTAACTTTTGAAAAAAATTTGTGAATTTTTGATCGAATTATTCCCCTTTTTCGACTTAGTGCATTGAGGCCTATGGTACAAAGGTACCCTTACATATAGTCAAGAACAATAAGAGCTAGGAACTTGAAACTTTATACACATGATCAGTATGGAAAATAAGCAGACCCGTATTTTTTTATTTTTCAGCCGGCAATGTATTTCCAGAGTTATGCCCCTTTTTCGACTTAGCCTGTGGAACCTTGTGAACAAAATATCTCAAGAGCCCCTGATGCTAGGATCATGAGGCTTTGCAAGATGAGAATGCCCAAGGTGTAGATGACCTGATTAACTTTTGAAACAAATTCGTGAATTTTTGACCGAGTTATGCCCCTTTTTCGACTTAGTGTATTGTAAGCCTATGGAACCTTGTGAACAAAATATCTCAAGAACCCCTGAAGCTAGGAGCATGATTTTTTGCAGGAAGATACTGCCTATGGTGTAGATGACTTAATTAACTTTTGAAAAAAATTCGTGAATTTTTTATCGAGTTTTTCCCCTTTTTCGACTTAGTGCATTGAAGCCTATGGTACAAAACTTATAGTCAAGAACAATAAGAGCTAGGAACTTGAAACTTTATACACATGATCAGTATGGAAAATAAGCAGACCCGTATTTTTTTATTTTTCCGCCGGTCATGTATTTCCAGAGTTATGCCCCTTTTTCGACTTAGGCTGTGGAAACTTGTGAACAAAATATCTCAAGAACCCCTGATGCTAGGATCATGAGGTTTTGCAGGATGAGAATGCCCAAGGTGTAGATGACCTGATTAACTTTTGAAACAAATTCTTGAATTTTTGACAAAGTTATGCCCCTTTTTCGACTTAGTGCATTGTAAGCCTATGGAACCTTGTGAACAAAATATCTCAAGAACCCCTGATGTTAGGAGCATGATTTTTTGCAGGAAGATACTGCCTGTGGTGTAGATGACCTGATTAACTTTTGAAAAGAAATCATGAATTTTTGATTGAGTTATGCCCCTTTTTCGACTTAGTGCATTGTAAGCCTATGGAACCTTGTGAATAAAATATCTCAAGAACACCTGATGCTAGGAGCATGATTTTATGCAGGAAGATACTGCCTGTGGTGTAGATGACCTGATTAACTTTTGAAAATAATTTGTAAATTTTTGATTGAGTTATGCCCCCTTTTCAACTTAGTGCATTATTTGCCTATGGAAGCTTGTGAACAAAATATCTGGAGAACCCCTGATGCTAGGATCATGATTTTTGCAGGTTGATATAGCCCCAGCTGTAGATGACCTGATTAACTTTCGAAAACAATTCGTAAATTTTTGACTGAGTTAAGCCCCTTTTTCGACTAAGTGCATTGTAAGCCTATGGTACAAAGGTACAAGCATTATTGGATGAACCTTCTCTAGAGACAAGCATATGGTTGGGGGCATAGTGTTTCATAAACACATTTTCTAGTTGTTTTTTCCCCTGCAGGTCTTGTGCGCACCATAACTAGATAACTGTTTGGGATATCTTCATGAAACTTCATAGCAATGTGTTTGAAGTCCCAACGATGTGTGGCGTACAATAATGGTTGCTCTCCCTTTCTTCGTTTCTGAGTTACATCCCTTTTATTAGTTCTTTTCGGCTGTTTTTATTATGCTCCCGAAGGAACTTCGGGTGGCATATTAGAATCGCACCGTCCGTCCGACTGTCCGTCCGTCAGTCCGTCCGTCCGTTACAAATCGTGTCTCAGCGATAACTTTAAAGCTACTGAAGCAAATTTGATGAAACTTCACAGAAAGATAAAGCATAATGAGAAGGTGTGTCGCGCGCAAGACTTACGTCCCTACGCCCAAGGTCAAGGCCACAATTGGGCCAAAGGTCAACATGTGTCTCAAAATCGTGTCTCAGCAATAATTTTAAAACCACTGAAGCAAATTTGATGAAATTTCACAGAAAGATAGAGCATAATGAGAAGGCGTGTCGCGCGAAAGAATTCGGTCCCTATGCCCAAGGTCAAGGCCACAGTTGGGTCAAAGGTCAAATTGTGTCCCAAAATTGTGCCTCAGCAATAATTTTAAAACTACTGAAGCAAATTTGATGAAATTACACAGAAAGATAGAGCATAATTAGAAGGTGTGTCACGCACAAGACTCAAGTCCCTACGCCCAAGGTCAAGGCCACAGTTGGGTCAAAAGTCAAATTGTGTCTCAAAATTGGCTCTCAGCGATTACTTATAAGCTACTGTAGCAAATTTAATGAAACTCCACAGAAAGATGAAACATAATGAGAAGTTGTGTTGCACATCACATTTGGGTTGCCAGGTTCAAGGTCAAGGTCACAATTGGGGGTCAAAGGTCAAATCTTGCCTCTATGATAGCTTAAAACCTGCTGAAGCTAATGTCGTCAAACTTCACAGAATGATAAATCATAATGAGAAGGTATGTTACACACAATATTTATGATCCCAAATCCAAGGTCAAGGTCACAATCTGGGGTCACATGTCAAATCATGTATCGGTAATTACTCAGAAAAGTACCAAAGCAAACTTTAAAGAAAGATAAAGCCTAATGAGATAATTTACCATGCACAAGACATAGGTTTCCACACACAAGGTCAAGGTCATAGCCAGAGGTCAAAGGTCAAGTCATTCATCCTCAATTACCTAAGAACTTCTATAGTAAACTTCGTTAAACTTCATGAAAAGGTATAAAACAGTGAATATATGCCACAAACAAATTATGGTTCTGTTGCCTGAAGTCAGGATCATGATAAAATGGTAACGTAAAGAAAAGTAAAGTATAAGTTATGTAAGGTGCGACATTTAGGTTCCCACACCCAATATCAAGGACACAACACAGTTTGGTTAGTGGTTGAATTAAGTCCCCTTGAGTCCTCTTAAACTTCCAAAGTTTATTTAAACATTACAGAAAAGTTGACCGAAATGTGAATGTATATCATGTGCAAGACTCAGGTTCTATGCCCAAGGTCAAGGTCACAACTAGGGCTCAAAGGTCAGTTTAAGGGACCTTCGGGGGCATTTGTTACACACTGTAACATTTCTTGTTGTGTATACTTCTGTTGTGCATAAATTAACTCAGTTACTGTTTGGAATATCATGATGAAACTTTATAGCAATGTGCATGATCACAAGAAGATATGTCTCATATAAGAATGGTTGCTCCCCCTTTCTTAATTTTGGAGTAAACTCCCTTTCCTCCGTCCATAAACATTCTTGTGTGCGCCATAACTAAGTAACCATTTGGGATATCTTCATGAAATTTTGTAGGCATATGTAGTAGGTAGGGGGAATGTATCGCATACAAGAATGGTTGTTCCCCCTTCCTTAGTTTCCAAATTATGCCCCTTTGATTGTTTTTTCCCCTGCAGGTCTTGTGCGCACCATAACTAGATAACTGTTTGGGATATCTTCATGAAACTTCATAGAAATGTGTATGAAGTCCCAACGATGTGTCGGGTACAACAATGGTTGCTCTCCCTTTTGTCGTTACTGAGTTACATCCCTTTTATTAGTTCTTTTTGGCTATTTTTGTGTATACTTATGTTGTGCATACATTAACTCGGTAACTGTTTGGAATATCATGATGAAACTTTATAGCAATGTGCATGATCACAAGATGATGTGTCACATATAAGAATGGTTGCTCCCTCTTTCTTAATTTTGGAGTAACTTCCCTTTTATCATTATTTTTAGCTCACCTGAGCCAGAGGCTCCGGGGGAGCTTATAGTATGGTCAGGCTCCGTCGTCGTCCGTCCGTCCGTCTGTCCGTCCGTCTGTCCGTCCGTCGTCCGTCTGTCAACATTTTCAAACAACTTCTCCTCTGAAACCACTGGGCCAATTGTAACCAAATTTCATATGTAGCCTCCTGGGACCTTAGGAACGAAAAACCGTTCAAACGGTCCTGGTCACATGACCAACATGGCCGCCATGCCCATATATGGTAAAAACCTAAAAAAATCTTCTTCTCCAGAACCAGTAGGCCGATGGCCTTGAAACTTGGTGTGTAGCATCAGGTACGCGAGTACTACCAAGATTGTTCAAATTATGACCTTAGGTTGACCTTGACCTTTTTTACCGTAAGGTCAAATTTTCTTCCTTGTGCTTTTCTATGGTAAAATGCTAGAACATAAGATATCTTGGAAACTGTTGAAAATTTTGGGCTAATAATTGGTATCTATAGTCATCTTAAGTAGTACATGAAGATTGATGAGTACAAGAGGTCAAGGTCATTCTTTGACCTTTGACCCAGAACTCTCATATTTTGACAATTCCAAACAATCTCCTCAAAAGTCCTTGGGCCAATTGAAACCAAATTTCATATAGAGCCTCCAGGAGTTGAGGGAACAAAAACTTATTCATACGGTCCAGGTCACATGACCAATATGGCTGCCACGCCCATATATGGTAAAAACCTTTGAAAATCTTCTTCTCCAGAACCAATTGACCGATGGCCTTGAAACTTGGTATGTAGCTTTGGGTACTCAAGTACTATCAAGGTTGTTCAAATTATGACCTTTGGTTGACCTTGATCTTTTTTACGGCAAGGTCAAATGTGGGAGAATGCTAGAACATAAGATTTCATGGAAAGTCCTGAAGATTTATGCCTAAAAATTGGTATATACAGTTATCTTTATGAGTACATGAAGATTTGTGAGTACAAGAGGTCAAGGTCATTCTTTGACCTTTGACCCAGAACTCTCATATTTTGACAATATCAAACAATCTCCTCAAAAACAACTGGGCCAATGGTAACCAAATTCCATATAGAGCCTCCAGGGGTTTGAGGGAATGAAAATTAGTTCAACCGGTCCAGGTCACATGACCAACATGGCCGCCAGGCCCATATATGGTAAAAACCTTTAAAAATCTTTTTCTCCAGATCCAATTGACCGATGGCCTTGAAGCTTGGTATGTAGCATTGGGATCTCCAGTACTATCAAGATTGTTCAAAATGATGACCTTGGGTTGACCATGACTATTTTATGGCAAGGTCAAATTTGGGAAAATGCTAGAACATAAGATTTCATGGAAAGTTTTGAAGATTTATACCTAAAAATTGATATCTACAGTCATCTTAATGAGTACATGAAGATTTATGAGTACAAGAGATCAAGGTCATTCTTTGACTTTTGACCCAGAACTCTGTCATTTTGACAATATCAAACCATCTCCTCAAACGCCCCTGGGCCAGTTTTGAAACCAAACTTCATATAGAGCCTCCAGGGGGTTGAGGGAAAGAAATTTTTTTCAAATGTCCAGGTCACATGACCAACATGTCCTCCATGCCCATCTATGGTTAAAACCTTTAAAAATCTTTTTCACCAGAACCAGTTGACCGATGGCCATAGAGTAACTTACCTTAGAGTACTGAGGCTGAATGGACTCGGGTGAGCTACAGGACCAATGGTCCTCTTGTTAGGCATTTCCATTCACTCCATATCTCCTTAACCCTTTGAAATATTAGAATGAAACTTTGTAGGAATGTGTGTAATAATGGGGCAATGTATCCTGAGCAAGAACCATGACGCTGGCTTGCTTACTGGATTATCTGCCCATGCATAGATTTCCTGTTTACTCTGTAACCCCTTAACAGTTTAGAATATTTTAACACAACTTTATCGAGATGTGTATATTGTCAAGGGAATGTATTAGAACCAAGAATGGTATATCTAGTATATTTAGTATATGAATTATCTCCCTTGTTTGACTTTGGCATTACTCAGCTTAGGAGCCACTTCACCATGGAAGCTGATTTTTGGTATACTAATAGTATTTGATGTGTTAAATATTTAAATAATGTTGCCGTCATTAATTAAAGTGTGGTTTCCCCTGTTTGTCTGCCTGTCTGTCCTTTTCTAAACAATCTTGTTCATTCTATAATTCCTTTATGACATTAAAACGGGCGTATTATGCGCCGCTTGCGAAGCCCTTGTTTTCATTGTAGTAAGGCCCTATAATTGCCAGTGTTAGATTGCAGATAGAGTAGACCCAGATCAGACTGCTCCTTAGGAGCAGTCTGATCTGGGTCTGCACTTTTTGCAAATGCATTTTTAGCTCACCTGAGCCAGAGGCTCCGGGGGAGCTTATAGGATGGTAAGGCTCCAGCGTCCGTCGTCCGTCCGTCCGTCCACAATTTCAAACGACTTCTCCTCTGAAACCGCTGGGCCGATTGTAACCAAATTTCATACAGAGCCTCATGGGACCTTAGGAACGAAAAGTTGTTCAAACGGTCCTGGTCACATGACCAACATGGCCGCCATGCCCATATATGGTAAAAACCTGAAAAAATCTTCTTCTCCAGAACCAATAGGTCGATGGTCTTGAAACTTGGTTTGTGGCATCGGGTACACAAGTACTACCAAGATTGTTCAAATTATGACCTTGGGTTGACCTTGACCTTTTTTACGGTAAGGTCAAATTTGCTTACTCATGCTTTTATATGGCAAAATGCTGCAACATAAGATATCTTGGAAACTGTTGAAGATTTTGGTCTAAAAATTGGTACCTACAGTCATCTTAATGACTACATGAAGATTTATGAATACAAGAGGTCAAGGTCATTCTTTGACCTTTGACCCAGAACTCTCATATTTTGACAATATCAAACAATCTCCTCAAAAACCACTAGGCCAATTGTAACCAAATTTCATATAGATCCTCCAGGGGTTGAGGGAATGAAAATTTGTGCATACAGTCGAGGTCACATGACCAACATGGCCACCACGCCCATATATGGTAAAAACCTTTAAAAATCTTCTTCTCCAGAACCAGTGGACCGATGGCCTTGAAACTCGGTATGTAGCATTGGGTACTCAAGTACTATCAAGATTGTTCAAATTATGACCCTGGGTTGACCTTGACCTTTTTTACGGCAAGGTCAAATATGGGAAAATGCTAGAACATGAGATTTCATGGTAAGTTTTGAAGATTTTGGCCTAAAAATTGGTACATAGAATCATCTTAATGAGTACATGAAGGTTTTTGAGTACAAGAGGTCAAGGTCATTCTTTGACCTTTGACCCAGAAATCTCAAATTTTGACAATTTCAAAGAATCTGCTCTAAAACCACTGGGCCAATTGAAACCAAATTTAATATAGAGCCTCGAGGGGTTGATGGAAATAAAATATTATCTAACGGTCCTGGACACATGACCAACATGGCCGCCACGCCCATATATGGTTAAAACCTTTAAAAATCTTCTTCTCCAGAACCAATTGACCGATGGCCTTGAGACTTTGTAAGTAGCATTGGGTACTTGAGTACTATCAAGATTGTTCAAATTATGACCTTGTGTTGACATTGACCTTTTGCAGCAAGGTCAAATATGGGAAAATGGTAGAACATAAGATTTCATGGAAAGTTATGAAGATTTTGACCTAAAAAATTGGTAAAAACAGTTGTCTTTAATGAGTTCATGAAGAATTATGAGTACAAGAGGTCAAGGTCATTTTTTTACCTATGATCCAGATTGCTCATATTTTGACATTTTCAACCATTTCCTCAAAAGCCAAAGGGCCAATTGTGAACACATTTCATATAGAGCCTCCAGGGGTTGACTGAATGAAAATTTGTTCAAACGGTCCAGGTCACATGACCAACTTGGCCGCCATTACCACTTACGGGATAAATCTTTAATATTTTTCTTCCCCAGAACCAATACACCTATGGCTCTGAAACTTGGTAACTAGCATGGAGTACTAGAGTACCACCAAGACTGTTCAAATGGTGACCTTGGGTTTACCTTGACCTTTTTTGCGGCATGGTCAAATATGGGAAAATGCTAGAACATAAGAAATTATGGAAAGTTTTGGAGATTTTGGCCTAAAAATGGTATATATGGTTGTCTAATGAGTACATGAAGATTTATGGGTACAAGTGGTCATGGTCATTCTTTGACTTTTGACCCAAAACTCATATTTTGACAATTTCGGACATGATAAGTATAAGCCACCTTGCCAATTGTTCAGGTGAGCGATTCAGGGCCTCATGGCCCTCTTCTTAGTCACTGCAATGTCCTTCTAGCACATCCAAAAATTACTACCTACCCACTTGGAAAAAGTCAGGGCTATTCCATATAAAAGTACCTCCCTGGGCAGGACCAGAACTTTATGTGAGGGGTACCATCAAGGATATTTTAATTACATTTATAGTAAGAAATAATAGTATATTTGCCTCTTCAGTCAGAGGTCCTGGGTTCGAAACCCGGTCTGGCCACATACTTTCGTTTCTCCTTCCGCTGATTCAAGAAGGACTGGTGTCAGTTACGGGTGAAAGTATGTGCACTTAGTACTGGTTAACTGCTTAGGAGGTCTAAGCCTGCCCAGGAATAGTGTGGTTAGGTTAACTGACCGCCCCGACATGACCATAGTTGTTTACCGTGGACGTTAAGCATCAAATCAATCAATCAATTGTCTCTTCAACCCCACACCACCAAAACTTTATATAGTTTCCAGTCCTGCCCCTGGATGTAGATTTTCCTGTGAAAAGCCCTCAGAGTAGCAGCACAGCAAACATTAGATTTTTTAAGGACAGCCTAAAATAACTGCAAACAGCAAAGATACAAACTGGTCTGTGAGCCTGTGCAGTCTACATGGCCCCTTCGTTTTTGTCTCGCCTGCGAAGCAGAGGCGAGACATAGGTATTGCTTTTCCGGTGTCGTCGTCGTCGGCGGCGGCGGCGTAAACTTTCATCGGGTTTTTGCGTTTAGGTCAGTTTCTCAGAAACTATAAGGGCTAGAGCCATGAAACTTGATTCATGCATACATCTGGAAGAGTAGATCTCAAAGCCATCATCAATACTGAGTCTTGACCTACATTTTACGGTTGACTGACTTTGCAGTTTTTCATCGGGTTTTTGCGTTTAGGTCAGTTTCTGAGAAACTATAAGGGCTAGAGCCATGAAACTTGATTCATGCATACATCTGGAAGAGTAGATCTCAAAGCCATCATCAATACTGAGTCTTGACCTACATTTTACGGTTGACTGACTTTGCAATTTTTCATCGGGTTTTTGCGTTTAGGTCATTTTCTCAGGAACTATAATGGCTAGAGCCATGAAACTTGGTTTATGCATACATCTGGAAGAGTAGAACTCAAAGCCATCATCAATACTGAGTCTTGACCTACATTTTACGGTTGACTGACTTTGCAATTTTTCATCAGGTTTTTGCGTTTAGGTCATTTTCTCAGGAACTATAATGGCTAGAGCCATGAAACTTGGTTCATGCATACATCTGGAAGAGTAGATCTCAAAGCCATCATCAATATTGAGTCTTGACCTACATTTTACGGTTGACTGATTTTGCTATTTTTTGTCAAGTTTCCATGTTTAGGTCATTTTCTCAGAATTTATAAGGGCTAGAGCCATGAAACTTGGTTCATGCTTACGTCTGGAAGATTAAATCTCAAATCCATCATCAATATTGAGTCTTGACCTACATTTTACGGTTGACTGACTTTGCAATTTTTCGTCTAGTTTTTGCATTTAGGTCTGTTTCTCAGAAACTATAAGGGCTAGAGCCATGGAACTTGGGTCATGCCTACATCTGGAAGAGAAGAGCTCAAAGTCATCATCAGTATTGAGTCTTTACCAACATTTTACGGTTGACTGACTTAGCAATTTTTTGTCAAGTTTTCACGTTTAGGTCTTTCTCAGAAACTAGGGCTAGAGCCAAGAAACTTGGTTCATGCATACATCTTTGCTGATTTAGCTCTGTTTTGTGACAAAGCGCCAGCAGGCGAGACACCGCATTCCGCGGAATTCTTGTCTGGTGCCAGGTTTCACAGTGTCCATACATGGGGTATGCAGACAGCAAAGGCTCTGATCAAACTGTGCAGGCTGGTCTGAACCATTGTTGTTGGCCCCTCTTTTGATTCAAATGTTATAAGTCTTGAAATCCAAGACAACTGTTAAACCCATATGGTTTCAGATGCAAATTAGTTTTCAAATTGTCATGAACTGATTATACAGCTGTACAGGCTAGAATCATCACAAAGAAACTCTTCTGTAAAATTTTGTGGATATTTTCTCCTCAGAAACATATTAGGAGCAACTTGATACAAAAAGGATTGTAGGCAATGTTCAAAGAGCACAAAAAACTAATTCCCCTAGATGGGGTTGCCCTGGACAGGGAAAAACATCTGGAAAATGAATTTTTAGCTCGCCTGTATGAATGTACAGGAAGAGCTATTTTACTACCTCCGGCGTCGGCGTCCGCATTAGCAAAATGTTAAAATTTTATGTTAAAGTTTTTTATGTGATGGGCAAGGCGCTGTCAGCCGAGCTGTACCGCGGACAGGTCTTGTTTTCCAGGTCGGGGAACTTTGTGGTTGGTCAGGGCAGTTTAGAAATGACTTCAAAATTCAGGGAATTTGAAACTTAGTGGCTAGGGCAGTCTTCAGAAAATATATGTTTTCTATTCAAAGGGAAATGATGTATTTTCTAGTAGAGAGATAGTGCAGGCACCTCTCCCTCCTTGATTACTCCATGCTACTCTTGAAAGAATTTGCTCCTTGGGGGAGCAAATTCTTTCCTGTAAAAGTAAACCCAATTTTCAAGTGATACAGTTAGCACTGTTAAAGTAACGAGTATAATCAACTTTTGGATGAGTAAAAGGGTATGGAAATCTGTAAAATGTCAGGGAAAAATCAGGGAAATGTTAGGGAAGATAAGTGGAAACTCTGCTAGGCATCTGTGCAAGCTGATCAGTTCTCAGTTTATAGATGTTCCAGAATTCTGAGAATATTAAGGTGAATCATTGCATTTACAAGGAAAGCAGTTCTGCCATTTTCATTTTTACCATGCTTCCTGATAGGGGTTAACTACTAAAGAAAAGACTGTGCTCCCATGGGATAAAATTCTTTCCTTTTACAGTTGACCCTATTTACAAAGGCTTTCCAATAAAGCATACAGGTGTTCCTCTTTGTATAAACCGTGGAAAAACATGGAAAAGTACCTATAAGCATTAATGTGAGCTGCAACATGACAAAACCAACAAAGTGGCATGTTCGCCCAGCGGTGACTCAGGTCAGCCTGGGCATCCGCCTAGTCTGATCAGAGTCTTTGCTGTGCGCTTACAGGGTAGCTTAGGGTCGAACCTAGCCTCTATGCAGACTGCAAAGACTCTGATCAGACTGGGCACATGCCCAGGCTCATAGGAGTCTTCGCTGGTGGAACATGCCACATTGTTGGTTTTGTCGTGTCGTGGCTTGTGTAGATTGGCTCCCATCTATTTGCTCAGAGAGGGTACCATTTTTGTATGACCTCCTCATTTGTGTTTCAGTAATTCGTTGTTATGACCATAACTGGATAGTTTTAATACTGTCTCTCTATATGTATTTTAAAGAGAATTTAGTGCACAAATAGGTCCCCTAATTATTGAATGAAAATTTCACGTGTAGGTTAATTGGCACTTTCAAGGAATAAGTACTGTCAGAAAATAACACATTAGTATTAACCCAGACAGAATCATGTCGGGAGCAGGAAGCTGAATGAATTAACATCATCTGAAAATAGAGCAGTACTGTCGAGCCAGACAGAATCACATGCAATTTATTTTTAGTGTCTCCAAAGGGAAATTAATGTGTGGCAAATTGATTATATTGGGAGAACTAGTGGCAGTGATATAATGCAAATGTGTAAAATTTAATTGCCACAAAAAAGAAAGAAAAATTACCATATCTATAAAAGGAAGTACACTACTCAAAATATTTAAAGGAGTACCTAATGATTTTTCCATAGACGACAGTGCAATATGTTTCCCCACTTTGAGAGACATTTACTTTCAATCAGAGAAGAAGACACAAAACTCAGTATTTCCGATCAATTTGCCCATTTTTAAAGAGTATCGAAGTTACTGACAGCACAAATTTTTATCCAACATCTATCCTGCCCCTGTCCATGGACTGATTTTTGTAAAAAATGGAATTTTGGCAAAAACTTGTAATTTTTGAAAGGTAATGAAAATCATAAAAATTTCAACTACAACTGAAAACTACCGTTTTGTTTATGAAACTGAATGTCATACAAGGTGACCCGTTTGAAAGCACCACAGTTAACTCAAGTGTATGAAATTTCACAGACTTCTAGAAAAATGCCTTAATTTCAGAAAATTTGAAAATTTCCAAAATTTGTTCCATGGAAATGATTAGGGCATCAGTTCTATTGAATTATGTCCCCCCACCTTTTATGTCCCCCCACCAAAGGTGAGGGGGGACATATTGTTTTCAGTGTGGATCCCGGGCGTCGGCGTCAGCGTGACAGATTTCTTGCGTGCGCGATATCTCTTGAAACAATAGTTGGAATTTCACCAAACTTGCATGGATACATCATTGGGACAAGTTTAAGAGCTGATTAGATTTTGGTGACCTTGACCTCATTTTCAAGGTCACTGGAGGACATAGATGACAATTTCTTGTACACACTATATCTCCTGAACCAATGGATGGAATTTCACCAAACTGGCATAGATACATTATTGGAACAAGTTTATGGGATGGTTAGGTTTTGGTGACCTTGAACTTATTTTCAAGGTCACAGGTGGACTTAGATGACAATTTCTTGTACTAGTGATATATATTGATCCAATGGATGGAATTTCACCAAACTTGCACTGATACATCATTGGGACAAGTTTAAGAGCTGATTTGATTTTGGTGACCTTGACCTCATTTTCAAGGTCACTGGTGGACTTAGATGTCAATTTCTTGTTCCCACTATATCTCCTAAACCAATTGATGGAATTTCACCAAACTTGCATGGATGCGTTATTGGGACAAGTTTTATAGCTTATTTGGTTTTGGTGACCTTGACCTGATTTTCAAGGTCACTGGAGGACTTACATGCATTTTCTTGTACCACTTTATCTCCTGAACGAATTGATGGAATTTCACCACACTTGCATGCATACATCACTGGGACAAGTTTAAAAGCTGATTAGATTTTGGTGGCCTTGACCTCATTTTCAAGGTCACTGGAGGACTTAGATGACAATTTCTTGTACACACTATATCTCCTGATCCAAGGAATGGAATTTGTCCAAACTTGCGTGGATACATTGTTGAAACAAGTTTAAGAGCTGGTCAGATTTTGGTGACCTTGACTCTATTTTCAAGGTCACTGGAGGACTTAGATAACAATTTCTTGTACCAGTGATATCTCCTGAACGAATGGATGGAATTTCACCAATCTTGCATGGATTCATCATTGGGACAAGTTTAAGAGCTGATTAGATTTTGGTGACCTTGACCTCATTTTCAAGGTCACTGGAGGACATAGATGACAATTTTTTGTACCAGTGATATCTCTTGAACCAATGGATGGAATTTCACCAAAATTGCATGGATACATCATTCGGACAAGTTTTAGAGATGATTTGATTTTGGTGACCTTGAACTCATTTTCAAGGTCATAGTCATCTATGTAGGGTATCTTTAGAACCAGTGGATGGATGTTCTCCAAACTTGCCTAGATATTTTACTTGTTCAGGCTTTTTATTCATTGGATGGGATGAGAAATGGGATGGTGGGGGGACATCAGTTTTTCTCTGAAAAACATTTCTAGTTTCTTGTTGTCTTTAACTTTGATCCTTCTTCAAAATGCTGCAAAAGAATGGGAAATTCTCAGACACTGGTGCGAATTTATGGGCTGTGAACTGGGTTTATATTGTAGTAATGTCTGTGGGAAAATATCAACTGTTCCTTTAAATATTTCGAGTAGTTTCATTTACCATTAATTAAGGGCCACCACTGTCAGTGGAAAATATCAGGACAATATTTTTACAGGTTCAGGAAAAGTCAGGGAATGTTGTGATTGGTCAGGGAAATTTTGAAAAAAACTAAGAAAGTCAGGGAATTTGAAAATTAATAGCTGCAGCAGACTTAAGATAATGTTACAGGAATATGCACAGAAGTAGTCATCTCCCTCCAGATTTTGGGCACCTTTGAAAGGAAAAACAAAATAAGCAAATGCTCATTGTGGCAGTTTAAATGAGGGGACACAGCATACATGTACCTTTTGAGGAAAACTGGATTATCCCACATTATCATCAAATATCAAATGCTCCTCTTTAAAGGAGTACTGTGTCAGAGCTCCAGATAAGAAGGGGTAACAAAATTAATTTAAAGATAATTTTTCTTATTTCTTAGCGAAGACATACATTGTGACCCTTCATTAGAACCGTCTCAGCGAGACATTGTGACCCTTCATTAGAACCGTCTCAGCGAGACGGTTCTTTGTTCTTTAGAACCGTCTCAGCGAGACATTATGACCCTTCATTAGAACCATCTCAGCGAGACGGTTCTAATGAGGGATCACAATGTATGTTTTTATGGAAAAATAAGGAAAATTATCTCTGACTTATCCCTGTTACCCCTTCTTATCTGGAGCTCTGCTGTGTGTTATGCAGACTTGGTAACTTTGCAAATAGGCAATATATCAAAATAACAAGCTTTAACATTTTGTCCATATTATCCGTTTAACAGTTTTTGCATTCCAAGCAGTAGTTTACATTATTGGGAATAAAATTTGTGGATTTTATCAATGTGTCAACTCCGACCTATCACTCGTGGTCTGAGTAAAGCCCAAAGGGCTTTATGCTAAGTTTGTTAGTGATTTGCCAGAGTTTACTCTTAAGAGAAAGCCACAAAAATAAATCACATTTCATATAAGTCAAGCATGCTCATTGCAGCTTTATGGATTATCTTAAAAACGTTGCACAGAAACCTAGAAACCTCGCTCAGAAAAAAAAGAGTTCCATGTACTTTCATATATCTGGTTCAGGAGATATACAAATTTACTAGAACCATATTCCTTTCAATTACAGCAAAATCAAATGCACAAAATTTGATTTAAATTGCTGAGCTGGAATTATTTTCTGACAAATGACGTAACTCTTTCTTCTCATTTCAGATTATGAAAGAATTTCCAATGTTAAGTATGTTCAATATTCATGAAAATCTGATAGAAGCCTTACTAGAATTACAAGCATATGCTGATGTGCAAGTGGTCCTAGCAAAATATGATGGTAAGTTGACAGTTGATGTGTTGCAGAACTATTACTCCTAGTTTAGAGAGACACACGGTTTGAAAAAAAATAAGCACATTTTCTTCATTTTTCATGAATTTCTAGTTTTTAGCTCGCCTGAACTAAAGTTCAGGAAGAGCTATTGTTGTCACCCTGGCGTCGGCGTCCGCGTCAGTGTCGGCGTCCAAACTGTATGTTTTGGTTAAAGTTTTTTAAAGACCTATATTTTAACCCATGGATGGGCAAGGCACTGCAGGCGAGCTATTCTGTACGCGGACAGGTCTTGTTCATCCAAACATGACAAGCCGGGCCGGGTAGTGCAATCGGTAGGGCACCTGACTTGTAAGTCAGAGGTCCTGGGTTCGAATCCCGGTCTGGCCACATACTTTCATTTCCTCTTCCGCTGATTCAAGAAGGGCAGTTGTCAGGTGCCACTGGATGTTACATAGCAGCATTACTGTTAATATTTCAGATATCAGCCTACCTAAGTCAGCCACTGGATGTTACATGGCAGCATTACTGTTAATATTTCAGCTATCAGTCTACCTAAGTCAGGCACTATATGTTATATGCCAGCATTACTGTTAATATTTCAGCCAACAGTCTACCTAAGTCAGGCACTATATGTTACATGCCAGCATTACTGTTAATATTTCAGCCAACAGTCTACCTAAGTCAGGCACTATATGTTACATGCCAGCATTACTGTTAATATTTCAGCCAACAGTCTACCTAAGTCAGGCACTATATGTTACATGCCAGCATTACTGTTAATATTTCAGCTATCAGTCTACCTAAGTCAGGCACTATATGTTACATGCCAGCATTACTGTTAATATTTCAGCTATCAGTCTACCTAAGTCAGGCACTATATGTTACATGCCAGCATTACTGTTAATATTTCAGATATCAGTCTACCTAAGTCAGCCACTGGATGTTACATGGCAGCATTACTGTTAATATTTCAGATATCAGTCTACCTAAGTCAGCCACTGGATGTTACATGCCAGCATTACTGTTAATATTTCAGCTATCAGTCTACCTAAGTCAGGCACTATATGTTACATGCCAGCATTACTGTTAATATTTCAGCCAACAGTCTACCTAAGTCAGGCACTATATGTTACGTGCCAGCATTACTGTTAA
This sequence comes from Ctena decussata, assembly GCA_963989385.1. NCBI lineage: Eukaryota > Metazoa > Mollusca > Bivalvia > Lucinida > Lucinidae > Ctena > Ctena decussata. The sequence goes on along the minus strand of OZ022507.1, from coordinate 14,367,977 downwards.
TATTTCAGCTAACAGTCTACCTAAGTCAGGCACTATATGTTACATGCCAGCATTACTGTTAATATTTCAGCTATCAGTCTACCTAAGTCAGGCACTATATGTTACATGCCAGCATTACTGTTAATATTTCAGATATCAGCCTACCTAAGTCAGCCACTGGATGTTACATGGCAGCATTACTGTTAATATTTCAGATATCAGTCTACCTAAGTCAGCCTCTGGATGTTACATGGCAGCATTACTGTTAATATTTCAGATATCAGTCAACCTAAGTCAGCCTCTGGATGTTACATGCCAGCATTACTGTTAATATTTCAGCTATTATCAGTCTACCCAAGTCAGCCACTATATGTAACATGGCAACATTACTGTTTATATTTCAGATATCAGCCTACCTAAGTCAGCCACTGTATGTAACAGGGCAGCATTAATGTTTATATTTCAGATATCAGTCTACCTAAGTCAGCCACTATATGTAATATTGCAGCATTTCTGTTTATATTTCAGATATCAGTCTACCTAAGTCAGCCACTATATGTAACATGGCAGCATTACTGTGAATATTTCAGATATCAGTAAACCTAAGTCAGCCACTATATGTAACATGGCAACATTATTGTTTATATTTCAGATATCAGTCTACCTAAGTCAGCCATTGGATGTTACATGGCAGCATTACTGTTTATATTTCAGATATCAGTCTACCTAAGTCAGCCACTATATGTAACATGGCAACATTATTGTTTATATTTCAGATATCAGTCTACCTAAGTCAGCCACTGGATGTTACATGGCAGCATTACTGTTAATATTTCAGATATCAGTCTACCTAAGTCAGCCACTGGATGTTACATGCCAGCATTACTGTTAATATTTCAGCTATCAGTCTACCTAAGTCAGGCACTATATGTTACATGCCAGCATTACTGTTAATATTTCAGCTATCAATCTACCTAAGTCAGGCACTATATGTTACATGCCAGCATTACTGTGAATATTTCAGATATCAGTATACCTAAGTCAGCCACTGGATGTTACATGGCAGCATTACTGTTAATATTTCAGATATCAGTCTACCTAAGTCAGCCTCTGGATGTTACATGCCAGCATTACTGTTAATATTTCAGATATCAGTGTACCTAAGTCAGCCACTGTATGTTACATGGCAGCATACTTGTATATTTCAGATATCAGTCTACCTAAGTCAGCCACTATATGTTACACGGCAGCATTACTCAAAGCAAGAGCAGTAGCTGACAAGTAAGTTGGTTTCTGTATTTGATTTAAACATCAGTAGTGAGTCTGTGAATATGAAATGGAAGATATAACATAATATGCACCAGATCTGTAATATAACTGTCATATGGGCTTCTGAGATAATGATAGAGGGTAATAAGTAGTACTTATGAATCTATATTTGAGCCGCGACGCGAGAAAACCAACAAAGTGGATGTGCGTCCAGCACAGACTCACATCAGCCTGGGCATCTTTCCAGTCTGATCAGAGTCTTTGCTGTCCGCATGGAGATAGCTTAGTCCCTTAGCTACCCTTTAAGCCCTTAGCGAAGAGTCTGATCAGACTGGGCTGATGCCCAGGCTGATCTGAGCCTGCGCTGTGCACACAACCACTTTGTCTGTTTTCTCGTGTCGCGGCTCATTTGGACATTTGGACGTTGATTTATGTCTGAACTGGACTCTGCTGAATTTTTCAGTCCTCATACTTGAACACGGCTTTTGATGTATTTGGGGGTATCTTATCAAACTATTTTCAAACAGTGCAAATCTGGGCCAAGTTTTTCAAAGCTAGTGATGTTGTTAGTAACGTGCCTTTACTTTTCAAACCAGTATGCAAAAACACTGCCATTTTTGATGAAATAAATGCCAAAAAAATGCAATGCAAAATCTACTCATGTTTTTCCTGCAAAAAAATATTATTGATTTTATGTGGTTAGAAGTTTTAATGAATCCTTTACTAATGACTTTGTTACACTAGTCCGGCAGAAAAATATTTTGACCTGGAACTAAGGTCTAAAGTTTTTTTCTTTACTGATTCATGTTCTACAGACATTACCTTTGAAGAATCCGAGTGATGCCACTCTGTCATCATTGAGCATTTTCATATTTTCAAGATGGCATCCAAGATGAAAGCGGACTTGTGGCAAAATCTATATTTGACCAGCTTATACCACTCAGTGGGGATTTTCTTTGCTTTTTTATGTTTGGCATAGCTTTTGAGTTACTACATGTCTATTTGTCTTTATCACAGATGTGTCTATGATATAATGGATGGCATCCAAGATGGCAGCCAAATATATATTATGTACAAATGGCGTTTCTTTTCTTTATTTTACACAGAGCTTGCATTTGACACATAATACTAATGATTAATTTTCATACAAGGCATAGATCTTAAAATACTACATGTCTTGCTATTTCACCTTCATATACTTGTGTCGATACAAGATGGCAACCAAGATGGCTGCCAAAATATAAAATTTTACCAGAAAAAGGTAATTTTATATGGAGCCTGTGTTTGACATGTAATTCTAATGACTAATCTGTATGTAAGCCAAGGAGTTTGAAGAACTAGAGATCTAGCTGTTTACTACTGAGAGAAGATATATAGAATGGCATCCAAGATGGCAGCCGAAATATAGAAACTAAACGTAGGTTGTCCCAAAAACATGCATTTGACGCATAATGCAAAACATTTTCCGCAATCTGAGATAAGATGTAACAAATGTCTCATTCAAAAGTGAAAAATATGCAATGACCATCAAAACTATCATTTCACCTTTGTACTTATTTCTTTGTGGGTCAAGTAGATGATGCCCTACACAAAACAATATGTGCCGTTGCATGATGAAAACAGTGATTTGAGCTTTGCATCCTGGGGTGTCCCGGCTCAGTTCAGTCTGACTAGATTCATGCAGATTGTTCATTTCCTTACCACCGATTGATTGGATAGAAATGAATTTGATCAGACTGGGTAGATGCTCATTTTGATCTGAATATTCATGGGTAACAAAGATGCTTTCATTGGTTTTTGCCATGCAACGGTTTATATAAAATACTTCCAATCACATATATACTGAGCAAGAATGGCAGATACAGGCACATATGCCGAACAGTATAAAATACCACATCAGTATAAGGTTATATGGTATAAGATTAGCATTCAAAAAAAATATTAACGCACAGCATTTAACTTCAGAATCCACCAAGGCAAAATTGACTCATGTAGCGGACAAAAGTCTGTCTATCAATTGTTAGAATAGAGCAAATAACTCTTAAGAAGCTACAAATAGCCATATTGTGCACTCGCCTAATTGATAAAATTGGTCCTTTGTTGAAACTTAAAGGGCAAACTAGACATAAACCCCTTTAAGCAACCACTGTCTGTTCATTCCCACATACGATGCTGCCTTGGCAACCACAAAACATGGTACAACCAAGTCCTACTCGGCGGCAACCACAGCGCATAGACGAACATGGATTATCGCTTTCACATCCACATTTTATCAGTTTCAGTACATCATCTGGGACAAGAGCAACTCCTTTTGGCACAGTAACTGGAACAAGAGTTTGAGATGGTTCATTTCTCAACCATCCATAATTCTCGGGTGAAAGGTCTGGAGGATCTGTATCCAGTGCATTTTTCCAAATGCACGCCTGAAGATGTGCTCGTTTAACGTTTTCTAAAAATGACTCTAGAAAACGTTAAACGAGCACATCTTCAGGTTGAGAAGTGAAGCATCTCAAACTCTTGTTCCAGTTACTGTGCCAAAAGGAGTTGCTCTTGTCCCAGATGATGTACTGAAACTGATGAAATGTGGATGTGAAAGCGATGATCCATGTTCGTCTATGCGCTGTGGTTGCCGCCGAGTAGGACTTGGTTGTACCATGTTTTGTGGTTGCCAAGGCAGCATCGTATGTGGGAATGAACAGACAGTGGTTGCTTAAAGTGGTTTATGTCTAGTTTGCCCTTTAAGTTTCAACAAAGGACCAATTTTATCAAGTAGGCGAGTGCACAATATGGCTATTTGTAGCTTCTTAAGAGTTATTTGCTCTATTCTAACAATTGATAGACAGACTTTTGTCCGCTACATGAGTCAATTTTGCCTTGGTGGATGCTGAAGTTAAATGCTGTGTGTTAATATTTTTTTTGAATGCTAATCTTATACCATATAACCTTATACTGATGTGGTATTTTATACTGTTCGGCATATGTGCCTGTATCTGCCATTCTTGCTCAGTATATATGTGATTGAAAGTATTTTATATAAACCGTTGCATGGCAAAAACCAATGAAAGCATCTTTGTTACCAATGAATATTCAGATCAAAATGAGCATCTACCCAGTCTGATCAAATTCATTTCTATCCAATCAATCGGTGGTAAGGAAATGAACAATCTGCATGAATCTAGTCAGACTGAACTGAGCCGGGACACCCCAGGATGCAAAGCTCAAATCACTGTTTTCATCATGCAACGGCACATATTGTTTTGTGTAGGGCATCATCTACTTGACCCACAAAGAAATAAGTACAAAGGTGAAATGATAGTTTTGATGGTCATTGCATATTTTTCACTTTTGAATGAGACATTTGTTACATCTTATCTCAGATTGCGGAAAATGTTTTGCATTATGCGTCAACTGCACGTTTTTGGGACAACCTACGTTTAGTTTATATTTCGGCTGCCATCTTGGATGCCATTCTATATATCTTCTCTCAGTAGTAAACAGCTAGATCACTAGTTCTTCAAAATCCTTGGCTTACATAAAGATTAGTCATTCGAATTACATGTCAAACACAGGCTCCATATGAAATTACCTTTTTCTGGTAAAATTTTATATTTTGGCAGCCATCTTGGTTGCCATCTTGTATCGACACACGTATATTAAGGTGAAATAGCAAGACCTGTAGTATTTTAAGATCTATGCCTTGTATGAAAATTAATCATTAGTATTATGTGTCAAATGCAAGCTCTGTGTAAAATAAAGAAAAGAAACGCCATTTGTACATAATATATATTTGGCTGCCATCTTGGATGCCATCCATTATATCATAGACACATCTGTGATAAAGACAAATAGACATGTAGTAACTCAAAAGCTATGCCAAACATCAAAAAATGCAAAGAAAATCCCCATTGAGTGGTATAAGCTGGTCAAATATAGATTTTGCCACAAGTCCGCTTTCATCTTGGATGCCATCTTGAATATATCAAATTGCTCAATGATGACAGAGTGGCATCACTTGGATTCTTCAAAGGCAATGTCTGATATATGAGAATCAGCAAAGAAAAAAACTTTAGACGCTAATTCCAGGTCCTCTCAGAAATCGGCCTTTTTCTGCCGGACTACACTAATAATGCTTTGAACAACTTCGCTCTGATCAAGACTATAGTACTTTGACCAATTCTGGGTCTTCTCTGCTTTCTCATGGTGTTCTAACAAAAAGTTAGTTAAATGCGGTTTGCAAAAGCAGAGAAAAGCTAAACTGGTATAAATTTACAAAAAGCATGTTTACAAAATTTAATAGCTATAAATTTAAGAAAAAAATAAAATGCATGTTTTAGATTGTCAGTTATATTTTTGGAGTAATCATTTAAATTGAAGAATGCTTTCTGCTACTCTGGAGTAGGAAAAGGCTTATTTTCAAATCAGCAGGAATCTAATAGGAATAAATTTTCAAAGCACATATGAACCGCGACACGACAAAACCAACAATGTGGTCGAGCGTCAAGCGCAGACTCAGATCAGCCTGGGCATCCACCAAGTCCGATCAGACTCTTCACTAAGCGCTGAAAGGGTAGCTAAGGGTCTAAGCTACTTCCATGCGGACAGCGAAGACTCTGATCAGACTGGGCGGATGCCCAGGCTGATCTGAGTCTGCGCTGGGCGCACAACCACATTGTTGGTTTTGTCGTGTCGCGGCTCATATGTGGCCTTGATATCACTAATTGTCATCATTACAAGTTTTAGTTTAGTGAGCAGTACAGCTTTCAGATTAAAATTATACATTTTGTACTACGTAGGTATGTAGCTTCTGATCACAGTGTATATAGAATTGCTTTATTCAAAGTTCAGTAACTTCTGATCACAGTGTATATAGAATTGCTTTATTCCAAGTTCAGTAACTTCTGATCACAGTGTATATAGAATTGCTTTATTCCAAGTTCAGTAACTTCTGAACACAGTGTATATAGAATTGCTTTATTCCAAGTTCAGTAACTTCTGATCACAGTGTATATAGAATTGCTTTATTCCAAGTTCAGAAACTTCTGATCACAGTGTATATAGAATTGCTTTATTCCAAGTTCAGTAACTTCTGATCACCGTGTATATAGAATTGCTTTATTCAAAGTTCAGTAACTTCTGATCATAGTGTATATAGGATTGCTTTATTCAAAGTTCAGTAACTTCTGATCACAGTGTATATAGAATTGCTTTATTCCAAGTTCAGTAACTTCTGATCACAGTGTATATAGAATTGCTTTATTCCAAGTTCAGTAACTTCTGATCACAGTGTATATAGAATTGCTTTATTCAAAGTTCAGTAACTTCTGATCACCATGTATATAGAATTGCTTTATTCAAAGTTCAGTAACTTCTGATCACAGTGTATATAGAATTTCTTTATTCAAAGTTCAGTAACTTCTGATCACCATGTATATAGAATTGCTTTATTCAAAAATCAGTAACTTCTGATCACCATGTATATAGAATTGCTTTATTCAAAGTTCAGGTATATTTCTGTTCCCCCCAGATTTTCTCCCGACATAGCGTCCAAGCGGGGACTCAGTACAGCAGAAATGACAGCTGTAGAAGCCATACACAGAGCAGTAGAGTTCAATCCTCATGTCCCTAAGGTAAGTCAGGGCAGCATTAGAGACCTTGTATGAGCTCTAGATAAGGGGCGGGGGGGGGGGGGGGGGGGGGGGGGTGTTATTCTACAAATCTGGTAATGTTAAGGTTATTCAGGACCCCATCATTATGTTCTTCCTTTCATGTTACAGGACTGCGGATAAAATTTACCATATGTTCATATGTTCACCTAATATATACACTGGGAATCAAGTATATTTCTGTTTCCTCTCCACGCCCCTCCACCCCACCCCGAACAGCGGTTTCTACTGCCACAGTGTCCAAGCCAAGGCTGAGTATGGAAGATTGTATTAAGTCACATCATCCTGTTGCCTTTTATCTACACAATACAGTACAGCTCTTTAATTACCTTTTGGGATCCACAGAGAGTTGTGGCCTTTAGAACGAATAGCCTAATGATGAGGATAAATTGCCAAGAGCTGTAAGGCAAAGAGCATCAATACCTGCACATCCATGCATCCTTGTCAGAGCTTTTACTGTTTGCATGCAATGTGTATGGATCTAAGGAAACTGCTGACTGGTTTAACCTGTTTGCTGTCTCCGGATGAAATTTCATCATGCCTGGCAAATGCTTATGTTCATCCACACAAATTCAAGCTTCTTCAAATGGATTATAAAAATGAGCCACAACATGACAAAACCAACAAAGTGGCATGTGCGCCCAGTGAGGACTCATATCAGCCTGGGCAGTTGCTCACTCTGATCAGACGCTTCTCTTGCCCTCAAAGGGTAGCTAAGAGTAAGCTACCTCCATACCGACAGCCAAGACTTTGATCATTCTGGGATAGTTACTGCCACAAGTATGTGCACCTAGTACTGGTTAGCTGCTTAGGAGGTCTAAGCCTGCCCAGGAATAGTGTGGTTAGGTTAAGTGACCGTCCCTAGATGACTATAGCTCTTTACCGTGGACGTTAAGCATCAAATCAATCAATCGATCATGCTGGGCAGATGCCCTGGCTGATCTAAGTCTTTGCTGGCAGCAAATGCCACTTTGTTTGTTTTGAAGTGTTGTGGCTCAAATGTTAGAATGCTATTTGATTTATATTAGTACAGAATTCCATCCTTGTAAAGGGTACCCTGGTGGAATTAACACAAACCCCTGAAAGTGAACAAACAAGAATTCCAGTTTGCCCACTTTTAGGATTTTATTTTGAGCAAAAATATTGCATACACATATTCTTTACAAAAGCTTCTCACATTTTTTCTGCATAAAATATTAGCATACTTGATTTTATATATACTAGAAGATTTAATGAATCCTCAACTATTGACTTTTTTAAGTTTATAATGTTTTGAGCAACCAGGTCCAGGGCCCAGTTGTTCAAAGCATCGTTAGCCTAACGAGCTCGTTAAGAGGTCAACTCGTTAAGTGTTTAACAACTCTATAGCCAAATATGTTGATATTTTTTGTTGAAAAAATGTAAGAAACTTTTGCAGTGCAAAAGCTTCTTACATTTTTTTCAACAAAAAAAATATTGGCGTATTTGAGATATTAACGTTTAAAATTTTAACGAAACGTTAACTAACGACGTCGTTAGTTTTGAACAACCGGGCCCAGATGTGTATCTTGTTTTCCAGTATTTACTAGAAATGAAGAGCTTGGTGCTACCACCAGAACACATATTGAAGCGGGGAGACTGAAGCTCTTGCTTACGCATTCTTTCATCTCCAACACTGGAAAAGAGTAGAGGGGGCTCTCAATTTACTACACTGCACATGGGAAGGAAGTAAGTTAAAGCTTGCACTTATTTTACATGGATTTTGATATATGAGCCGTGACACGACAAAACCAACAAAGTGGCATGTGCGCCCAGCGAAGACTCAGATCAGCCTGGGCATCCGCCCAGTCTGATCAGACTCTTTGCTTGTGCTTAAAGGGTAGATAAGGGTCTAAGCTAGCTGCATGCGGACAGCGAGGACTCTGATCATATTGGGCAGATGCCCAGACTGTTTTGAGTCTTCACTGGGCACACTTGTCACTTTTTAGCTCGCCTGAACGAAAGTTCAAGAAGAGCTATTGTTGTCACCCTGGCGTCGGCGTCGGCGTCAGCGTCGGCGTCGGCGTCCGCGTCCGCGTCGGCGTCCGAACTGGATGTTTTGGTTAAAGTTTTTTAAAATATCTCTTTAACCCATGGATGGATTCTTTTGATACTTGCACTGTAGTTAGATATTGGTCTAAGGTTTAACAGGGTACCACCCCCACCCCACTCGGTGACCTTGATGTCAAGGTCATGGACTTAGAA